>JAMXBC010000009.1:9219860-10485450 GCA_024138005.1 Lumnitzera racemosa | reverse complement strand
AAATGACTTTCAAAAGGATAAAGAGCAAGTTGTGAATGACTTAACCTCATTGTTTTCCATACAAGCACTAAATTTTACCAAAATAATGGAACATTCACTTTCAAAAGAAGGTGGCTAGGATGGCTACTTCTTAGGTCCATTGATTTATAGGATTTGAGAATCAATAAAAAAAAAAACAAAAAGCAAAATGATGTATCGGAAGATTCACTTTCAAGGGAAGAAGGTTAGGGCGGCAACTTTTTTAGTCCCTTTTTCTTTTTTTGCCCCCTTTTTCTTTTTTGCCAACCAGCATTGGTCCATTGATTTATGGATTTTGGATAGATATTAGCACTATGTCCGGATAGGTATAATCCAATTGAAGTCAAAGGAAATCAAAAGAAAGTGTATGTTTAGATAACTTCGAAAAAAATTAGATATGAGACAAATCAAGGGGAAAGAACTCTACTAAAGAGCTCCATTTTTTTCTCTTCAAAATATAGAGAGAATTATGTGAAAATGGATGGAAATTTTATAAACTTATAAAAATACCCTTAAACAAAAATACTGTTCATCTTCCTCTTTATCAAGCATGCTGCTTTTCCTCTCTATTCTCTCTATGGTCGGAATTCGATGGGTTTTCCTCTCATCTTTTTGTGGTCAGGTTTTGTTGGATGTTGCGTCTCTTGTCTTTCTCTCTCTTTCTATTTCTCTCAAGTAAGCTCCTGTTTTTTTTAGATGATATAGGAAGCTCTTGATCAATCCTTCCTTGCGTCTCTCTCTTCTGGCTCTTTATATAAAAGGGTAGTTTTGTTAATTCCACAACCTTCCATCCATTTTTACGTTTTATATTCAAACAATAATAAAACTTATATTTTCTTTAAATTCTTTTCCTTTTCCACAGTTTTCCTCTAATTTCTTCTCTCCATAAAAATTACTAAACATAGTGTAAAAGTAAGATTACATATGTAAGTCTTATCATATACAAGAGAGTAAACCTACAGAAGAGTCAAAGTCCAACCCATGAATCGGCTTAGGCTCATCAGTTATGGGCTTGAACTATAACCTAACTTACTGGACTTGGTGGGTAGATGCGGTTCAATATGCTAGACACACCAATTCGAACGAGTCCATACTAGGGTCAAAAGACTATTAGTTTAACCTAAAAATTAAAAAAAAAAAGTATGCAAATTTAGGTAAATTAATTACTCTCTCTAATTAAAATATAAAATAAAATAAAATTTATATCATTACTTATATTTATAAATTAATATGAAGATCGAATAATATATATAAATTTATAAGAAAAGAATCATTAAAACCCATACATTTTAATATTAGTGAAAGTAAATAATTATAGTATAAAATATATTACTTTAACCAGCAAAGGAGTTTGGAATATAAGATAAAACAAATTTCATACAATCTTAACTAACTTTTGAGAGAGTAATTACTTTTATAAATTAATATATTTTAATAATTTACAAAAATATAAATGTATTTATAATTTAATACAATTAAAAGTCATAGAAAATATATTTATACTATCTCTAATATAATAAGTGTATTGTAGATAATAGATAAATGTTATTCTTTTTACAATACAGGTCACACTTTCATATAGATTATATTGTTTTTTAAAGTTTTCTTTATGATAATAAAATATCATAGTGAGTATTGTCCATCATAAGTCTATTCTTACATTAATTATATTCGACAAACTTTTCTTAAAATGTTACATATGAAAAGAAACTTCCTTACTCAATTCGCTAATTATAAGCATATAATAATAATAATAGTGCATTCTTGAAAATGCAAATTATTAATATCATGCCTAGTAAATAATAGAGTAAATTAGCCAAAAATTTAAATTTTTGTGATTTTTTTTTAATCTAAAAAATAAAGATAAAAGAATATATTTTTCATGATTAAATATAAAATAAAAAAATTGGCCTATTCACAAGACAAGAATCAACCCTTGAATTGCCTGGCCAATCCTAGTTTAAAGGAAACAAGGCTCTTGACTCGACGGGTTAAGGCCAAGTTCAACTTGACCCTAGATTTACAAGACAGCGATGCAATGCACCTATGTCAAAAAAATTTTATTGTAAAAAAATTAAACCATTTTTTTTTTCATGAGTCAAAATTGCGATAGCAAATTAATGTGACCTAAAAAGAAAAATGAGCCCAAACCGAAAGAAAAACTGTTTTTCTCATCCAAAAGGAGTTTTTAAAAATAAATAAATAAATAAGATGCATTATTATTTTTTTAGGAGCCCATGATGGAGGAAGAGTTGTTTTCGTTATTCATCTTTTATTTTTGCTTTTCAATAACCCTATCGCTGTGCAAAAAAACGGTGCATGGGACGCAGATTCTAAACAGTAGCACACTTTATGATTAAGTTGTTTAAGAAATTTAAATTCGATTTCGGCCTTTAATGAGATTTCTAGTTCCTTTTCTTTTGCCAATATTTCCATGGGTTTCACTGCCCTGCTCATAATGTCTGTTATGGCTTTCTCTAAGGTAATTAAACACATATAAGGTTTTCACCTAGATAGAGTTAGGGGTTAAAAGGGTTCATGGATCATATTGTTTTTTTTTTTTTTTTCCAAATAAAATTCATTCATATAAACTAAGTTCATAAATCAACAGATCTTGATAGCATATCAGCACATAACGGAGCCTCCAAAGGGAGTCGGGGAAAAGGAACCCTAAAATCTCTGCACACTCTCATTCGATCCTGTAAGCGATCAAATCAGCACAATAATTTGCTTTGCAGAAGCAACTTTTCTTACCTATAAAAGTTCATAATTTATTTTAACTTTTAAGCTTGTAAATTACGGGAGCAACTTTTCTGCCCTATAAAATATCAATATATACATAATTTTATTTTTTCTTATTCTAATTTCACTGTAGTATTTGTAATGTCACTCAAACTTCATAATTTCCACTTAAATTTGTAAATATACTTATTGAATGTGACTTCTCTCAGATGTCATGAACATTTGGAAAATTTTACAAACAAAATCCCTATATATTTCATAAAATCTGTTAGTCTACGCAATTTTACTTAAAGTTTATATACTCAAATTTCATAAAACCTTATAAAAGTTCATAATTCCTTACTCAAAATATCCGTAATTTTACTCAATAGTTCATAAAAATCTGGCTGATTGATGGCCTTCTGGGATTTAAAAGCCCTCTTTTCTTGGCGTATGATTGATCGGTTGCACGATTCAACTAATAATCAACTCCATATTGCTACAAGTATTTTCACTTTCATATTCATTACTCGAGAAGATGTTAGCCAGACCGTTGATCGAAAAATCATCAACTGCTGTAACTTTAAACTAGCAGATGGGAACATAGCTCATTATTGGTTTTACGGTCCAAAAGAAAATATGAAAAGTCAAAACGGATATTTTTGCGTCCAGAAGGAGTTTTATTGAAAACAAGACGCATGCAATTTCCTTCTAACGAGCCAATGATGGGACATCGTAAAATTGAGAAACAGAGTTATTTTCATTATTTCTTTATTTGTCTTTTATCTTTGCCTTTCAGCAACCCTGAGCGGCAGAATGGCGAATGGATTGAAGACTCTGGAGAGTAACATACTTTAAGATTGACTTGTTTAATAATTTTAAATTCGATTTCGTCGTAAGCTGATTATTAATGGTTTTGTGGTTCAAAAGCAAACGAAAAATCAACGGACAAGGACAGAGAGTCGTAAATAACATACTCTCTTGGCTTCGGTAGACGACCTAGACTGCATTTACGACGACTTAGAAGATTCACTTTCATGATAGTGATAGGGCATAAAAAAATTAAATCATGTGAGTCATTCAATTCTTTTTCGCAAATTAAAAAAGCTAACGACTTTATGTTTTTTATGTTTTTACAAGAGATGAGAAGATCACTTCTTTTTAAAAAAAAAATTAAGACTTGAATCATTACGACTTGCGGTATTAATTCATGCATATAACCTATTATAAAAACTTTCAGGAGACTAAGTATCGACTAAGGAATATATAGAAACCACCTACTGACTTGCGGTCCATGGGGTAAATTGTCCAATTCTAATCAATATACCCCAGCAAATTCAATGAATTATTAGTTAGGGTAAAATAAGCTAACAGCAATAGTTCCTTTGATATATTGTAACAAATGCATTCAACATGCAAATGTGCAGAATAAGGCTTTGATAAAAATGATTGAGGTAATAAACGAGAAAAGACAAATTAGGTCTGGTGAGAGTAAGGTATAATAGTCATCCAACAAGACGTTGATAAGTGGGAGGATAAAAAAATACTACTATTAACGTCAAAGTTAAGACCAGAAGATAGAGGTGAATGAGCTAGCTTGGCAGCCATCATTCCCATATCATAAAGTAAATTTGTAGCAAACTTGTGTTGGCTTAAGAATGTACCTATATCATTTGAACTAATTCAATACTAAGGAAATACCATGCGAGGCCTAAATCTTTAATAGTAAAGGCTCGATGCAATCTTTGCTTTAATAATGAATTTTCACAATCTCTAGTGAAACGTATAAAAGCACAACAAGAAACATCACTATTCAATCTTGTAAAAAGTGAGTAATTATTTTTGGATTGATTAAACCCTTGATAAAGAAAAAAATTAGAAATCTCCACATTCCATTGTACGTAAGGCCTGTTTAAGCTATACAAAGAATGAACTAGTTTACAAATTTCATTAGAAAATATACAAATGAACTATTAATTTTTTAAGCTTATAAAATGCATAAATATAATCTACTAGTAATAAAATTATAGTTGGTTGTAATTATCGACTAATACGTATAATAAACTTTAGATTGATTATAATATTATAATATGAATTATTATTAATATTTTTATAAAATCTCAATATTATTTTATAAATAATATATAAAATTTTTTGTACTTGGAAAAATTAAATATTTTTATTTTTCCTCCTTTTCTTTTTCTTTTTCCATTTACCTACCACGTGGTTCAATTTTTCTTATAGTAGCCCATGTATTTTTTTTTTTACCTCCTTAAGTTTCTCATTAAGAGAAAAGAAACAAAAAGAATAAAGCAAGTGTCTTGTCTCATTAATTATCTCACTTGATCTTTTTCTTCTTCTTTAACTAAATTGTTTTCTTGTTTATTCATTGCAATTGTGCAACACGTTTGGAAAAGATAAAAAAAAAAAAACTAAACTACTTTATAGCTTTATTTTCTTTTCTTCTTTAACTAAGCTTCCCCTACTTTTTTCCTTTAATTTTCTGAAATTACAAAGAAGAAGAAGAAAAAGCTTAGGAATTCGATTCAAGAATATTGCACAAGTATGATATTTATTATGTAAATCATATGTATTTTGACTTAATCATCTTTGTATATTTTTATTTTACATACATTTATTTAGAATTATATATGTAATCTTACTATTTTATTGTGTATGTATGTTCATATAAGTGTATAAATATTAAGGTGTATTTATATGTATAGTATATATGTTATAGTAATTTATACAAATCATTTGTATAAGAAATTATGTATTTATACATGTATATATATGCATATAATATATATATATACTATGTATTGTCCTTACTTATGTACATATAGACATATGTATGCATGGATATATAAATAATATATATATATCACCTAGTATTTTTATTATATAGTATATATGTATGCATGTGTGTACTATAGGTATTTAGGGTTGTATAATTTTTATAAGCATGTATAGTATATGTATGCATAATCAAAATATGCATATATAATTACAAAATACAAATACTAGTATAATATAATATATCTATAATAAAGGGTATATGTATTCGTATGTATAAGTGCATACCGTAGTGTATTTATGTTATATACCCTAGATGTGATCTATGGGTATATGTATTTATGTATAATATTATTTATATTAAGTATTTTAGTAAATATATATGTAATATAATCGTATATGTATGTATATGTATAAAATACAATTACATATATATATATACACATACGTATAGTATATATAATATATTTAAGGTTATATTATTATAGTCCATCAGTATATTAAATACATACATGAATAGTATAGTGTATGTAGAATTACAGGTATATTTGAAATGTACATACATAATACACTATAATATTAATTTACTAAATAGAGTAAAATAGTAAAATATGAATATAGACACCTATATCATAAAATATGAACATATATATATATATATAACTGTAACTTTGAAAAATTTATAGGAAATAACTAATTTAGAAAATTTAGTAAATATAATAATAAAAATTAATATATATATATGACATAAAATACAAAAATGAGAAAATATGGAAAAAGTACAAAAATTTCAGAAGTGACATGTGGTATTCACTTATGTTACCACGTCATCATTTAGCTTAATTAATTAAATTATTAATTAAAAATAATTAAAATAATTAATTAATTAAAAAATGAATAAAGTAGAAAAAATGAATTTAATAAGTCTTAAATTTGAAAATTAGTAAAAATAAGTAATTATGGTAAAATAGACTTAAAAGTAAGAAAATTACAAAATATAAGATTTTAAATATTTACTGACTCGTAATTATACCGAGAAAAGCTTAAAATAATATTCTATAATTATTTAAGTCAAAATAATGAATTTTGTAATATTTTTATATTATAGTCGAAACTACAAATTGTAACATCTAAAATGGACTATAAGTTTATAAAAATTCGAACGAAACTAAAAAAGTTATACGCGATTGACTAAAATGCTCGAATAAATAATTCCATATAAACAAATAGCTAATTTAGGTAAATAGTACTAAATATAATAATAGTTTAACTATTTAATTCCAACACTTACTACTTTTCATATTCTCTTAATATTAGGTGATCACGAGATTGATACTGACCTACTAATTGATCAATACGATCCTTGACTTTAAGGATGGTCAAGTGAGTGTCCCTAATGATTCCATACATGCTTGTATATGTAGATAGTAAATATTAATTGTTATTAATAATGAATATTATGTGAGGCTGGGTTATACTTGTATACAATATTGTTTATTAATAGTGAATTTACTTTAAAGTATGATAATATATTGTTTGCCGCATAATAAATTCAATACGAATTGATCTATTTGCGATTTTGTTTGATCACATAATAAAGGGACTTAATATTATCAGACTTGAATTAATTAAGTTGAAGCATACATAGTCATGCACTGTATAACTAATTTCGGTTAGCACATCACACGAAGGTAGTGAGAGAACATATTAGAGTTGCTTAGTTATGATTATAGTGTTTAATACGGTGTATACGTACTATATAACCTTATCCTAACTTGCAGGAACATTAGGCATTGGAAGCGCTAACCGCTAGGCTAAGAATTGAGTTTAAAGGCCTTCGTTTAGAGGTGAATTAAGGCTGTGAGAACCTACTCACAATCATATGTAAAACTAAGTTTTGATTAAAACTGAAAATGAATATACCATTATGTTTTTTTTTTTTAATACGAAACATAGTGTTTCGTTGTTATACAAGTTATAATATAATACTCGAATCTGATTGGTGTCATGTATACTCCAACCCTAACTTTGAAGGGCATTAAGTCTAAGTTGCATGCAATACTTGGTCACCTGTATGTATTTGTATGGCATACTGATTGTTCATGCATTCATTTGTTTGAAATTAATTATTGTATAACTTATTTGTTATATGGTTGAAGGAAGATCTCTTTAAGCTAATTAGCTTATACCTTCGTAGTTTACTTGCGTAAGGAGACTTATTCATAGATTTGGGTTGTAGGATGCCCAAGGTTAAAAATTAATAGTTGATTTGAGTGTGAGATTAGTGATGGAATGTACTTATACTATTGTAATTAGATCTTAAAACTTATTATGTAATGTGATGTATTATTAGTTCACAATCTAGTATCTTATAGACTTATTACCAATAAATATCTATATATGTGTTATTTATAATTCAATAGTCTTGTTATCATAAACATGTAATGATAGTTCTTGCGCCTAGCCTAACTTTAGGACTTTAGTTATATTAATAGCCTTGCATATCTCATAAAGGGTTGTTGATGGAAAAGGGAAATCAATTTACAGTCTTTTATATGATATACAATGCCTGCCATGACTAACCCCCTCAGGTTGTGACACATACTCAAGTAGATATGAAGAAAAAGTAGTAGAGGTAAATAAAGGATGAGGAATAGCAAAGTGTGTAGGGGTATTGACTAAAGGAGCAACTGTAAGATTAACATGATGTACAAAATCTACAAGCCCCTTAGGAGGATGTTTAGGTCAAGTAGAACAACATACACATGGTGTACTATCTACTTCTGCATGAAATTTGTTAGAATGCTCTATTAGTGAAGGAAGTGAGGAAACATCATAATTGGTTTGCTCTAAATGTGCAACAAGTGGATACAAAGGTTCAAAAGAAGAATCAATAAGTGATAAGTTAGATGAGGATATATGTGGCAAAGATGGAGAAGAATGATTATGGTCATCAACAGGATTTAAGCAAGAAGGATGAAAGGTAGCAATAGTATCATCATGTTTTCAAAAAGGAAAACAACTCTTATAGAAAACATCTCTACTCATGAAGATTTTATGAGTTTGAAGGTCATACAATCTATAACTTTCTATCTATCACCATATCCCAACATTACACATTTGACTCCCTTTTCATCAAATTTATCTCTTTTAGGAGACATGTTCATAGCAAACAAAAACATCCAACAACTCTTAAATGATTATAGGAGGGAGAATGACTAAAAAGTATCTGTTATGGTGTCTTCCATCCCAATTTAGGTGTTAGCATTCGGTTGATAAGATAGGTTGCCAAACGCCATTAAAACACACTCTCTAGAAAAAGATTTAGGTAGGTTTACATGAAGTCTTAAGGCTCTTGAAGTTTTAATTCAATGCCTATGCTTCCTCTTTACTTATTCATTTTGTTAGAGGTATAGGGCATAGTCTTTTAATGTAAGATGCTAAGCTTGAGGAATAGATCTTAAGTTTCTTTTGACAAAAATTCCATTCCATCATATGTTCTTGTAAACTTTAGTGTGGCTTTGAAGTGATTGGAGATATAAGCAAGATAATATTTTAGTGTTTTGGTAGTTTGTGAATTTATGGATAAGAAGGTAAGTTTAAATGCAACGTAAATAATCATCCACTATAGTCAAAATGAACCTTTCTTCATTGAGTGACTCTACATGACACAATTTCAAAATATCCACATATATCAATTGAAAAGGAAAACTAAATGTACTACTGCTATTTGGAAAAGGTAATCTATGTTGTTTAGAGATGATAAGTTTCACAAACAAGATTACTAATGTTTGTATGAGGAAACAATTCCAAATGTTTCATTTTGCTAAATGAAGAATGTCCCAAATGTTCATGCAACAAATTAAAAATGGGTTACATCAAAAGAAACATAAAAAACCTAATGTACAATAGAAACTTCTTGTATAGTGTCTTGTGTAGTGTCTATTGAAACCTATGACAAAGACCAATTGAATGCAGTATGTACGAACTATGTTGAACCTTTGCAGTAGCTATAGGATTCTTAGTTCTAGTCCTAAAAGAAGTAAGAGGTTTTATTAAATAAGATTTCTACTGAATGATGTGAAGAAGTTTATGAATTGAAAGTAAGTTGTGTCTAAATTTAGAATGAAGAACACATCATGCAAATTAGCAAGGAGCTAATTTAGACAGATTCAACATATCTAACAATTTTGCGATAAATTCACTTATGTGTAACCCCTGCATCAACTATCCAAACAACCTCACTTTTATTTACTCCTCTAAGAAAATTAGAGAAAGAGAATATACTTACAAAATTCACTGATCTATTTCTACATTTATCACTTGCTCCATTCACATACTTGAAAAACTCTTGGCAAAATTCTTGAAAAAGTTGAGAATCAAAATTCATATGTTAGTTTCGATTCCTTCAGTCTAAAAGCCTAAGGATGTATCTTCAACACACACTACATTAGGTGTATATTTTCCTCTACTTTTGTTCTTTCTCCCTTTAAACTACTTAGGATACCCTATGATTTTAAAGCATTTGTCTATAGAATGACCAGTTGCTTGGCAATGCTTACACCTTCATAGATGATTTATGCATCTCTTTTCCATGGTTACTTGATTGAGTTTGTTGTATCCTATTTGTTTGAAAAGCAACAAACTCTCCCTCAAAACTACTTACAGCTTGACATTGTTTCTCAGTTTATTAAACTATGTAAAAAGCTTTGTTGATTGTAGACAATGGATCACATGACAAGATCTGGTTCTTGCTATTTCATAAACATTTGACAATCCCATGAGAAATTGCATTAACTTATGCTTTGATTCAAAATCAACAATTTCTCCTTCAAACTACGTAATGATTAGCTCCACAATCACATTTGAGATGGGATTCAACATATGCAATTCATACCATACTTTCTTCAATCAATTATAATATAATGCTATTGATAGACTTCCTGATTTGATGTTACTTATTTCATGTTCCAATTGAAAAATTAGAAGACCATTAGCTTGTCGATATTGTTCTACATTTCATTCCACAATTCAAATGATGATTGAGAGTAAATGAAACTTTAAGACAATTCACTCACCATCGAATTAAGTATCCAACAATGAACTAGGTAATCATTTTAGATCCACTTATTGTAATCCTTAGAATCCTTATAAGGTCTCATAATTTTCTCATCAATAAAACCTAGCTTCAATTTTGCTCCTAAAGCTAGTCTAATCGATCTACTCTATGTCATGAAATTATTTCTAATAAAGATTATGTTACTAAGCACCATACCTAGATTATCCAATCTAGAGATGAAAAGAGGATCTAAGATTCCACTATCACTTATAGTTGCTATTGCTGTTGATGGAGTTGTATCGATCTGTATTGAAATCACGATCTCCTTAAACTAAAAACGATATTGATATCTAAAATGCATGTTATAACCTTAATGAACCTACTCTAATACCATATGGAACAATAAGAGTCGAGTAAAAAACAGATATGTATAGAAGGAAATGAACTAACTTCATTTTGTATAGAGATAACAATTATATATACAAGTGAGTTTGTAACTAATCTAACTAGCTACTATCATGTGCATACAACTTATACATACATGAGAATAAATAGTTTGTCATCTAGTCTAACAAAGTCATTGCAAAAATACACAATTGAACATAATAGATATTAGAAATTTCGTCCCTTTTCATAGTCCTAGGATTCAGTGGTGACAACTTTCATTTTTGTCGTTGGTGCCACTGAATGTTGTCACCATTTTCGATTTATGTTTCCTCTACCTTTAGTTGAGCTTACTCACGAAATTTAGGGTTTTAGAGAAGTTGACTCCATAGGTAGCAAAGAGAGCTAATTGGAATGGTTTGGTTTTGAAGAAGTCGATCCTTTAATTGATGGGATTTAGAGACTAGGGTCATTTGGAGTTGCAATGGTGAGCTTCGATTGCAAATCTAAAGTTGAGGGTTTCTTTTGTTTGGAGTGTGTGTTTGATCGATCAAAGGAAAGAAAAAGGGAAGAATATGTGTTTCATCTATGTTTTAAGTGAACATATGCTTTTCACAAGGGTTACTAACGGCAAATTTAAGATCGAGAAAAATTCAAGTTAGTTATTCGTTAGAAAAAAATCATTCTAATCATTTTTTTGCAAAACCGTAAAACATAGGTCAGCTTTTTGTAATTTACTCTTTTCTTTCCAACTATATTATAAATTTTGAAGATATTTAAATCAAATTCATTTTATTGAGAAACTAGTATTCATACTATTAAGTTATAATTAGTTTAACTATTTGAATTTAGTTTAATATTTTAATTAAGTGTGATTTTACTGTAGTTGAGTGAGTAGCAATTTATTGATTTAGACTTGAGCTTCATGGATATTATTTATATTTTAGTTATATATATGTAAAATATTAATTCAATTAAATCATATACCCCAAATGAAACTATTTTGTAGTTTATAAATCACCTAAAAATTCATAATTTATCTTTAAGCTCGTAAATTGTGTAAGCAACTTTTCATCCTTGTAAAATATCGATATATGTTAAAAGCTCTTATAGTTCATAATCTTAATTTTTTTTTTTATTCCAATTTCATTGTAGTCTTTGTAATTTTAGTCAAGGTTGGTAATTTCACTTAAATTATTAAATACACTTATTGAAAGTGATTTCCCTCAAATGTTCATAATATTGAATTTGGCACTAACATTTTAGAAATTTTACAAACAAAATCCCTATAAATACATAATATTGAATTTGTTACGAACATTTTAGAAATTTTACAAACAAAAAACCTATATATTTTGTAAAATCAATTAATGTTCGTAATTTTACTTAAAGTTTGCATATACACTTAAATTTTCATAAAACCTTATAAAAATTTGTAAAACCAATCTAATTTATAAGATTACTCAAAATATCCATAATTTTATATTCAATAGTCCTTTAAAGATCTGGCTGTCCTTCCGAGGATTTTGAAAGCCCTCTTTTTCTTGGTGTATGATTGGTCGGTGTTTCACGATTCAACTAGTAATCAACTATATGCTACTGTAAGTATTTTCACTATCATCATTCGAGAAGATGCTAGCCAGACCGCATATCGAAAAATCATCAATTGCTTTAACTTTAAACTAGCATGTGGGAACATAGCTGATTATTGGTTTTGTGGTCCAAAAGAAAATATGAAATGTCAAACGGGAAGTTTCAAAAGGAATGGTTATCTTCCATGCACGTAGTTGACTTTTACCCAAATAATTAATGGAATCATTAATAACGACATAGAAAATACACTTTCATGATAATGATAGCGTATAAATAATTTAAATTTATTGACGAGTCATTCAATTTTGTTTTTAACTATATTATAATTTTAGATGATATTCAAACACAATCCATCTAGAGAATCTAATATTCATGCTACTAGATTATGCAGCTATCTTGTTTATTCGAGTTTAATTTAATATTTAATTAAGTATAATTTAATTATAATTTGAGCAAATAACAACTAATAGAGTTAGATTTGAGCTTCATAATATTTACATCTACTTACTTATAAATCTAATCAAACTCAATTTAAGCTTAAGTATTTATCAAGTTTTAGTCAAATTTACATATTGGTGTTATTTTAATCAGAATGATATTATTTTGTAATTAAATCCAATATAAAATAAGTTTGATTGAATGGAGATTGCGCTCTTGAATGACTCTTAAAATTAAATTTAAACTTAATTTTTTAACCTACACGATATCATTTCAACTCAATTTATTTAAAACTATAAATACAACTCTTCAATTCTCATAATTAATCTCTCTCTTTCTGTTTTATTTTTTATTTTGTTTTTTTGTTTTTTTCTATTGGTTAATGAGGTTGGTGACTGGAAAGTGTATGTCCGACTAACATTGGTAAAAGTTATCGAAGCTAGGCATCAGGTTGCGCACCAGTCAAACCTTCCACATCTAAATGAAGATAAAATAGTTAGATTTATGTGTCATTCGATATTAACTTTTTTCTTAGGGATAGGAAAAGAAAAGTTAGAAACATGTCTTGTTGGATAAGAAATAGTTAGAAAAATATTTTTCTATCATGCTAGAATTTACCATGTTTGTAAAAGATTAGGAAAAGATGAAAATTAGTAGCGTAGATTCAGAATTTGTTTTACTTCTGCTTCAGGCTTTGGAAACTATACATTTTGATGTATTTAACTGCTATGGATTTTCCTCCCAGAATTAAACGCGATTTCAATATGGCCACTTGGATTTTTCAACACGGTGCCTTAGGAAACAACTTTTTATATTTGCCTAACATTTCATCATTACTAGTGTTTTGGAAAGTATGTGTTTCATCATAACTAAATTTAATGAATTTTCCAGGAACTTCACTAATAAAAGAAAAATCCCTCCAAAAATAAAATAAAAAGAATGGTAAAATTTAATAATTTGACCTCTAATGTTTAATGTAATTGATATCTTACTTAACGAGCTATTTAATTGCAGATGAATAAATTTCAAGAGTTTCGGTGTGCACAACCTCACAACAATTACAACAGATCCAATGTCTCACACAATAAAAAGCAAAGGTAACTCTAGAGGCCCTATAATTGGGATGACACCCAAGTGAAGTAAGGGATCCATCTCTTCAGTAGATTGTTTCTCATTACGGATTTAACAATCTATATCTTGCTAATTAGGTAAAAAGCAAGAAAGAAAAAATCATCTACAGCGAGGACTTCAGAAAAATTCAAAAGAATAGCTGTTTGAGGTAAGAGAAGTTTCTTATGAACATTTTTAAGATGTTGACGTGTGTGAAGCTAATGAAAGATCTTGTCGTTCTTCAGTTTACTTTGTCAGGATCTTCTCAAAGGCCCTAGAAGGTAGCAAACTGGAAGGAAATTCGTGTTTGCACAATCCTTTTCTCGTGAAGGTTCATTTTAAAATTCATTTATGATTTTGGATATATTAGGATTCTAATTCAAGAAATAATTGCAAGATTTACGAGTAAATAAAGGGAACATTACGTTATTATGCCAAGAAGTCATACTGCACTTTGATATCCCAAAAGTTGAATCCTAATTTCCTTTATTTCACATCACCACTCGGCCTTACGTTTTCGATAGTCAGTGTTCATAGGACCCCCCGATCTTACCAAAGATAATCATAAAAAGTCTACAATCCGCAAGCATAGTTCAAGCTATAAGTTCCCCAAACTGAGCTAACTTTAGCAAAATGTTCTTCTTTCAACCATATTTCATAATATATTTCTCGAAGTCCTCAAGATTCATACCTAATGGGCCATTCAATTGCCGATTTAGATCAACAGCCTACTCACTTCCTGTTCACGCTATAGAATTTCCGATATGAAACCGTGGCTGCAAGCAGTGGGGTTAATACACTTCAAATCATCATATTCAATCTTCTAATATTTAATCGAGACATTTTGGTACTCCCAATTTAGCGATACATAGCCCTCCTTAATTACACATTGAAATGCTCTAATCTTTGATAACCTAAAATTCTGATACCATCTCTATCATGACTTTATAAAGGCTTAATAGGATTATTTTAAAATTTTCATATCATATATATACTCATATTATAAAAATTATCTTACAAGTTAGAGGTTACAAGACTCTAACTAATTGTTTATTATTGATAGTCAATTATAGTACATATAAATGATTTTTTTAATAAATAGTTATGAATATTCAATGGTCTATAATCCCTTAAAATTATAGAGAATTGGTATCTCTGATCAAATAATGAAATAAGATAAATAATTCTTAAAATTTCTAAAACTTACTAAAGATGTTAAAAATTAACTAAGAGATTATTTATTACAAATAATATTATAAATCAACTATAACGATCCTTTTTCTAACTATAACTTTTCATTATACCACTCAATAGTTGTACTCTGCATTCAATTGCCATCCTAGTCCGTACTATCAATCAACCTGCAAAAGGAAAACTATTGGGAAATAAGTTATACGAGTTTAGTGAGACATCCATCATACTATACCGGTGAGTAAGTTATCAAGCAATTAATTAAACAATCATATAAATCCATGAATTAAACAATATGCCAAATAAATATATGCAGAGACTTAGGTACTACATGCAACTCAAAATTTCACCCTTTGTAGTCAGGGTTAAGGATTGTTAACCGGCATAAATTACAGCCGAGTTCAAACACTTGTGTTTTTAAACAAACATGTGTACCTATACACACATTTTAAAATATTCCCACACTTTACAATAAAACCATTTTTCTTTTTTCCAAATTAGTGATAACAGAATCCTAAGCTTCACAGTTGGTGGCCTTAGCAATCTATGTACAGGCCCTAAGCGTAATTTAGTTACTATTGTTTACGAATGTCTTTAATCATTTGATGCAAAATTTGCATCGTTTCGCAATGTATGGAGTCAATTTACCATCTTGTGTTTTAATTACTCCAACTTAAAGCCAATTGATATTGAATGGTATATCTTATAAACATATGTATGTGAAAGAAAATTACACATGTATGGTATCATGCACATTCATCGAGGTAATTTCTTAAATTTATTGATTTTACTTTTATTTTTCTAACTTAATTTAGTTAATTGCTATTACATATGTAAAGCCCTAAAACTTAGGAAATCACATGTGTCCCTATAATCTACTGATACGTTAGGCATCTAAAAACATCATGTTAACATCATCACTACTTTATTAAATCATTTATCACCTATATTAACTTCATACAATGCTTTTCAAGAATGTCTTATAACACCCTCAATCTAACAACATGTGCAAAGGATTACAACCTCACTTAACTTTATTAAAAAGAAATTAATTTAACATAATTCAATTACAGTGGTCTCAAAAAAACAAAAGCAAAACTCATAACCATAATCTCAATTCTTGACACCATATTACCTCCAATGATACTAACTAGAGAAGTCTCAGATAACATCTCATGACCCAAGTTACAATTAAAAAACATAAGTAAAGTATAATAAATCTTTCAATAAACTCGTGACTATACATTTTTAGGTGATCAATCTATGATATTATGCATGATGATTGAGAAATCATGGGGGTAATGAGATCTTGACATAATTGGAGAAAAAGACATGTATACTTAGAGATAAGTGCATCATTCTTTTGAAAAGTTATTATTTTTGTATAAGAATTCATTGTACGTTAATGCAATTCTACATTATATTACTAAGTGAAAAGATTCTGGTAAATAATAAGGGTTATCGTTAATATACTTGAGAATGGCGTCAACTTTAATTGCAAACCCCTCTGGTTAAGAATAATAAGGATGGAATTGGATAGATTTTTAGCGGTTACATGCTAAACACTAAGGGAAATAATTCCTAAATACATTATTTGCCTTCTTAAAGTCGTTCTTAATTTTATCACTTTCTAAATTACTTAGTCAAGTCTCATAATTAGATTAGTTTGTTAATTTTAGTATTTTTAATTCACTCAACTTATCACAAATTTTTTGTTAGATAATGAGGCTAAGGTTAGTATTAGTACTTGAGGTCTCTAAGGGATTAATTCGGACTCACATTCGTTATACTAAAACTGATAGGTACACTTGCCTCGTAGCATACGCACAACCGACCTTTATACTTAACTATTCGGATAGCATCCACTATGAACTCTACTACCGTTTCCACTTCCATCTTCCTCTTTATCTCTAGTATACCCTCATCTTCAGCTTGGGCTACCTTAATTCTGTCCACTATTAAGAGTTAAATCTGCATATCTGCCAGCCTGACACCTATTTCTTTATTCAAAATCTCTAAATCTAGCCTTCTCATACCCTTTAGCAATGACCTCTATATTGTTATTAGATTGGTCGATGTTGCTTCTTGCTTAAAGCATCTCCCACTATATTAGCTTTTCCAAAGTGAAACGGCATATCCAGGTCGTAGTCCTTTATCAATTCTTGCCACCTTCGCTATCTCATGTTTAGATAGGTGAAAAAATACTTTAGACTTTTGTAATTAGTAAACACATTGCACTTTCCCCCCTTCAAGGCGTGGACTACTACTACCAACTCTAAGTTGTAGACTAGCTAGTTCTTCTCATAAGGCTTAAGTTATTGCAATGCATATGGTATCACTTGATAGTTCTACATTAGTACACACCCTAAACCTTGAATTGAGGCATTGTTGTAGATCACAAACTCTTCCCCTCTGCAAGCTAAAGATAATACCGAAGTAGTCACAAGTCATTCCTTTGCTTGCATTTGTCATTCCAGTCAAACTTTACCCCTTTCTATGTTAATCGAGTCAAGGGTACTGCTAAACTTGAAAACCCTTCTACAAACTTCCTATAATACCCTGTAAGCCCTAAAAAGCTTCTAATCTTGATTACTGTTTTTAGTCTGGGCCACTCAACAACTGCCTTTATCTTTTCTTGATATACTAATATGCCCTCATTATTAACTATGTGACCTAAAAAGGCTACTTAATCCAGCCAAAATTTGTCCTTACTAAACTTAGCATACAACCTCTCTATTCTAAGTTTACTTAGCATAATTCTCAAATATTGCTCATGCTCTTCTATGCTCTTAGAGTATATGAAAATATCATCAATGAAAACCACGACAAATCTATCTAGATACTTTCAAAAAACTTAGTTTGTAAGATCCATGAATCTTACAGGCACATTAATGAGGTCGAACAACATGACTACAAACTCATACAAGCCATATCTTACTCTAAATTCTATCTTCTCAACATCCTCTACCTTTGCCTTCAACTGATAGTAACCTAACCTCAAATATATCTTTGAGAAAACTCAAGCCCCTTGCAATTGATCAAAAAGGTTGTCAATTCGGGGAAGCGGATACTTGATCTTGATTGCCACCTGATTTAAATCCCAGTAGTCCATACACATTCTCGTACTCCCATCTTTCCTCTTTATAAAAAGAACTTGATCTCCCTAAGAAGATGAACTCGATCTCATAAAACCTTTATCTTGCAGCTCTTTTGATTTTTTCTTTAAGACAATAAGTTCTATGGACACCATTCTATATGCTAGTTTTGAAATAGGCTGTATCTGGTACCAAGTCTATCTTGAACTCTAATTCTTTGTTTGGTGGTAGACTAAGTAGATTGTCAAGGAAGATGTCTAAGAAGTCCTATACCACTGGTACTTACTCTGGTTTTAGCTCTTCACTAATCCTTGTGCTTAACACTACTAGGGTAAGGTTTCCCCATAACTCATAATCAATGCAACTCACTAGCCTCTAACTTTCTACCTGATACTAAAAAGGCACTTCTCCTAGAGGCTCAAATATGATCACCATGTTATGACAATCAATGGTCGCATGGTGTCTTGCCAACCAATCTGTACCTAAAATTGCATCGAAGTCAAACATATCTAGCACTAATAAATTAGCTGGCAATATCTTTCCTTCTACAATAATCTCTACGTCATGATACATTCTATGCAGCACAGTCTTACTCCCTAAGGGGATATTCAAAATTAAAGGGGAGTCTAAAAACATAATACATAATGTATATGCATTCACTAAGTATTCAGTAATGCATGAGTGAGAAGCTCCAGTATCAAATAAAATATGTACATTCTAATTGAGGATTGTGAGCATACTTACAAAAGTATCTTCCTTAGAAGTCTCCTAACTCTGAGTTTGCTATTGAAGCGCAAAGGCCCGAGTCAATGCTCATTAGCGAGGTCCTGGCTGAGGGCGAGTTACTTTGGTTATGTTCTGAGTTGCAATTGGATAAGTAGTTTGCACAAGTTATTTCTCTGCCTCTTTACAATCTGCTACTCGATGCCCCCTCTAACTACATCTAAAGCAAAAACCTTGATGTAGATGAGTCGACTCTTCATAATCTCTACTAACATGTATAGTCTTACTGTAAAGGAAACAAGCACCCAAAGTCCACTTACTCTACAACCTTATGTGGCCCATAGCAGTAGGTGCACCTAGCCGGTACTAACAAATGTTACAGCTTTGAAATTGATAAATGTCCTAATTTGTTATGAATAAGATCTAAGGACAAATCTTTATTGGAATGAGGTAAAGAAACAACACTAAAGGAAGAACCATGAACAAAATCATGAGCAAATGGAACAGTAGATGTCAAACTTTCCTTAACTAGCTTTAATTTCATTACATAAAGTCCATGATAGCTCTCCACAAAGGAAACAAGTTCTTTAGTTTTGTGGTCTTGAAATAGGAAGTTATGTGCACCAAAGATAGCAATCAAATTAGAATTTGAAAGTAATTTATTGACTGATGTAGGATGTAGGTATGGATGCAAGCGTTACATGCGTGCTACGTAAGAAGTCGCACTATACGTGATTAGGGAAATGACTTGAGTGACTCGTATGAGATGATCAAGAGAGAAGTATAGGGAAGAGGGGTAAGCAATCTTGATTAGGCTCTAACACGTATAGTGACAGGTAGAGGAGCGCGATGGCATCAAACTCCAAGATTAACGAAGAACAAATTATAGTTTTTAAGGTGTTTAAGTGCTTGATCTTTGAGATAAGGTTCTAGCAGAATAACAACATTAATAGGGATTTTTTTCTCCATTAAATGAGGATGTGAATGGGGTATTCATAAGAAGTGATGGTTGATCACATCCATTAGATGATGATGGTAAATAATGGTTAATATTGAAACCCTTTTATTAATGAATCTTAAGTGGGCTATTTTCATGAGTTTAGGCTTAGACAAAAGTTTCATTCATTATTTCAATATGTGCTAAACCAAGAAATAGGAGATCAGATGGACTGATCCAATAGGCCCTACTCAAACCCTATCATCTTAGCCCGATGAGTCAAATCCATTTATAATTTAATCAATGGGCTTGAAGTCCAATATTAAATTTGGCCCTCTACATTTTAGCCCCTAACCAAAGTGCTTCGAACAAAGTTGAAGGGGTTTGGGCATCGAGTAAGCCTTTTAGATGATGTAGGCACGCGTACACTATTAAACAGCTTCATCATTGCCAAATTAATTTAAGAATTATCTTAGTGCCCAAGGCCACAGCACCTCTTAACCATATGTCATGCCTCAACTAACTTATGCAGTATATTGTCCCTAAGACAACACTCTCAAATAAGTCTTCTTTAAACTGCCTTTTCTTGAGCTGAATTTATAGTTTGAGTTCACGTTAGCAATCTTGTTGGGCCAACTCCATATATCAATGTTACCTTTATTTTTTTTTCTTTTATAAGAGCTCTCTTCTTGTAAGGTCTCCACATATCATCTAGACACTTTGTGTTAACCTAATTTTATTTATTGCACTATGACTGGTAAGCACGGTGGTCCCACTTATTCCTTTACAAATCCTTATTCAAGGGGACAGCATCCCTCGTAGGGTTTTCAGGGCAACACCCCAGAAGCTCAATGAATTTACAAATCCTTATTTAAGAAACTCCTTTAAAAAATATTTGAAGACAACGTCCTTGTCAAAGTTGAAACCACTTTTGCGTGCATCCACTTGCTCCTTTTCATTTGAAATGTATCATTCTTAATTTGTTGTATGTGGTATGGCTTGATCTTTAGCCAACACATTGGGCCCACCACCATGAAGCTTAGGCTGGTTAGATTATTATACATAGCCTTTTGAACAAAAATTATAATACACAAAGACTCACCACTAAAAATTTCAAATAAAACCCCATCAAATAGGCACATCACCTAGCTAAGTAAAAGACAAAGGGTATTTTTTTATTTTACTTGTTCTATGAGACTTCAATAGGTATCCCACTTGCTTTTCCCTTTTTGTTTCATTACAATACGACCGACCTTCTTCTCTTTACTAGCTAAGGTGACTAAAACAAGCATTTTGATTTTTTTTTTAATCCATTTCACCATTCATAAATTCTCTTCTTCTCTTTGTAACATTGCATGGTACTCCCTCTGTCCTAAGTAAGCAAATCTATGTCGACCTTGAAGTGTTAAAGTCGTAAGGCTCGGAGATCGTAGGACGAACTTATAGGAGCTTCACTCAATATTCCAAGATCTTAAATCTCGGAGCATAAATTTGGCTTGAAAAAAAAATTTGTATGCTAAAGTCTCATATAAGGCTTAGGACATGCTGTAATAGCTCAATCATCTCGGCATTGTGATCCAACCTTAAAGGCTTAGTGATGGGAGTATGTCGTCTATGACTTTATAAAGCTTAGGGTATTGTAGACTTTGTAGCAGTTCGGGAAAATACTCTTAAGTTTGGCACTGCTATTTGGCTTTAGTTGCACGGAGCTTGACATTTTAAGCTGTAATCTTGCTGTTGCCCACCGCATGTAGCTTGGTATGTGTTGGCTTTTTACTTTGTTCCCATCTTTCTCCTTTTTTCTTCAAATTATTATTATCTTCACTCTTGGAGACAAAGACTACAATTATTGACATTCTTTTTTTTTTTCTTTTTTCTTTTCCATAGTCAAGCCATGAGGGCTTTGTTCCTAGTACTTTTGTCAACACAATTTGTGAAACACAGTGTTTAAAGACCAAGACCCATATTTAGGTGTTCTCTTTGCTTTATAGTCATAAACCCTTCATAGTTGTGTATTGCTCCTTATCCCCTTTCTTTGATCAACTGATAAATCAGGAGATAGAGAGGATTTAACATTCCTTGTCCTTTTCATAGTAAAATCTCTAAACATCAAGTGGCTCATTTTTGCTTGGTCAACAAACAAAGAGAACTTGCTAAGGGAGACCATAGCTATCATATTAGTAGTAGATAAACCCTTATGAACATCACCACCGCATATGCCATCAAGTAAATTTCTATCCCATGTAACTATTGTGAGATCTTAACCTTTATGTAATATGCTATTATTTTAGTTTATTTTTGTTCCACAACCGAAGAGTTAGTGTTTTGTAGGTACAATGTCAAAGGCAAATGAAGTTTGAGTCTAGATTAAGGGAAAACTATATTAACTGCTTATGTCCTTTTGCCATTACTCTCCATCTCCAAGTAAACATCTATAGAGTAGTAAACAAACAAGAAACACCTTTCTAAAAGCATCGTTCTATGCTACCACAAATAGCGCTCCAAGATTTTGACTAATCTGTGGAGTAGGCAGCAACACCACCAGTCAGCTGCTTCTTGTTGGAATCCCTAGCTCTCCATAATGACAAGAGTCTACTGTAAAGTTTGAACAACGCCTTGAATCGAAAGAGTTGACATCATAGTGATGTAGTTTGAGTTTTCTTATATTTTCATAACATCAAAGAGAATATCCAGTCAGGAAACACCACCACCAGTCAGCTACTTCTTGTTAGAATCCCTAGCTCTCCATAATGACAAGAGTCTGTTGTAAAGTTTGAACAACGCCTTAAATCGAAAGAGTTGACTTCCCGGTGATGTAGTTTGAGTTTTCTTATATTTTCATAGCATCAAAGAGAATATCCAGGATAATTTAGGCCTTGATCCTCAAGCCAACAACATGAGTGACTTTAAGATAAATCCCCCCTTATAAGAACTTAACTATTGCAAGTTTCACTTGGAGCATTTTCTTGTAAGCTCATGGATTGCCGCTATTCTATTTTTAGTATTATGGAGCTAGTTTTGAGCCATTTCTTCTACTTGTAAAATAACTGTTTAGCAAGAAGCATTTTTCCTTTCAACGATATCCCTAAGCTCTATCTGGTTCTATTCAATTCCTTCAATAATCCCTTTGCAATCCTAGAGATTTTCACTAATTTCCTTCCTAAAACTTTCATGTTTCACTTTAAGCTTATTTTCGTTTCCTTCAAAATTTGACTCTAGTCACTTCCTTTTTTGTCTACTAAGGCTTTTTAACTTTCCCATGTCAATCTGGATCTGAGACTCAACACTATGAAATTGAATATGAATTCTCTTAACAGCAGACTTCAAAATTTTAAAGGACTTATTACAATTTGCAGATTTCATCTTACCTTTTCAATGTGAAATTGATATCTCCTAATTATCCATCTTTTGCAGGTAGCATACTCAACATTTGAGAATTTGGTTTAAAGAGGCTCTCTTCACTACCTAGATTATAGCCACCAACAGTTGAAGGCCAAAAGTCTGTGATCGCAACTTAAGGACCACATCTTAAACTAGCAATAGTCAACAAATCGATACAATTTCAAGAGAGTAAACTCTTTACCACCTAGACCGTAACTGTTTGCCAACCAAGGGTCAAAAGTCTGTGATCGTGACTTGAGTACCAATCTTCATCGACTTGTGATAGCAAAGAGGTATAATCCTTAGGTCATATGTGGTGTCTGAACCAATTGTGGCTTAAAATATAAATTGAATTATGAGTCTTAAATCATAAGGATATGCACACACGAGTATGTGAGAGTCAAGTGTGAGCTAAGCACATACGATTTGAATATGAGTCTTAGACATGAGCATATGAGAGTAATACGCTTGAGTTTGAACGTAACCTCCCTTTAACATAAGCACTCATGAGGTAATACATGAAATGAACTTCACTTCCCCTCGATACAAACACTCATGGCCTAATCATGTAGAACAATTATGAGGCCTGCACATAAGCATAAAATGTGAATTTTAACATAAACTTTGATACATGAGTGTGTAAGAGTAGAGCGTGAGTTCGCGAACTCAGTACACGTAAATGAGACATAAATCTTGCGCTTAAACACATGAGGATTGACCACTTCAATTCAATATAGTCTCTTTGGCAAAAGCATATGTGGGCTTCTAATATGAGCACTTTTAGACTTTCTATATGAGTATACGTGAGTTAAATATGCAACTTAAATATAGCACTTTTTGTATTTAAGCTGAACATGAGTCGCATCGAATGTGCTAACATAAGCCTTAATACGTGAGCCTTGATCATAAGTGAACATAAGGGTTGCATCTAAACCTTGAATATGATAGTGAATACGGGTCTTGAACATTAGGGTCGAATGCAAGTGGGCATGAGCTGTAATCACGAGTCTTGAACTCAAAGTAAATTTCCAACATGACACAATCTATGAATGTAACGTGAGCTTTGAATATGGAATGAATCTTAAACATGCCACAAGTGTTCAACATGATATGACACGAGGCCTATACGCGACGTAAGGCTTGAATACAACATGAGTTTTGAACATGACATGAGGTTTGAGCATGATGTGAAGTCTAAGCATCACATAACCCCTAAATACGACATGAAAGCTTGATCAACATATAGGCCTTAGCTTCATAAGTTAAACATGGCACTTGATGGGTGAACAAAATTCCAGTAGTTGAATCATAAGCCTTCTTAATATAAACATGAAAAGATACTAGCTCATTATGTAAACTGAGCATGAGGCTTTAAATATTAATCTTCTAACACGAACATGTGCTGGAATCCATCATTTGAACATCATCATAAGCATGTGAGCTAGGTGGAGTATCACTAATCTCATATGTGAATTGCGTATTGTCATCATGTATTGCAAGAGTCCTCATGCATATGTGTTATCTCTAGTTTTCATAATTAGATGTCATCCTTTCCGAATGCACCCCACTTCTACTAACTATCTTACTTCCCTTCATTTGCAAGTACCTACCTTCTTTCATACTTGCATATAAAAATCACTACTACCTTTAGGGGTCATTGGCATGGGTAAAGAATATAGGAAGTATTGTTCTCGCAGCAACAATATTGATAAGAACAATGAAGTTTTAGCATATTCTGAGGATCACATTTCGACAGCCCCCTTACCTTGAGACAAATAAGTAGACCTAATTATTGAAGGTGACTTCTTTTAACGAGATATAAAGAGGTGGGAAACACATCTACATCCACCTAAGGATGGCAAGCTGCATTTCATAAGACAAGAACCTCCAGTGCATAAGAGGGTTGCGATAGAAGTAGATTATGTGTTGCATTTTAGAAACAAGAAGAAAGAAATCCCGCTTTTGGATAGTAGTTTCAATGGCCCAAAGTACATAGTAAATGGCTGGTTGTCTTGGGTGATGTACATTTTTAAGAATTCCGCATATACATCCATTTAGGAAGAGGTGAGGGTATACTATCCCATATGGGTATCTTCTCGTTTAACTTTGTACCACCCGCAAGAAATAGAAACTCAGCAAGCTATCATGTCTCGTTAGAGTATTCACTCACATACCTATATGACAACATGGGTTAAGATCACTCTATTGCTAAAGGATGTTGCAGTTCTTCTGAGCCTTCCTAATATTGGATTGACCAACATCACCACAACTTCAATCTCGAAAGATGATCGAACACTGATTGAACTATTAGAAGTAGACAAAAAAGAAGCTCTAGATACTTACCGGCATGGTATGCTTAGCGTTTGAATCAAGCATTTCTCTAGGCCAGACAAGGGTGATAAGATGGGGCCTCGATATCAGTACAAGTAAGTTTCTATATTTTGATGTGGAATAGTCATATTACCCTTTTTCCTATTGATGTTCACTTTATAACCCTAATTTGTCTTGTCCTACATTTTAGGTATGGGTTGGAAACTTTCATCACTTATAGGTTGTCATCGTTTGTATTCCCAGGGGGGGCTGAAAAAGTTGTTAGTCCTCTTTTGGGTCCTTTCTACTTGAGTTCCTTGTATAGGCATTTGGACGTCTTTCATGAAGCTTCAATACGCTTACAAGAGAGATACGTTGTAATGTCGTACGTAGACTTGGTGTTTCTTCATATATTCTTTTGTGAGTGTTATAAAAGATATTCTAGTCTCCCGCTTACACATTCCAATGTCATCAGGCCCTAGGCTTAGGGATAGGTTAATAGAAAGCTCCCAAGTACTTTGAAGAATGTCAGTAATGCCTGTCACGAGTTCAGCTTTCGTCTATATACAAAGGAATTACCTAAATTTGAATGGCACCCAGAAATTTACCTTTTTTGTTTGAAGGACTTGATAAACTTAATAAAGCTTCATGATGAGCTTTCTGATGTCAAGATAGAGTTTATCTTATGGAGTACACCTGGGGGTCTTCCATCACTTCATGATTGGGCCGATGCATCTAATTGCTTCCTCGAGTATAATATCATAAAATATTCACCTGATCGATTTGCTCGACAACTGAGGTTTGATTAAGGTATACCTCATGATTTAGTCATTAACCAAAGTTTCAATAGGTGCTGCAAAGCGTTTAGACCTGATGGCTAGAAGAACATTCATGGAAGGATGAAGCAATTATTCTTTCCTTCCATGAGTCATTCTCAGGTTACTTTGAGTGGCTGGCTCACATATTGGAAAAACTACCTAGATAGGTTTAAGAAGTATGTCTCAAAGATAGCTGAAGGGGATTTTTCTAAAATAGTGATCCAGACATAAGAATTTAACTTTCGACTCAAAGAAGACCTAAATTCATCTAACAATGTGAAGTCATCTAACGATGCCCGAGGTAAATCGCAAAATGGACATTCACCCTCTCCCCCATTGATCATCAGACAATCTAAGCGTAGCTGCATTCATAAGGTAACATCGTCAATACATTCTTCTTCCTTAGATATATATATATATATATACATACGAATATTTTCTTGAAGTTAAATCTTCTTAATTTTCCCAATCTTGTATGTCACAAGAGTAAAAGGGAAAGGATAAGATGGACACTTCTACTAAACAGAAAGTGGTGAAAAATCATCCTAATGGAGTGAGTAATGGCATCCTTGAAGGTACTTCTTCAAGTCAAAGTATCCTTCCTATCACTCGACCTTTCTAAAGTCATTATGGTATGGGAAAGGTGCTTCAAGCTAAAGATCTACCTACAGTTATTGAAGTTGTAGATGGAAGAGAAGATGATGTTGAGTTGGTTGATTATGGGGATTCCCCCGAACACACAAATGATAATAGAGAAAATTCTACAATAGACATTAATGATGACCAAGAAGGATAATTCAATGATAAAACAGACTCCATAAAGCAAGTTGATGAAGACACCTATGCCAATATCAGAATCCCTGATGTGTTCAATATCATTGATGATTGCGAAGATAACGAATTTTTACTCTTAGAAGAAAGTGTGATCCAGGCGTTTATTGATGCTTTGATGGGTACAAGGTTCCACAATAAAGAGGCACATGTTGCTCCTGATGCTTTCATGAATGCTACCGTAGTTAGCAATGTCCCTACCCTTTGTAGTGACGCGACTTCGCCTATTCCAAGGGATCCTACAACATCACTTCCCCTAGAGATTAGAACAATGCAACATGGAGATAAAGGATTAGTGACCAAGATGGTTGCAAGCTTAAAAGATACCACCTCGACTTCACAATACCTTCTAACTTCCTAGTACCACTAGAGTGCTTACATAGGATGGAGGATGATTTTTGGACAAGATTCGTCTATTTAGGTTCCAATGTGACCAATCACATCTTAGGCTTACTTAAGCAAGCCATAGGGGTATTTGATGAGGCTTGGCACTTGTTATCCATAGAAAATACCAAACTTTTGATTAGTAGTGTCATTGTGGCACATACCTTTAGGTTCAAGCTCAACAAGATAGAAATTATTGCAACTGAAGCTCAAAAGATGTTAGGCAGTTGAGACATTGAGGGAAGATGTGAGCTACTCAAAGTCGAGCTTGCAAAGGCAAAACTTAAGAGAGAGGAGTATCTAGCAGGCATAGATCTTGATTCTATTGTAGCATCTAGTGTCGAGTATTGATAGTATTACTCTTGTTCTTTTTGTACCCTTTTTTTTTAAATGGAATATAACGACTTATTGAGCTTAGTATGTATAGTTTCACTTCTCACTTCCTTGAGATCCATGTCTTTATGCAGAACATCATGAATTAACATGAATTATTTATTAATTTAGCAAGCCTTCAAAGTTCACATCATTATGCTCTTAGAAAACATAGGATTTCCTTAGTAGCACTTTACATGATAGGTTACTTCATAGCTTGATAAATATTTGAGAAAACCCTATGCACTAGAAGCATATTCCCATTTACAAGCAAAGATTCGAATATATGATCCGATAAAATGGAGATATTGGTTGAAACAAGGAATATTAGTTCTATTAGACAGTCATGTCGTAAGTTAAGGGGATATTACCCACTACTTAACTATTTTTACATGCTCCATGAATGTATACTTAAATAGTGTAAGTCAATGTCTTATTCGATAGAGCATCATATGGTATGCCTGGGAATCAAAGCTTCAGCTAGTCAGCAACTCATATGATAGATGTATATTGTACACTTAAGAGATAAGTCTCTTACCAAGTAGCAGCATTATAAACACCAATACTTTGTTATTGTTTTTTTTTTTAACCTAAAGTGCGCAAAAGAGATAGCAGTAGAAACAGAAATGCAAAACAAGCTTGTATAACTTGAGCTATAAGTTTCATTCATATAACTTTATTATAGTTTCCCTTTTAAAAATGGAACTTTTTGATATATTAAAAGTTAATAGGAGCAATAATAGCATTCGTGCTAGGATTCCTGAGTTTACAATATCCACTTTCATATACTTCCTCAACTACAAAAGGTCTTTCCCATTTTAGTGTAAACTTAGGAGCTGGGTTGCCTCAACTGCATAAAGTACAACGTCGCCTTATTGGAATGATCTCTTTCTCACCAGACAATCGTACGCTATTCCAATTCTATGCTGATAATTGATGAGATTATGTTTAGTGATGTCACGCCTTTCGTCTAATGCTTCCAAATCTATCACTCGCAAATAGATGGGATCAAGATTTCTATAAGAACTACTACCTCAACCCCATATATTAGGGAAAAAGGAGTTGCCCACATCGACATTCGTTTAGATGTCCTATAGGCCCAAAGAGCTAATGGTAGCTTGTCATGCCATGCCTTATGATTATCATGAACCATCCGACTAAGTATCTTCAACAAACTCTTGTTAGTAGCCTCAGCTTGTCAATTTCCTTTCGGGTAATAAGGCGTAGATTTTACATGATCAATATTATAAGAAGCCAATAGTTGGCAAACATGTGAATTGATAAAAGGAGTGCCATTGTCAAATAAAACACGCTTCGGGATTCCGAACCTACATATGATATTCTCCTTCATAAAACCTACAACTACTGGTCCTGTTAACTTCCTTAAAGGAGCTACCTCTACCCACTTTGAAAAGCATTCTATTCTAGCCAGAATCTAGATGTATCCTCTCTATAGTGGATGAATAAGTCCAATAAGGTCAAAAGCACACGTATGAAAAGGCTAAGAAGTTGTAATGCTATAGAGTATAATTGCCGGAGCATGAATGGCATCGCCATGATGTTGACAAACAACATACTTCTAAGTGGAGTTGAAAGTGTCTACTTCCATTGTTAGCCAGTAGTATCCTTTATCGAGTAGATAATAATATAGTTTTCTTCCTCCTTGATGTTCCCCACACTCTCCAGTATGAACCTCCATCAAAATTATTTCCGTTTCAAGAGAAGCGATGTACTTTAAGGGTTTTCCTATGAAGGATACTCTATAAAGTTCTCATGCATAAGATATTTCCTAGCCTTTCTCTTTACAAGCTTGGCATCCGTACTATTTGTAAGCTCCACAACTAGCTATTCAAGGTTTCGATCGGTTGAAAGACCCAATCAAACCTAAATTATAAAGTAAAGTTAGAAATATTAGTAAAAATGACTCCATAAACTTGAATTTAAGAAAATAAATAATAAAATAAGAGACTACAAAATTTTCAAATTTTAAGTATAATACTTGTTAATTATCAAAAAGGTGAAAAGTATAATTTAATAACTAATAAATTATTAGAGATAAATTATATGTATATGAAAAATCCTAGAATGACCTAAATAATAATTAGGAATGTTCACACGTATCCTACATGTATTTACGTGTAGATAAAAATACGCAAAATTACTTAAATTAGCTAAAAACTTAGTAAATAATTAAATAAAATTATTAAATTAATTAAGAAAAATCAGAAGGGTTTGGATTAATGCAAATATGGTTGTGGCTGGTCAGAATCTGAAAAAGAAAAATTATCCAATTAGAATTAAGCAACACAAAAGCCAAAAATGAAGGAAATGGGGTAACGTCATGTCTAATTAATGTATATTAATTACCACAAAACCCTATAAATAACAAGAAAAATTCAGAAGCATATTTGGATAATTAGAAATCAGAGAAAATTAAGGAGAGGCAAAAATTGAGACAAAAACCAAAGAAAAAAAAAAGAAAAGGAAAACTGTGCACTTAGGGCCACAAAAGAGAACCCAGACCCGATGAGTAGTTGGGAGTGGACTGCCACCACTACCACACGGTGGTGGTAGCGCCCAAGTAGGCCAACATACCCATGACCACAGAAGGTGGCTGGAGCTACCCAAATTTGTGAGTTCAACTTCCAGCCCGATTTTGTATATTTTTAAAAAAATAGTAAAAATTATTATAAAATTATGAATTTTTTATTTTGGAATATTTTTGTATTTAGCTTTTAGGAAAAATATTATTTTGATGAAAATATGTCTCGTGATATAGGGTCCTTAAAAAATCGTACAAAATCGAGCATGTTTCGGTTTAGAAATAAATGACCTTAGGAGTGTAGTTTTGAACCCAAAATTTTTGTGTAAATTACTTAGATAATATAGAATGGTGCTATGAAGCCTGTTTTCGAAAATTAATTTTAGATAATTTTTAGGCCCTAAAATAAGGCATAAAATGGGTAATTTAAGATTAAGTAATTAAATGGTTAATTACTGATTTAGTAAATAAGTATGTGTTTTAGGATGTTGAAATCTGATGGAGTATGATACTTATAGCATTTAGGGTGTTAGATGTAATTATTAGGTTAATTATGTAGTAAATAAGTAAAATGGAAAAATAGTACATTTTAAGTTAATTTTGTAAATTAGGGTAATTAGATGTAAAACCTGATTTAGGATGAAATTGATGTTTAGAGATGGTAATTAAAGTGATAGAAATATTAGAAGTATATTATATACATAATAGGTGATAATGCATAATATGTAATTCTCGGAAATATAATAAATAGAAAATATTAAGATAAAAATTGATATTATATAAATAATAGGGATATATAATAAAACTGATGGAAGACTCAAATTTATGTAATTATATAAAAGATATAAAAATTTCTCACTTCAGGAGTGAATTCGGTACACTAATACGGATTTAAGTGTACCGGGTGGAATAAAATACTAATTAGAGATAATGATGGTATTTAGGAGATCGGGAAGTAATGTAATTAATTTCACATTATGAGTTAAAATGAATTTATAAGGTTCGAGTATAAAACAATACTAAGAAATCAAACTAGATCCTAATTTAGAAATCGATGCAGAAACCGAACCCGAACCTAACCCCAAACCTAGAATAATTGTAAAAGACTTAAGACCTCGATAATTAGGTATATTAAACCCTAAACAAAACATAATAATAAGCGTTATAGGATGAAACGAACATATAATAATTATATGACAAACTGAAACCATGTTTGTGTTATAGGGATGATAGGTGATGGCCTGAGCAAGTCGGACCTCGAGTGAGTAAGCGAGGAGTCGAGGTAAGTTGGGATTAATACATTGCTGTATTTTGGAGGCTTAAGATTATGCTTGGTTATACTTATTAGATAGTTAGATGTGTGCATGTTCTTGATTATGAGTGATGCTATGATTCTGTCTGTTGTCCTAACTTATATTGTATGGTTTGTATGAAATGATTGATCACCCTGAACTGGACCTAATCAAATATATGACCTATAATCATAATCGGACCTACATGGCAACCCATTAGGGGAACTTAAGACTCTTTGGCCAAATACCGACCCCTTCGAAGGGGATAGCGTAGAATTACAAAATGGTCCCTTCTTCATCCTTAGTTAAACTAAGTGATAGGAGAGGAGGTTACAGCGAGGGTGAAGTCAATGGTTCGAAGGTAGTTGTAGGAGGAGCGAGGTCTCCATTACACAAGCTTGGGTTTGGTCATAAGCTATTGCATTAATGGCAACTCCTCAACCCGGATTAAAGCGGGCGAAATTTCTCTAATCTCACGACGGGCCGGACAACGTCGTGCGATGGCATTTGCTTGAACATGAATTGCATCTAATAAGTTGATTGAAAACCTTGTTATGTTTATGGTATAGTTTTAAGTCCTCTATCCTAACTTACTGAGCTGTAGTTGCTCACGCAAACAACTACTCTGAAGCTAGCAACTGCTAGATCCTAAGGAGTGAGGAAAAACATTTGAAGAATAAATACATATTTTTAAGGTTTAAGCTTTTACTTTAGAATTTTTCATTTCTGAATAATGTAATAACTAGGAAATATATTACTAAGAAATATTGTAAACGATATTTGTACTAACTAAATTATAGTGTATATATGTATTTCCTCACTTTCTTACGTAAATGATTTATTTAAATTACAAACTGTTTACTTCAAAGCGGGTTAGTCATGGACACCTTATATAGATCAGGTCTAAGATAGCAGTTGTAAGGCCAACTTCTATCTTAGGATGGTTTACACGGCGGGGCTATTACGACTCTACCGCTTTGGGGCGTGATACTATTCATCGATAACACATTGTTTCTCAAGTAATCAATATACAGGTGCCTCCAATCTCTAACACTAGATAAAAAATTACACTCACTCTAGTCAGGAAGCTCGAAACATTTAAGGCAATGTACTTATACTTAAGGTACATCTTTAACCATTGATGGCCAATAATAGCCTACACGTAAAATATGACAATATAGTGGTAGCCCTTCCTCCTCGCACCAGATTTGGTGATACTTGTCTAACTTAAGACAAGCTTCTTTAGAACCAATACATCTAGATAAAACGCCTTCTGGACCCTTATAATATAAAATTTCATTGATTTTAACAAAATTCATCATCTTCATCAACAAAATTCAAAACCATACATGGTGTAGATTTTATTACTACTTAGATATTCACACTACCACTAGCATCTTAAATTGGAATTTTGGACGCTAGTGTAGCTAATGCATCAGTATACTTATTCATTGATCAACCCATATGCTTATACCGTATAAAATTAAATTTTATAGCCATAACCTGCATTACAACCCTATAAGGCGCAAATGTAGGTTCCTTCAATCCAAACTCACTTGTAGCCTATTTAATGATCAAATTTGAATCACCTTGAATACACAAAATGATGTGCTCCAACTTCTCATGAAAACAACAAACCAAGTAACAATGCCTCCTACTCGGCTTCATTATTGGTGCATCGAAAATTAAGTTTAAATGTTAAGGGTCTCTTAACCCTCATGTGATGTTAATATGAATCATACTCCCTAGCCTTGATTTCCCACAAAACCATCAAATTAAAGTGTCCATTTACCATCCGCTTCGACCATCAAGTATCTTCATGAAATTCAGCTAATATTATGCCTACAGTTAAGCCCTCTTGGGCATTTGGGAAGTGTGTTAATAGATCAGCCAAGGCTTGTGACTTGATGGTCTTAGGGGATTACATTAAGATGTTAAATTCTCCAAGGAGCAGCCACTTAGCAACTCGTCTTGATAGAGCTAATTGTGATAATAAATACTTGATTGGATCCAAACGGGTTACCAAATTGATCTTATGCACAAGGAAGTAATATCGTAACTTTTGCATGGAAAATACCAGCACGAGACAATGTTTCTCGTAAGCTAAGTAATTGACCTCGCTGCCTTGAAGTGTTCAACTCAGATAGTACATAGGTTTCTCTCAACCATCTACTTCTTGCGCAAGTAGATCTCCAATGGACTTTTTGGTAGATGTAAAATACAAAATCAATGGCAATTCTTTGATAGGCATGGTCATTGTTTGAGGAGAGGTCAAGATCATCTTGTTTCCACTAAATTGCCTTCTCGTGGACTTGTTTCCATTCAAATGAAATTCTTTTTTCAAAAGTTGGTGCAATGGGTATGAAATCTCAACAAGTGTCGATATAAACCCTCTAATACAAGAGACTTTCCCTATAAAAGTTTTTAGTTCTTTGAAAGTAATGGGGGATGGCATCGCTCTTATAGCTCGCACTTTCACAGGATCAACATCAATTTCTTTTCAATGGACGACAAACCCCAAGAACTTCCCTAAGGACACTCTAAAGACACATTTAAGAGGATTCATGCGAAGCTTATACAATTGACATTGTTCAAAAACCTTTTGTAGATGAACTATGTGATCATGTACCCTTTTAGACTTAATGACTATATTATCGATATAATCTTCCATAAAGTCATGCATCATGTCATGGAATATAGCAGTCTTTTCCCTTTGATAAGTAGCGCCCTCATTCTCAAGTCTGAATGGCACGATATTATAATAAAAATTTCTAATTGGTGTTTGAAAAGCGATATACCCAATTGCCATCTTAATCTAATTATAACCACTGAATCCATTCATAAATAAGAATAAGTCATGTCCTATGGTCGCGTCTATTAAAGTATTGACGTTTGGTAGAGGAAAGTCATCTTTAAGACAAGTCTTATTTAAATCTCAGAAGTCTACACATACTCTTATCTATCCATTCTTCTTTCTTATAAGAATAATATTGGCGAGCTACATAGGATGTTGGATGGACCTTATGAATTCAGCTCGTAATAACTTCTCAACTTCTTACTTGATTTGCACTTCAATTTTATGGTGAAAAACCCTTTGTCCTTGCTTTACAGGCGTAACTCTTGGAGTAATACTTAATCTGTATACTATGAGATTAGGGTCCAATCCTAGCATCTCTTTATAAGTCCATGCAAATATGTCTCTATATTCTCTTAGCGACTCGACAATATGAACTTTTAATTCTTATGGCAAGCTCTTGATTATGAAGAGTGGCCACTATAACTCTCCTAGTCATACTAGATCCATTTCTTCTATTTCTTCAACCGTGGCTTCATTTGGTCTTATAGTTGTTGTGGGGTATGCTGGACTTCTTGTACTGGTATAGGATCTAAAAAGGAGAAATATGCCTCCTCAAACCGTCATAAGCGGTACACCCTTCTTCCATCTTCTTGAATGAAACTTTTAATTCCCTTAGCCTCGCGCATCCTTCTTTTTTTTACTAGCCATCTTGAACTTCTCCCCATGTAGGTAAAGGGACACTAATCTGCTTAGCTATCGTGATCTCGCCTTCTTCAACAAATTCGTCCAAGTCAACCGACACAGTAGAATATGATTCATGTTGCTTGAAAGGATTCTTGGTAGCTGGAATGAATACATCCTTCCCTTTCCAATGACCCTTGATACATGAATGCAATTTTGATGAGACCAAGTTTTAATCATGCAGCCATTTCCTACCGATGAGCAGTGGTATTGAACTGATGCATTAATCACATGAAAGGTAGTAGTACCATGGATAGGGCCAACCTTGAGATCAACATTAACATACCCAACAGAATCTATAGGGACATGGCTAAATCCATTTATTGAGATAAGCTGTTTAACCAGCCATCTAATGTCAATTTCAACATCCTTAAAAGTACTCATTGGCATGATATTTAACTAAGAACCATTTGTAAACACCTAATTTTTACCCCTCTATAGTTCTAATTTTTATTTTTACAAAAAAAAAAAGGTCTTGATTCAAAAAATAGAAATAAAAATAAATATTTGAAAAAAATGATGAAAATAAAAAAATGAATGAAAAAAAGAAAAAATATATAAAGATTTTTATTAGAAGAAAATTATTTTAGAGTCAATTGTTTTAGTTTAGCTTAGTTCAAAAATTTTATTTTAGGGAATTGGATAGTTCAAATATAATTTAATTGTAATAAATATTAAGACACAGGCCAACGGCTTAACGGATAAGTAGCAGAGTATTTGGGATGGATTTAATTCGAAGTCTTAGGTTCTACATCCGCCTACGTCTATTGAACCAAACATTGTGACGACAGTCTGCAATCCCGAATACATCGACTTCGACCGATCATCCTCATTCAAATACGTAGTTACTGCACCATACAACAGAAGACACACGCATGCAGTAACCACTGTAGCTCACCATCCTCACATTACAGCACTCATAACAGCCTCACTGCCCAAACATGATCACACACACACACATCCGCACAACAATCCCCCCTAGCCCAATGACGTCTACAGCACACACGAGAAAAACCAACCAGAGTACATTACGACCACTCTGACCGCATCTCCTCATCCACCAGCCGAAGTCCAGAATCCGAGCTTCACATCCTCAATCTGATCAAAACCCTTGCAACAACAATCCACAAACTGCTACACGACTCAACCGATAAGTCTACGCTCTTACCATCGACGGTCTAGACAGCAACGATCACGTCTACACATGGGCCGTACTGACAATAGCAGCAAGTCTGCCAACTAGCTCTCGTCCGAGTCGCAACACCATATCGGCATATATATCCAATGCCGCAACAGCAGTGTCCATTGTACATCCTTCATCGCCGCAGCACGTCCCTTGATCCTTTAATAACAATCAGGTTCGATTCGATCTTGTTTTATTTATTATTATTATATCATGTTATGTTATTATATGAGGTATATATAAATATGTGCATAGAATAGTATATGTTTAGTATTACTTTCCTAATATTACGTAGATTAGATAAACGTTTAAGTAAATAATCATTTAATAGTAGTCATTTAAATAAGGATGTGAATATTAGTTTAAGAATCATTAACATTAGTTTTGGTTATATATAGATCTGTATATTTTACTAGTCAAATATAATATAATGTGTGAGTATGTTGATATAGGGGTTTTAATATTAGTTTTCACGTAAACATATTATATGGAACTATTTTATTTTAGTAGTTCGTTATATATATTACTTTAAGTTTGCCATTAGGTTGTTTTAAAATTTCTCATTTAGAAAAGTTATTTTCTTTTTAGAAAAAAATAATAAAAATCCTTTTTTAAAAAAAAAATTAGGGCTTTTAACGAAATTTTTTTATAAAACAATAAAATTTAAGAATTAGGACTCTTTTTGTAAAAAAAAAAAAAAAAAGAACAATTACACATTTGTTAAAAACACGCTTGAACCCACCCCTCAAACCAATTCTATAGCTGTGCGCATGATAGGACTGAGGATCCAATTTGTTTCCTTTCATCAGCTTTGCCAGCTTTACCAGCTTTGCCTGCTTTGCTTTGCAGGCACGTAATAGTGGTTTTTAATTATTGTCTATATATTGTTTTATTTATTTATTTTTATCTCACTCAGTATATGCATAGTTATTTTTAAGACTTGTACTAATTTTTTATTTTATTTTTATCACGTCTTTAATTACTAGTAATTAGTTATAGCATTAGTGTCTAGTGAACATATATTAAGTTAAGTTTTAGTTTATTTATTTTTTTTTTAGATTTCATGTTTTCAAAATGATATTTTTATAAAATCTCATATTTTACAAAATCTTGTTCTTTGCATATTGTATTAATTTAGAAAAATTGCATTAGGCATGTTAGGTTTTTCTAAATAAAAAAATCATTTTAATGTTCATAAAATAAAAAAAAAATCTTTAATTAACTTCTTTTCTATGGTTAGACATCTTTTCCATAGTTTAGGCTTATTTTCCATAGTTTAGATGTCTTTTCCATAGTTTAGATGCCTTTTTCTTAGTTTAAGTTTATTTTTTTATGATTTAGACATCTTTTTTATGATTCAGTGATCTTTTCTATAATTTATATTTTTTTCCTATGGTTTAGAAATCTTTTTCATAGTTTAGATATCTTTTCTATAATTAAGGCATCTTTTCTATGATTAGGAAATTTTTTTCTTTCTTTCTTTTTTTTTTTTATGTTTTAAGCATCTTTTCTATATAAAAGCTTCATCATGTAGAATATTGCATATTTCATAAAATCTTTAGGGTTTTTCTTGAAAATAAAAAAAAATTATCACTTAATTATTTTTAAATAAAAATTTTAATTTGTCACTTTTCAAAAATTAGGTTTTTAGGTTTTTTTTATATATAGAATGTTAGGAATAAAAATTAGGCTTCTAGGGATTTTTCCTAATAAAAATAAAATGGTTAATAAAAACGTAAATTCAACCAATCATTTTTTATAAAAAGACCCAACACATTAAAGTTTTCGAAAATAACTACGATTATCTAATCCCGGCTAGCGGATACGTAAGTACCTTTGGGGTGACGATAAAATATATAACAACTTAGGTCCCTCTTTTTTCTCTCTTTTGATTTTATTTATTTATTTTTTAAACATTATAATTAGAAGAATAATCCTAATTTCAGTAAATAAATAGTGGTACCCATTAAGGGTTTAATAGATTAGCCCCCGAACTTAGAACCCTCTAGTTTTTTTCATTTAAAATTGAAATCAAAGACCGGTAGCCAAATCGTAATCGATCCACCCAATTAGTTACAGTTTCTTTTTCTTTTCCCGATTTTGGTCGGGTGGCGACTCCAAAAAACTATTTTTAATAAACAAAAACTGGAATTTCTCAATTTCTTTAGTCGAAGATTAATATTAAATGGGTTAGGGTTTAGTATTAATCAAGAAATGAGAAATCAATTTTAAATAGAAAACCAAAAAATCAGGCTTGACACCATTATCAATGAATATTCTCTTGACCAGGGACCCGTTAAGCACACCTTCTACATATAAGGGACGATTGTGATTGGAATTCTTCACACATATGTTTGTGTTATTAAATAGAATCACATTTTAGTGTGTTGTAGCCATCCTCTTCATAGGTTGCATTGCACTACACTTCGTGTATTGACTCTCAGAGATCTATGCAAGTGTAGTTGTTACCATAAGTCGAGCCTTCTCATTGAATCCCAAGAGATCAAAGAAATTCCTAAAGTTAGTTGCCTTTAACAATGTCACAACAACAAGTGGATGTTCATTGTCTTAAGCTTCAATCGACTTTCCTTTATCTTCATCACTTCTAGCAGCCTGGGCATGAATCACTTCAGTTGTGATGAGATTGTAGCTAATGGCATTGATAGTGCCCCTTCGGTTATTGTGAGTGGGAAGTGGATCATTTCTAACATCCTTGTTATTGATGATCAACTCACCATGTCCAACTTAATCATTAAATATCTTCTTCAAAGTGAAGCAATCTTTAGTTAGGTGACCAATAATCTAATCAAATCTACAATGCTTGGGATCACTCTTTTCTTCATTTCTAGGGAGGCGTTCGACCCTCGGGAGCTTGATATTTCCATCATACAGCCACCTGTCAAGCATTTGATGCACTTTGGCCATAGGATAAGGATATGTCAAAGATGGCCTAGAGTTAGTAGGCTTATCATCTCTTTGCTTCTTTGCTCCCCTTGGTGATTCACCTTGAGTTGCACTTACAGACAAAGCATGCTTGTTGAATCTCCCAATTTCACTTCTTTGTCATGCCAAGTTAGTAGCCCTTCAAGCGTTCTCAACTAATGTAGCCAAGGAAGCCAATGAAAGATTCTTAAGATAAACCACATACTTAGGAAACATCTTTTAGATATAGATCTTAACAAACTCTCTCTCAACACAAACGTCTTGTATATCTAGTAAGCACTCCCTAAAGCACTCAATACAGTCCATTAGATCTTCTTTAGACTTTTTTCGGATCTTCCCCATATCAGTAAGGGTGACTCTCTCATTTGTGAAAAAGAACTTCTCCAAAAACATCTTACACATACTATCCCACGAATCTACTAATCCTAGAGGGAGATTAATGTACTAAGTGTATGCCTTTTTAGTGAGTGACATAGAAATTTTTTTAGTTTCAAATCATCATCTAGGCCATATACTTTCGACGTCTCGATGAATTTTAGCAAATGTTCCTTAGCACTTCCTTTCTTGCCATTAAATAGCATGAACTTTAGATTGAGATAATCCTTAGGGTACAGCTTCGCAACAATACATTGGTGATATGGAAGCTTCAGTTATGGTATCCCAACCATAGATTTTGCTTATATCTCCCTCAAATATATGTCCAAATCTTCTTTGGTCACAAATGAATCCCTCCAAGTGGATGCTTCCACCCTTAGTGACATTGCAGGGTAGGATGCATGGGCACCAGATTCATAGGTGTAGATCTTGCAGACATAGGATTCATTAGTATTGGTTGCATAGAGTCAAAAATTATGACATATGGTATAACACGTAAGGATAATGAGCCTCCAATTTGAACTCCTTAATTCCTTACTTTAGGTAATGAATCTTATGTAGCTATAGGTTCCATAGTAAGAAGTTGTTCTCCAACCCTAGGAGCAACATACTCATTGACAAAAGGAGGGTTAGGTGGGGTATGTTGTTTCACTACATTAGAAGGGTTCAAGGAAGTTACCCTTTGTTACATAGCAATAAAGGTAGCCAAAGCAAGCGCACATTGAGCGAACATCACCATGAGTTCACCTAGGTTTTAATTAGTCTCCTGCAGCTTATATGTTAATTGCACATTATAAAGGATACCTTCCTGTATTCCATCACCTTGATTAATGCCTCCGATCGAAGATGGATTTTGGTCATTAGTCATAGTAGTAGCATCTTACTCTTGATTAATTCCATCAGTAAGGTCAGGTTGTCTTCGTCTCGAAGATACCATGATACAAGTATCAAGTCTTAACTCCCCAATGGAGTCGCCAAAAAATGTGGGGGTATGGGTACAAATGCAAGTATCATGTATGTACCAGTAAGAAGTCAAGTTACAAGTGATTAGGAAAATGACTTAAGTGACTAGCGCAGGATGATCAAGAGAGAAGTATAGGGAGGAGTTTAGGCAATCTTAATGAGGCTCTAATACGTATAGTGATAGGTAGAGGAGCGTAATGGCATCAAACTCCAAGATTAACGAAGAATAGAGTAAAGTTCTTGAGGTGTTTAAGTGTTTGATCTTTGAGATAAGGTTCTGACAGAGTAACGACGTTAATGGGGTTTTTTTCCTCATTCAAATGAGGATCTGAATGAGGTATTTATAAGAAGTGATGGTTGATCGCATCCATCAGATTATGCTGATGAATAATGATTAAGATTGAAGGCCTTTATTAATGAATCTTAAGTAAGCTATTTTCATGGGTTTAAGTCTAAATAAAGGTTTTATTCATTATTTTAGTACGAGCCAAACCAAGAAAGGTTAGATCAGATGGACCAATCCAACAAGCCTTACTCCAAGCCCACCATACTAAATCTCCCTTAATCATCCCGATAATTTATGAGCTTGGCTCCTTGGACCCTATCACCTTAGCCCAAGGAGTCAAATCCATTTATAATTTAATCAATGAGCTTGAAGCCCAATATTAAATTTAGCCCTCTACAACGGTAAAAGGATCATAGCAAAAATTTGGTACAAGGAAGATGTCTATGAGTATAATGTGTTTATTTAGTCTAATATTTCCAATTGTTTCAAGAGCAAACATTTTGCCATTTAGTATTTTAACATGTATAGATTTTGGTAAAGTGTATGTATTGGTCAAAAGATGTGAAGGTAGAGTTATGTGGCCCAAAGCACCCGAATCAACAATCCAATTAACCAACTGATTATCATTCTTATTAAATGAAGCTAAAGCAAAACTATTACTTGTAAATGCCATCATTGAAGTATGTTCATCTAATAGATTTTGTTCCTTCAATACCTTTATGGCTTCCAAACATATCCTGGACACTAGTTGAGAATTATTAGCATCAACCTATGCCAAGCTTCTATTATTAAAGTGTGACAATAAATATTCGTGATTCAAATCATTCTCCAAATCAAGAGGAGTCTCAACTCTAGTACTTGATTAAGCAACATGAGTAGCCATTTTATTAGATTGAGACTTCTTTTGTCTTATACCCTTAAACTAGTCCAAATATCTAATTATCTCAAAACAATTCTCAATTAAATGCTCTATCCTTTCATAATGAGTACAAACTACCTTCCCAACTCCTTTAACTTTCTTATCCCTTCAATCATTGTTTCCAAACTTCTTTGAACTTGTGACAACAAATGTAGCAGATTCCTCATTTAACTAAAATCTTGAAGTAACTTGCTTTTGTTTTTCAATTTGAAAAACAAGATGGTTAGCTTTGTTTACAAATGGTAAAGGATCTATGGATAAAATCAAATTTCTTGTATTCTCATATGAATCATTCAGTCCCATTAATAATTGGACTAGCTTAGTCTCATTATCCATATCCACAATCTTATTACCTAGACTAGAAGCACAATTATTCATGGCAGTACATTCACATATTGGAATAACGGTCAAACTACAAAGTTCATTCCACAAATTCTTTAACTTGTTGTAATACATGGTTACTAATACACTTCCTTGTTTACAGTTAACAATTTCTGACCGAAGTTAATACAATAATGGTCCATTCAAAAGACTAAATCTCTTACAAATGTCCTCCCACAATTCGTTAGTAGATTTTGCATATAAGAAAACCTTGGACAACTCCTTAACCATTGAATTTAAAATCTAACATCTCATCATAAAATCGCATCAAATCCATTACGATTCATTAGGAGAATTCAACTTGGGTCTTAGAATTAAACCATCAATAAACCTTACCTTCAACTTGACATTCGTGATCACTATTCTAGGATTATCTGATTCAGACAAAAATAATAGATCACTGTAAGACATCTCTTGATTCATGCTTATGACAAAATGTGCAATTTGAATAGAAGAAAAAAAATCCTAGAACAAAGATAACTAGAATATAGAAAAACCTGATGCTTTGATACCATATCGAATTCCATATTCTTATCAAAAAATGTAAACAAAAAATTGAAAACCTACTAAATTGAAGAACTAAAGAAGTTGAGAGCTTAGCAATCAAGATTGGAAGTTGAATGTGTAAAATTCAGATAACTAACTTAACTATATGTACATGATCAATCATTTTATATGTACAAAGTGTAACACATGTAAGACTACTTCACGTATGAGAATATGTTGTGATAATATACACAATATGTACTAATATAAATTAACCAAAGTTAACCAACATTTTTATGTCAATAGCCTTTTGTGGGAGCTATCGATAGCTTTAGCAAAAAAACTGTTAATAGTTTCATTCTTATTGTTAAGAGGCCTTATATATTATAATTCAAGTTTTTTACTATAACTCAAAAGGCAAGATTGGTGATGTCGATATCAAAAGATGCAAGCTTTGACGTCAAGTCATTGCATTTCAATCTTGCTATGGAGATGGTATGACTAGAAATAATATGCAATTACATTCCACTAACTTTTAGCCAATGCAAATTGGAATTACTAAGCTAAATTGACTTATCTAGCTGAATTGTAAGTTCTGATATGAAAATAATTGCATATACATAAGTAAATAGAGTTGTGAAATAGAAAGAAGGAAAAATAAATAAATAGAAAAAAATTGCAGGGAAGTGAGAAAAACCATGAGTTTTTGTTACTATGGTAGACTATGGAGAGTTGAGATTCTATTAAAAAAGTAGACCAAGCTTTTTCCTATTAATAGAAACCCTTTCTTAGTGCAATCAACTTGACGACAACAACAATTTTGATGGAGCTAAAATTCCAGCATCTCATGGAAATTTCCCTAAAATAGTGAAAATGCAAGTTTCCATTTCAGAGGAAATCATAATTAGTTAATTATATCAAATGTTCTTGGTAAAATTTTATAGATTCCTACTATCTAAAATCCATGTTTCTTCTTTTCATACTTGATATCCCTCTCTTAGTCCTCATTTGATGCCACAGATTTACTCTCATTTCATATTTTATTGTAAGAGTAATAATGAATATTTTTCTACTTCATATGAATACAAATGTGATAATTTTCATTAAAAGGCAAAGTTCCCTTTCAAAAATTAGAAAAGACGTTGCTGCATAGTAGTGGCATAAATGTCTAGACCTTGTATAAAAAAAGTGTCATGTTTATTAAATAGCTAACTCACATTTGTTATTTGCTTAATATTCTTAAACATATTTTATTTGTTATGAGGACTCTGCATTACTAAGATGGATTCAATATGTGATGGTGGAAAGAAACTTTTATTGGGATTCATGTACTTCTTTAAACCATTTATTTCAACTCTTTTTCCATGACTATTATGGGAACAACCAAGTCCGATATGGTAGGCTACTACTCTGCATAATCATTGCCTATTACATATATTCTATGAATTTTATTCATTCTTCTTGCTCCAATTATGTAGGCAAGCGAACCTATTGATTTGTCTCTCTTACTCAGTAATTACTATTTTTCTATTTAAGTAAAATGTGCATCACAGTCCAAAGATCTCACAAGCTTCCCTATGCTTGTTTTTCATGCCGGGACTAGCTTTTGACAAGACAGAAAGGCGGTTGGGTCATGGTGAGATCTTATCAACATCCTATGTGGTTGCAAGTGAATTCAGAAATGGATGCTAATAAGACTATTAATTACAACATTTAAGAGACGTAAAGAGGAGTGTCTGTACGTTTGGCTGATTTCAATAAAGACTAAAGGGCCTTCCATTTCTTCATCCCCTAAATTCGTCAAGCTTAAGTGAGTCCTATTTTCTATGTTAGCTAATTGCAAAGTCACTATAATATAGAGCATGTTTTTGGAATAGGGTAAGGATTCAAAAAAATCTTCTATTTGGTATTGTAGATTCAAGTAAGAGACAATATGGGTATGTTTAAGGATCTTTGGTGATTGCAAAGGTCACTATAGTATATCATTTGTTCTTCCCCTATTTTCTATGCAATACTAAATTTTACATTATCTCTTTGTATTATCAAGTAGCTTTTACTCTAACTAAGTAAAATGTTATATTCATAAGCTTAAAGAATGCTAATTAGTAGCTAAGATTTGTTTATTATTTTTAATAAACTATCAAATAGTTAACGATGGTTTTAAATTGGTACTACCAGAAAGAAGCACTAACATTTTAAAATAGCTGCCACTTATGCAATTTAGTGGTAGTTTTGAGTTGCTTATAAATGCTAATACAATAGCTTTCTGAAAATGTTGTTGTATCCTGTATATACCTTCACTTTTTAAAGTAGTCGTTATAGGTTTATGTATACCCATAGGAAAATTGTTGTTGTATCTATGTTGCTACTCTTGTATGCTTAGCTTTTTTAAATTATTAGTAATGGTCATTGCAGCAGTTGAAATTGTTGTTGTTGATATTACGAGGTAACCACTAAAAGTATAAACTGTTGTAGTGTTGACAATAACATTTGGATATGAAAAGGTATGTCGAGCATTATTTTGGTTTTTCTTAATTTAATGTATGTTAAGTCCAGTCTACTTAATATAAGTTATTCAATATAAAATTAAGGAAAGACATTTACCTTGAAAAATATGTTAAATAAAATATTTTGAAAAATAACTTGGAGTTACCAATCAGTTAAATTGATAAAAAATAAAATAAAATAAAATTCTCAAGTGAGAAAACCTTGATTTAGCCACCTATCTATGGATTTTCTGAAAATTTCATTTTTTAGAGAATTTAACGAAAAAATCTAAATTTAAGAGCTAACATAATAAGGCCAAATCACTATGTAAAAATTAAAAAAAAAAACAAATACGTATTTATTTTTATAATTTTTCAGAAAAATGAGAAAGCATGCAAAAGATGTGAAAATATATAAAAATGAATTTTTTATTACAAAATTTCCCTTAAAATGAAAAGAAAATAAAATATATTACAAATTTTATGATTACCTTAGAATTACCTACATAACACTAATTGGGATCAAACTAGCTGTAGCTCTCATTTCTTCACTAAATTGCATAAGTAGGTTAACAAATTTTATTTTTTAAAACAGAACATGTTTACGTTTCTTAGCCAGTTTATTTTTTATGGAGAAAAATCCTAAAAAAAACCTTAATTTTTATTTTCCAATTTTGAAAAATCCTAACTAAAAAAAATGCAAAGTTTTATTTAGAGAAAACCCTTTTCAAAGTAGTAAAATTTTTTTAAGAAATTCTAAAGGTTCTAAATGCGATTTTTTATGAAATATATAATTACCATGAACAACAAGTTTAAATCATGAAAAATATACCTAATTATAGAAAAGAAGCTTAAATAATGAAAAATAAGCCTAAACAATGGAAATGATATCTAACCACAGAAAAATACCAATTAATGATTTTTTTATTATATGAAAAACCAACAAAAATGATTTTTTTTTCTAGAAAATTTCCTAGATGCCTAATTCGTAAAGAAAATTGCAGATCTAACTAAAATATGCAATTTGGACACATATCTTAACTAAAGATATGAATTTTAGAAAAACATGCAATTATATCTAAAAATGCAATGTTTATGAAATATACGATTTTCATGGATTATGCAAGATGTAAAGATACTTATTTAAAAGAAAAAAACTGCAAAAAAAATAAATAAATAAACTAAGTTAGTACCAATGAAATCATGTAATAGAAATTATTCAATGAAACACAAATAAATGAATAAATAAAACTAAATTAAGACCTGCACAAAAAGCAAATAAAAGTTAGTGTGGAATTTCAAAATCAATAAAAACAAGATGAATAAAGGAAAATCTAAGATAAGAACCTACCAACAAGGATGGGACAGATCAGGCTAAGGGGAAGGAGGCACGCACGGATCGAATCCGGTTTTTATGCTCCAACCGTATCTGGGTTAGGTCTTACCAAGGAGGAACATAGAGGTTGAAAATCGCTCCACAAACACTGCTCCGACTAGAATTTTAAGTGGGTAATTCGCTTTTCATGAGCTTTGCATTAGTGAAAATCATGTTAGTCACGACTCCTTGGGTTGTTGTGGTGATTTAAGTGGTGATTGAAGTTAAGGCGGTTGACAATGGTGGTTGTGGTTTTGGGTAGTGCAACTATTGATGATGCTCGGTGGAATTAAGTGGTGATGCAACGCTAGATTTGGAGTGTGTACGTGGCAAGGGAGTGGCCAGTGGGAGTCATTGGGTTCGTCTTGGAGTGTGGCTTTGCTGCTGGCTGTGACTGCAGCTGGTTGATAGGGGGCGGCTGTTCTTGGGGTCGCGCACTGTGTTGTCCATGCGAAGGAGACCAGTCAGGGTGTAGCTAGGCACGTGTGTCATTCGGTAGAATGAAGGCAGTACAGGAACTATAGTTGTGTTTACTGCAGGCGTATTGTGGATCGAGATGGGGTGTCTGGCTATTATGTCTTGTTTACAGCCGTCGTCGGAGATGGATGGTGGTTGTTCGATGTTGGACAGTGGGCGGTCGTGTGGTGTGCATGCTACTGTTTGTGGTGTCGAGTTAGGGGTGAAGGCCAGAGTTGGGCCGTGAGGCAAGTTATGGCGTTGAAGTGTTTGGGGGCTGATGTATGGGTTGTAGATGCACGTAAGGCTTATGTTGTTGCTTGCGAGTTGTGAGTTTGAGAGAGAGGGTTCGATGGTGAAGGGGGTTGAAGTAAAGTCGCTGTTGTTCGTTGGTTGGGTACTGTGTATGTGTCATGGTGAGTGAATATGTTCCTCTTTGATGTCCTCACTGATCTTCATAAATTCACAAACTCAAATCTTCTTCAACCAGATCTGGATCAAATGAAATCTTTGTAGCTCAACTTTGGATTCAAGTGATCTTTAATAAATCTTTAATTGATAGATTTTATTATATTTTTCAATTAGATTTGATCCTATTGGTAATGATTTAGTTATGATTTCATTAAATCCACTAAAAAAAATATTTATGATTTGTTAAAATCCATAGGGAAAAAAATTTAGGTCTAGGAGTTATCTATTTTTTTTTTTTTTTCCTTTTCCTTTCCTGTTGATTCTTGGTTCCAAAAGAAAGAAAATAACTTATCAAAAAGTCCCTTCTCGTGTGCAGTGAGTGTCGAACCAGCATCCTTGTGATATACTCTGTGCTTAGATTCTCATCGATTAATCTACTTAAATATTATTAAACCATTTAAACTAGCTCAACTTTAAGCTAAACTTTTATGGCCAAACTCAACTTGAACCAATTTTACTTCTAAATGATTCATATAGATTTTAAATATACATGCCAAGGATTTGTAACATCATTTTTAAATTTAGTAAACTTAAAGTCTTTTTCTAATTAATCCAATTAAAATTACTTTTATTTGGACAAAGCCTACTTTATGAGCTCGAATATTTGACTCACTAAGAACTTGAGTGTGTAAATTGACAAGTGTATCAGATAGTAGAAGTAGTACAAATGGTGAGTCAAGGTCGTATTCTATAAGGAGCTAGGAGCTAAGTGCAAGATATTAAGTATTAAATTATCTGAGTTTTTTCCTAAGTTAAGCTATCAATAATTGAATTAAAAGTAAGTAAAAACTGAATAACAAGATGAACACTAAACCAAATATTCTAACTACACTATAAGGGTCCTGAATCTAGGAGATAAAAAAGATCAAATTGGGATTCATAAATCTATTCTCTTTTGAATCGATGAGATATCTTAAATTGATATTCGAAATTGACTGCAAGGGATTTAACTAAACTCATTAGAACTCGCCTACCTTCCAAAGTAGCAGAATTCTAATTATAGTATAAATTCATCGATTAAGTTAATTTATCTATTATTATCTGATAAATAATAATCCGCTCATACTGAATTTATTATTCTAGTTAGAAATATAATTTAAACATGTTCCCATTACCCAAACCACACTTCCTACTACATTGAGTGCGTGAATTCATGAATTTAATTAAAATCGATATATCCATATGATGAGTTTTTCCAAAAAAATCAAATTATGTTCAATACGAGTTATCGAAACCCTCCCGAATATCCTATAACTCTATCTAACTAAAAAGTAAAAGCCACGTACCAAAAAACTAGACCATGAACATAATAAAAAAAAATACCCAAATACTTAATATTGACATCAGAATAATATACGAACATTTTGATTTATCAAATCTATTAATATAAAATCCAATTAAATTAAGAACTAAATCATATCGCAAAACCTAAATGAATCAAGTTATATCAAAATTGAAATAATAAGGAAAAGAAAACACTTTGATCAGTATTTTCAATTCCAAAACCTGATATAATAATCGGTATATCCCAATTCATTTGAAACCTAAGATAATCCTCTAGTGAGTTAGGACAAAATGATTTAGAGTCCTAAAATTAAACATAACATAATCAAATTAATACAACTCAAAATAAAATTTCTAGTCTTTACTAAACTAAGTAAAAAAAAAAAAATCAAAATCCCTAAGCTCTGGAATTTTCTTCGCGTCCTACTGTCATCTTTTCCTTTTTTCCACCACTGTCTTCTGTTTCTTCCTTTTTTTCCATCTTCGGCTCCCTTTTTATTCTCTCGTTAGCCGTCCTTTTAGGCCAAAGGCCTGCATTCTACACATGGCCTACATTTTTATCTCCCAGATCAGCTCTTGTACTTCCAAAATTCCTCTCCTGCGCAAGAATATTCTCTCTCCCAATCTTTGTTCCTTCACAGCATGAATGGGCTATTAAATAATTAACAAGGGGCTTCTACTTTAGGTTCTTTTTTTGTTTATACCAGCTCTACGTGGACTTCTAATGAGGCATTAGTCCAATAGTCTTTTATAAGTTTCTGAGTCCTCTAGAGTAATCGAGAATTAAAGGACCTTCATCTCACATGTAGCTTCAACATCATGTGTAAAGTCTTTTAATTGCAAAAACAGCATTTCCATGAGTGAATGAACATGCAATACTAATAGGAGTTCCAGCTGTTATGTGAGTGTTATCGGCATGCTTGATCAGGTTGGTCGTGTGGAGTTGCTCGGGTTGCCATCTACTAAGAGTTGCTGCTGTCTGTGTCTTAGCTTTAAGGGGCTGCTCTGATTGGTTATGGCTGCACTGTTGTTCATGTGGAGGGTTGCTCATTCAACTGTTGGTCTCGGTCTCTGTTTCAACTCAGTTATTGGTTGGAGCTGCTGGTTGCTGAAGTTCACGGCTGCTACAAGTTGTTGTCGTGGATTGCTTTGTTCGTTCAGTGGCTACTGCTGACCGGTGGAATTGCTATAGTTGTTTGGAGGGCTTCTTGGCTGTTAAGTGTGGATAGAAGGAGCTGCTGCTGGTGTGTTGCTTAGATGACACGGAAAAACACAAGAAAATGGGCTACTGTGAAAAGTTGATTGGAGTGCAGCACAGTTAATCCTTTCTCAAGATTAAAATTGCATCTACTGTTGCTCATTGATCGAGGCCATGGCCATGACCGTTGCAATTGAAATTGTACCATGTTGCTGTTGTTCGATGGATTACCCCAACTCAGCTGCGCTTGTGTTTAAATCAACAGTTACATAGCAGCTCGTGCGCTCTTCTGTAGTTCATCCTAGCTATCATGTAAAGTGAAGTTCGGGTAGATTTAAATGTGCTGCTGCATGGTTGCTACTGTCAAATTCATGGAGCTACTCGGATTGAGGAAGTGTAGGCTGCTCAGGCTGTCGCTCATGTTGAATTCGCTTAGTGGCTTCTCTACTACTCATGAACTGGATGCCGTGGAATGCTTGTGGATCTTGGTTATCGGCTGCAGCTGCTTTGGAAGCTTCTCGGCTGAATTGGGCTGCTGTTTTAAGTGAATGCAGCTGCTGTCACGCGATTGAAGCCCATGGCCTAGCGAGGAGCCCTGCTTTAGTTTCTGTTGTTTACTTGAGTGTGGAGTTGCTCCAATTGTGATATGGACAGCAACGCGATAGTGTAATTGCCTGCAATAAATAAAAGAAAAATTAGTGACGGTGAAGTTCTCTACTCAGCAAATTGAGCTGCTAGTGTTAACATGGCTTGTGCTTGGATTCTTAAGAATCTGGAGCTCAATTGCAACTTAGTTGCTTGGCAAGCTCTCGGTTGATCTTGTTGCTATTTAAGCGCAACTTATCTTCGATTCAAGGAGCTCTATATCAACTTGATTAGTTGTTGCAAGTTTGGATACTGACATGGATGAGGAGCTGTTAATTCAAATGCACGGCCTTCTGCCATGTCTTTTGAAGATTGCAGCATATGGGGTTGCTCAACTTCTAGCAGCTGGCGCTTGTTGGAGTTCTCGGCTGGAGTTGTTGTCACAAGTTGGTTGAAATTTGGAGTGCTGCTGCATCAAAGTTTCTCTGTTTCAGCTAACAAGAATTGAAGTCTAAAAGCATCCCGGCTGTTGTCCAAACTAGTGTACTACAAATATAAAGTGTAGTTGCTCTCCTTGGCCTCGTTTGATTTGGTTGCTCCATATATCAGCTGTTAAACAAAACAAAAGAGAGTAATAAACTGATGGTGAAATTTGAAATAAGAACAATTTACTTTCCTTAAGGAATTGTAAAATAAAACCAAGAAAAATTAAATAAATAAACAGCTGCTCATGAATATCAATGGCTTGGTTTTGGTTTTGGTTTTGGTTTCAACTTGGTTTTGGAGCATATGTGGAATTGTTCTGTCTCAACTTGCTCTTCTCTTGGATAAACTCTAAATATTCTAAAGAGCCCGTAGACTCCTTGTGCAACAACGTTGCTCTCCTAAAGAGCCAAGTTATCTGCTATTCCAATTTGGTTTCAGCTCAAGAAGAGGCTAGGGGTTGCTGAATTGCTGGGATAGAAACTCAAGAAGCTGCTGTATCATATTAGATCTTCAAGTACACAATCTTCTACTACTTATGGCATGTACTACAATTAAGACCAAGTTAAGACAAGTGCAAAATGGAGCTTAGATTGGATTCTCTTATCAAGTGGAGCTGTTGCATGGCTTGGTACTCTGTTGTAAACTGCTGAAGAGATTGGTTTGCCCTGCTGCTGTTCGTGTTTGGTTTTTGCTTGGTTTTAGTAGCTGCTTGGACTTGGAAAGGCACAGATCTCCTGTACAAAGCATGAAATTGATTTAAAGTAGATGCTTAGTTGTGTTGTAGTTATGATTCGCATAGGTGCTGCTACATTTCCATAAAGATACTCTATTTCACAGCTACTTGGCTTGGTTTATTCTTCATCAAAACTTCTGAAGCTTGGATCCAGTTGTTGTTGTTATCTTTCGAATGAGCTCCTAGGTCCCGTTATGTGCTTCACTTGGTTGCTGCAGTCATTTGGAGTTCTCAACCTGCTGTTATTCTTGGATAAGAGCTGGTTGGGTTTGGTTTGCTTGGAAAATTTACTACAAAAATGGCAACATAAAGAGAGCTAATAAGCTTATTTTAATGAGAACCAAGCATAAGCAACTGATCTAAGTGTATACCATTACGAACATGGTCAAATAGCTAATTAAATGATTCTTTCTTTTATAAATTGTATAAACTCACATATAAAAAGGTATACAACTATGATATGAATACATGAGTTTATAACAGTTATTTGAATCATATCTTAATCTTTTTTCTTATTATTTATATAACTGATCAAGAAAATTATATTTTTCATGATTTCTAAGCATAGCTTATAATAAAAGCATCATGAAATGCATAAATCATAGTAAGTAAGTGAAGATAAATACGCAATTTTACACATTTATCAATATTCTACTAGACTATTTTTCTAATGAAGTCCAAAAATTTTGAAGACTCTAAATTTATTAAATTACATGTATATTTTTGAACTCTACCCGACCCGACCCTAAACAACCAATTTAACTTAGATTCTTTTGAAACCTTTGTCTTTTTAATTTTTTTTCTTCAAATTGTCAAATCTTTAGGTTTTTCCTTTTTTTTATCTTTTATTTTTTTGTAAATCAGGCCAAAATAAAAAATAAAAGAATCTAAAATATAAGGATAGCAAAAATGGAGTATTTACAGGATAGTGTATTGACCAGTCCTTATGTACGTAGGACGCAAAATATTAAGCACCTACAATTCAAGCTTCGCTAAGAAAGGGATGCTTTTCCGGCAATCTAGCTCTCCCTACTTATCCAAGTAACACTCGAACTTACCCATTCCAAACGGAAAGGGAATTATTATGCTTCCGCAATGATCAAAACAATTGGGCTTTAACATCATCTTAGAAGATGCAGCTCCTACATCATACATCAAGAAACATGGGAGAAGGAGTAAATGCAAAACGAGGATATCTAACAGCAAGGTTCTTTTAGCCATATGATATATGTTTTGTTATCAAACCTAAGTAGGACTATGGCTATGGAGGATTTAATATGATTAGTTCTGAAGCTAGTGGAGATAATGTTGCTATTTAAAATAGTCTACCACTACTTTTCCATGGAAAATTAAGTTTAGTGCATGTGCATGGAAATTTCATGTTCATTTAAAAAAAAATTGTAGAAACATGAGAATAAAAAAAAAGGACAAGCTTTCCTCTCTTTTTTTCATTCATCTTTTGTTTATTTTCCATAACTTTTATTTTTTCTCTTCTTTTCTTTTGTGTAAATGCAAAAGATATCATAAAACCAAAAACATATGTCTTACACACCAGAGGAAGGGCATCCCCTTCTAAAACTATCACCTATAGGCATCCCAACACAGAAATCAAAAACCAAATCCAGCGAACAAAAGTTCAACAAAAACAGAGGTACAAAATCAACAAAAACACACTTTGCCTTCTTCTCTAAGGCTTCTTTTGCAAGTCTATTAGCTACAACATCCATCCTCCTATCAACCCTGCGGATTTCAACATGAGCAAAAGATGTTAGTTGAGACTTACAATCAGAAAGGGTAAAATGACAAATATCCAGATTCACATCTAGGTTTTGTACCTAAAGTGTAAATCCGGTGAATTTAGCTATTTGAATATAGAATTGAACTCTAGTATTATAAATGACTTTCCTAAATCAATGAAGCTAATAAATTTAAAACTAATTAAAATTTTAAACTTGAACATAATGTGAATAAGAAAAAACTATAAATTCTTCATCGAAACCTTAATCGCATATAAAAACCCTAAACCTCATGTACGCATAAATACTCAAGATTGAATTTGAACTTGAACTTGAACTTAACAAAAACCCTAAAACTATAAACTAAAGCTTATAAAATGAATAATTATACCCTAAAAGTATTTAAAAAAAAACTTATAGAATACGACTATCGATCAACACGTATAATTGCATAAAATTGTTAACAAATGAGTTGAGATAGCTTATAAATATTATAAATGTAACGAATAATCATTTAATTAATAAATTTTATAAAATTACGAATATTATTTTATAATTATTATTAAGCCTATAATTTTACATTTGAAATTATGGTTCTTTCTTACTCCTTTTTTCTTTCATTTGCTACATGTGTGCTTCTTTCCTCTCAATTTCCTTATTCAATACAAAAACAAAACCACACACATATATTCCTTTTCCTTTTCACTTCCATCTTTGGATTTTCCTTTTATCTATTTCAACAACTTAAGAAGAGGAAGAAGCTCTTAATTCGACTATTCATCAAGTTACCTAGAGAAGTAAATAAGTAGTATGTATATTATATTCATTTTGTAATAGTCATTTACATGTACCCTTTCATATATATTTATCTTTGCAGAATTTTATGTATCATAGGATTACGTAATGAAATTTATATGTATTTTATTATTTGTATAAGAAGATTCTATATACAGATATTAAAAGATATAGAAAGTTAGTATTTTTTTAATATATATGTAACTAAATTATGTACATTCCTATTTAGGTATAAAATTATATGTACATATATGTTCTAGTTGATTGTGTAAATATGTGGTATATAGAAATATATATATATACGTATATATAATATGTAGTTTTATTTATTTTCATTATCTATCTATCTATATATATACATACATATATATATGCATTTATATATATATATATATATACAAGTATAGTGTATAATTATATATGTATAATATATAGTATATTTAGGTGTATAGTGTGAATTTAAATATGTATATATATATGTATATATGATAAGAAAACCAAAGTATACAAGTGTATGTATAAGTATAAAAATACGTATACTAGTAGTATGGTATAGTATAAGTATGTGTATATACCTAAATAGCATATGTACAACATACTAAATTACTAAGTTATTAAATAAAGTAATATAATATATATATACACACATACACACACACATACATGTCGTAGGTTTAAAAAGGAAAATTGGGTTGATTTACAAAATTTAATAAAATATAATAATAGATATATATATATTAAGTAAAGTTACAAAATATGAAAAATTAAAAAATATCAAAAAATCCATGAAAGTGACATGTGAAATATCCATAAGATTCTATGTCAACATCTTATAATTTTAATTAAATTTGTTATTAATGATAATAATAAAATAATTAAGTAGTTAGGAAATTATCAAAGTAGCAAAAAGTCTATTAAATAAGTATTTAACCTTAAAAATAACAAAATAAGTAAATTAATATAAAATAAACTTAAAAATAAGAAAATTAAAAAAATATATAAAATTTAGATATTTATTAAATCATAAATATATAAAGAAAAGCTTAAATTAATAATTTATGATTATTTAAGTCAAGATAATAAAATTTATAATATTTTTAAACCACCATACAAAATGTGGGTTATAATGTCCAAACAGGTCCCGTTATGTGAAAATACTGTCTGAAAATGATAAAAACCGACTGTAAGATCATAAACAACAGAATTAGAATGAAAACGTTATCGTAACTAACGAAAAAGCTCAAACCCGAGATTTTATATGAATGGATAGCTAATTTAGGTAAGTAGTACTAAATATGTTAATAGTTTACTTAACTTACTCAAATACTTATTATTTTCCATATTCTCTAAATATCAAGTAATATGATATAGACACTAACCTACTAATAAACTACCACGATCCTTAACAAACTAACTCTATGGACAAGTGAGTACTCTGAATGACTACCAAGAGATGTGTCCCATGCGGCTAAAAAAAAAAAAAAAAAGGCCCGGCGTTTGTTAAGTGATTCGAACCCAAGTCTCTTTTGTGTACGTGTATGTATTCTTTCAATCAGGCCATTAGCTTATACCTTATCCATATTTGCAATTAAATTGCAAAAATTAACTAAGTTGGCTTGAGCTAGATCACAATAAGAAATTTGAACCCAAACCCATATGATCTCTCTCTTTTATTTATTAGTATTATTATTTGTTTAATAACCAAAAAGCTATTTTAAAATTTCCTATTCTACTTCTTCTTCTCTTTTTTTTTTGTATTTTTTCTAAAATTTTTATTTCTTTTTTTTTTCCTAAATTTTCTATTTTTTGCATTTTTCATAAATTTTTTTTGTGATTTTTTCTAGATTTTTTTTTTGTATATATATATATTGTGATTTTCTCTTAGTTAGGACCATTTGTCATATTCTAAAAAAAAATTAAAAATTAAAAAAAGGGGAAAAATGTGGTGTCTATAAATATGACACACTATGGAACTTTTGGAGACTCACGATATAACTCAATATAATACACAAGATGGCCCAGTGAGGATACTCGTCACTTAGCCTTGCTTAAGAGTTATGATAAGAATAAAGTAAGTAAACAAGCAGACAAGATCAATGTTCATGAAGAGTATATTCAATATTCTAAGATAAGATGGTAATGCAGCTACATGTACAGTTAGTATTTATACTAAAAAAACTAGGGCAACTTACGTAAAATGGAAAAGACTAAAAGAGCAATATCAAAAAGAAGTAATGTATAAGGAACAATAAAAGGTACAAATAAAAAATCAAAGAAATCAATAGATTACATTATGTAAGTCTTAAAGAAATGGTAGCAAATTATTGGAGATGCTTCTAGCAGAAATAGACAAATGGTACAGTCAAGATGGGGGTGCCGAGCAGACCTGAGTCCGTCCAAAAAGAAGTAGCTATGGATGTACGCTAGAGCTCTTAGCTTCTCAACACCAATATTGTCAAGTTGGAGGTTAGCTTAGTCATAGCTGAGCAGGTGCATTAGGGATTAGGCCGTCGATAGAGCATAAGTTAAGTCGACACTCGACTATCAAGAGTTATGCAGTTACTCAATTTGATATTAGGAATTAATCAGCAGCATAGATCAACTCAACTATGGTAGAGCTAGCTAAAACATGAGAATTCACCTAATTAGTCCTTCTAGGCCTCAAACTTGACTGTGGATTAAAGGTCTAGTAGTTTGATTCTTATCATCCCGGTCAAGTTGATTTGGATTCGAGATCAAATCTAGCTAGTCTTAACTCAATTCTCCTTCAAGGTAATAGAGGTTAAGGTCAGCAATATTGACAGTGTTAAAGAATCCATAGTCGTCAGGCAATTCCAATCAGCAAGCATCCTTGTTAATCTTTTAAAGTATTCAAAAGGGACCTTTGGCTTGAGTAGACAACTTATTCTTTCTCTTGCGTAGGAATCTCTCCTTGCTCAAGTTTAGCTATACCAAATCTCTAGGCTAAAACTATGTTAATTTCCTTTATTTTCTCTTCTCTCATATTCTCTTAGTAGCTTGGTCAATCTACCAAGTAGCTTTCTTATAAATCTGCTATAGAGACTGTACTCAAGCTCTTGCATCAAGGTCTTTTAATTTGAAAATGGGCATAAGGATATGATCAAGGAGTAGCTCAAGGTTGAAGCCATACATAGCTTCAAAAGGTGCCTACTAGGTAGTATTGTATATAATACGATTGTAAGCGAATTTGGCCACTAACAAATAAACATCCCAATTGGCCATATTCTTCCCTATTGTAGCTTGAAGCAATAATCCTAAAGTACGATTGACTACCTTTGTTTGGCCATCAATTTAGGAGTGACAAGAAGTATTGAACAGTAGTTTAGTCCCCATACAATGCCACAAAGTCCTCTAGAAATAGCTTAGAAACTTTGAATCTCTATTAAAGACTACACTTCTTGACACATTGTGTAATACGATTGACTACCTTTGTTTGGCCATCAGTTTGGGGGTGACAAGAAGTATTGAACAGTAGTTTAGTCCCCATACAATGCCACAAAGTCCTCTAGAAATAGCTTAGAAACTTTGAATCTCTATCAGAGACTACACTTCTTGACACATTGTGTAACCAAACAATTTCTTGCAAAAAGAGAGAAGCAATAGCCAAAGCATCATTAGTTTTAGAGTAGGGTACAAAGTGTGCCATCTTACTAAATTTATCCATGACTACCATCATGGAATCTTTACCTCGAGCAGCTCTTAGTAATCCAAAAATAAGGTCCATGCTCAACTCAATCCAAGGTCAAGTTAGGACAGGTAAAGACATTAGTTTCCCTTGTTCGGCTCAATACTTGGCCCTCTTACAAGTAGTACAATCCTTAATAACTCAATGTACATCTCGTGTCATTTTCAATCAAAAGAATCATTCACTCAACAACTCATACATTCTTTTCTCTCTAAAATGGTTAGAAAGTCCTCCACTATGGCCTTCTCTCACCAACAGCTCTTTAATCGAATAGATTGGTACACAAAACCTGCTACCTCAAAACAAATAACCATCCTCCATATGGTACTCATCCACCATTCTTCTATCAGCATAATGCTCAAATATAAGACCAAAATAGGGGTCCTAAGGATACTGCTCTTTGATGCTTGCAAACCTTAATAGTCTAGTCTATAGTTGGGTTAAAAGAACGTGTCTTTTTGATAGAGCATCAATAATGACGTCATTCTTGTCTTATTTATACTTTATCACAAAGCTGAATCCTTGTAGGGATTCAACCCATCGTACTTACCGCTTTAATAGCTTGGTCTAACTTCTGAGGCACCTCAAAGATTCATGATTTATATAGTTGACAAACTCTCTCAGTAATAAATAGTATTGCTATACTTAGAATGCTCGAATAAGGGCTAGAAGTTCTTTGTCATTTATGGAGTAGTTCAATTAAGGTCTTTTGAGCTTCTTGCTATGGTAAGTAATTAGTCGGCCTTCTTACATTAAAATAGTGCCTATACCAATGCCTAACGTGTCATATTCCAGCTCAAAAAATTTCTCAAAGTCAAGCAAAGCTAATACAGATATGGAAGTTAATCTTGCCTTTACTTCAACAAAACTTCTCTCCTCTTTTTCTCCCTACTTGAACTCAATATTCTTCTTCATCAATTAAGTAAGGGATGCAATAATGGTACTGAAGTTTCTAATAAATTGTTGATAAAAGGATGTCAATCTGTGGAAACTTCTCACCTTAGCACAAGTGGTTAAGATCAACTACTCAAACATAGCTCGAATCTTCTCATCATTGACTCATAAGCCTCCTCCACCAACTACATAACCCAGAAGTACCACTTTGTCTTGGGAAAAGCAACACTACTTAAAATTGTTGAATAACCTCTTGACTCAAAGTATATCTAGTACGTTACGGAGATGTGATGAATGACTCAGTAGGTCAACACTGTATACAATGATGTTATCAAAGCACACCACGATATATCTCCTAATAAGACTCCTCAATAAATGGTTCATTAGTCTCACAAAGGTGCTCAGGGCATTTGACAAGCCACAAGGAATAACCATACACTCGTAAAGTCCATGCTGAGTTTTGAATGTGGTTTTCTACACATCTCCTAGCCTCATCCAAATCTAATGGTCGCTAGACTTTAGATTAATTTTACCGAAGACCTTAGCTCCACTCAACTCATCCAACATGTTATCTAATCTAGGGATAAGATACCTGTGCTTAATTGTGATCTTGTTCGTGGATCTACTATCTACGCACATGTACCATGTTCCAATCTTTTTCAGCATAAGGAACATCAGCGTAGCATAGAGGTTGAGGCTCTCCTTCACATATCCCTTTTCAAGTAGTCCCTTAACTTGTCTTTTGAGCTCAATAGCTTGTTTAGGCTTCATCCAATAAGTTGGCTTTTTCGATGAAGCAAGGTCGAGTATCAAGTCAATACAGTGCTCAATGCCTTGAAAAGGGGGTAATCCGTCAAGCTACTATTCGGGTGCCGGATTAATCATATTCTAGGCTAGAGCAATAAATCTATTTGAAGTAGCTCATTTTATACCAGATATACCCATGTGAGGCCTACTATGTCAAAAGCGAGAGAAACCCCATCCCCCTATTTCCTTTTTTCGCCCCCATGTCGCCACACGAGAAGGGCATGGAGACATCAAAAAGGGGATCCTAGCAGCTAATCCTCTTGATAGTACGATTGTCGCATCTAAACAGGCAAATGTTGTAACAGGCGTAAGATTGATCAAATCATCTATAGGTCACCTCAAGGGGTAACCCAATCTATTCCTTCAACTCTAATAGTTGCCTAGCCAACATAAAAGTCAACATGTTAGCCTTTCTTAGCTTAACTCTACTCAAAATCAAAATCTTCTTAGATCATTGAACAAATTTAGCTTGCAGTTTACTAACTTAACTTTATGTCATAGGGTTCAACATTATCTTCCTCCCATCTTTCTCAAAAACATAAGTGTTCCTAAATCTGTCATGCATAACTCTTCAGTTAAAAAGCCATGGTTGGCTTAGTAGCACATGAGATGCATACATGGGCAACACGTCACAAAGAATTTCATCAAAATAATTTCCAATAAAGATCGACAATAAGACTTACTAAGTGACATATAGTGCTTCATTCTCATTCAGCAAATGCAACTTATACAACTTTGGTTGTATAATAGTTGACAACTTAAGCTTCTTAATCAAGTTGGTAGAGGCCATGTTGGTGCAGGTCTCACTATCTACTATGAGCAAACAAACCTACTCATTCACCTTATAAGTAATATGGAACAAATTCTCTATTTACTCCTCCTTAGCATATGGTTTTATAATCATCGCATGTCAGACAACTAAGGTTAGCTTATCCAAGTCCTCAGCAAACACATCTTCCTCAACCAATTCATTCTCGTGAGTGGTTTCCTTCTTGGAGACAACCTCCTCCTCGAGTTCCGCTTCAATACTATCTACTTTAAGCTTAGGGACATCTCCTTTGATAATTATAGTTCATTGATTTGGGCACTGAGCAATCACGTTCCCAAACCCTTAATATTGAAAGCACTTGATTTGGCATGTCTTCCTCCCAGATCCTTATCTCTCTCATAATTTGTTGATGACACTTTGCCATTAGTTGGTTGGCTCTTTTATTCAACTCTAACATCTATTCGTCTATTCAGCTTGGCACTTTACTAAGCTTGGACACTTCCCTAAGAGCGTTAACCTGGTTGTACTAGTCGACTCATTAGGGGTCAAGTCGACATTACACTCCTTCTCTATCTTTCTACAAGTTAGGCTATTCATATAGCTTCATCCAACATAATGAGTAATTAAAGTTCCACAATATCTCGAATGTTATTTATTAACCTAGTAAGAAACTTAGATAATGTTTGTAATGATGGTTCATTTACTTCATATCAAATCATAAGCATTGGAACTCTTGAACATACTCATCAACAGTTTATCCTCTTTATCTCAAATCTTAAAATCGAGAAAAAGTATCTTGCAAATAAGTATCTGGCACAAATCTATTTCTAATTATCCTCTTCATTTCAGGCTAAGTATTTACTTCTCTTTACCCTTCTCGTCTTCTCATGATTTGGAAGTTTTTCCACCACATCACGACATATCCTAAGAACTCAACCACAGTCCTCATTATCTCTCAATCCTTGTACTAGTAATAATAAAAAACACACTTAACCTTCTCCTCCCAATCCAAATAATCATATGCACTCCCAAAACCATTGAAGATTAGAATTTGAGGCTTTACATGGTCGACAACTCAGGGTGCCTTAACTCGCTCTTATTCCTCATTATACTCTTCTTCTTCATCATCATCAGCCATATCACCTAAGTCAATTCTTCTTTGCACTCGTCCTCTTACTCCTCTAACTCAAACTTTTCAAGCTGGAATATATCCTCTAATAGGTTGAGTAACTTGTGGAGTGTTCTGCATGGCCTCAACAGGTCTATAAGCCATTGCATGAATAACTCGATTCAAGCCAACTATGAGGTTAGCCACCTGATCAAGCCATTTGTCTGTACTTCTAGGGATACCTTAGGGTTATGGGCTATGGTAAACAATACCATTATTGTCATCCCCAATACAAGCATTAACAATAAGATTTGTCATTTTTCATTAATAAAACTTGGTTACAAACTTTGACAAACAACAGACATTATCCCCTCAAGCTGAAAAATACTCACACTCTTCCACACAAATATCCAAGTACTTTGCGAATACAAAAACTATTCCTATGAACAATAAACCCAACCAAAACTTGCTTTATTTTTGCATATTCGAATCAGGGAAAAACAGATTATATAGCTACAACGAACTACTACTCCTCCTACTTACTCAAACATACATAACTAACTTCTAGGTAAGATCAACATATTATCACAACAATCACTACTCATAAGAAAGTTCAAGCACAACTTACCTAAACGAAACCTCTACTCTGATACCAAAAAGATGATACGCCGTGCGAAGAGGTAACAAGGACAAACATATTAAGGTGGGTCTAATTTTACAAAAAGCTCAAAAACAGAGATGGTAAATGTACGTATGACAATAAAAGTAAAACCTGGAAGAGCTCTAAGGATATGATACACTAGGAAACTTTCAAGGACTCATGATACAACTCAATATGATGCACGAGATGGTTTGGCGGGGGTACTCATCATCTAGCTTTGCTTAAGAGTTAGGATAGGAGTGAAGTAACCAAGCTAACGAGAGCAATGTTCACAAAAAGTATATTTAATATTCCAAGATAAAATGATGTTGTGACTACATGAACAGTGGGTATTTATCCTCGAAAAACTAGGATAACTTTCCTACAATGGAAAAGGCTAAAGTGCCAATGTCCTAAAGAATTAATGTATGAAGAATAATGAAGGGTATAAATAAAAACTCAAAACAATCAATGGATTAGTGCGATAAAATCCTTCACATAGGTCTCAAAGATGTGGCAACAAATTATTTGAGATACTTCTAGCAAAAAACAACAAATGGTATGGTTAAGGTAAGGATACCGAGCAAACCTAGGTATGTTTAAGAAAAAGTAGCTATGGATGTATACTAGAGCTCTTGGCTTCTCAAAACCAATATTTCCAAGTTAAAGGTCAACTTAGTCATAGTTGAGTAAACGCATGAGGGGTCAGGTCATCGGTAGAGCATAAATCAGTTTGATACTCAACTACTGAGAGATGTGTAGTTACTCGACTCGGCATAAGGAATTGATTGGTAGCAAAGACTAACTCAGCCTTGGTAGGAGCTGATTGGAACATGAGAATTTTCCTTGTTAGTCCTTCTAGGTCTTGAGCTCAGCTTTGGGTTAAAGGTCCAATGGTCTAATTCCTATCAACAAGACTCCCTAACCTAGCTCAAATCTCCTTATCCAATAGATATCTTATGGCCTCTTCATTCCACTCATAGTAGTTACTCCATGCTTGGCACAAAAGGGTATTGCTACCTTGTTTTATCAAAGGCCCATACAACTAACTATTCACACTTGCACTCTCCTTCCAAATGTCATTCCAAAATCTGGTATTTCTCCCATTTTTCACCTTCATGTGTACATGCTCCTCTAACTAATTCATTAATTTACATACTTTCTTATATAAATAAGAAACTGATTTTAATCTTCTAGCGCACACATTGAATTTACACTTCTATTTGAAGAGCTCTATCCATAGAAGCTTCTTTTTCTTCAAGTGCCAAGCCATGTTCAAGATATTTGCTTCATTCCTTCTAGGCAAATCCATCATTTAAGTCCCCTATGTTCTTTAGGCAATTTCATTTTCAACCAACTAACCAAAAGGATTTTTCTCCTATTCTCTACTAACCCCCAAAGGATGTTACAATAAATTCTTTTGCTTTTTTAGTAAAGTTCTTAGGCAAGGGAATCACTTGTGAATAGTAATTAACTATGCTCTCTATAGATGTCGAAATCAACAATTCCATCCTAACAGTACTAAGCAATTGGGCTTTTCATCTTAATAATTTCACTCTCAACTTATCAAGAATGAAACTCAGGTCAAAAGACTTAAGCTTTCCATCTCCTTTCACTAGATTACCAAGATATATGCCAAGGTTTAATTTAGATGAATGCTTAAAATCTCTACAATGTCCTGCTTAACTGATCCTTCCAAGATGTACGAGAAAATGATATATGATTTCTCATAATTGACTCGTTGTCCTAACAACTTATAGAAAAAAATCCATAGTTTCTTCCATTTGATTGGCATTTTCCACTAAGGCTTCCCCTATGAGCAATGAATCATCCACAAAGAACAAATGGGAGAGGTTTAAACTTGTGCCCCACATCCTTAAAGGTTTCCAACTATCATTCGCTACTTTGAGATGAATAATTCTACTTAGCATTTCCATGTCCAAGATAAACAAGTATGGAGATAAAGGGTCTCCTTATGTTAGCCCCCTACTTACAAGTAAAGACTTTGTCATTGCCCCATTGAACAAGATTTGGAATTGAGATATACTCAAACATGAGCTTATAAGCCTCAACTAGTTGTTAGGAAAGCTTAGACTTTAGGGCACAGTGAATGAAGTCCTACTCTATTCTATCATACGCCTTCTCCAAGTTTACTTTCACTACCGTGAATTTCCTTCTTGCATACCTCTTCCCCAACAAATGAATAACCTCATTGAAAACTAAAATGTTATCTATGTTGCTCAACCTGGTATAAAGCTTGCTTACTCAAGACTTATGAGGTTATCCTGCATTGGTTAGATCCGATTCACCGAACATTTAGTCACCACTTTATATAAGGTGGTATACAAGCTAATAGATCTAAAATCCTTAACCTTATTAACCTCAAGGATTTTAAAGATTAAGATAATAAGAGTCCTATTTCATTCATCTAGCATTTCTCCCTTAGACAAAAATTCCTTCACTGTATCATAGATGGTGCCTCCAACCATATCTTAATAGGATTTATAAAATTTTGGATGTAGACCATCAACCCTTAGTGACTTATGACTACCAATACACCAAAGCCTTTTCTTTATCTCTTCATTTGTCCAACTTTCTCCATGGTATCTATATCCTCATCGAAAAGTTCTCTTCGACCACTCCTCGACCTATGTGATTGAAGTGAATAGCTATTCTATCAAAGGTAAACAGATCTTTATTGTACAAATTTTAACTTTATTACCCAGTTTGAAAATTCCTTTGTTTATCTAATCTTACTATACCTTGTTTCAATTTTCATAAATTGTCTTAAGCATTCATAAAATTAGTTAAGTGTTCATAAATCTACTCAAGTTTTTAAGTTTAATTTTTGATAAAAACTCTTAAAATTTTAAAATTTCTCATTACTACATAAAATGTCTTAAACTTTCTTAACTCATCCCTTTATAATTCATAAATATATACAGAAGTTTGTAAAATACCATAAATTCATAAAATCTTGTTGAGTCCATAAAAAATTTATGGCTCATAAGATGACTTTATAATTTGTAATTTTGCATAAGTTGTTAGGTCGACTCTACATTCATAAAATTGCATTGTAATTTGTAATTCCACCTACAAGTTAATAATTTAACTCAAATTATTAAATTCACTTAAAAACTTTTTCGGTAATCTCTCTTAAACATTAGATGACGAAACTTTAATTATTGAAATGCTTTTTGATGTAACAGCTTCGAGTACATCGAAACTTCAAAATTAAGCGTATTCAAATTAAGTTAATCTCAGGATAGATGACCACTTAGAAAGCTTCTATACTAAGAAATGAGACCATGCAACATTTTACATTAAAGTGAACAATACATCAATAGGAGAAGTTTTTGTTTGGGAGAAGAGGGAATAAGCCTAAGAAAAGTGACTTCACTCAAGTATTCATAAAATTTCATAAATTTAAATATTTATAGAATAATATTGGTAATTTTACTTAAAGTTTACAAATTACTTAAATGTTCGTAAAACGTCATAAAAATTTGTAAATCTATTCCAGTTTGTAAAATTACTCAAGATATTCATAATTTTACTTAATAATTCATTAAAAAAACAATCTAGCTCAACATCCGTTCACGGAATTTGAGAGCTTCCCCTTTCCCAACATATTATTGGTCGGTTTTGTGCAATTTTAACTAATAATCAACTTATTCCAGAAGATGTTAGCTAGACCAAGTCATAGTTTGAAATATCAAAATCCAACGATCAGCTGCTTTAACCTTCAATTTTGCAGATGGAATCATAGGCTGAATAATTTGTTTTGTGGTTCAAAAGAAAATATGAAAAATCAAACGGACAAAGGGAAAGTTGTCAATGACTTAGCCTCGTTTTTGATACAAGACTGAGACGAGATTCTAGAAGTGAAGTTCCTCAGGCAAAGTTTCTAAAAAGGCATAATTTTCTATGCATGTACTGACTTTAATGCAGGGGATGGGGTCTTCGGCGAATCGACCAGGACTTTTCTTAGAGCGCTCACGTTCATGAGAAGGTCAGGTCACGGCATAAATAAGCCCATGTCCATCATAGTCACATGACGAAGGATAGGCCTAAAATCGTCGAAACCTCCCACATCTAAGTCAAGATAAATTAGTCTCGTTTAAAGAAATGTCTCGTTCAATAAAATAGTGAGAAAAATATTCTTCTAGGGATGGAGGAATCCGTCATGTGTGTAAAAGATTAAAAAGATCGAAATTAGTAGCATAAACTTAAAATTATTTATTTCATTTTTGCTTCAGCAGCTTTTAAATGCCATAGATTTCTCTCAACATGGCTGTTTGGATTTTTCCACAAAGTGCCTGGATAAACAACTTTTTATATTGGCCAAACATTTCAGGATTATTAGTTAGTTTTTCTTTCAACAAAATATTACAAATTTGGAGAGTGGAGAATCAAATCTAATCTATCATGCTACCAGATCAATATTTATACTATTAGATTACAATAGTTTTGATAAATTATCAGTATTTTAAAAGTGTACTTTTATCAATAACTAAATAAATTTTTCGAGATACGAACTAATAAGATTGAAATGTACCTAAAATAAAATAAAATAAAATAAAGAAGGATAATTTAGTAGAGTGATCCATTATGTTTACTGTATTTTGCTATCTTACCTAAAGGGCTATCTAATTATAGGTTGATAAAAATCAAGGGTTTCGATGTGTACAACCCCATGATAATTGCACAGGAAACCCTCGAGGCCCCATGCTTCCCATAACATCCCAGTGCTATAAGGGAATTCTCTCAATATCTTTTTGTAATTCTTGATTATGAATCTAGAATTATCTAACAATCTATATCTTGCTGATTAGGTAAAAAACAAGATAAATAATAATCTACGACTAGAATTTTAGGTGCTTTCGAAAGAACAACAGTTTGAGGTAAGAGGAATCCACTGTGAAGGTTTTTAGGGCGATGATATGCATGAATTCAATGAAGGATCTCATCATCCTTTAGTTTATTTTATGGTCAATCTCAAGAAAACTAGGTTCACACAATTCTCTCAAGGTAAAGGTCATCTTGAAATTAATTTATGATTTTAGATATCCTGCGATTTTAATTCAAGAATTAACTACAAGATTTACAAATAAAGAAATGGTATTGGCATCGGACTCAACAAGATTCGGGTTTGAAAAAAGTTCTGCGACCAAGGTAACGGACCTATATTTTTTTCATGTTGTTATGGAAAATCAATACGTCCATCGTTAACAATAGTGTGAATTTAGAATATATTCCTCTATCATATTAGAGGTAATATATACAATAGATATTCTTAGAAAAGAAGAAAAGAATCCTATTCTAGAAAAATACTATACACACTTCCTATAATTACTCCCTAAAAAATAGCTGCTATTTTACACAATCAGCGACTCCTATATAGAAACAAACATCCACACTCCCCCTCAAGTTGGAGTATAAACATCCAACATGCCCAACTTACCAATCACATCATGAAATGCCTTCTTTGAAACTGTTATTGTAAAAACATCAGCAAGTTGTTCTAGAGGCTTTATAAAAGGAAATTGGATAATCTTTTGATCTAACTTCTCTTTGATGAAGTTACTATCAACTTTGAAGTTCCTATTAACTTCAACATGTTTAATGTGATCATGTTATACAAGATTCTACACAATCTCAATGGAAGCCTTATTATCACAGTAAAGATTCATAGGCGTTGTATTCTTAATCCCTAAAGTTGATAAAACACATTTAATCCACAGTAACTTACAAATTCCCTGTGTCATTCCTCGAAACTCAACTTTTGCACTTGATCTTCCAACAACCTTTTGCTTTTTTCTTTTCCAGGTTACAAGATTTCCTTCTATAAAAGTAAAATAGCCTAATGTAGATTTTCTGGTTGTTTGATCACTTGCCTAGTCTACATTCGTGTATCCTTCGATATTAGAAACATTATTCTTTGAGAAGAGCAAACCTTTTCTTTGATATCCCTTCAAATATCTCAAAATTCAATATACTACATCCATGTGTCTTCACTCGACTGATGCATGAATTGATTAATAACACTCAATCCATAAGCTATATCTAACCCAGTGTAGGATAAGTAAATTAACCTTCCTACTAACCATTGGTAGTGTCCTTTATCTGTTGGGACTTGATTAGGAAAAATTTGAGGCTTATGATTTATTTCTATGGGAGTTTCAGTTGGTTTACATGCAAACATTCCAGTTTCGGTTAAAAAGTCAAGTACGTATTTTCTTTGCGAAAGAGCAATTCCTTGATCTATCCTTACTACTTTGATAACCAAAAAGTATTTAAGTTGTCCCAAGTCCTTCATTTCAAATTTAGTAGCCAAGTAATCTTGTAGAAGCTTCATTTCTTCATAATCATCTCCAGTCAGAACCATATCATCTACATACACAATTAAAGATATCACTCCTTCTTTGTGTTTTATGAACAAAGTATGATCTACACCACTTTGTTTATAACCAAAAGCTTTCATTGCCATAGAGAACGTCCCAAACCAGGCTCTAGGTAGCTGCTTAAGCCCATATAATGATTTTTTTCAGTTTGCAAACTTTATCTCTTTTTGATGAATCAAGTTTTAAACCTGGTGGCAGCTCCATGTATACCTCTTCCTTTAGCTCCCCATTAAGGAAGGCATTCTTAACATCAAATTGTTTTAGAGGTCATTCCTAATTTGCTGCTATAGAGATAAGAATGCGAACAGTATCTAGCTTGGCTACTAGTGCAAAGGTCACTTGGTAATCCACCCTATATTTTTGTGTATAACCCTTTGCGACTAGCCTCGCTTTATGTCTATCAATGCTCCCATCAACCTTGAGTTTCATGATATAAACCCATCTACATTTGATTGCTTTCTTTCCTTCAAGAAGTGAAGTGAGTTCCTACGTAGAGTTCTTTTGCAAAGCTTCCATCTCTTCATTCATTGCCTTAGTCCATCTTAAATCATCTAAAGCTTCCTACACATTACAAAGGAATAGACACACTAGATAATTGATTAACAGCAAATGCATATATTTTAGAAAATTTTTTAGTAGAAACATAATTATTGATGGGGTATTTGATATTGGCTTTGAGATTAGGTTCATATTATTTCTTTGGAACACCTTTGCTCAATCTTTGTAGGTACATTAGCACTGAATTTTTAGGAGAAACAAGAAACTCATCAGTAAAATTATTAGATATTGAACTTGAGATTACTTGAGAGTTATCATTTTGGATATTCTGAATAGAATCTTAAGTTAATGGTGTTAAAGTAGAAAAATTTATACTATCAGGTTATTCTTCTCTATGGTGGTTGTTGTCCTCATTGTTACTTCCATTTAACCCTTAACAACTAATTTCTTCCAATTCTAAGAAGTTAACTTTTTCATCTAGCTCTATATATTCTTCTATATTTCTTTTCATGCCCTACAACATGTTCCCTTCACCACCATTCCCTTCCTGAAGTGAAGATGTGGAAGCTCCCCCTGAATAAAACAATTCTGATTCCCAAAAAGAAAATCTAAGGATATATGCAACTTATGAGTATAAGGATCATAACACCTGTACCCGTTTTGAAAATCTAAATAACTCATAAAAACACACTTTTTGGCACATGGGTCAAGTTTAGTTCTCAAGGTTTGAGGGATATGAACATACACTGTACACCCAAATACCCAAGGTTCAAGGTTTTGAAGGTAAGGAATGGAAAGTAAAGATTGTATTTTCTATAGAGGTATCTAAAAATTCAAACTCAAGATGGGCAGTAATTAATGAGATAGACAGCAAATTTTATGGTCTTACTCCCATAAAATCATAGCATGTTCATACCAAAGAGAGAAGCACGAACTACTTCTAGTATCTATCTATTCCTTCTTTCCACTAAGCCATTTTGTTGTGAAGTATAAGTACAAGAGGTCTGATGGTGAATTCCATGCTGACTCAAAAAATTCCTAAGAAAGGCATCCATAAACTCCATAGCATTATCCATTTGCCAAACCCAGATTCGTTTCTGATACTGAGTGCTCATCATGTTACAAAAATCCTAAAAAGTTTTAAAAACATCACTTTTTTGTGAAGCAATGATATTCAAGTCATACATATGCATTCATCAATAAATATAACAAAATATCTAGCTTTAGATAATGAAGGAATTTTTGTAGGTCCCCGTACATCCAAATGTATAACTGCAAATGGCTCAAAACTTTTATTTAAACTAGGTAAACAAGGAACACGATGGCTCTTTGCCAATTTACAAACATTATAGTGAAAATCTAAATTACTTAAGTTCGAAAAAAGATGAGGTTATAATTTTCTAAGATATCAAAAAGAAAGATGACCCAATCATCGATGTCATAGATAGATAGTTGTTTTGTTGTGTTCTTGACTACTAGTTTGATGTGCTTAACTAAACTTTTGTCCTCCATTCTCTATTAACTGCAAGTAATACAATTTTCCTTGTTTAACACCATAACTAAGAATCTTCCTAGTCAGAATATCCTGAAAAAGACAGAATGAAGGCCAAAAAGTTATTATACAATTAAGGGTAGAAGTAATTTGTCCAACTGACAATAGATTATTTTCAAGAGATGGCATAAATAAAATAAAATTCAATATAAGAGTATTAGACAAAGTGACAGGTCCTTGCTCAACAATAGGACAGGTAGTACCATTAGCAGTTGAAATAACTAATTAAGGGGAAGGAAGGATATACTGTAATTGACTAAAGTTTCTAATCATATGATCAGATGCACTTGTATCAGTAATCCAAGTATTATTCATAGAAATTATAGAGAGAGAATTTACCTTACCCATAATACCTGAATGAGCAATATTTGCCATAGGTAATGATTTTTCCTCATCATTGTGTTCTGCTTCATTTGCAACTATCACCTTAACCTTTCCAATAACCTTCTTTCATGGTTTTTTAGAAAAATCCTACTAGTTAGGATAACCAATGAGCGCAAAACAGCGTTGCTTTGAATGACTTGATTCACCACAATGATCGCATATAAGATTATTAGACTTTCTAGTCGATTGATTTCGATGATTCTTACTAGGACCAAATGATAATCCTAGTCGAGTTTAAGTAGCCACCATAGCTAAGTGTTTAAGAATTAGGCGAGAGCCTCCCATTGTTTGTCTTTGTTGATACTCTCTCCTTACATATACAAATGTTCTTTCCAAATCTAGTTTTAGAACTTTGCATAAAATTTCTCCCCTAACCTAATCAAATTCAAAATTGAGTCCACTTAGAAAAATATGAACTCGAAGTCTAGCCATTGCCGAATGTAACTGGACTACTCCTTCAACAATTCCTTCTTAAGAAATTGACTTGTGATCAATTTCCTGAAAAATAGCAACAAGTTCATTATAATATGTGGATAACGGTCTACCATCTTATTTGATAGAGAAAGATTTTTTATTTAATTCAAAAAGACGAGTCTCGTCAAATCCATCATAGAAAGTTTTTGATACAGCCTTCCATATTTCTTTGGCTGTTAGGAAATGAATAAATTATTGCATTAGCAATGGACTCGTTGAGTCAATAAGCCAACTTTTCACTCTTTGATTTTCGGTGACCCATGTCCCAAAATTAAAGTCTTCAAGTGCAGGTTTTATTGCTGTTCCGGTGAGATATCCAACCTAGTTGCGTGCTCCAATGCGCATCTCCATAAGTTGAGATTATAATGAATAATTAGTCTTACTCAGAATGATACTTGTAGGGAAGGTAGAATTTCCTTGTTAGATAATAATTGGTGTGTTATTTATTGTTGATAGAACAAGAGATCCTTGTTGTTCCATTTTTTTTTTTTAGTACGAGTTTCATGAAATAAGAATTTTAAAGCAGTTTGGTTAATTTCAACACTGCTCTGATACCATGTTAACAAAAGTATTTTAGGTTTTATGAATTCAGAATGTATTCCTCTCCCATATTAGAGGTAATATATACATACAAATATTCTTGGAAAAGAAAAAAAAATCTTATTCTAGAAAAACACTATACAAAATTCCTGTAATTACTCTCTACAAAATAACTACTATTTTACACGGTCAACGACTCCAATATGGACATCCACATCCATAATTGGATGTAATTTGCAAAAAAAGATTTAATCTTGTTATTATAGAAAAGAAGGAATTGAAAATGATTCAGAAAATGTGAATTTTAAAATTAATCAAGAGTTGACAAAGTTTCCTTGTCATGAACCAAGTTGATTACAAATCCCAATCTTCGGCTAATAAATTTTGAAGTTAAGGTTGATGAAAAGGAGAAAATATTATGTGAAGAAATAAAGTTTCGAAAAGGAATTATTAAGTCACAATATGAAATCTAAAAAATATCAAGTTTATCATTTAGACATTCATGAGTTTATATTTCGATGATAAGATGATAGTGGGAATAAAGACTTTTGTTTTCACTAGTTATTAAATAATTTCTTGTTGAGATTCAAGTTTATGGAACTTTAAGAGGTGAGACCATTACGTTATAGGGTTATATGAGAACATAGATATGTGAGGGTTTCTATTGTATTTTTACTAGGTTTCATGACTGTGTTGTATTCTTAAATTTCAAGTTGTGATTGTATTGTTGTTGTAAATGAAGTATTTTATGACCATATTAAGGAAGATGGTATAAGGAGAAGGAGTTTACACGTACATGTCAGGGAGCTTGAATAATATGCTATGATATTCAATTAGATTTAGTATTCTTATTTTCTTATAGCAGATATTTAGATCTTTTTGGTTATTATTCAAAAATTTTAGCTTTGAGATGCTAGCAAGTATACCAAGTCAATTAAATAATATAGAATGAATGGGTTTGTCATTTACATGAGATGAAGTTAAAGTGATAAACCAATATCAATTCTACTAGGGATAATATCAAATTTAACACCTAAACTATACTAAATTTCCCATTTACTACCTAAACTGTCAAATTATTCAATTTACTACGTAGTTATACTTTTCATTACCCTTATTCTTACTTGTCTTAGCACTATTAATATCTATTAGTTTAGGTGTGCATAGGGACAAATGAGTGCTCGACACATGTTGTAGCCCATTATTTCTACACTCACATTATTATCCAACTAAGATGAAATGAAAAAAAAAAAAAGAAGAAAAGAGAAGCAGCCTAGAGAGAAAAAACTAAAAACTCTAACTAACAATTTTCAACATTTCCTCTATCTTACCTTATATCCTGTAGGAAAAGTTGAAAACCCTAACCTTAAGCTCACCCCTAAATTGAAAATTAAAAACCCCTAACAATCAGATGGTCCTTTGCCTCACATTGTCTAACTTCTTTTATCATTTTAACAACTTCATCCATCGTCGAGCGCGTGTCTAGCACCTTTGCAACACATGCTAAAGCAATCTACAACATTTATACCATCTCCTCTTCAACATTTTGATACTTCAATAGCTCTACATCCAACACCTCAACAGTCCACTCCTCTCAAACAACTAATTGAACGTAGCTTAGCAGATCAACTAGATCTTCATGACCTAAGTGGTGGAAAGGTGACTTTTTGGTTAGCATTTCAATGAGGAGAACTCTAAAGCTATAGACATCCGACTTTTAGCTAACTTTCTAAATTTCAAATACTTTTGATGCATGGTAACCAATGGTTCGGGACATGGTTGCAGAAAAGCTCATTGGTAGAGCTAATCCAACATCTAAGACATAATTATCATGATCTTAGGTGATGAAGACATTTAAGGACTTTACATTGCCATGAAGACATTTGGCTCCCATCTTTAAGTGGATGTCAGCAATTCTCCTAGCTATTCGATGGGAAATCTTCAATCTAGTATCCTAGTCCAACTGATTCCTTCCTAAAATTTTTTCTCTCCAAGATGTTCTTTTTTTTTTTCTTTTTAATTTCATCATAACTGGATATTGATGTATCTATCATAGTGTAGAAATAATGGACTAAGACACAAGTCTAGCTTTCATTCATCCATATGCCTACCTAAGCTAACAAATATTAATGGTGTTAAGGTAAGTATGAACAATGACAACAAAAAGTATAATTAAGTAGTAAATTGAACAATGTAAAGGTTTAAGTACTAAACTAGAAATTTTGGTAAAGTTTAGTTATTAAATTCGATATTTTCCCATTCACTATTATCTAATATGGTTACCATGATAAATTTTTGCTGATTTAAAAGCAATGACGTTGAATTCAGCGTAATATATAATCATATTATAACTAAATTATAATTATACTAACTATTTTGTTACTTTAGTGAATTTGCTAAATTCTGTTTTTTCCCCGCTGATTTTTAAAGTCCTTTTACATATAATAGCTTAATTCATCTCCCAAAACATTAAGTTATCAACCTATCAAATCAATTTCCTAGATTCTACTAGTAAAATCAAACTTTACTTTTCTTTAAAATCATAATTGATTGGTGTCATAAATTAATCTATCCTAAGAACATTGCATAAGCCTTATGTGCAAATTCAATTAATAGTAAATCTATTGATGTACTAAATTAATCTTACTAGAATCTTGATTAGTCTTAAATCATCTTCTAGTTTAATAAGAACTTCCATAATTCAATATTTTGATACCCTAAACACAAAATTATAGCATAAAAACTCGTAGCAATGATAATTCAAATATGTAAATATGTTATCATAAAGTAACAACAATGAATTTATAATTATACTTCATCAAACTTCTATGTAGAACATTTAGCATATAATTAAATTAAAGAAACACAAATTAAAGTTAAAAAATGCCATTAAATAATTCATTAATCTAAGTATTAAAACTATTAAACAACCGAATGGTTGTTGTAATGTTGAGGAAAAAACCTAACAAAACCAAATCAAAAATATGTTTTCTTATAATAATTTTCTTTGAAAATTTTTTAATCTGAATCAGGCTAAACCAAGCAGTAAAACTGAACTAATTCATTTTGAAAAACATAGTACTATTTTATATGTAACTAAAAAATTATTTCATTATAATATATTACTTAAACTAATATTTAGTTTATATTAATTAAAATGTATATATATTTAACCTCTATTACCATTAATTTATAAATTATAAATATAAACTAACTCAAATTGTATATTATATACTAGTTTTATAAATAAAACTGGTTGTTAATGACATTTAAAAATTTTTAATCATATGAATATTAACTCCCCAATTTCTTCTATAGTATGAATACTTATTATAAAATGAATTTAGTATTTTCCATATAAGGTTATAAATTATACAAAATACTTTTCTTGATTATAAAAAATGATTTAATCTACAAACTAAATCGTACCAAATCAAAGTTTTATAGTTTGGAAAAACGCCAAATACCAACCGTATGATTCAAATTACAAAAATATCAAATCGTATATATGATTTGGTTTTATTTGAAGAAAAAACGAAACAAAATCCGACTATGCCTTGCTAATTTAAGAGCGGAAGAATCACCAATAAGAGATGAATAATTGAAAACCCCAACATAAATTCAACCTTGAAGGCTTCGTGTACTCTACTCTAATTGGACGTCTTGTCTCCGACCACAGTCTCTCCTGTATGCGTCCAAAATTGCATGTCAGCTGTGTGATTCCCTTCTGAACATGTATGTCTTGTTAGTTTTCTAAGATAGGAAATCAAATTTTCTCCTGGGCGTTGACATTGGGCTAGCATTTGCTAATTTATTTCAAACATTTGGGCCGTCTCTTTTCCTTATGGTGCTTTTGGGCTTTTGGACTTGGACAATTGGATATAGCTTCGATTTCAATTTTTAGGTCCTATATATTGTAATCCTTTCACTCAAATAACTTATTTGCGTAATTTTACCGATCTATAGAATTTTCTCCTAGGCATTGACTTTGGGGGTCAAATGGACTCGCATTTGTTAATTTATTTCAAACATCTGGCCGTCTTCTCCTTATGGTGATTTTGGGCTTTTAGACTTTTGGAACGGACAATAGGATATAGCATTGAATGTAATCGGGATTGTTTTCCAGTCCCATCCTTATTTTTTACCGTACCGTCATTCATACTCTTGATATATACTCTTTTAAATTTAAATTATTAATCAAATTTTGAATTTAATAATTTAAATTTTAAAATATATGAATAAATAGTAAAATAAAGAACGAGACGGGTCCCATCAAAATAGTAAATAGGATCATAATATCTCCCGTATGGTCCTTTCACTATAATAATTCCGTGTGTATAATTTTAGATATCTACATAACTTTCCTATCAAAGATTTTAAAAGATACAAGAGTGATATAAAAATTTAGATAAAAATATACGTAAATTACAACTTATCAAAAGTCGTGAGATTATCCAACTTTACGCTTGATCACAAATAGTTTCAAACTGTGTTATTTGATGGTTAATATTAATAGATAGTGACCTGTTTTTGTTGTATTAAAACAAGCTATGTGTGCAATTGAAGTTTTCTAGATGTATAAATAATAGTAGATGTGCATTAACAACATATCACATATGGCACAATGTTACATATCCCTAAAAATGATATAGTGATGATTGCTAGTTTTTCAATTTTAGATCCTCTGGATAGTTACCTTTCAATATGTGAATTATAGTTCATTTGAGAGGTTATGATATTAAAAATAGAAAATGTTTCAACAATAATTTATTTTACAAAAGTAAAGGACTACACATCACATAACATTAAAGAAACTCACTATCCTTTTATTTGAGTTATCTAATGATCAAACATAAAGAATTTATCAATGAGAAAGATTCTTGTTACTAAGTCCTATAAAGTAAAAGAGGATGAACATCTAATGATGCAACAACATTTGTATCAACTTTTAGCCTAACTGATGCTGATTTGAAGATATCTTGACATTGAACTTGCATATGGTCTTCATCACTTACTTAGACATCAGGTAAGTGTCGAAGATTTCTTATCCTCTCTAATTCTGCAGCCACTTCTTTCATAGTAGGCCTGTTCCTTCCATGTAAGTGCAAACATCTCTTTGCAAGATTAGCAACATTAGCAATTTCTTCCTCTGTGCCTTGATTTAAAACTTCTGCATCTAGGATATCATATAAATGACCATCTTCCATTGCATGAATAAAGTATGTAGCTAAATTTATACCTTCATCCATCCTTACGGTAGAAATAGGCTTTTGTCTTGTTAGAAGCTCAATAAGTACTACCCCAAAACTATATACATCACTCTTATCTGTAAATTGGTTTGTTTGGAAGAACTCTGGATCAACGTATCCAATGGTTCCTTGCACTAATGTAGTCACATGGGTTTGATCAAGAGATACTAAGCGTGATGTGCCAAAGTCTGCTATCTTTGCTCGATACTTTTCATCCAAGAGTATATTTGTAGACTTGATATCTCTATGATATACAGGTATTGATGCCGCTGAGTGTAAATAGAAAAGTGCTCCCGCAATTTCAATTGCAAGTTGCAAACGGACTTCCCATGAGACTAAGTCATCTTTGTTTGAACCATGAAGGTATTCATACAAATTTCCATTCGATATGAACTCGTATACGAGGAGAGGAATTTCTGTTTCTAAACAACAACCTAATAGTTGCACGATATTTCTATGACTAATTTGTGTCAAAATAATAACTTCATTAATAAATTGCTCAACTTTTTCTTCATCTATAGCAAGAGCTTTCTTTATTGCCACTATTCTTCCATTTGTTAACATTCCTTTGTAGACCGTTCCTTGGCCACCTTTTCCTAGAACCCTATTTTCACTAAAATTTTCGGTAGCCATCAATATCTCTTTTTCATTAAATAGTTTACCTTTCTGAACATTTCCTTCTGATGACAATAGTTGTTGTTGTAGTATGAATCCTCCATTTTGCTTAAAATACTTTTCCTTAAGCTTCTTTTCTTTTCTTTTCTTAATAGCTCGATATAGCCATACTCCTAGAAGAATCAAGAGAAGCACTCCTAAACCAGAGCCAATGCCTATAAATAAAAAAGAAAAAAAAAAAAGAAAGAAACACCTTCTGAAATCACTTTTTATAGTTTTTGTTGGATAGTTCGGTATGATGAAAAAAATCTATTTGAATGCATGTGTTTTATCTTCTAAGGATATTTATGAAATAGCCTAGGTTTGAGAGCCTTTGATGGGGCTTGCATTTGTTCTCTTGTAGGTAAACACAAAATTTGATAGTTTCTTTTTTTTTTTCTTTCCTTACAAAAAAAAAATAATAAAAAAGGTTGTGCCAAAATGTGAAGATAGGTTAAGTTAGAATGGAAGAACTTAAAAAAGGAAAACAACAGTAGGAACTAGATGACTTCAGTTCGCTAATCTAAGAACTCTATTAATTCAACTTGACGAGAAAATGAAAATAATATATTTTAAAGACTTTAGTCAATTAAAGTTCATTTGGGTTCATTAAAGTGTAGCCTACTAACAATATTTTCCTTTGCAAGACTTGATACGACCAAACTCCAATTTCGTAGATCCATGTCCCCTTTCCCTATTTCATCAAACTTATTTGAAAGAGTTATTTTCACGTCCTAATTGAAACCTGCATGATCCAAATCATACCAAGAGTTCTTCCCCCGACCAACAAGTAAACCTAAGGTTCAAGTGATAGCTTTTAGGGCTTGCATTTTTAGGTATTTGACACATAAGACTTGAGGCATAGCTTTTATGGTCGATTTTTTGTCATTCTAATATGTTAGGTTTAGATATGTTTGCACAGAGATAGTTGCACCTCGTGAGATTGACATATAAGACTTGAGAAATATACGTTTTTTCATCTTTGTTGAATCCAATATGTTCGTCTACTTTTAATATTATATTTTAATCTCCATATGACCGGAAAAAAAAAAAAAAAAAACTTGCACACTAGTTTATTATGCTCCTGTTTGGTTCATGTTCTATTTTATCTGTGTTATTGGATTTAAATATTGTTTGACTTGTATGTTTTTTAAAATCCGATTTTTAAAGACTTTTTTTATTGTTGTCCTTTCTTTTCTTTTTTTTTAAATCAATAATTGAGGTAATTTTTTTTCCGTATTTTTTTATAATTATGGTGATAATATTGAGTGAAAATTTAACTTTGAAAATAAATTTTCTTGTACTCACAAGGTAGAAAATAGAGGAAAATAAGTTGATTTGTTGGGAAAAAACTTATTAATTGTGATTTACTAAAATAAATGGAGGGTGATTATATAAAACTATATCTAAAGAAACTAATAGGCCTTTTGGATATTATATATACAGTTGATGTTTCATAATATATGTGCTAAAAAGTAAAATATTGGAGATTTGTAATGTAAAATAATAAATTAAATTTTCTTAAAAGAAAAAATTGAATAAAGTCATAAAGCATAGACTAGAATCGAAAAGAACAAATGACACCGATTTGGAAAACAGCAGAAGAAAGCATTTTTCAATAATAGCATTTCTCAATAGCATGTACTTGAAAATAAGCATGCAATAAATAAATATATATATATATATATATATACTAGTAGATGATGTACCTACTTTGTGTGTATATAAAATTAATAAAGTTATGCAATATAATTAAATATATTATAATATTAATAGAAGATATTACTAAATGAGGAAGAGAAAGAGAGAGAGATGGAGATAGTAGGAATGTTAAGTAGAGAGAAATAGGAAGTAGTAGAAATGTGACAATAGTAGAGAGAGAGAGAATACTATAAATGTAGAATGTGCTAAAAGTAGGGATGGAGAGAATAAATGGGAAAAGAGAGAGAATTGTAAGAAAAAAGAAAATTTTAAAAGTTGATAAATTTATTCATAGTATAATATATTTATAATTAATTTAATATTAGGTTCTTTTGTTATATATTATAAGATTAGAAGGTTAAATAATAATTTTAAAGAAAAAATATTAATGGCAGTTGCTTAAGCTCTAATCGGTTTTAATAATATAGGTATTTCCAAATGGATAGTTACACTTACTTGTTAAAGATACAAAAAGCAAAAAGAAAACATCATTCCATTGTCACTCTATCTCACGAAGGTCATATGATTCTAAAAATGAATAAGCTACGAAAATAAATTCACTTAAACTAATCATCAAGAATAATGAAAACATAATTACAAATACATTCCTCAAATTATAGGTTAGATACGTATCAGCCCTTAAGGCTCTTAAAAATATGTGTTTCACATGTTTGTAACTTTTAAAGATACATACACTTTCTAAAGTCTCACTAACCATAAGCATTGCCAAAGACACTATCAATAGGATAGTTTGAATACTTTGGTGACAACTTGAAGGTATATATTCTTTAAAGTTATAGATATAAGGGTTCTAGGAAGTCTATCCACATCTCATAAACCGTATTGGTGAGTTTATAACATCCACTAAATCAGCAGAGTTGGAGGTATAAAATTCCTTAATTTGGAAATGGAATTCTTCGAATTTGTAATAAATTTGAATATATGAAGGCTCTATATAATTATTTACTTGAGAGGGATGTCGTACATTTTAAAATGCACATTGGACCTTCATCATAATTGGACAACCTAACTATTTTTTGTGTCACTTCACAACATTATCAACTTGAGTTTCATCGTATTAAGGAAAGCAAAACATGTGTCCATTTAGTATCGCCACTCTTTGATGATATAAAATTAATACACATAAATTACCTCCAACTATTTCTCAAACTTTTCTATACGCGCCATTCCTTATGTATCTTTTATTCATGCGGTCGAAGATTGTATAATGAATTTTAAGATTATTTGTGATAGTACGTAATTCCGTGCTAGCTAAAGTTTGAAACAGGATTTGCTAATTTGATATTAACATTTTAAATATACTTGTAAAGGGCTTTTGTATCTTAATTTTTGAGCTGTTTTTTCCCTTAAACAATATAAGAATAATGTTTAGAGTACTTGTATTGAGTTGGACATATAATTCTTTTTTTTTTAATGGAAAAATACAAATAACTTTCATAAACTTTGACCTTATAGTAGATAAACCATTGAATTTTCATATGTTGCAAATAAACCCCTCCCCCATACCCATCAAAAAAAAAAAAAAAGAAAGAAAGAGCTTTGATAAATTGGCAAAAAATTTGTTGTTAATAGGAAAACACCCTTTTAAACTAATCAAAGTATATATTAAGACCCCTAAACATTGTACTTGATATATATACCAGCTAAAAAAATTAACGTTATTTATATTATTAATTTATCAAAGTATACTGAGATGATCTATAACATTTGAACATTTAGACAGTAAATCCACACATCTAAATTAAAATTTTAGGGATTATTTATAATTTCTAGTAAGAAATAATGCAATAAAGTGAAATGAATACAATTTAAAGTTGGAATACGTACCCTTCATAGTTATAGAAAAGGATCAATAGAGATGCTAATGGTAACCAACTAATCATCCATCCAGTTCAACCTTTTTAGGAGAAATTGAAAATCGGAAGTGAAATGAATGAAACTTAGACAAAATATTATGGGCTATTTTTCCGTTAAGCGAACATAGGGGGAGTATAGAAAGGAAGCCTTGTTTTGTTTTTCATTTTCATTTTTATTGATATTTCTAATATTTGAATGGTGTAGAGTCACAAACCTATCAGAACAAGCTTCAACGTTTTCCTTGGGTCCACACAGTCATACGATCCTGGAGTATTCACGCATCTCCCCGGGCAGCGATTCCTTTCTTTACATTCATCGATATCTAATTTAAAATAAGATATATTAGATTAATTTATTATCCATCTATTTTGTTAAGTCACTTCCAATTGAAAAAAAAAAACTGATATCAATTATGATTATTGAAATTATGATTTTACTATTACTTTGAACGTGCCAAATCAATAGAATTGTATATATAAAATCGGTAAAATTATAAGTGTATAAAATAATATATTAAATTTTACAATTCTATTAAAAAAAAAGAAAATTTATTATATCTAAATAATTTTACATCCATTTTAACTAAAAAATATTATAAAATTATAAATTCACAAAATCATATATTTAATTCGTAATTTTAATACTCATAGATATCATTATTATAGATGTGACTCTCTTAGAAACTACCAAAGTAACAATCATACCATGTTAAAAAAAAAAAAATGATATTAGTGTTATTAACAATCAATACTAGTAATTGGATATCATTTTGAGATTTTATTATCTATAGTAGTAATATGATAAATCAGAGTATCAATTTATAAAAAATTAAAAATTAAAAAAAAAAATCCATATATCGATAGTTATGCCTTACAGCACATTCTTCATCTCTTGGTGCTTGCAGAAAATAGAAAAGGAAGAAGTTTTTATAGAAAGCAAGACATCTTACCTTGACATCCGTCGTCTATGAGGTAAGGGTTGCCATCATAACCATCACGGCAGTAGCATTTAAATCTCCCATTCTCATATGGCGAGTAAAAGCGGGCGCACCGGTGGCTAGGATTTGGACCATCCCTTGCGACCAACGCTTTCCAAAGATCAGTGTCATTTGAGATTCCCCATTCAAGTACAACAGGGGCATACCCTTCCATTTTCAGCGAAGCCGAGTCCGCAAGTGTGGGCTGCAACCACGATTCGTTGGCCAGTAAAGCATGGTTGCACTGCTGCTCTTTTGTCCCCGTTGATCCTGTGGGACTGATGAAATCCACACCGAGCTTCTGTAGACCCGAGGGTACCGTGGTCTGGCAGCAACCGTCAAAACCAGAACAAACACCATTGCTGCTACTGATGTTGCCTCCACTACATTCGAGCCGGCAACCCACGAAAGACTGGTCACTGCTATTCAACATAGCATTAACATTGCAGCCGAGTGCGGTGAAGATATTCATGCTGGATGAGAAGGTGAATGGGCTTCCATCTAAGTTCGGGGGATCACTACTACTCCCTCTAGTGGAGCAATTAGGATTTGAATATATTATCGGGAAGTCGACGGTAACATATTGATCACCATCAACGCTCAATGTATAAAGTGAAATGTTAAGCACCTTCAAGTTGAGCTTCTTTAGGAAAGGGATGCTTTCATCTCGGCAATCAATCTCGTACCACTCATCTAAGAAACAATCGGATCTATCTCTTCCGAATGGGAAGGGAAGGCTAATGTTTCCACAATGACCAGTACAATCGAACTTTGAAATCCTAGGAGATGTAGATTCAGCATATATCATTAAGAAACATAGGAGGAGATGCAATTGCAAACCCAGGACATCTAACATCAAAATTCTTTTTGCCATGTGATTTATGCTTTGTTAATTTGATTCGCTTTCAAGCCACACTGCCAGAAGAGATAGTGTTGCTATTTAAAGAGTGAGAGGTGCTATACTATATTTTCCCATGGAAAATTATAAAGTTCAGTGTTTGTGCGCGGATATTTCGCGCTTTTATTTTTATTTTTTATTTTTTTGTTTATTATTAATAAGAAACAATCACAATGCATGCAGAAAATTTTTAAAAGAAAAGAAAACGAAATAATATAAAAAAATGGGAAAAAAATAATGTAGAAAATTATATGCTTTGTTATTGAACTAATTATAAAGTAGAGCTACTAATATGATTCGATATGAGGCTAGAGGAGATAATGTTGCTTTTTATAGTATAAGTCTGCTTTTATCTCTTCATGGAAAATTTTATTCAGTGCATGTCCGTGGAAATTTCAAGTATTTATTTATATTAATTATTAATAAAAAATTAAACATTTCCAGAAATTTTATATAAAAATGTAGAAAAATCAGACTAATAAAAGGGAATTTTTTTTCCTTTTTTCGTCACATTTTTTACGTTTATCTTTCTTTTATTTTCTACAAATTTTATTTTTCTATTAGTAAAAGGAGAAGGGTTCTTAATTTTATCATACAAATTTCAAATTTACCACCCAGTTTAAAAAATTCCTTTGTTTATAAAATCTTACCTAGCCTAGTTTAAATTTTCATAAATTATCTTAAACGTTCATAAAAATAGCTAGATGTTCATAGATTTACTCAAACTGTTAAGTTTAATTTTTCATAAAGGTGTTAAAAAGTTTAAATTTTTTCATTTTTTAATAAAATATCTCAAACTTTTGTAGATTCACTTATAATTCATAAATATAAACAAAAGTTTGTAAAATACCATAAATTCAAAAATCTCATAAGTTTCATAAAACAACTTATAAGTTAACTTTATTATTTGAGATTCCGCATAGGCTTGTAGTTGGATTCTATATTGGTAAAATTGCATTGTAGTTTGAAATTTCGCCTATAAATAGGGGTAAGTTACTCCTAAGATCACTTAAAATTCATAATTTCCGTTACGTTCATAAATAAATCTAAAAAAAGTGACTTGCCTCAAATATTCATAATGTTGATTTTGTTACGAGCATTTGAGCAATTTATCAGGTTGCCTTTCGTAAAACCATTTAATATTGTCAATATTACCTAAAGTTCATAAAGTATTTAAATGTTGCTAAAACCTCATAAAAGTTTGTGAATCCACTCTAGTTTGTAGAATTACTCAAAATATTTGTAATTTTACTTAATAATTCATTAAAAGAAATCCAGCTCAACTTTCGTGCATGGAATTTCAAAATCTTCCTCTTTCCCAACTTATGATTGGTTGGCTTTGCACAATTTAACTGGTAATCGACTTATTCGAGAAAATGTCAGCCAGACCAAGTCATAGTTTGAAATATCAAAAACCATCGATCAGTTGCTTTAACCTTCAATCTAGCAGATGGAATCATACGCTGAATAATTTGTTTTGTGGTTCAAAATAAAATGGACAAGGGCAAAGTAGTAAATGACTTGGCCTCGTTTTTGATAGACGACTGAGACCAGATTTTAGTCGTGAAGCTCCTCAGGCGAAGTTTCTAAAGAAAGCATGATTTTCCATGCATATACTGACTTTAATGCAAGAGATGGAATCTTCAACAAATCGACGAGGACTTTTCTTAGAACACTTACTTTCATGGGAAGGTCAGTCACGGCATAAATAAGCCTACGCAATCCTACAAGACGAAGGATAGGCGTAAAATCATTGAAACCTCCCACATCTAAGTCAAGATAAAAAAGTCTCATTCAATATTAATTTTTCTCTTGGCGATAGTTAGAAGAACAGTTAAAGAAATGTCTCATTCAATAAAATAGTCGGAAAAATATTTTTCTAGGGATGGAGGAATTCATCATGTGTGTAAAAGATTAAAAAGATCGAAATTAGCAGGATAGACTTAAAATTATTTATTCTACTTTTGCTTCAGCTGTTTTCAATTGCTATAGATTTCTCTCAACATGGCTGTTTGGATTTTTCCAGAGTGCATGGAGAAACAACTTTTTATATTTGCCAAACATTTCATGATTATTTTTTATTTCAACTATTATATTATAAATTTGGGATAAGAGAAATTGAATCTAATTAATCTCATTAAGAAACCAATAATTATATTACTAGACTATAATGATCTTAATAGATTATCAGTATTTTAAAAAGTCTACTTTGTTTAATAACTAAAGGTAATAACTTTTTGGGAATATTGACTAATAAGACTAAAGTGCTCCCTAAAACAAAATAAAATAAAGAAGAAGGGTAATTTAGTAATGTAATCTCTAATGTTTATTATATTTAATACTTTCTCTATTTTGACTGTACCAGTTTCATACTTCATCTAACAATTCATTTCTATTTTTTTAAATTTAAACCATTAAATTTACAGTTTACTTAATAATTCAAATATAGATAAATACAAATTAAAGATAAACTAAATAATAGGATCAATCCCATAAAACATAAGGACGGCATTACAGATAAGTGGATAAAAATCAAGGGTTTTGGTGTACACAACCTCACAATAATAAACTCAAGGCCTTATGCTTCCCATAACATTCAAAGCGTTGTAAGGGAATTCTCTCGATCTCGTTTTGCAATTTTTTCTTGATTATGAATCTAGAATTATCTAACAATCTATATCTTGCTAATTAGGTAAAAAGCCAGAGAAATAATAATCTACCATCAGAATTTTACGTGGTTTCAAGAGAACAACAGTTTGAGGTAAGAGGAATTCGCTTTGTAGGCTTTTAAAGCAGTGATATGCATGAATTCAACAAAGGATCTCATCACCCTTTACTTTATTTTTGTGGCCAATCTCAAGGAAACTAGGGTTTACATGATTCTTTTAAGGTAAAGGTCCATCTTAGAATTAATTTATGATTTTCGATATCCCAGGATTTTAATTCAAGAATTAACTACAAGAGTTACGAGTAAAGAAATGGTATTGGCACCAGTCTCAATGAAATTTAGGATTTCCAAAAAGTTCTATGATCAGGGTAATGGATCTATGTTTTTACATGGTATTAATTGGAAAATCAATAGATCCATAATTGAATGAAATTTGCAAAGAAAGATTTAATCTTGTTATTATAGAAAAGAAGAAGATTGAAAATGGTTCAGAAAGTGTGAATTTTGAAATTAATCATGAGTTAACGAAGTTTCATTGTCAAACCAAGTTAATTACGAATCCCTAATCTTTAATTCGTAAATTTTGAAGTTAAGATTGACAACGAAAAAGCAAAAATATTATGTGAAGAAGTAAAGTTTCCAAAGGGAATTATTATGTCATAATATGAAATCTAAAAGATATCAAGTTTTCATTCAAACATTCATGAGTTTATATTTGGATGATAAGATGAAATGAGATGATAAAGGTGGGAATAAAGACTTTGGTTTTCACTCATTGTTGAATAATTTCTTGTTGAGATTCTAGTTTATGGAACTTTAAGAGATATGACCATGTTATAGGGTTTTGTGAGAACATGGATATGAGAGTGCTTTTGTTGTATTTTTACGAGGTTTCATCACTCTATTGAATTTTTAAATTTCAAGTTATGATTGTATTGCTAATGTAAATGAAGTATTTTATGACTAGATTAAGGAAAGATGGTACAAAGAGTGTATACGTACATGTTAGAGAGCTTGAATAATATGATATGATATTCAATTAGGTTTAGTAGTATTATTTTCTTATAGCAAAGATTTATATCTTTTTGTTTATTGTTTGGAAACTTTGGTTTTCATGAAATATATATGTAGACGCTAACAAGTATACCAAGTCAATTAAATTAAATAATGTAGAATGATTATGGTTGTCATTTGCATAAGATGAAGTTAAAGTTATCATGAAAAACTTTCACTTATTTAAACAACAATGATGTAATAAAATTAAATTCATCATAATATATAATCATATTGTAACTAAATTATAATTATTATAACTTTAAATTCCCTTATTTCCCAACTGATTTTTAAAGTCCTTTTATGGTATAATAACTTAATTCATCTCCTAAAACATTAAATTATTGACCTATCAAATCAATCTCCTATATATCTACTAGTCAAATCAAAGTTTAGTTTCCTTCAAAATCATAGTTGATTAGTACCATAAATTAATCTCTCCAAAAAAACATTGCATAAGCCTTGTATGCAAATTAAATTTAATCAAAGATAGCAAATCTTCCTTTGTACTAAATTAATCATACTAGCATCTTGATTAGTCATAAATCATCTTCTAGTTTAATAAGACTTTCCATAATCATATATTTTGATACCCTAAACACAAATTCATAGCATAAAAATTCATAGCAATAATAATTCAAATACGTAAATATATTATAATAAAGTAACAATAATGAATTTATAATTACACTTCATCAAACTTCTATGCAAAATATTTAGCACATAAGTAAATTAAAGAAACACAAATTAAAATAAAAGAAATGCCATTAAATAATTCATTAATGAATCTAAATATTAAAACTATTAAAGAACTAAATGGTTGTAAGAGTGAGCAAAATACTACACAGAACCAAATTGAAACTATGGTTTCTTGTATGATTTTTTTTTAAAAAAATTTAGTCCAAACTAAACTAAAAATTTATGATTGGTTTGGAAGGTAAAGCCAACCAAACTGTAAAACTGAATCAATTCATTTTGAACGACATAATACTATTTTATATGTAACTACAAAACTATTTCATTGTAATATATCACTTAAACTAATCTTTAGTTTATATTAATTAAAATATATACATATATTTAACTTCTATTACCATTAATTTATTAATTATAAATATAGACCAACTCAAACTGTATACTATATAATAGTTTTATAAATAAACCGATGGTTAATAGACATTTAAAAATTCTTAATTATATGATTATTAACTCCCTCAATTTCTTTTATAATATCAATACTTGTTATATAAAATGCATTTATTATTTTTCATATGAAGTTATAAATTATACAAAACACTTTTTTTAACTACTAAATATGGTTCAATTAACAAACTAAACCGAACCAAATTAAAGTTTTATGGTTTGAGAAAACTCCTAATCTGAGTCATATGATTAGTTTAGAAATTATAAAAAATCAAACCATCCGGATAATTTTGTCTAATTGGAAGAGAAAACCGGCTAATTCAAGCGTGGAAGAGTCACCAATAAGGGATGAATAATTGAAAACCCAAACATAAATTCACCCTTGATGGCTTCTTGTACTTTAATCTAATCGGACGTCTTCCCTCCGACCACTGTCTCTCCCGTATGCCTCCAAAATTGTATGGCGGCTGTGTGATTCCTTTCTGAGCGTGTGTATGTCCTGTTAGTTTTCTAGGATAGTAAATCGGATTTTCTCATCGGTGTTGACATTGGGCTCGCAGTTGTTAATCTATTTCAAACATCTGGGCCGTGTCTTCTCCCTATTGCGCTTTTGGGCTTCTGCAATGGACAATTGGATATAGCTTCGATTTCAACTTCTTGGTCCTATATAATGCAATCCTTGCTTGTGAGCATAATTTCACCAGTCTATAGAATTTTCTTGTGGTCGCATTTGTTAATTTATTTCAAACATCAGGGCGGGTCTTCTCCTTGTGGTGATTTTGGATATAGCCTTGACTATAATCCTTTGACTAAAACAGCTCCGTCTGTATAATTTTAGGATTCTGCACAACTTTCCTATCAAAGATTTAAAAATATATACGAGTGCAATAAAAAGTTAGATAAAGATACATGTAAAATTACAACTTATCAGAAGTCGCTAGATAATCCAACTTTAGGTTTAATCATGGATAGTTTCAAACTGTCCTATTTGATGGTTAATATTAATAAACAGTGATCTGTTTTTTAGCATTAAAACTGGCTATGTGTGTAATTGAAGTTTTCCAGCATTTGTGTGTGCTTGTAGTTGCGTACTGGGTTTTAGTCCGTCCCTTTTGGTGAAAATTTTTCGGGTGCATGAGGAGCTTATATTTTATTATCATCACTACAGATTATGTGAGGAGGTTTAGCGCTGGTGCAAATAAGTGTTATGGTTTAGATAGGTTGTTATAGTTTAGATCGATTATTATAGTTTACACCTAATTATATTAATTTAGATTCTACTGTATCCGAAAATTTTGAAGTTGTACGTTACAAATAAATGGAAGATATCTATGTGAGATATTGGAGAAATTGATATTTATTTATGTATTGTGGAATTTAAGCTGTTTCGAGTTTTGACATACACATAACATGCCTGTTGCTCCCATCCTTCCATTTTAGGCCATGATATCAAAATAAGATAACTTACTGAACGTAAAAATTTACAAGCTACCATTTTATAGGCTTATGTTATGGATTAGCTTCGCTACATGGTAGAGCAATGTGGTATTCTGTTTCATAGTTCACCAAATTTTTTTATCGGTATATATAGCGGAGAATATGATCAGTACTGGAAATCCATATTGTTCTGAATCAGTGAACTGTGAACTTTCCATATAATATATGCCACTAAGAAACCAGAAACCAGTGGAGCCATCATAAAGAGAATCAAACAATGCATTAAGTATAGAATAATGCAGAAGTAAGAAGAATCTCAAAAAAAAGTATTCCATTTCCACTCTAGATAAATGGTCTGCTAATTCTGATCCTGATCATAGCCTCAAAAAGAAGCATAAAATGGGGTCCATCTTCACTAAAAGCAATTTTCAGTGAATATCAATCTTGAAATGATCAAATTGCCTTTTATACTTTGCTTGCCTTGCATAATTTATTATGAACCAATGCTTTCTCTTGACATTCGCAGAATATTATCTTCAACAGGATCGCTTCATAGCTGAAAAGACCTGTTTGGATGCCCAAAGTATGCGATTTCAGCAAAGCGGTTTTATACTGATCTGAGAACAATTAGATTTTAATGCAATGTTATTAGCAAATTTCAATTTCCATTGGACCCTTTTGACCGAAGATAAAAGAGACAATTTTCTAGGATTTTGCAGTAAAAGATTGAAGTTTCATGGTCCACAATGTTTCATGCTTCATGTACGGTAGCAGTCACTATTTTTTTTTTCCCCTTTTTCTTTTTCACAACAGAAACTGCATAACATGTAATTTCATTACCTATTCATAATGGTTTGTGGGACATGCCTTAGAAACTAAGTAAAAATAGGTACCATCAGATGCACTTAATTGTAGATATATCTTTCTTTTACTTTTTAACACTTAGGATATTGGGACTGTATATAGAAAAATGGGACCAAGTATGCGTCCCTAATTTTATATATGCCGAAAGAATCAATGGAATACATACCTGACTTTAGAAACATCAAATACTATCTATTTTTCAGTCCTAGAAATTTGTGTACCTTGCGATTATAATTTAACTCAACTAATATTAGTGCAGTACCATTGTTTCTTCTCATACAAGAACCAAATGCCTTTTGCTAAAATATATAATTCACTAAGCCTTCATTAGTAGGTTTAACTATGATACAAACACATCGAATTTCAATACGGGTTATTATTATTCATAAGCTCATAATAATATTAAAGGTTACTATCCTAGACCACTTTGGAAACCGACAGCTTGCACATGAGGCCTAACCAATAATTTCACCTCTAACTGCTAATCGATCATTTGATTCTGTGTCCAAACTACGGTGCACATTATGGTACCAAAAATGTATTTTAGTCATTAAGTACCTTTCCTGCAAATTGCTATTTTTGGCTTTCCTTAATAATGTTGGGAAAGAGAACAAAGCAAAGAGAATAGGCATTTTGAATTTTGAAGCTCTTATCAGCAAGAAAGCAAAAGAAAAGCACCTTCAACACTTTTCATTTAAAGAGTGGCTAAACAAGACAGCCTTGGAAGAAAAGAACAAGAGCAAATAAAGAGAGAAAGAGAGAAAAAATAGAGGGAACAACTGTAGTGTAGAGGCCTGTGATCAAAGAGAAGAAAGATGTATAGATTTAGCAATACCGTGATCGGTTTCTTGAACCTGTTCTCTCTGCTGGCTTCCATACCGATCATTGGAGCAGGTTTATGGATGACAAAGAACAGCACCACATGTGAAAATTTCCTGGAAACACCACTCCTTGTGATCGGTTTTATTGTTCTAGTCATTTCTCTGGCAGGCTTCATTGGAGCATGTTTCCATGTTGCATGGGCACTTTGGCTGTATTTAGTCATCATGTTGTGCATCATAGCCACACTTTTGGGGTTCACTATATTTGGACTCGTAGTCACAGGTCCTGGTGGGGGTGTTGAAGTCCCCGGCCGGAATTATAAAGAATATAGGCTTGAAAAATACTCATCATGGTTACAGAACAAAGTGAGGGATCCTGAATACTGGAGTACTATTAGGAACTGCATCTTGACTTCAAAGACTTGTGCTAAAATTGCTTATTGGACTCCTATGGATTATTTGGAGAAAGACATGTCTCCAGTTCAGGTAATGGGATTTTATTCACTTGTAATGTTTCCTCTGTCATCTATACTAATTCCATACTGCTCTTCGATATATAATCGAATTTTGAAAGAAGTCCAACTCCTGCTTGACTCTTGTGCATGCCTTTCTCCTTGAAATTTTCCGGCTCTTTTCTTTCCCCTGAAAATTTTTGGACTATTTTTTGCAAAGAGTATGTAAAATCAGGTACTTGCATGAAGTATACATCCAAGGGTTCAATTAATTCATGCTTATTGGCTGTATCAATACACTTATCTGCACCATTATTGGAGTAGGATTTCCTAAGTTCAAACCTCAGTGCACTCATTTTACTCTATTCAAACGAACTGTCTAATTGATGGGCTTCTATTAGAGTCACAGCCACCGCAGTAGATCTAATGAGTTTAAGATTTAGGTTAGATTGTATAGCTAAACTTATCAGAATCTAGCTTAGTTTTAAGTCTTGCTCAACCAGTTTAAACTTATTTGCAGTCTGGTTGCTGTAAGCCGCCTACTTCATGCAACTACAACATGGCAACAATGATGGCTCAGGACCCCGATTGTTATAAATGGAACAACTCGCCGTCTATGCTATGCTATGAGTGCGATTCATGCAAGGCTGGAGTACTTGAAGAGTTGAGGAGGACTTGGCAAAAGATATCAGTCCTTAACATTGTGATGCTAGTGCTGCTTATTGGCATCTATTCAATTGGGTGTTGTGCTTTCAGAAATACAAGAAGGGCTGAAACAGATTACCCCTATGGAGAAAACAGGATGAGCAAAGTCAAGCCTAGATGGGATTATTACTGGTAAGTGAATCAAACTTTTGCTCTTCAATTCCGGCTCGAAATCAACAATATTTTTGTTCGTTTTATTCATCGAAAATGTTCATATAAAACTTGATGAACAGCGTAGATTGATCATGCTTGTCTCCTTGATTTGCTAAAAACTCGTAATCTTCTGATGGTGGTTAGGTTAGCCCTTTTATGTGTCGTGTATAACTTGAACTAAATTTAAGAGTATGAATTCTTAACATCTCGATTAGATGATTAAACAGTATGGTTTTCAACTTTCTGTAGCATGACACAAGTAAAGTTGTTTTAACAAAGGCATCCCGATTCCCAATGACAAAAGACATTTATAATTTGATTAGCGAGTCTCCAAAGAATTGAACCATGCTTTTGTTGATTAAACAATATGGGTTGATTAGTAAGAGTAAATTGTAATTACACTCGTAAGACTATTGATCAAGTGCGTACAACTCTTTTAATACACGCTCAGCTTCCACCCTTGCTTAAACTGAAAACCCTCTGCTATTTACATGTTCTTTTACTTTGACGGTAGTTTTAGGAGCTTTATTAATAGTTTGGTAGTTAGTAAGTACATACTTTCAAAAGTTACAGAGACAAGGAAATATATTAAGAGTTTAAAGGGTTTATTGATACCTAACAAGTAATTTTCGATAACAAATACAATTATCTCATTCGTCATTTTATATGCTTCTACAATTTATTCCAGTTTTCATAAATCATAAAGCACTATAAAAGAATATGGTTCTGTGACGAGATGGTTCCACATAACAGTATCCAAGTTTTATCCCCACTATAAGAATGCAGTGACAGACATAAAAAATGAGATGCCACTCAGTTTAATCATTTCTACCACTTAAAATTTTCCAAGTAGCTTTGGCTTCAAATTCAGAATAGATTTTAGATTTCTTATCCTGAAAATTATATCCTCCTAGATACATATATTTCCTAGACATTAATAAATGCTATGGTTTGTTACTTCCAACAGGTGGAGATGGTGGTATGACAGAAAGGAGCAACTTTATTAACAGAAGATCCATCCACCTTCTCTTTTACTTTAATCTCACTTTCTTCTTCCCTTCTTTTTATGTTTTTTTTTTTTTTTTTTTTGTGTTTTTTTAAACCTTAATTTCTTAGTCTGCTTTCCTTTGTGCAGCAAAGATGAGACAATGCAGTTGGTTCTTTTTACTATTGGATGTGAAAATGGCGGTCTTAATGCCTCTTAGCGTTGCTTTCCAAAACAGATACCTTACTAATCACTACTGCCTTTTTTGGTACAAAGATGCGTCTGACCTAACTTTACATCAGACCTTTCTTTAAATTTCTTCTTTTTTTTTTTTAATTTTATGTTTTCTTTTAAAAAATTAAATAGAAAAGGTGTTTGATAAAAATCCACATGGTGCCACAGCTTTGTCATTAACCCTAAACGTCAGGATCATGCTTAAAAAATTAATTTCTATATTTTAATCTGTACAACATATTTATGATGAACAGTAGTCATATATTTCATAATGTATGCATATGGTCGATGGAAAAGTTTATAATGTACTAAGTACTGCATCTAAACAATTGATATAGACCAATTTTATGTTCCTCTTCAATAAATTGAAAATAGATGATCCTCAATATATAGATAAATTTCATAAAACTTTAATAACAAAAACGAAAATTAATATAAAAAGTTCATTTTTAGTCTCATCATTTTCACTGGTTTTCTATTTCAATTTTAAAACTTTTTTCTCTTTTCTTTTTTATTCGGGTTCCGCAAGGCTCAACAAGCCTTACAAAATTAAATTTCCTCTGAAATAGTTGATATTTCTGTTATCGGAGTAAATTGGACCAAATAATAAATTTAATTAATATAATTATATATTATTTAAATAAATTAATTTAAAAGAAAAATAAAATTTAGGGGAACAAAAAGGAAAAATTCTGGAGGGCTTCCTAAGCACATTCATAAATTTCACACAAATATTAATATATTTATATTAATAAGCTATATTTATATATAAATATATATATAGATAAATAGATAGATAAAATTTCTAAAAGAAAAAGACAATCAAGGCAAGCTTGGTAATGCTAGGGTTCAAAGTAAGATAAGCCCAGATCCACCTAGACCTGTCCATCATGATTCGCAATAGCATTGTCTTCCTCTAGGAAAATGGGCCTAATCTTTTTCCACTTTGAGTTTAAGGAAGTCGGTTCTTCCTCAAAAGTTATATAGGATATTGAAGTTCTACAATTTTATGGAATCCCATGCTTTGGTTTTCAAGTTTGAAATTATAAACTACTGAACAATTAAAATTTAAACTCTTCTCTTATGTCAATTCAGATTTTGTTTAAATATGAAAGTTTTGGTCGATTCAGATTTTGTTTATGATTCAGATTTTGTTTAAATATAAGCGGAGATGAATTTCATGGGCCCATAAAGTTAATTTCCTAACCCAAAAGGTCTCCTGAGTATCAAACTAGCTAGATTAACTTCCGGGCTCGTCTAACCTTTCTGACATTGATTTTCTTGGGCTAAGCAAGCGTCCCATGTCATAAATTTTCTATTACATGCTATTTATACTGCATATGATTAGCGTAGATTTGTATAAAAAAAGTTAAAAAAGAGAAACAAAAATTTAAAAAAAAAAAAAAAGAAGAAGAAGGATTTCATATAAATAGGGTGAACTATAAATATAATTTCAAAATTATTGATTACGTACAAACCTGTCAGACCTCACAAAATTAACTTTTAATCCAGTAAATGGATGATTAGGAAATAATATGTAAATTTTACCGCAATCAAAAAAATTATTGGATAAACCCGAATTTTACAACGAGACTATAAAGGTAGTGGAAGGAACTTGCATACTTAGATTTAGGAAAATAAAAACAAAATAATAATGTAGTTAAATTTTTAAATATAATTATATTATTCGTTACATATTCAAAACATGTGAAATTAGTTTCAATGATTAAAAAATTATTACATATAAATTTTATGAATGCTAAAAATTATAAAATAATGTTTATAAGTATATATTTGTATTTATACTAAATACATTCTTACATGTATAAATACATTCACATTATTACTTAAATACCTAATAATATGCTAATATATAAATATATATATATTAATAGGAAGAAATAATAAAAAATTGTTGAAAATCCAGTAGCAGCTAAGAAATAATTGTGAGGCTCATGGAAAGTCAAGGAAGCAAATTGGAGTAGAGCAAATAGAGTTTAGGGCACATAAGATGGCTAAAAATTCATCTAAGTGACCTAATTGAAATTCATTTTGAACACTTTGAAGCTTAAGAAAAATAAATACCCTCTAAAAAGTTCTAAGAAGTCTCAAGAAATATTTTACAACAAAAAGAAAATGAAGTTTAATTTGGAATACTTAGAGCTCATGTGCACAAGAAGGTTTTAGAAGCAAATCACTATCATGCCTTGAATGAGCATTACCTAAAAGGAGGGGTCAATACACCTACAACTTCAATCGATGGCCACAAACTCGATTTGTTAGTAAGTTTATGTTTTTACTTCAATATTCATAAAATTGTTTAAAATATCAAATTTTCTTGAAAAGTTATGGGAAAATGTTTTCTAAAGTATTTTTGTATGTAGATTATAGGAAAAATATCATTTTATTGAAATTATATGTCTAAATATGTTGCAATTAAGAAATTACTAAAACTAAAGAGACTTTGGTCTTATTTTCAAAACCCTTAATGTTGTTGCTTCGACTTCAAAATTTTTCTAAATAATTACTTATAATGTATATAAAATTGCTATAAGAAGAGTTTTACATAAACTATTTTTTATATTTTTATTAACTTTCTAGCCCTTAATTAATGGTTAATAGTAAATATTGAAGATAATTTGATATTTTGGCCTTAAGTACAATATAATGTGAGTAATGAAGCTAACTTGAATTTTGATTGAGGTGTGATGGTGGATTTCCAATAGGAGTTAGTTTGATGTTTATTTATGAATTTTTCTAGGTGTATGGTTAATGAATCTTTAATTATATGTAGAATTAAATGAAGTTGGGTTGATATGTGATTTGTATAAGGGTATATTGAATGTATACGTACTAGTATGAGTTAATTAGGGTAGTGAAATGGACATTAAAGTCAACTAAGAGAGATTTTAGCAAAAGCAAAGGATAAATAAGAGGATTTTAGGTGCATGCTATATTAAAAGCTTATTCAAAGGCTAAAGCAGAGACTGCATGCATATGCATATGTATATGTATATGTATATGTATATGTGAATAATAATTAGGTTGGAGAAAGAGAATGGATTGAGGGGTATTTTAATAACTTTTAAGTTAAGTTAGATCCACAAAATATTTTAGAGGATAATTTAGAGAATGAATCAGAGCATAACTTAGGAAAGAATTAATGTCACATGACTTTATAGGTCAAAAACTAAATACTTACGTAAACTAACTCTCTAAACTTAAGTTGACAAGCTAATAATTAAATATATTAATATATAACTTGTATAAATGCTAAAAGTGGTAGGTATATTATAAGGATTTATAGTAAAAAGGTGCATCACAATTGCATCCAATTAAGCAACAATCTCAGTAAGTTAAGATCAATGCACAACTATATTTTAGAATACTGTTTTATAACACCTGAAGGCATAAGCATATACTTATCTGTACTTGTAAATAGTTTAGTTATCTACATGTTTGTGTGTTTTTGATACCTAGTTGAACTATATTGTGTTGTTGTGTGAGTTGATGGAATTGTTTGAATTGATTGATTACCCTAAACCAAAACTAATTTACATTAGACCTAAGATTTAATTGGACATGCATTACAATCTACTTGGGGACAGTTAGGACTCCTCAACTAAATTCCGACCTCTTTAAAAGGAATAACTAAAACGATCCATTCTTTACCCTTAATTAAAATAAGTGATAGGAAAAAAAATTGCTACAAGATTTAAGATACTAATTCGAAGGTAGTTATAAGAGGAGAAATATCTCCATTGCACAAATCTAAGTTTGATCATAAGGGTATCTTGGCCTATGAAGCTCTTCGAAATCCATATTAGAGTAAGATATAATTTTTTTAATTTTACAACAAACTGAATAACGTCATGTAATGGTATTTATTTCGTTGCATTGCATCAACTAAATTTCTTAGTAACCCTAATTGTACTTATCGTGTATGCTTATGTCTCCATCCCATTTACAAAGCATTTGGTTACTTATATTTAAATAGATTTTTTTGCAAACTAGATGTCGCATTACATCATAACCTACAAGTTAGTGGGAAATGAGATGGGGCGTAAGGAATGAATTGAAGATTCAATTGGATTAATAGAGCTTTTGAAATCCTTTTCTTTTGTTTCTTTGAGGTTAAATGTATATAAGTATATATAGAGTCATTTAGGGAAACTATTGGGTTATGTTGGATGATTTAGCTAGTTTCGATTATTAGTTATAAATTGTATGGTGATAAACTAATAATGCAACTAATACATCATATAAGTAGGTTCTAATGAGCAAACTAAGGGCTTCTATAGCCTAAATATTCAATTGTATGTTGAAATATATGCTTCAAAGCAAGTTAGCTGTAGTGCCTTATGTAAACTAAGTTTACAATAATAATTGTGAAGTTGGCTTTTATCTTAAGATAATTTATATAGTAAGACTATTACAACTTTATCTCTCTAAGGCGTAATACCCCTAAAATTCAAAGCTTATTTTTACTTATAACTTTGGGAATATAAATACCTAGTAAACCAACGTAAAAGCCTTAAAATCATTATTATTAATGATCCTTTTAGTAATGGATTTGGAGTTGTGAACAAGTTTTAAAGGAATATGTATATATTTGAAAAGATTATAGAAACATGAAATTATGTTTTGAAAAAAATTAAGAACAATCCTTACAAGTATTGTTAGGTACAATCAAACCCCTTGAACTTCTAAAGCATGCTTTTTTTCTTCTTATAACTTTTGAAACAATACACATACCTCCTTCATATGACTTTTGAGTTGTAATGCTAGTTTGAAGGGTGCTTATTTCAAAACATTCTAAGGAAGTGATCCTTAGGCTAACCTCTCCTAATAAATTCTTTGTAGTAAGTTGGGTTTATAGGAAGCAATTCATCATTTCCATTACGAATCTCCTTAAAGAAAAATGTTAGAGATTACTCTTCATTATGTTGCTTTCTATAAAGAGCAAGCTAGAGGTGAAACAACCTATCTTTTCTTAGAGGAAAGCAGAAAGTAAGTAGTGACTTAAAGCTTATATTGGCGATAAGGATAAATAAGAGGTAGTGAAAAATTAGAGGTTAGCTTAACTCGAGTTGGCATCATTCCATCACTCCCTAGAGCTTATGGTGGCAAAACCTTATCAATTCTAAAGGGTTTGGAGTAGTGCAATCTTCATTATCCCGTAACATTTTAGATATGTGTACTTAATTGAATAAACTTTAAGTGATTTCCAAAGCCTTCTTTAAATAGTAAGTTTTGGAGATAAGTAAGCTTTAAACTAATTTTTTCAAGCTTTCAAATCTACTTGAGAGTTCTCCTAACTTCCTAAGCTTATTTATTCTAAGTTTGAACTTCCGTTTACTAAGATTTTTTGTTTAAAGATAAAGGTTTATTACAATCTACCCCTTAAATTAGTTTCATACTTCAAAATACAACATTTTAGGTGCAACAATGGACTTACACACGTATAATACATATTAGGCATGAATGCCTTTGTCATAGTTAAATCATGTAAAATGTACAGGATTTCCTTTCCATCCAAACTTCTTAATGCTCCTATCACATTCATCCTAAAAGATTCCTTATTAATCAACTCTCCCTATTAGTTATCTCTCATAAGATTGGGTCATTATATAAACGTGGATCTTGGTTTATAAAGTTCTTAATAGTTACTTAATATTATAGAGGGCAATAAGAAAAGTAGTCTCTTACACTTTAAAGTTATAAATAACACTAATATTGTCATTATCTTAAAGGGGGTATGGTAGAATTGTCTAAAAATTTTATATCATGTGTGTATCCATAAGTTGAAAATCACCTTGCAAGTCAAAGATTGCAAGACTTTAAATAATTAGTCACCAAAGTTTTCAATTTAAATTTAATTAACTTACTATCACATGTAAGTGATTATGGATATCTAATATTTCACAATCTATCAAAATCGTAGAAAATTGGTATTCTCTATTAAATGCTAAGATAAGGTGGTAAAGTTATAAAACTTATACTTACAAAAGTTATAACATATAATTCAAACAAAATATATAATCTGTCTTCAGATTCTAACTTCTATATATCTCAACGATAATACTCAACACTAGACTCTTAACCCATGCCCGATTATCTATTTGCTTGCAAAAGAAAATTATTAGGGAGTAAGCTACAAGAGCTTAATGAGTTATTTCTCATACTATACTACAACTAGGTTATCAACCAATTTATTATCAAACATATGAATGCATGGATAAGTAATATACCAAACAATATATATGCATTTGACTAATGCTATATACAACATCAGATTTAACACCCTTCGAAGTAAAGAATGAAGATATATTAGCACCAATCACAATCATACTATAATACCTGAGATTTTTAACCATAAATTTAAATTATGTATTTCACGAAATACATTTTCCTTTCAAAAGAATTCAGTAATACACAAAATCCCAAGCTTAGTGGTTAGGTAACTATCGTAGTTTACGCTCACATCCTACAGTGGTGGTCTCTAAACACGACTCTCAATCTCCACGATTAGCATATCCGACACCAAGTAAACCGCGAAATAAGGGTAAGGTCTTATTGTACCAATACTCCTGTACTATAATAATCAAATCATATGAGAATTCATCCCTCTAAAGCCCTTCATTACTAACTGCATGAGGTGAAAACCAGAACATTATATGAAATATTCATGCTTTATGCATGATCCATATAATTTAAGTTGAGTTGAATATAATTAAGTCAATTTATGAGATGATCAAACATTATCAACAATCAATCATATAACTAAATCTTCAATTATCACATTTAACTGCATTTTGTATAGCAATTAATGAATATCAAACATATGCATAACCCGAAGCCCCGTTCATCAAGTTATTAATATTTAATTTATGTGCACTAACTATAAGCACAAAACAAGTATAGAGTCATCAGGAGTACTTACTCAAACATAATTGAAGTCAGGGATCGTAATAGTTAGTTGATAAGTTAGAAAAGTAGCAAGTTTTGGAATTAAATAACTAAACTAGTATTATAATTTCTATTACTTACTTAATTTAGTTATTGGTTTGCGTGAAATCATTGATTTAAGTTTTTTATCAAATTGCTTATAACTTTTTCGATTTAGTTTAGATCTTTATAAACTTATAGTTTATTTTTATTATTTTCGAGCGAACTTTCTCGTAGTAAAATCCATTTGAGACATTATAACTCGCAGTTTTGATTGTGATATAAAAATATCACAAAGTTCATTATTTCAACTTAAGAAGCTATAAAACATTAATTCAAGTTTTTCTTAATATATTTACGATTTAATAATTATTTGGATTGTATAATTGATAATGTTCTTATTTTAGGCTTATTTTACTATAATTACCTATTTTTACTTATTTTCAAGATTTTAAATGATTAACTCGATTTTTTCTACTTTATTATTTTTCTACTTAATTAAATATTTTATTATTATTGTTAATTAAGAAAATTAATTAATTCATAATAAATGGTGACGTCACAGCATATGGAAGTACCACGTATCACCTTTGTACTTTTTCCATTATTTTCCTATTTTACAGTATAATTCTATCTCTATATAAATACTTATTATTATATTTCATTAAATTTTCTAATTTACTTAATTATTATCCTTTTCTTAATTTATGGCATTCTTACATATATATATATATATTAACTTACTTTATTTATTAACTTAATAATATAGTATATTGTATATCCACTATTTAATTATACTTGTATTTTTTACGTGTATGTTACTATTCATATATGTACATTTATAAGTATACTATACTTTATATCATAAATTATTTTAACCTTAGTTATACATTATGTACAAGTATGATATACACGTATTTATCCTTTATATACATATGTACATATACGTTTATATTATATATGTCTATATATACTAAAATACAAAATATTATTAATAGTAATATCTATTCATCTTTATGTCCAGCAATATACATATACATATATACAAAAATTCTTGTACTTTGAAATACTAAGTATATATACATATATCTACTATATACGTATACATGTATATACCTCATATGGAAAAATAATAAGTACATATGTATATATATATATATATATATACTATACTATACGTGTATACCTAAATATATTATATAATAAAATGCTAAATACACATACATATATAATACACATACATACATATGTACAAACATACATGCATAGGAAAATACATATTATATGATTACTATTTATACTTATATACATATACCATATATTATACATAATATATATATATATATCCACTCCTATATACATATGTATATACTAAAATAAACAAGATACATAATACATACATATATATATTTATCTATTCACGCATACATATATATACAAGTAAATAAACAAATAAACAAATACTTAATATACATGTACATACTATATGATATATATATATATATACACAACAATTTAAATAAATACTTACCTAATTACTTTAGTAAAATATTTGCTTAAATTCTCCTTAAATTCTTCTCTTCTTCCTCCTCTTTTTTTTTTTTTTTTCTTCTCTTTCAGTTTTGATGTGTGTGTGTTTTTTTTAGCTTTGCTTTGGTTTTTTTTCTTTCACTTTTGTTTTCCAGATGTGAAATAACTTCAAGACAAAGAAAAATAAAGAGAAGAAAATAAAGATATGGAAAGAAGAAACAAATTTAAGCTAATCTAAGAATTAAATGGGATGGGACATATGCATAATATTTTTGCTTTGTTCTCATTACACAACACCTGGAGGGGATTTAAAAAAAAAAAAAAAAAAACGTAGGCTGTTGGACGTAATCAGCAAGCCAATGTGTAAGTAAAAGAAAAAATTGGAAAGAAGAGAAAAGGAAAAGGAAAAGATAGAAAAAAGGAAGAAAAATAAAAATATGTAAGTTTTCCAAAAATAAAAATCATAAAAATAATATTTACAAATTAATTTTTGGGATTTTATGAAAATTATTAATTTAATTGATACCTGTTACAATTATAATTTTTATAAGTTATTTTAATGTTTTCGTTAACATTTATACACGAATACACAATTTAGTCGATAGTTGTAATCGATTACGATTATATTACTATTAAGTAATATTTATTCATTTTATAAGTTTACAGTTACAGTTTTAGAGTTTCGATTAAGTTTGAGTTCGATTTCGAGTATTTGCGTATACATTAAATTTAAGGTTTTTGTATACAATTTAAGTTTCAATCGATTTTCTAGAATTTTTACTACTTCTAATATATTTAAATTTATAATTTATTAAATTTTTATCTTATTCGGCTTTAATAACTCATGAAGTCATCTAAACTATTAGGGTTCAATTTTACTTTTAAATAACTGATTTGGTGGGTTTACAAATATACAAGCTCGATGGGACATATTTCTCCTTTCCTATCCTTCTCTGTTTCAACAATAATCTTATTTATCACATTCTCCATTCTCTTTTTTCTTTTTGCCAATACTGCATTCCACTTAGTGCAAGTAATACTTACGATATTACTACTATTCCATAAATAGAAAACAATTGACAACGAAGTGATTACCCTCTTCAAACGTAGTTTAATGAAAATATCAACCAGTGACATAATCTAGAGTGAATACTCAAATAATTGAAACTTTGATAATTCCAATATTGTAATTCCTCTTATTTTGTTTTAATATGTTTGCAAGAACAAATTCATTCGTTGGAGACAATATCCACTGTTTACCCCTATCCAATTTAGGTAATTATATGATATCTAAGTATGTTCAAATTGCTATCAATAATTTGTCTTTGTAGTTCTCTATATTATTAAACAACAAAATACTTTTTGATATCTTACTACTTAGTAAAAATAGGTTTGTCTCTTATTTTACGAGATATATGAAATAGATAACTATGGAGAGTATATTATTAAAGAGCAACACACAAAAAACCAGTTTGTTTCTAATTTTGCTAAATATTTCAAATAGATAGTTGTTCAGAAATCATCTAATGATAACTATCTTAACCCCATAAAACACCATTCTCTTTGCTTTTGTATACTATCTTTGTATTGCTATGCTAGATTTCCTATCATTATATTAAATTATTAATTCATAAAATGGATTTATCTATTAAATAAAGATTTCATTATATTTTTTTTAAGTATACATTTCACAAATACACGATCCCACCATGGGGGGTTGAGGGTGGGGCCAATAGGGGCCCCAACTCTCCTAAACTTGGGAAAAGTTGTTTTTTAAAACTTTTAGAAGAGGAAAATATATATATTAAATATATATTGTAAAGAGTAGAACATAACATAAAATATAGCTTAGTGATTGTATATTTTTTTTACAAACACAAAGTCTTAGATTCAAATCTCATATTTGTTATTTATACTTTTTAAAATGTATTTGTTACTTAAATGATATTTGTCTTTTTATATGTATTAAAACTTTTTTTTATAATAACCAATAACATTAATTTGCTAATTACAAATTATATCTCACTAAATAATTCTCTTAAATTTCTATCTTTTTATAAGTAATATCATAAAAATAATTACATTATTCAGATTATAGATATACCTGTCTTATCATATAAAGTATTAATAAACATTATCAAGTATATAACTTGATTTAATAGTTTTTTTTACAATTAATTTTACAAAAAATAAATGTAGATCGTTGAATTATTAATTATCTAATAATTCATATGATATTTTTATTTTTTGTATCATTGCTAATTTAACCATAATAGAAAGTTGCCATGAAAAGAAATAATATAATAGTTATATTTATGCAAAGCTATTCTTTCTGCTTTACTTGCAATTTCCTATCCAATTTTTTTTTTTTATTCTTTTTTAAAACAAAACTAATACAAGCTTTACATATTAATTTGATTCTTTATAAATAATAGTTAATTTACATTTAATATATGTGCATAATAAAAGCATAAAAAATTAGTTCTTTTAACTTTTTATATAGTATATCAATCACTTTTAATCTTTTTTAAATGAATTTTCCCTCCTATTAAGTTTTAGGAATTATTGTAGGTCAAATCATTAATTAGATCATTATATATTATATAAAATATAATAAAATTATAATATTAAATAAATATTTTCATATCGATAATTTTTATATTAATATTAATTTAACTAAAAAGTAAGTCCGATCCCTACCGTTACACGCTTATGGATCCCTAGTCCCCACTAATTATTGTTTATAATGATCCAATCTTCCTTTTTCCTAAATTTTTTTTTCCAGTTGGAATATTCGATGAGATAAGATATACCCCACTTTCATTTTCTTTTTCCTGGTTCTTAGAAACAACTCTGTAATGGCACTTCAATTAGAAGAAGAACAAGAGCATGATGGATGTCAAGGTGACGAAGTTTCCATTTAGGGCATCTGCTGAAAGCATTATATTATTAAGTGGTTTTGGTCTTTTTTTCTTGTGTTTACTAGTCAACCAAAGCTGCTGGAGCATGCATGGACCCCCATTTTTAATTGCCCCGACCACGATGTTGAGGGTGGCAGCAAAAGTATGCTATATACAGGATCAAGCATCACTAGATTGTTGGTGTTGTAATAAAACAGCATAACACACCAATAATCTTTCTTTTTCATTTGACCAATTCTTTTTCTGTACATCATTATACAAGTGCAATGCACGATAAATGACTCTTCCAACCTTCACAACTTAATTATTGGGTGAACAAATTGCATTAACTACTCCTTTAGAACTTTCAAAATTCTATCCACACTTTCAATTTTTAACATCATGCACTTATGTCCATCGAAATTTACAAGATCACAATTATAGAATTCGATACTGAGATTCTTAATCGTTGGAAATAACTGGGTCAAGGATGGATTATGGATAACTAATTCTAGGTTGATTGACTCATTTGATATTTTAAATAATTTTCTTGCCAGTTGGTAAGGTCATGTAACGAATATTTAAAGTTGCATAAGGTTGGGGGCATGGCATACATGATGTGTATAATTTATTTTGAATAATACCCTACCTTTAAAATCTCTTCTTAAAATTTTTTGAAAGTGAAACGTACAAGGATGACATATCCTAATATGGAAGAAAAATAAAGGCCCACACTTTATAAGAAATTACAATTATTAACTTACGTATGATAATTCTTCTTCACGTTTATGAATTAAAGTAATTATGAATTAGATAAAAGTAATTATGAATTAAAGTGTGTATATATATATATATATATATGAAAATTTGCGTCACCACTAACAACCATAAATAATCACGTATTTTTGCAAAACTCCGTACTCGAATTTAATAAATTAGATGTATGAGTTGGTTCATACATGTTAAAATTAGAAAATAAAAATAGGTGACTAGTCTCAGAAAATTAAGGACGTGTCATGTTATAAAGACTTTGGGGGTCCTTGAAAAATAATGTCTACAAAAGCACTTCTCCAATATGTGCTTTTGATGTGAGCTTGTACGCCCATAAATGAGGTTTTATGTATTCTAATCCAAATATGTATGTCAAAGATTCAGATCTAATTATTGTGTAATAATTTTATAGATCTCGTACAACAATGTTAATAGGTCTTCATTATAATTTTTATGACACGTAAGGTCTAAATTGCAATGCAAACCCAATTAAATTGAGATTCACTTCTCTTCATTTTGCTAGGAATGGAATAAAACTTTAATAAGTTATGGATGAATCTTACGTTGCTATTTTTTTATTTTATTAGGGTATTTTGGATTAAAAAAATCAATTCTAATGTTGAATGACTATTAAACGGCCATAATGGTCTTCCTCAAAGAATAAGGAAGAACGAAGAGCAGGCTATTGATGCAAACTAGTCAACAAAGGATTTTGTCGAAATGAGTGAATTTTTTAATAAGCAAATCATGACTTCTTTTCTAGGAAAACATATTTAGTTGCCTAAAGAAACCGGATCTAATCTCCAACTTAGGAGCACTTCTTTAATATACGTATAGAGAGAGAGAGAGACTTTTTTTCTCTTTTCCCAGTACTTTTTCAATCTACGGTACCAAAGATTAATTCTTTGTCCGAACTCATAATTCATCATAACTTGGATCATTACATTTCCCTTAGAGTACATATTTCTTTCGTATATATAATTTTAAAAATTTTTGTGATTTATAAATTTTCATTAGTAAAAATTTAAGATAATTTTTTATTTTATCACCATTTTACTATTTGAAATCATTTATTTTAATATCATTTACCAAAAAGATACGTCATCTCTGCAATTGTGATCTTTATGTACTTCAGGTATTAGATAACACAAACTTTAGCAAATGATATGTGTTGCATTTATATAATTTAAAGAGTTAAAACTCCTTCTAGCCGGATAGCATGACATTTCATATATATATATATATATATAATCATCAATAGTCATATAAAACCAATATCTTATATATATTGACAAAATTAGGTAATAGTATCCCCACTATTTTTACAACGATCTTCAAATATACATTATTATAATATTAGTTATTATGATCTTTTGGAAACTTATTGTAGATATCTAATTTTTACCTCATAGTTTTAAGTTTTTATAGGATCCTGATTTCAAAATAAATAAATGATAAAAAAATTGAAAAAAAAAAAAATTATAAAAATTTTTAAAAAATAAATTATTTTAGGATCAATTAGTTTAGTTTTGGTCCTGTTCAAATAGACTTAAAAAGTCTCGTAGTTTAAATATAATTCAATTATTTTAAATATCAATACATAAATCTAACAGTTTAATAGATAAATATTTGAATATTGGTATTGCATTAGTTTGAGATCACACGTTTGAATCTAGTTTGGTGCGATCTAATTTGATTTTTCTCTTAAAAAAGGAAAACCAATTTCGTTAGCTCATCCAACCAAACCCTCTCGTACCGATTGATCAGCACTCCATCCACGAACACAAATAGCATATTCATCTTCAACTCGACATCGAAGCCACGTCCCAAGTATTGCACACACGAGCACGACATAGCAGCCTCAATTCCTTACCGTCAACCTCCCCTAACCAAAACAAACAAGCTACACACTGTCCTCCACACAATCCTCAACGTCCACGACACGCAACAAGTCAGCTCTGGCACACCCAAGCACCGACGATTCGACCTCGCAACAGCACCCAATCACCTTCCACGCACGCCACCCACACACAACCATAACTAACAACACTCCCTCTCAACCGCAAGCCTACTCTCATGCACGTCCGCAACACTCTAAGCTTCACTATTCTACAAGCCTCAACACAACACAGCAGCCAATTCCCTTCGCCAATGTTGAGCAGCGACTGAACCAAGCTCCGACTACTGCAACAGCCATGTCCAACGCCACATCCGAGCATTGACATCACTGTAGAACCACTGATCTCAGGCACACAATCAGAATAGCACGATCAAGCACAACGCAGCACTCACAAGAGCACCCACTTACACGCTCCACCGCCAAACACGATCACCACTGAAGCCCCATCCACGCCACTGTCCACTCCACCGTAAACAGGCACGACTGGATGCGTGACCATTGCACTGCCGCCGCACTCTACAGTCGAGCTACGCACATCCTCAGTACACGCGAACATAACCACGTACTGTCTATCATGCCGCTGCACTGTCTATCGCCACTGTCTGAGCTGGTGTCCAAACACACAATAAAAGTCGCTCACTGACTGCACTATAGCACGTCCAGCACATTTGACTGAACCCTCCACGACAACGACGATACCGCTCTCCACAATCAGCCGGTGTTCGAAGCCCCTTTGACCGAATTGTAACACTTACGCCTGATCGCTACAGCCGTAGATCTACACGCTTCACCCATTCCGACCTCCACAATTGCAAGGCCGACAAGCTCCACGTACGAACAGATACTCCACAGCCGAAACCAAGTTCAAGTTTGGTTGCTAATTTTTTTTTTTTATTATTATTCTATTATCATTATTTTTATCTATTAGATGCTGATTTATGTTGATAATATATAAATGGTTATATATATATATATATTAGTTTAGGAGATTCTTTTAGTATTAGTTTTTTTTAACATATGGATTAAGTATATTTTATTTATTTATGTAAATAGCTGTTTAATAATATTGATATATATATATATGTGTGTATTAGCTTAGGAATTTTTTAATATTAAGTTTTTTTTAGAAATCCTCATATAAGAAATTATTTTTTTTAGAAATAAAATTAATAAAATACCCTTTTAAACATATTTTAGGATGTTTTAGAGAGTTCTTTTTAATACTTGAGAATTAGAACCCCTTTAGATTTTTTTTTAATAAATTGAATCAATTAAAATGTAAATACGATTAGTTTTCAAAATTAAAATAAACCAATATACTAAAATTTTTGGAAAAAACTATAATCATTTAATCTCAACTATCTGGTATGTAGACACCTTCAAAGTAATGTTAAAATCTGTAAAAACTTAGGGTTTTTTTTTTATTCTCTTTTGGTTTTTTATTTTTCTTAAAAACATTTAAAAAGGAAAATTTTGATGAATAAACCAAATTTCAAAATCCTCTAATTTTCATTTAAATTGAAATAGAAAACCGTTAGCCAAATCATAGTTAATCCATCTAATTGGTTACGGTTTCTTTTTTTTTTTTTCCAACTTCAGTTGGATGGCGACTCCAAAAATTTTTTTAATAAAAAATTGAAATTTCTCAATTTTTTTAGTCAAGGGTTAATACTAAATAAATTAGGGTTTAGTATTAATCAGAAAATGAGAAATTAAATTAAAATAAAGAAAACCGAAATTTCAAGCTTGACACTTATGCTGTTTATGTTAATATACACTTACATGTATTGTATTTCTTAAGGATAAATCAGTACTTTTACATTGTATTAAGGTTACACAACTTTACATTGTATATATACATGTTTGCATCAATCTATTCAATGTGAGCCAATATAATTACATTTTATTTTAATGTATTCATGGTATCAAAGCCACCCTTCACAAAAAGGCAAAAACACTAACATTTTTTTTCCTTTTCTTTCTTGTCAAACATTTCCTTTTCCAACTACCGTTACCATTGCCATCTTTTGTCATCTTCTCCTATCTACTGTTGCTTCTTCTTCCCTCTCTCTTTCTAAGAAAACAACCCAATTTATCCCATCATGTTAACCTCCAACATCATTGCCTCAACACCAATAGCCACTTCTACTAAACTACGCACTCTCAACCCCCCAAACTGATCTCCTTACCGCCAATAGCCTCTCTCACCATGACTGATACCACATACATTCCTGTCCTTCCTTCATCTATTACATACATACACTCCCTCTTAAATACTTTAACACCATGCCCCACTCATTAGCCCACCCCTATACTCTTACCTCAATCTACTACCTATGCGCATCACTCTCCACCCTTCACTATTGTCAAATCCCTTTGTCTACGGTCAACCTTATCACACCTTCCACTAGACTTACTACATCCCTCACTCCCACAACATCACTCGACATCATCTCATCTCCTCTACCATCTTCTATCAATATCACAACCATGGTTCCCATTAAACTTATTGTTGACAACTATCAAATTTAGCTCTCTCTCATGACATTTTATATCATATCATCTACCTGACATCCTACATCATATCATCTAACTTATATTATTATGTCAATGGCACAATTCGTGTACCCCAACCACTATAGCACTCTCTCTTGATTCTCTTCTAATCACTAATCTTGATTATGGCCACTGGTTTCACATTAATCGTATCATATGTACTCTCCTACTTGCCACTATATCAATTGATCTCCTTCTTGAAATCTACAATAACCTTTTAGCCTATGATATCTAGACCATCCTCCACTAATGCTTTCTTGAAAACTCCATGGCTAGAGAGAGGAACTTAATCAACTCCTTCTCTCTCTCCACTTGCAAAAGCGTACCATGATAGACTACCTTCATGAACTCAAGTTCATTGTCAATCAATTATCATCAATTGGCTGGTCTCTCAATCACATAGATCTCATTTTTCATGCTTTATGAAGTCTAACCAGAGATTATGATGCTTCGATTTCAACCTTAGCTCATATGCCTATTGCTCTCACAATTGATCAAGTCCGTACTAAATTGATAAATCAAGAAGAATGGGTAAAATTTCAAGCTTATGATGACTCTTCCATTTCTACTTCAATAGCCCTATTAACCCTACCTCCTCCAGAAGTTGGGGTTAGGGCCATACCAAGTTTAGAATGTCACCAATGTCAAAGATTACCAACCGCATCTTTGTCACATGCGGATCTATCTTATCGACCTACATTGATTGCTTTTTCTTCCAACTCCTATTCTTGTACTTCCCTTATATGTTAGATATGTGATAACCTTAACCACACTGCCCTTTAATGCTATGTCTACTTTAATAATATGTACTTTGACATTCTCCAGTTAATCACAGCCTTGCCTCTTGGTGAATCAAATGATACTATTTGGTACCCAAATTCCAATGCATTCATCTTCTGTAGGTATTCTCTCAAATTTGGCTCCATATATTAGTTTTGGTCGTGTGACTGTAGGTAATGGTGCATCCATGCCCATTGCTCATACCGGTACCATATATACCAATGGTTACCCATTATACCTAAAAAATGTTCTTCACGTTATATCTCTCACACACAATCTCTTATCTATCACTAAGCTTTGTCATGATAACTAGTATACTATCATTTGATCACTCTTCTTTTCCTGTTCAAAACTCATGTATGGGTTAGCTCCTCCTCCATCAAAATACTAGTCGCCTACTTTATCCTATTCACCCATCTACTATCAGCTCTCCTTAATCCCTCATAGCCACTACTATTTCCAATGATGTTTAGCATTGTCCTCTCTATCATCCTCATCATGAAGTCCTCAAGTAGTTAATTTAAAGTCAACATCTCCCTCCTACATCCTCCTCACAAATATCAACTCCATATCAATCTTGTAGTATTGGAAAATTGTAGTCCCATGTAAGATATTATGAAGGAGGGTAAATTGATATCTTTAGAAAATTTTTAACTTTTTCGAACTTATGTAATAGAAATCCCTTTTAATAACTCAACTTAAGTAATTCGTAGTAATTTAATAGTTAATTGTATTGGCGTTACAATAAAAATACAACAATAAATGAAGAGATAAGGGATAAGAGAATTAGGTAAGAGATTTAAAGAGTTTCAGCCTCGTGCCTACTGCTCTCTTCTAGATCTATTGCTAGGGACCTCATCCTCCTCACTAGTGTCGTCCTACTAATCAATTATATAAAAAATTCAAATAAGAGAAATTACAATTAGCTTGTCAACCCTTGGCTTCCATAAGTCTTTGCTTTGCCTATCTAATCTCACATGCAACTAATTATAGATCTACAGAGATCGAACCTAATTCATCTAACACTCTTAACTTTAAACACTTTCAATGATGTTTATAGTCAATATGAGAAGTAAAAGAATAATCTTGAAGAAATTTGCTCAAAAAAAAAAAGAAAAGAAAAGAAAAGATGTATATTATGCTTTAGCAAAGTCTTTAATGAAGTCTTCCAAATGAGTTTGATAAGAGTTTTTGCATGAAATTATTTTTTTATTAGTTACTAAAGGAGTACTTTTGATTCAAATGAACTCCTTTTATATACTATGATGCTCCGATGGCTAACTCTTCCTTAACTCGATCCTTATCCTTAAAGATTAAACCATTGCTTGCTCCTAATTTTTCAAAAATACCTTGTCTTTTGAATTTAAAATATAAACAAATCTTTATCTTTAAGAGAATGGTTGTTGTTATCCTTGGTTGATCTTCAACGTATTTTACTATAGAAGAAGTCTAGATAAATTGAATTTGCTTCTTCTAAACATTTGCATAAAATTGGAAATTAAATTTGAAATGAGATCTTTGAATCCATTGCTATTATAATGATAAATCTTGATCCTAATATCACTATATTTCTATAGATGTTAAAGTTTATCTTTAATGAGATTTAAATTTAGATTTTAGAAAAGAAATCCCAAGAATTCTAGATGGATTTAAATTAAATTGTCATCCATATCTTTTTAAATTCTAGACCTTATCCAAATTCTTTTAAACTTGTTACTTGTCTAACTAATTCCTAAAATTGAACCTTATCCAAGATTCTTGTAATATGTTCCTTATCTTCCTTCTAACCAACCAGTCTTAATTGAAATATCCTGTAACTTCTACAGATTCTTAACTTGATAGCACCCAACTCTTCAAGACACAATCGTATCAAAATGCATAGAACTTGTACACTTAGGAAATTCCCATTATAACTTGATTAGACTTTATATTTCTGGAGCTTTAGAATTGAAATCACTCAATGCTACCTGCAAAATTTGAGATAAATCTAACTTAAGCTTATAACTGAATGTTATAAAGCTCACCTTATTGCTTAGGGTTTCTAACAACAAGAGGGTTTTGATTATACAAAAACATTTAGCCTTATTGTCAAACTCACTACCATACACTTCATTCTCTCTAATGTTGTTTCGTCTCAATGGGTTATTCAACAATTAGGTGTTAAAAATGCATTCCTTCGTGGTCATCTTATTGAAATAATCTACATGAAATACCCCCTGGGTTCATTCATCGAGGTCATCCCAATCATGTCTGTAAGCTTCAAAAGTCCTTCTGTAGTCTCAAACAAGTACCTTATGCTTGGTTTTCTCGATTTAGCATCTCTTTCATGCAAATTAGGTTTAGACAGGGTAAATCTAATGTCTCTATGTTTGTTTAATCTCATGGTATCGATACACTTGTTCTCTTGCTTAATGTTGATTATATCATATTCATTGGAAACAATGCTCATCTCCTCTTTCACTTTATATCTATCATGTCTAAGCAATTTTCCATGAAAGATTTTGGCAATCTTCACTTCTTCCTTGCTTTACATGTTCGTCGTACCCCTTAGGGCCTTTATTTATGCTAATCTCTATTCATACTAGACGTATTTAAACGTTATAACATACATTTATCAAAACCAATGCAAACAACTCTCTTTCCCATAAGTCACCTAATTACACGTGGCTTTCCTCTCCTCTCTAGTCCCTCCACCTATTACGAAATAGTGGGTGCACTTCAATACATCACTCAACCAAATATCAATTATACAGTCAATCAATTAAGTCAATATATGCATCAATGAAATACAAATCATATGTAGGCTATTAAATGCATTCTTTGGTACCTCTATAGTAGTGTAAACATTGGATTGCCTATACAATAGACACCCAACCTCTTCTTAACTACTTTTGCTAATGTTGACTAAGGCAGTTGCCTTGACACTAATTGCTTTACTATTGGACATGCAATCTTTCTTAGTCATAATCTCTTCTCTTAGTGTTTTGAAAAGTAACCTACAATTTCTCACAGTTCCACAAAGGGTAAGTATAGAGCATTAGCTTATGTTGTTAATAAACCTACATAGACATATCATCTAGGCTAGAGAGGTGAGAGTTCTACTTCAGAGACCTTTTATTCTCAACTATGATAATGTTGAGACTGTTTACCTCTCTCATAATTCGATTTAGCATGATCACACCAAACATGTAGACATTGACAATCATTTTATGTGTAAAATGGTTATCTCAGGATAGGTAGTTGTTCGATACATCCTTATGTACTATGAGTATGCTGACATCCTTACCAAGAATCTCTATACAATAACCTTCTCATATCACTACACCAATCCATGCTGACCATCATACCATTAGATTGATGGGGCATATTAAGGCACACTTACATGTATTGTATTTCTTATGGGTAGATTAGTACTTTTACATTATACTAAGGTTACACAACTCTTCATTGTATATATACTGTCAACATCAATCTATTCAATGTGAACCAATATAATTACATTTTATTTTAATATGTTCAGTTTGTACTTTTATTAGTAATACATTTTAAATGTATTGCACATTTGGGAGGTTTTATAGTCTTATACTCAATTTTGACAGGATAGATCTTATCCTCTATCACACTGTAGATTTGATATCCACTAAATCTAAACGATTGAAAATACACTCAATTCAATAGTTTAGATTTAGTGAATATCAAATAAAAAATTGGATGCAGGATGGGATCGATCCCATAAAAAAATATAAATGGGACCATAGAATAATCCTGCACATTTTAATTGTTTATAATTTTCACTTTTATCATTTATACCTTCTCGTTGCTAATTTTTTTTTTTTTTATCATTAATACTATTCTTCTCAATTATGTAAAAAATGAAAAGTATTTCAATACCAAATGACTTCACATAAAACAATATAACTCTTAATAACTTTAAAAGAATAACATCTCTTCCTAATGATGTATCATTTCATAATTATAGGATGACCATTATAGAACTAATATTTTATGAATAATAATATTATTTAAAGAAATACTATAAATGTACATTATTGATAATTCAATTGTAACAATCATTTAAGTAAATCTATTATTTATATGAAATGTGTGTTTATGAAGGAATAACAACCTTGGTATAACTTCATAGAAAAAAAACACGACCTTTAGTATATGATATCACATTTCCAAACTTTAAAAGTTTATGACCCTTTTGCAATGACATGTTATTGCATATACATATAGAAAAAATTAACATTTAATATATTTATATAATTATACAATGTTAATCACACAACATTTAAGATAATTTATGATAACTAAAATGTTACTTGCGATAATTTTCTATGTAAATTCATTTATTTAATATTTTACATACTTCAAAACAAAATCCATGCATAATACGTAGTTTTGTATATAACTAAATCGATCCTCTGAAAATAGGATAAAGTTTTTATATTTTATTTCATTGCTCCCAACCGTTAATATTTCCAAAGCTACCATGTACAAATAGAAAAAGATAACCTATAATAAATATTGAACATGGCTAGCGATAAATAATTAACAATATATGGTCGAAGGGCTAAATGGAGATAAAAGAAACTTGGTCACTGGAATAATAAATGGTGTTTATGAGTTTAACTCTTTGCGGAACGATGGCCGGTGGCCCCATTACGAGGCCAAACCAAAAGTCTCCAAGTCATGCGACGACTGCCATTACTGACTTCTAGACAAAGACAAAAGGGGAAAATAATAGTTTATTAAAAAAAAAATATTACAATAGTAACTATGTAAACGAGTAGATTTAAGATACAACGGTATCAAACTTGTAAAATTCGATCTCAGCTGAACATAGATTATTAATTCTGATTTCAATTCATGATACCACTCAATAAGTTTGAGCTTTAATTTCTTAAACTCACTTAGACGCATTTTATTAAAGAGTTTTTCCAACTAAAACAGTATTAATACATGAACTGACCTTAAACACAATTTATTTATATGTTCAATCCAAGCTTAATTAACACTTGCGTACTCATCAAATCAATTATTGAATGAAGTTCAAATTTTATTCAATAAATTATTCAAATAGCTTAAACTTTAAGTTCTATTTATTGTAAATGAATTAAATTCAAATAAATTTCAAATCAAATTTAAATAGTTTATGAATGTGTCTGACTTGTTTTTGTCTCTATTAAAGTTCACTCAAGTTTTGCTTGATAGAGATTCCCTTTTCCACTTTCAGCTTGTGTCCAAACTTCGATTATGGTAGTTTATCTTTTCATTATAGACCTTGTTAGAAAGGGAAACATAGATCGGAAACGGTAGTAAGCAAGAGGCAATCACGGGGAGGAATTATATTTCGTTTTCGACATGGATAATCCTGATAATTTATCAAGTAAAATGGATAGGATAAATCATTATTACATTTCTTTATATTTTCTTTATATATGCTTAATTTTTCTTACCTTTAAAATTGAATATTTAAATCCCAAATCTTTAATAACACTTTTAGTTAGTTTAATATGGATGTAATAGAGTAATTATTCTCTCTTATAAAATTGTTATCAAATATTGTGCTTAGTTTGTAGGATTAGAATTGCACTGAATTTCTATTGTTATCAAGTAAGGAATTTCAACTCCATCTCAAGACTAAAAAAACTAGTCATGCCATGGACTTGAATAAATACACTGGTATTTTTATTTATATTTCTGAAATGTTATATCATTTTAAGTGTAATTAAATGAGGTAATAGTTTTTACTTCTCTGCTTATTCTTTAGAAATTGCAATTATGTTCCTATTTTGTTTATTCTGCCGACCAAATCTACAATGTGAAAGGTATTTTTAAACCTTTTTTTTCCCCATTTTGCTATTGGACAATTCTAAAATTTAAAAAAGAAGGAAAAATTATAAAAACATAACTTATATTTAGGTACGTAACAAGTGATTTCTATTTTTCTTTTGACAATTATATCGCGTATATTTTAAAATTAACTGTTAATACTAACTAAGAATACTTGTCAACTTTTGATTTCATGTAATAATTAATTTAAGAAAATGGTATTACCAAATAAACTTAATTTAATAGCACAATAATAAATAGCAGAAAATCAATAAAAAAAGGAAAACCAGAAAGGAAATAGTAGGTCTTTTGAGTGAATGGAGCCATAAAATGCAATTCTATTCGGTCCCTAAAACCATTTACGGTTCTTAAGTTGGGTGTCACATAAATCAACCCAACCACGCTGTTAAAATAAAATTCCAACTTATACAGAAAAGCTTTTTTCCGGCTTCTATACTATTTAAAATACCTAGATTAACTTACTCTACTTATTGCCATTATCGTTATTTACTCTGCTTTATGGAAAACGGAACATTTTCGTTGTAAGTTAGCTGCATTTTCTGTGAAATAAAATCTAGGTACAATAATCACACATATGCAGGACCAAGTCAGGGGAAAAATAAAAAATAAAAAACTAGGAAAATAGATTAAGGAGCAAGTCTCTTGGTTTTGCTTATGAAAGGAATTTGCGTGATCCCACATATGGCTAACATTATTTAATGGCAAAAAGACTTCCGACCCAACGCGGGATGTGAGTTTGTCTTTTCATCTAGAAGAGAAATATGTTTACTTTTTTCCTTAGCTGACCGAGAAAAAACAAACCAAATATAATATTCGACACCTACGCCTAAATCTTCTGAAAAGAAGGGTTAGAAAGACATAATATGAACGGAGTACTGCCTCTTGTTGTTTATGGAATAAACGTAAAAACCGATTGACTGTAATGATCAATGTAATGTGAACTTGTATTAAAGTACTATCACCACTGCCAGAAAAATGGTTTATAATTGCGCTAAAAATCAATTAAATCTTCTACATTTTAATTGAGTGATTTAAGTGTTCTAAGTTTGTACAGAAACACAATGAATTCTTTTAATTAAGTTTTAAATAAGTATGAGGAACCAAATTTTGTCTATGGATCCAATTCCAACAATTAACAAGGCATTTTACTTGTTTCAATAAGTAGATAAACAAAAGAAGTCTCTTCTATTCTTACTACTGAACTGGAAGCAAGTGCATACTTAGCCAATAAGGATGAAGCTACTAGGCACACAAATGTAGACAAGCGGAAAAGTAAAAATTAATTTAACGGGATGGTGTGTAAACATTACATGGCTAAAGGGCATACAATTGATTCATTCTTCCAATTGATACGATACCCATAGTGTTATAAAGGAAAGAAAGTATTCAAAGGGAAGAATTATAGTGACAAAGCATTAATTGCAATTACTCATTTTACTTCCACGACATTCTTGAAATACCATTTGTGAATGGCATCCTTAGTTCAAGCTTGCTTACTAATAAGTCAAAGGTGGATATGGATTTGACTGAATCAATATTCTAAGAAGTATTTAGAGTCTCCAAGGGAAAAGAGGATATAGATGCAATAGTTGTAGCCAATGTGGTTGAGTATGTAGGTATGTCTTCTATATTCAATCCTTTTAGCAGTTCTTCTAAAAATGGTTATTCTTAGGTGGTTGATACTAGGGCTACAGACCACATGAGTCTTTTTTGAACAAATTTTTTTCGAGTATGCTGGGTCAATCTAGTTAACTCACCAACTTACAATACACACTACCCCTATTAGTACCTTAATTTTCTTACAACTCGTTGTTTGTTCAAAGACCATAAATTACTTGCAATTTTTTACCAACACAACTGTCCTTTTTAGGATAGACATGTAACAACATTGTAGCAAAGGCAACAACTTCTTTTGGGCTATATGTACTTCAAGTTGAGGCAACTTCTAGTGTTAGTTCTTTGTATTCATGTGTTCATAAAAATGAAAATATGTTCAATAAACTTATTGCTCATTCTGATGTAAATAGTACTTCTTTACAGTTGTTGCATGATAGGCTGAGGTATCTATCTATTTCTAAACTCCAGCACATTTCTTGTTCTAAACATTTAAAATTCAAGAACTTCATTTTTTATGTGTGTGATTAAGCAAAATTTCGTAAGTTGTCTTTTACTAGAAGCAATCATGAGTCTTAGTTTGCCATTAAATTGCTTCACATTGATGTATGGGATCCATATAGTGTAGAGTCTATCATAAGAGCTAAATACTTCCTATCAATAGTTAATGATTACACTCAATCAACTTAGACTCATCTCATGCAGTGTAAGAGTTAAGTTTCCTCTATTCTTAGTCACTTCTTTTTTATGTACAAAATCAATTTTTTGTTGTGCCTAAGGTAGTATAGACTAAGAATGGTGGAGAATTTTTGTCAAATGTGTGTATTTCATTGTTCAAGCAGTTGGGCATTATTCTTCATAAGATAGTTGCTTATAACCCACAACAAAATGGGATTGTTGAGAGAAAACATAGGTATCTGTTGGAAGTTGCTAGAGCATTAAGGTTAAATGCAAATTTACCAAAGATCTTCTAAGGAGGGTGTTTGCTTACTATCACTCATTTAATCAACAAGTTACCAATTAAGAGTTTAGGGCGGAAGTCTCTTTATGAGGTGTTATTCAATAAGTCACCCAATTATGACTATTTGCAAGTAATAGGGTACTTATGCTATGTAGGGTGTCAACCTTGTCCTAAAGACAAGTTTGAACCACGGGAAATTAAATATGTATTATTGGCATATACTTAAGGATGGAAAGGCTACAAGGTATATGATTTATCTCAAAAATAAATTCTTGTTTCTCAAGATATGGTTTCTCATAAGGAAGTTTTTTCTTTCTGTACTACAAAATATACCAATTTTGGTTGTTCTCCATCAGTTTTTGAGTCTTATTATCCTCAACATGTCTTACTTAAGTTTTTTCCCTTCATTGTTCAGTCTTTTACTAAATTACCAGCGCAATCTATTCATGATTTGCATCCTTCTTTTATTCCTAATACTTCTTTGCATAGGTTTACTAAAGTTAATAGGCCTCTTTAGTGGCTTGATGCATTTGTCAATGACATTGATAAGGTTGCTAATGCTGTCACAAAACCTATTCAACCTATTCCTCCTTTCCTCTCTACACCTGACCATTCTACCTCATGCCCACATCCTTTGCTTGATAAGCACTATTTTGATCACCTCCCTATGGACTATGTAGTGTCTTTAACTAATGTTTTGACCACCAAGGAACACCATAGTTATAAGCAGGCCGCTAGTTAAAAGGAGTGGGTTGAAACTATAAGAAAGGAACTTGATGCTTTAGAATGTGACAAAACTAAGGAGTTGACACATTTACCTAAGGGCAAGAGAGCAATTAGATGTAAGTAGGTCTATAAGGTTAAATATAGACTAGATGGGACCGTAGAAAGGTATTAAGCTTGTTTAGTAGCTAAGGGGTTCGCTCAAAAGGAAGTGGAAGATTACCATGAAACTTTTTCCTCGATTGCTAAACTAAGGAATGTTAGGATTGTTATTGCTCTTGCTATGGTTAATGGTTAGCCTATGTATTAAGTAGATATCAACAATTCTTTCTTACATAGATATCTTGATAAGGAGATTTACATGTATACCCTTGAAGGATATGATAAAGTGTGGCCAAATCAAGTTTGCAAACTCAACAAGCCATTGTATGGGTTAAAGCAAGCTAGTAGGCAATGGAACTTAGAAATTTCAAATTTCCTTCTTAAGCATGGTTTTGTTCAATTCATGTATGATTATTCTCTTTTTAGTCATCAAAGTTCAAGTGGTTTTGTTGTGATGTTGCTTTACGTATACAATATGTTAGTTACTGGTTCAAATCAAGCTTTTATTGCTGATATTAAATAAAATCTTGACGAGGCTTTTGCTATAAAAGATTTAGGTCATGTGTAGTTCTTTCTTTGCTTGGAACTTCACACTATAGCTATGAGCCTCATAAAATTACACGTAGGATTTCCCTAGTCTGACATATTAGCTTTTGAGAGTTCGTAGTCTTATATGTTAAATTTCAAGTAAATAGTTTCGGATGTATGTAAATGTTAACCGATTAGGATAATGTTTCACATGTAGATCTTAAAAGTTAAACAAGGGCATGCTATGAGAGTGAAATGTTTATTCATAATAAATCTATAGAATTATAGATAAAAATAGACAATTTATACTAAATTACAATATAATGTGATTTACTTATGTACATGTGTAAATTAAATGGTAGAAAATGACAAAACATTAGAAATAAATAATTTAGACTTAAAAATTATTAAGTAATCTAACATAATATATAAGCATAATATGTGTTCCTCTGGGTATACTTGTTATATATATTTATACACCTAAAAAATACTCAAAATACCCTAAACTAAGCGTAATTCATTAAACAATTATAAGAAAAATTATAAAAAATTGTTAAAAGTCACCAAATAGCTAGATTCATCTTAAGGAAGTTATGGGAATTAAAATGAACAGTATGCATGGTTTAAGGGTTTACAAGCTAATCTGGAGAGAGAAAACGCCATATTTCATTTAGAAAACGTAGGAATTATCGCCTACCCTATCCAAATGATCAATAGACTCCTTAGGAATTTAGGAAAATTCTAGATTTAAGAAAAACAAAGTAAGAAAAAATATGGAAAAATTAGAAAGTAACATTACGTGAACTAAGCAAGGTGACAAAACCCAAGTGTGGAGGCAACCTGGGAGTAAACCACTACTACCCTTGGTAATGGAGGCAATGCTTAGTGGTTTCGATAGAGTAGTAGTCAACGTAGATGGCTGGAGGCCAATTTTTCTGGTATGTCTAGTTTCTATCCGATTTTAGTTAAAGTAATAATAATATCAAATTAATTTAAAAAATTATGAAAAAAAAAATTATTTGTACATATTTTTGTATATATTTTTAAAGAAAAATAGTAGATTAAAGAATTTTTTAGTAAATATAGTATTTCCTTAAGAAACCAAGCAAACTTCAAAACCAATTTGAATGACCCAATCAATGTAGTTTCTAAGCCAATTTTTTTTCTGGATAATACTTTTACTGCATGTGAACATTGCATGAAGAGATTTAGAGTAGAAATAATTTTTATAATTTATAGGGATTTTTTAGTCTTAAAATGAGATGGAAATTTCCATTTTCTTGAGGATTTGGTGTATGGAGTTTAATTGAACCTTTGATATTAGGTTCTAAGGTGTACTTAGATCACATCCTACTATGAAGATCAATTTGGAATTGTATGTTTTAAGTTGGAGAGGAAATTTGGACAATTTAGTGGTTGTGAGATTAACTTAGATAAGTATGTGAATTTGAGGAATTTGGCATTATGGTATTAATTGGTATGATAATCCTGATATATGAAGATGATGTAACATGTTTATAGCCTAAAATATGTTATTAGATGGGTTATTTTAGATAAACTTGTAAGATGACTCTGTTCAGATGGTTCTTTAGAAGGTTATTCTATTTAAAAAAGAAAAAAAAAGTCAAAATTCTATTCCAAAAACTTAATCAGAAAGTTATGTGATGTGAATTATGGTATTTGTAGGTTAATCAAAGAATTCTTAAGTTAGTAAGATTGTTTTTGGAGTCTTCTTTATGAAGCTCCTAATTAATAAGGATATTTTCGGATACTTCTTTAGAAAGTCCTTGATTAACAAAATTGTTTTCAGATACTTTCATAGAAAGTTTTAAAATAAAAATTGTGTTAATGTTATCAATTAGATATTTGTTCAGAAGGTTTCGAAGCCCAAAAACCACACTAAGATTAATTTTCAAAACCTTATTTAGAGACTTTAGATATAAGTTAAAACTTAATTCAAGACTTGATAAATCTATTTAAACTATATATAAGACATCGGAAAGTAATCATATATTCCCTAACTAAATGTTTATATTAACTGTTTAGATACCTATGAAGGGATTGAGCATGAGAAGCAAGATTAACTCGTGTTGACATCGGGTAAGTTAGGAACTATGTTTAATGGCATATTAAAGTATTATGTTAGGATACTTAAAGGAGTAAGAATGCTTGTTTATGGTTGTAATTAGATTGTGTATACATGTGCCATGTGTGTCTCGGTGATACTAAGTGGTGATTAAGAGTTGAACTTTGAATGTTGCTTTCTATTTGATATATCAAGCCTTATGCATATGAACTTGGTTACTCACTTGATAAATTAGACTAATCTTGAATAAGATAAAGACCAAACTTGACATTTGTGATAACCCAATAAGGGTAGCGATTAGGTTATCAAACTAAATACCAATACTTAGATAAAGATAGCAGAAATGGTCATTTCCTACCCTTAGTCAAACAAAGTGACAACAAAGGAGGTTATGGAAAGGTTGGAAATCGTGGTTCAAATGTTGTCTTAGGAGTAGAAGTGTCTCTATTACATAAACCTGAATTTCGTTTTATAGTATCGTGTTGAAACTCGTCGAAATCCAGATTAGAGTGAACGAAATTACTCTAACTTCACAATGGGCCAATTAAACATTATGAGATGCTATATCATTTATCTATTGCATTTGCATTTAATTAATGATTGAATAACCATGCTTGTTAATGTACTCTTATGACTCTATCCTTTTTTATTAAGCTAATTGAGGTCACATCCCAATAATTGGTTTTGCAGGTATAGAGTAGCACCAAAAGATGCCTCAATACAGTTATCTATAGCATAGTTCTAGCAAGTTGGGAAGTATGGTAATGAAGTCTAAAGAATGGAACGAACTCATGTTACTTTTGTTTTTTTGTTCTTATGGGAAGATTATAAGGTCTTCTTAGGAAGCTTTATAGTCTTCGCTAGCTTGCTATTATATTTATATATATATATATATATATATAATGTAGTTCAACTATGGAGATATAAAGTTTCTTTTGAGAACATCGAAACTTTTTATGTATATAAGGTTAGGTAATGAATTGATTTATCTATTAATATAAGAAAATATATGTTGTAAGGTATCACTCCACAGGTTTTATATACTACAGGTAGACGTGGGCATCGGGACGAATCAACCTTGAATCGTTAGTTCACAGGTTATTATTATGGTAAACCGTAACTAGCTTGTAAGCCGGTGGTTTAAGGTCAGTTCAATAGGCTCAGCAATTCAAAGGCTAGTTCACAACCCTTAAACCGTCTTTTTTTTTCTAGATTTTTCTTTTTACCATTCCTTTGCATAATTTTTTTCCCTTTTGGCCTTACCGATCCTTCAACCCTTTTTTTTTTCATTCATCCTTCTGTAAAGTATACATTAAAAATGGACAAAAATTAAAATATAGAAAAGTCTCTTATATTATGAATACTTAATATGATTGAGAAGAGTGAAGTGGTCGAAGGGAAAATAATTTTTACGGTATTTTATGGTAGCCTAGAAGGTGTCTACATATTTGCTAATCAGAATCAAACCGCCGTAATTCAATTTAGATTTTTAGAAAACCTTTAGTTTATTGGTTAATTTTACGTTTTGCAAAAAGAATTCAAGTGTACGTGACTATCCAAGTTAATTTTTTTGAAGGAAAATAATTTTAATCAATCATAATTTGAAAAAACCTAATGATAGATTACCACTTTTGGGAAAACCATGCCATTTAGTTTTTTTTCTAATAATTAGTGTAGACACCTAATTTTTGCCCCTTTGTAATTTTAATTTTATTTTATTTTTTACTTTTACAAAAAGGGTCCTAATTTAAAAAACAATAAAAATTAACAAATGATGAAAATACAAAAAAAAATAATAATAAAAGGAAAAATTATAAAAATTTCATAGATTTTTAGGAAGTAACTTATATTAAAAAGAAATAGTTTTAGTTTTAGTTTTAGTTTAGTTAAAAAAAATTATTTTAGGAAATTGGATAGTTTAAGTATAGTTTAATTGTATTGAATGTTAAGTTGCAGGCCAACGGCTTAATGGATAAGTATTAAAGTATTTAGGTTGGTCATGGATTCAAGCCTCAGCAGGTACCTCCGTTATACGCCTATTAAGAAGTTTAGATTCGTTTCTTTTCAATTTCGTTTATTTATTTATTTATTATTATTATTATTTAGATCTTTAGTTATTGAATATAATATATACAAATATAAACATATTAGTTTTAGGAGCTTTTACTTTTAGTCTTTTATATATAGATAATTGTTTAATAACAATAATATATGTATATGTATATATTAATTTATGTATTCTTCTTTTAACATTAGTTTTCTTGATTTGATAAATTAAGTATTGATTTAAGGGAATGTATATTTTATGTTAGTTTAGAAGTTATTAGGATTGGTTATTTTTGTTATGATTTGATCTTGTTTAAGGATTTGTCATATAAAAAGTTATTTTTTTAAAATAAAAGTTAATAAAAAATCCTTCTTAAATTTTAAGGCTTTTAGCAAAAATTTTTTATAAAACAATAACATTCAAGAATTAAGACCTTTTTTTATAAAAAAAAAAAGAACAATTACACATTTGTTAAAAATACGCTCGAACTCACTTCTTAGACCAATTCTATAATTGTGCGCGCAATAGGACTAGGAATCCAATATGTTTCATTTCATCAACTTTGTATGTTTTGCCTTGCAGGTACATAACAGTGGTTTTTAATTATTGTTTATAGGTTGTCTTATTTATTTATTTTTATCTCACTTAATATATGCGTAGTAATTTTTAAGACTTGTACTATTTTTTTTTTTATATTTTTATCATATCTTTAATTGCTAGTAATGAGTTATAGCATTAGTGTCTAGTGAATATACGTTACATTAAGTTTTAGTTTATTTATTTTTTATTATTTTTCTTTTTAAATTTCATATTTTCAAAATGATATTTTTATAAAATCTCATATTTTACAAAATCTTGTTCTTTGCATATTATATTAATTTAGAAAAATTGCATTCCGCATGTTAGGGTTTTCTAGATAAAAAAATCATTTTGATGTTCATAAAATAAAAAAAAATCTTTAATTGACTTCTTTTTTATGGCAAAACATCTTTTCCATAGTTTAGGCTTATTTTCAATAGTTTAGATGTTTTTTCCATAGTTTAAGTTTCTTTTCTATGATTCAGACATCTTTTCTATAATTCAAACATCTTTTCTATAATTTAGATTTTTTTTTTCTATGGTTTAAACATCTTTTTCATAGTTTAAATTTTTTTTCTATGATTCAGACATCTTTTGTATAATTTAGATTTTTTTTCTATAGTTTAAACATCTTTTTCATAGTTTAAATTTCTTTTCTATGGTTTAGGTTTTTTTTTTTATGGTTAGGCATCTTCTTTATGCTTAGACATCTCTTCCATAATTTAGGCTTTTGTTCTATAGTTTATATATTTTTTCCATTGTTTAAGTTTCTTTTCTATGATTTGGACGTCTTTTTAATCATTTAGATTTTTTTTTCATAATTTAAATATCTTTTCTATGGTTTAGATATCTTTTCTATGATTAAGACTTCTTTTCTATGATTAGGAAATTTTTTTCTTTAATGTTTTAAGTATATTTTCTATATAAAAGTTTTATCATGTAGAACATTACATATTTCATAAAATTTTTATGGTTTTTCTTGAAAATAAAAAAAATCATCACTTAGTTGTTTTTAAAATAAAAATCTTAATTTGGGACATTTCAAAAATTAGGTTTTTAGGTTTTTTTTTTTATAATTAGAAATAAAAATTAGGCTTCTAAGAATTTTTCTTAATAAAAATGAAATGGTTAATAAAAACACAAATTCAACAAATTATTTTTTTTTCTCTAAAAAGAACCAACACATTAAAGTTTTCAGAAAGAACTACGATCGTTTGATCCTAGTTAGTGGGTACGTAGGCAGCTTCGAGGTGGCGATAAAATGTGTAAAAACTTAGGTTCTTTTTTCTTTTGATTTATTTATTTATTTATTATAAATATTATAATTAGAAAAATAATTCTAATTTCGGTAAATAAATAGTGGTACTCATTAGGGTTTAATAGGTTAGCCCCCGAACTCGAAACACTTTGATTTTTCATTTAAATTAAAATCAAAGGCCGGTAGCCAAATCGTAATTAATACACCCAATTGATTACGGTTTCTTTTTCTTTTCCCGACTTCGGTCGGGTGACAACTCCAAAAAATCATTTTCAATAAAAAACTGAAATTTTTCAATTTCTTTAGTCGATGATTAATATTAAATGGGTTAGGGTTTAGTATTAATCAGGAAATGGGGAAATTAATTTTTAAAAAAAAAGAAATCAAAAAATCAAGCTCGACAATTAGGAAAAATGATTTTTTTATGTGATAAAACTTTTTTAGAAAGGATGAAAAGAACACTTACTATGTATCCTCTTGAGATAGCTGTTCATGCTCATAAGTAGGAGTGGAACCCACGAATAATCTTAAGCTTCCATCAAATCAGTTCTAATCACTAAAGTAATCACCCTCCTCACTTGATGTCCCTCATGGTTCTTGTCGTCTGCAAGTTACCTTGTACCAATCTTCTGTACAAGCATTTACCTCAATACTAACAATAGATAGAGAGGCTCGACATTCGTCGATGATCAGGCCTGCTGTACTAAACATTTATTCAACGACTACCATTGAAGCCAAAGCAGTGAGTACTTCATGAGCGATATGAGATAATAGTAGGTAGTCTATTCTATGCCTTTGCCATCACTTTAAAATATCGAATTTCTTAATGGAGATATTCTCAAAAAACTTAAAATTCATATTGGTACAGTGTTGCATCACAAACATTGGACCACTAAATCTCTACTTCTTCAATTTTTGCTCCAGTAACTGCTCACCTATAAATGAGTAATGCCACTCCTTGGTGGGTGGTGAAGGAGAGACTGATGATTGGTCGCCATATTGACTTCGATAATGGTTGAGCATCTCTTATATGTCAGTCGTTGCTGCTGACACTTCTTGCTGTGCTTCCAAGCTATATACGTCTTGAGAATTCATTAGATTTTGAATGTAATCATAATAATTTTTCGAATACATTAGTAATAATTATGCTTTATAATGAAGGTCTAAAATAGTTGCTATGAGATAAATATGAGGAATTTCTTTATAATAAGTTAACCAATTCAACGTCATATCGTATATATATGCGTGCAAGTTTGGGTCCTCATAAAGCTGAAGTAGCATGTCAAGTATACTAATAGCTAACATAACAAATAAGTGAATACTAGATTTGTAAACTTGTGAGAAAGTCTTACTAATATTATGAAAAATTTCAAAACTTTTAGTAATTAGATACATGTATCCTAGTTACTGGGGAAAATATCAACTTCCTACATGTTGTACATTGCAAAGTCATACAACAATTCGCTATAAGAAACTATGCTATGCAACAACTCGTAAGTCAAGTTCCAGCGATATTACACATCCATCTTAAACTTCCAAGGAATCTTCCCGTGCTCCATGTAGAAGTTCTTCCACTTTTTGTGAAGGGATAGCCTTTCAATTATTGCCTTGATGATATTCTTAATTGGAGCTATACTATCGTATAAAGCTACAATACTATCATATAAAGCTACAATACTATCATATAAAGCTACAATGCTATCTTTAACATATAAGTTAAGAATATAACATGCACAACATATGTAGAAAAAAATCCCCCCTAACATTGGTTGACAGTAATTTTGCAAATTAGATATTGATGCAGTATTGGCCTTTACATTATTAAAACCAACAGAAAAAATTTTCCTCATTACTTAGTACTAATTTAGGATTTTTGTAATAATTTTATAAATGTTTTATGCCTTCTATCGCTCGTTACATACTCTTAAAGCCAATAGTCATTTATTAAGTTGTCAATTATCATCTATCTAGTGAACAGTAACACCCATATAAGAATTATTATGAAAAGGATCTAAAAATATGTCTGCACATATGGATACATGCGTATCGAAGGAAGCAAACTTATCGTAAGTTCCCTCTTACCTTTGTGGTAGAGCTCTTGCGTGGCTCGGGTTAACATTCTGCTGCTAAGTTGTCACGAGCTAGGGTTGAACATCTCCTACTCATATCAACTCTGCCACTCTGATGCATAGGCATTGAATGTCAAGTGCATGTTCACCTGGTATTATATCATGTTATACTTATGCCTCTCTTCATCATACCTCATTTGCATTTGACCAAATGAATCACTACCCCGGGCAATTTGTTACTACGTTCTATCTATTCCTACCTCCCTAAGATGCATCAATCTTAATTGCCTGTTAAGGGTATCACATCCCTCTCCTGTTTTCCATGAGTTATTTGCATTGCAATAGTTGTAAAATGCCCTTAAGTTCTCCCTTTCATCTATACCTTTATGGAAATGAGTAGTCAAAATATTAAACTTACTAGGTTTAGAGGGCTTACCTAAGTCAAATGGTCTCGAACTGCTGGGCCCATATTGTCTCATATGTTGCTTTTCTATTTCAGGAATAATTTTTGTGTCATACTCTTGATTCTCGAACATGCTTACAGGGAAACTTATCCGTACGAGTTCAAATCATGCAGATCATGTAAGGACACTTATATGAGGAGATTTGAATCTAATATGATATTCATGGATACTCATGCGTAGAGGTTTGAAACCGGGAGGTAGTGTGCCCCGATAACTCATACGTTGATGTTTAATGTTAAAGTTAAGAGATGGTATGCTATGATTACTCATGCGATGGGGTTCTATATCAAAGCCTGGAGGTGGTGTAACTTCTTCTTCCATGTTCTTAACCACATCATGTGCTCTTTGCTCATTCAGGTCGTATTCATTATTCAGGTATGCCTGAACATTTTCGAACCGTTGTAGCTCAGACGATGTATTAGAACTTCTAGTGCCCTTACCTTTACTTTTCCTACTAGATGATGAACCATGTTTTTTATTGGAGAAGGTACAATGCAAAAATTTTTCCATTGATGCTAATATGTTTTTCTCTTCTTTACTATGACAAAGATTTATGAATTAAAGATAGAAATAATATGTAAAACAAAATAAAACGGAAATTATATAGCGAGTATGTATATGTTAGCGTTATTTGCTAATATAAATTGTTTTGTATAGTGGAATGGAGAATTATGTACAGATATTGATAGTTAATAGAAGGAAATATTTCTAACAACATTTTGTAATTGAAAAAATTTGAAGGTAGAGTGGTTGGAGTTGGAGAGATTTAATTAGTTTGTAGAGTAATAGCTGCTGCATATCGAAAGGTTCTATTTATAAGGACTGAAGAATGTGTAAACGCATCATTTGAATTTTAAAAATTTAAATTTTAAACGATTTGGTATCGTAAATTTTGAATTATAAGTTTAAAATTTGCTTCAAAATTTGCGGTACATGTGCCGAAAGTTAAATTTGCAGTTCAAAGGATAGGGGATAGAGGATAAGGGGCAAGGAGGGGCAATAAGAAATGATTGGCCACTTTTTCTTTATTTATTTTATTTTTTAAAATTTTTAGCAATCCTTAAATCGCTAGGTTGAACCTATGTGAAGACTATTAGGTGGTTCGCAGTTCAGAACTGGCCCTTGCTGCCTAAATCTAACTACAGGCACCTATCCAACTACTTTAAAGCTAGTTAAGTCATCGTTCGCATTGTTTAAACTATACCTATGTTAGCACCTAAGAAGATCGCTTCTAATCTAGGTCGATTTATATAATGAAACTGTTGTGACTCCTCAAGTTTGGGGGGTAACAGTTTCTGGGTGGTATTAAAGTATAATTCATTAAGAATCAAGCTTTGAAGCGTTTAATTAAAATAAACTAGACACTAGGAACACTAAGAGTAAGAGAAAATTTGTGGGCATAAAATATTTAGATTTAATTGTATATATGTTTATATTTATGTTATCTACATATCAAAACTTGAATAACGTAAAATAAAAACAAGTAAAGGAAAATATTAATTTAACTTGTGTTGTATTTACTTTTAGATTTGTAAATATGGGCTTATTTATCTTGGTTGCATTTTGGTTGGGAAGGAGATGAAACCCTTATTGACTATTTGGTTCGTTTGCAAAATTTCTTGTTGGTATTAGCTGATTGGATAATATTTTATACAATAGATGAGATAATAGATACTTATAAGAAGAGATTATCTTAAAGTTTGAGAGATGACTGGAGGGTTATGGAGGATGAATCAGGTCCATTGTATCATGAGTATACTATAGTTGTGGCTTTTGAGAAAAAGTATATGTATGATAAAGGAATTGTATCAATGATGGTTCCAATGTTGTATTTTCCTGCTATAATAGAACTTGGTAGGAAATATCCACTTAGTTATGATCAAATACCTATAGGAATTACCCATGTACCTAAAGACTATCTATCTAGAATCATGGATTGGTTTCCAAGATTTCCATCAACTCGGAATGTATGAATTGAGGTACCCTTGTAATCATATGAGCTTCAACTATCTATAGAACCTCTTAAGAGTCCAATTCTAGTTCAACAGGAAAAAGTAGGTGAAAACTTTGAGGAAGAGGATCCTAAGTATAACTTAGAGGTAACAATAGCCTAAGCAAAAGATGAAAATGAGGTTGAGGAGGAAACTAAAATCAAGGCAATAGCTAATTTTAAGAATCAGGTAAGAATCCGGGCAAAAATTGATGTTGGACAAGAAGTGAATCCACATAGAGAACCTGAACTGGCAAATGAACATGATGAAGACATACATGAAGTCATATATATTCTTGAGACACCGAGTATGTTGTAGTAAGTTCAGATTCAAAAATAGAAAATGATAATGTGGACTTAAATGATCATAAAAATTTGGTTTCTTATGGAAAATGTTGAGACATCAAATGCATCAGGTAGTTGGAACAAATAAAAGTTGGTTACTTTCAAAACTTTTGGATCTTATGTCTTACGTTATGTGTCTAGTAATCTGAATGTTTTGGCATCTTTTTTATGTAAATAATATATTGGAATTGTAAATGTATTTTTGTACTTAAGGCAAGAAAGATGTACATAGAACTCATGTATTAGGAAATCCTGATGTAAATTTTTTATTGTACAACTTTGTTTAAATGTAATTTGTGAAGTAAAAGTTCAGTTTAATGTAATTATCTTGATATAAAACTCAAGTTCTTATGTATATTTCTAAGTTATAAAGTTGTATTATGAAAGTTAGTGATGAAGTAATGTAAAGTTAAACTATTATAGGTGGTTATGGGTGATATAATTGTGTATAAATATATACAGGTGATACTTATAAGTATTAATTTAATACCATTCTTCATTTCATTGAGACTTGAATATTACAAAGAGTTATGTCTATTCTATTACATATATATTGGATATGTATAATTCAAGCAAGATATGAACAGGAATGATCATCAATTGATGAGTAGTTGGAATTATGTGGTGATAAAATGAAAAGATAATGTGCATTCAAAAGGTTGTTTAGAGACTTCAAAAACTTAAGCTAATGAATAAGTAAATGGATTTTGAGTGCAAGTTAAGTGAAATATCATGGTAATTAAGGAAATATGGCAAATGAAGGAAATAAGAATGTAGAAGGATGACTTAGAAATGAAGAACCACTTTTAGTTCTACTTGCATAATAAGATCAACCAAGGAATGATTTACCACCACCTCCATATGTTGGACCTTACTTAATTTGGACAAATAATGGTGAACATGCAAACCATAATCCAACAACAAGGAGCTTTAATTCAGCATTTCCTAATAGGTGAAAATGTTATAGGACGAAGGCAACCTTTAGGGGAGCTAAGGGAACAACGACCACCGAAAGTAGGTAAGCTCACGGTGTTTATCAAAGTTAATTAGTATTTTAAAGGAGAGATGGGAAAACCAATTGAAGCTGATGATTAGGTGGCTTAAATTGAGCTTAGTTTCGAAGCTTTTCAAGTACTAAAAGTGCAAAAGCTTTCATATGGAACTTTCTTATTGAAGTCTATATCACGGATATAATAGGACTCGAAAGCATAAACTTTGCTAAGACCACTTACATGGTAGACATTCAAAGAAGAGTATAGAATAAGAATCCCTATAGGAGAGCATATATCCACTCGAAAAGTAGTAAATAAAGGACAAATGATGATTCAGGAAAAGAAATTTCCAATTAAATTGATAGTATTACCTATAAGTGGTTACGACATTATTGTAGGGATTCATTAGTTGTCGTAAAATAAGGAGAAAGTGGATTACATAAGTAAGACAGTAATAGTAGATGACATAAATATTGTATATACTAGTAAGAATGAAAGTTGTGGTATGAAATTGTTTATCATTGAAGTAATTGAAGAAGAGAAAATAGACAATGGAGATTGGCAATATTGTTTGGTATTTGCTCTAGAGGAAACAAAAGAAAATCCAAATGTATTAAAAATACTAGTCGTTTGTGAATTTTCTTATATGTTTCTAAATGATTTGCCTGGCTTAACACCACATAGAGAATTGGATTTCACTATTGAGTTAATCTTAGGAACTAAGCTGATATCCAAAGCTCCATATAGAATGTTGTCAAAAGAAATAAAGAAATAGATACAGGAACTTTTGGATAAAAGATTTATCAGGCTAAGTGTGTCACCTTGGAGAGCCCCTGTGTTGTTTATGAAGAAAAATGATGGAGAAATAAAACTGTGTATTGATTATAGAGAACTTAACAAAGTGACAATTAAAAATAAGTATCCATTACCAAGAATTAATGATATACTTGAGATAGCTTTCCGTATATGGTATAGGCATTATAAATTTTTAGTGATGCCGTTTGGATTGACGAATGCACCCACAATTTTCATAGATTTAATTAATCAAATTTATCGACCTTATTTTGATAAATATGTAGTAGTGTTTATAGATGATATTTTGGTTTATTCAAAGACAAAGAAGGAGCATGCTAATCATTTGAGGTTGGCATTACAAAAGCCAAAAAACAGCAAGTTATATGGAAAACTAAGAAAATGCGATTTCTTGTTAGAAAAGATGGCTTTCTTAGGTCATATTATATCTAGTGAAGGAATTTTGGTAGATCCAGAAAAGGTTAAGGCTATAGCTAATTGGAAGCAACCTACTGCAATTATTGAAATAAGAAGTTTTCTAGGAATGACAGAATATTATAGAGGGTTTATTAAGAATTTTCAAAAAGATGTTAATTATGAATGGATTGAAGAATGTGAGCAAAGCTTCTAAGAGTTAAAAGATCGCTTGATCTCAGCTCGAATACTTATCCTGCCTAATCCAAGTAAGTCTTATTGTATTTAAAGTGATGCCTTTCGAACTAGATTAGGATGTGTTTTGATGCAAGACAACAAAGCAATTGCCTATACTTTTACGTACTTAAGACCTCATGAGAGAAATGATCTAACACATGATTTAGAATTGACAGTTGTTGTGTTTGCTTTAAAAATATGGAGACATTACTTATATGGTCAACACTATGAGATTTATACCTATCACAAGAGTTTGAAATATTTCTTTTCTTAGAAATAATTGAATATGAGACAAAAGCAATGGTTGGAGTTAATTAAGGATTATGATCTGATGATTAATTATCACCCCGACAAAGAAAATGTAGTAGCTGATACTTTAAGTCACAGAAATCATAAGTAAGTAACTTCCTTATTAACCACCTAAAAGGATTTGATTCGTAAAATTTAGAAATTGAGAATTAAGTTCAAATGGCATGATGATGAGGCACAATTAATGAATTTAGTAGTTCAACCAATCTTATTAGAAAGAATTAAGATGCAACAAGAACAAGATCCAAGTTTAAAATTGGTGAAAGAAAAGATGAATTCGGAGGAAGTATTTGATTTTCATGTTGATGAAAATGGGTTACTGAAATTTAAAGGTCAAGTTTGAGTACCTAATGATGCAAAACTAAAGCAAGATATCATGGATGAAGCACATATTACTAGATATACATTATACCATGGAAGAAATAAGATGTACAAAAATTTGAAAACCATATACTGGTGGAAGGGAATGAAAAAGGATGTAATTCAATATGTTGCAAGTTATACTACGTGTCAACAGGTAAAAGCTGAGCATTAAAGACTTAGTGGATTCTTGCAACCATTAGAAGTACCTTAGTGGAGATGGGATAATATCATGATGGATTTTGTGGTAAGACTTCCTAGAACTAGTGTAGGACATGCTTTTATTTAGGTAATTATTGCTAGGTTAACAAAAAGTGCACACTTCTTAGCTTACTGAACTAATGATTCAATGGAAAAGTTAGCTAAGTTATATGTACGGGAAATTGTTTGGTTACACGATATACCAGAGAGTATACATTTTAGTACAGCTTATCATCTACAAATGAATGGTCAATCTGAGAGGACGATTCAAATATTAGAAGATATGCTTGAATACTGTATACTGGACTTTAGTGGAGATTGGGATCGATATTTACCATCAGTAGAGTTTGCTTTTAATAATAATTATCAAGTAACTATACATATGGCATCATTTGAAGTGTTATACGGAAGGAAATGCTAATCATCGTTATATTGGCATAGTAAGCAACATGCAATGATAGGACCTAAACCGATTCAATGAACAAATGACAAAGTGAAGATTATTCAACAAAGGATGAAAACCCAAGTTGTTATAAGAGTTGGGTAGATATGAAGCGAAGGTTGCTAGAATTTTAAGTTGGTGACCATGTGTATGTGAAGATAAGCCCATTTCGGGGATTCAAGCGTTTTAGTACAACTGGAAAATTAAGTCCACGTTATGTTAGACCCTTTGAAGTTTTGGAGAAGAACTCAAGTGAAGAAGAAAGTAAAGATGATGATGAAGTAACAATGTTAGCAAAGAAGTTTAGAAAGTTTATAATTTCAACAAAAGAATTAAGAAAGATAATGATGGATATGGATCACCTTCTAAATTTAAGAAGGAAAAGAAAGAAATTATCAAATGCTATAATTGTCAAAAGTTAGGATATATTCAACAATATTGTCCTTTACTCAAGAAGATCAATAAAGAGTCAAGAAAGAAAGCTACGATAGCTACCTAGAGTGATAGGGATTCTAGCAACTCCGATAATAAAACTTGTTTCATTACTCTTAATGAAGAGGTATGCTCTCCCTCACATAACTCTTCATTTAATGAACATCGAAGTATGTACAATGAGTTATTGAAAGAATTCATAAAAGTGGAAAAGAAGAATAAAGTTCTGAAGTAAATGATGAGCGAAGTAAGTGATGAGTTTGATATTATCAAAAGTGAATATAATAAGGTAGTTGATACAAAAGAATGGTTAGAAGAGGATAATGAATATTTAAAAAATAAGATTGAGAAATTGACAAAGGAAAATGAAGAGCTAAGTATTAAAAATAATGAATTGATAGTTGAAAATAGCAAATCGAAGGAAGCCAATGAAAACTTTGAAAAGGAAACAAAAGAACTTAAACTTAAGGCAAAAAATGATGAAGATATGGTTGACAAGCTAGGTCGTCTTAAAATTAAAAACTCAATCCTAAAATCTAGCTTAGATGATTCAAGGAAGGTAATAGCAAAATTTGTAGATGGAGAGAAAAACTTAGACAAAATCCTTGGCTCACAAAGACAAGGGTTAGGCAAAACTAGAATAGGTTATATTAAAAAAAAAAGTGTGTATAGAGCATACAAAAGCTACTTTGTTAAGCTATCAAATAAAACTTGTAATTATTGTGGAAGATATGGTCATATTGCACATACTTGTGCAATATGTCGCAATCTCTCCTTATATAACAAAGGAAAAATGGTTTGGATCCCTAAGAGACAAGCTTACATTATAACAAATAACCCCAAAGGGCCCAAACTAAAGTGGGTACTAAGGAAATAGCCATTTGTTTTGTAAGGTCCTTCGATGCAAAACAACAAATAGATCTTAAATAGCAGTTGCTTAAGATACATGATGGGAAACGCATTCAAGTTTACATCTATAGACTTGAAAGATAGAGTAAGTGTAACCTTCTAAGATAACCAGAAGGCTCATGCTATTAGAGAAGATAACATTTGCATTAATAATGATCTTACTATTAAGCATGTATTACTTGTAGATAACTTAAAAGATAATTTACTTAATATTAGTAAATTGTGTGATATAGGATAAAAAGTATTCTTTCATGCATTAAATTGTTCTATTGTTAACATTAACAATGACTAAAATTTTGATAGGTATAAATGAGGAAACATTTACTAAATTGACTTCAATATATTTTTACATTCTCTTGAAACTTTTCTATCCACTCAAAACAATGATAGTTGGTTGTGGCATAAGAAGTTAAGACATGCTAGTATGAATATCTTATCAAAATTAGTTAAAAGAAATCTTGTTATAGGATTACCTAAGATTAGTTTTGACAAAGATAAAACATGTCAAGCATGTCAATATGACATACAAACAAAATCATGTTTTAAATCAAAAAATGTAATCTCAACTTTTAAACTACTCCAACTACTACACATGGATCTATTTGGTCTAACCTAAACCTTGAGTTTGAAAGAGAAAAGATATACTTTAATCATAATTGATGATTTCACTAAATACACTTAGACTTTCTTCCTTGCAAACAAGAATGAAACGTGTCATGTATTCTTGAATTACAGTAAGAAGGTTTAAAATGAAAAAGGTTTTTCTGTTGTCTCAATAAAAAGTTATCATGGGAGAGAATTTTAAACTCATGAAATAGAAGATTTTTATAATAAAAATGGAATAGAACATACATTTTCGACACTTAGAATTCTACAGCAAAATAAATTTATCGAAAGGAAAATAGGGCCCTTATAAAAATGGCTTAGACTATGCTATGTGACAATAATCTACCTCAGTATTTTTTCGCCAAAGCCGTTAATACGGCTTATTATATATCAAATCGTGTTTTCATAAGATCTATTCTTAAGAAAACCCCTTATGAGCTTTGGAGAGACAAAAGACTTAATATATCACATTTTCATCCATTTGGTATAAAGTGTTAAATTCTTAATAATGGAAAGGAACAACATAGAAAGTTTGATTCAAAATCAGATGAAGGAATCTTTCTTGGTTATTCTCTTGCTAATAAGGCTTATAGAGTATATAACAAAAGAACTCTTATTGCAAAAGGTTATAACCAAGAAGAGGGAATTGATTTCAATGAGACCTTTGCTCCAGTTGTTAGATTAGAGGCGATTAGAATGCTTTTAGTATTTTCCATATATAAAGACTTTAAACTATATTAAATGGAAGTTAAAAGTGTCTTTCTAAATGGCTATTTCAAAGAAGAAGTACATGTAGAGCAACCATCGGGATTTGAGGATAGTAAATTCTCAAGACATATATATATAAGCTCAATAAAGCCTTACATGGACTTAAGCAAGCTCCTAGAGCTTGGTACGGAATATTGAGTAGTTTATTGATAAAGAATGGATTCACTAGAGGAAAACTTGACACAACATTATCAATTAAGTAACACAATGCTTATATACTAATTGTCCAAATATACATAGGTGATATTGTGTTTGATGCTATTAACATGGATTTAGTTAATGAGTTTATGCAATGTATGAAAAATGAATTTGAAATGAGTATCATGAGAGAACTCAACTATTTCTTAGGTTTTCAAGTTAAACAGATCAAAGATGGAACCTTCATCAATGAAGCCAAATATACTAAGGAGCTCTTAAAAAGGTTTAAAATGGAAAATTGTAAGACTAATCCAACTCTAATGAGTACCACTTTAAAACTTGATAAAGACGATAGTGGAAAGAACATTTGTGAAAAAATATATAAGGGCATGATAGGAAGTATTCTATATCTAACTGCATCTAAGCCTGATATCATGTTTGGTATGTGTTTTTGTCTACGGTTTCAATCTAGCCCTATAGAATCTCACTTAAATATGATCAAACGCATCTTCAAGTATCTTATGAGCACTATTGAATTGACTTGTGATATCTTAAGTTCACCTCATTTGATCTTGTTGGATACTTTGATGTCAACTTCGCTGGTTTCAAAGTTGATTGGAAAAAGCATAAGTGGTACACGTCATTTCCTTGGTAACTCATTAGTGTCATGGCATTCAAATAAACAAAATTCAGTTATACTCTCTACCATTGAGGCAAAATATGTCGTAGCTAGTAATTGTTGTACCCAAATACTATAGATGAAGCAAACATTACTTGACTATGGTCTAAAATTCACCAATATCCCAATAAGATGTGATAATACAAGTGCTATAAATCTAACCAAAAATCCAATTCAACATTATAGGACTAATCATATAGAAATTAAACATTACTTTATTCATGACGCTGTGAAAAATAATGATATTTGCTTAGAATTTGTTAATACTTGTAATCGAATAGCTGATATTTGTTGATACTTTTAATCAAATAGCTCATATCTTCACAAAACACTTTAGTGAGGAAATATTTTGCAATGTAAGAAGAGAATTGGGAATGATCATACAAGATAAGTGCTAGTCATATAAGAACCAAGGTAGCATTTTCGAGCAAAAATGACATACCAAGTGGGTTGATCAGCAAAATCCACACCATGAGATCTAAAAAACATGCACATTTGAATTTTGTGTATTAAATATGATATTTAACATGTTTTGGGCACACTTGAAGTCATTCATAAGTATTCAAGTTCATATATGCACAAATTTATCGTGTATCGGTTTTCCATACCCAAAACCGGGCTTCACATGTTTATCTTTATCTCTAAATCATGTTTGAATAGTCAAACTTGCTTCATTTGAATTTTATGCATATTTAAGCTCTCTAGACCCTTATTGAGTACTGAGTGTTATGTAGAGCATCACATGTCTATTTATACCAATATGAATGTTGCTTAGTTTAGTCATGAGTCCTTATGCTTCTTAATAACTTCAAACATGTTTGAAGCATGAACTTATCTTGAATATTGAGAAAAGATCTCTACTTGCTTACTACTTGCTTACATGCTTAACCTAGATCTTAAGGAACTCAAGTAGTAATTTTATATTTTATAGAACCTTAAAGCTATAATTTGTTCCTACTATAATTAAATATGTATTTGCAATTTACTTAAAGTGCTTATGCACAAAAACTAAATGGCTATTCACATGACTTGCTTATGTATGCACATTTCTTCTTTCCCGTACACTTCATCGCTTTTAGGATTCGATTTAGCTAAATCTTTGAAATGTCACTTAAATTTAGTTTTTTCAAATCTTAACGAACTCAAATAAACTTATTTGGAGTATTAGAATGCTCATTAAATTAATCCAAATCAACTTGAGTTAGCAACTTGGACCTTATTTGGAGTATTAGAATGCTCATTAAATTAATCCAAATCAACTTGAGTTAGCAACTTAGACCAATGAAGTGGACTTAACCCATTTTCTACAAAATTGCAGACAACTGGTATGACAATAGCCATCACTACCAGTATGCCAATATACTCCTCTTGACAAGTAATTGAATTCAGTTCTATTCTATGAACCGACATGACGATATCTCTAACCACCGGCATGCTAGTATACTATTTTCTATAAGAACCTGACATCACTTTTGATTTCATCATTGGCATATTGGCTTCTCTCACTATCGTCATGCTAGTACCTCTTTTTCCAAGCGCAAATTAAATAGCATTTGATCCCTTCTCTCTCTTTCATCTTCTTCCCAAAACCCCCTTTTTTCTTCTTCCTAAACCCTAACCTCTCTCTCCCTCTCTTCGATCCACCCTCCTTTCACCATCAAAATCCTATTTTTTCTACCCAAATCGTCTCCTCACTTCTCACTCATCTCACCTTGTCTCATTTCACCTTCTTCTTCTTCCTTACGTTGCTTTCTCTCTCTAAAAAACTACTCATACATCGTTACGTCACTAACCACTGTTCTCATGCCTCTACCATCAACCCGACTTCCATCACTCCTACTCTCCACTTTCTTACCCATCCTCTCTTCTTCCTTCTCCCTCATCTTCACCTCTCCCAACTATTGTACCGCCACGAACAGCTTAAAGTCTCGTACCCCCAGCTTATAACCACCGCCTCTTTCCTTCATGTCAACACATCCAATGGTTTGAAAAGTTTATCAATTTAGAAGTTGATACTAGATATTCTATCCTCCAAAAGTGCTCGAGGAATTCCATATTGCAACCATTCCCTACATCATTACTAACCATGTCCTTAACATCCTTTAGCTTCCAAATGAGGTACATGATGACTCTCTCAAAAACTTTTATTACAATATGTCAAATTCCTTAGATGATCAGGGTAGGCCTAAGCTGAAGATGACTCCGAGTGATGAATTATGTTGCACTATCCTCTATACTTATGTTTATGGAACTTTAATCACCATTACTTATTGAAGATATTTATAGCCTTATTAGTGCCACTGTTGGAGGAACCAATGTAGATAACAATTTCTATGGGCTAAATTCTATGAATGGGTTTTTAGATATAAAGGTATTGGAGGTAACCAAGGGAAGACAAAAAAATTTAGCCACTATTAAACTTAACCTTAAGATCAAGATTCTTCACCATATTGTAATCCATAGCTATTGTCCTCGTTGAGGACAATAGTCTAATGTTACTAATGAAGACCTATGGATCCTCTATTACTTTCTCATGAACAAGCAAATCAATTTCTTCAGCATTGTGTTTCAATGTTTTAAGCATGTCATCGACAACCCCTCTCAAGCTTTCCTCAGGTTTGGTAGGCTAGTTACTCAATTACTGATCCATAAGGGTGTACATTTCCCTACACCTCCATAGGTAGCTCATATCAAGCATCTTGAACATGTTGACATCTATCAAGGGGTTTAGAAGAAGACTAACAACAATTTGGTTAGAAGAAAACTTCTCCCTTTACTTAATCTTGGCTTTGAGCATAACCCACCTAACTCGCCCACATCCTTTAATAAGTCTGACAGTCACAATGATCATTCTCCCTTTGGTGCAACTCTTGGTCCCGATGTCTTGAAGGCTCTTCTCATTAGCCTCCACCTGATTTTGGATTTCCTACATTTGATTTAGATGCTCCTCTTATGTCTTAGCACTCCTTCTATCTATATGTGAAGATGCGATTCGATCAGCTCAAGGAGGATATTCATGTTCCCCTTCACAGCGAGTTTCAAGGGCTCTACAGTCATTTCCAAATGAATCATCACTGCCCATTTTTCCCTTTTCCTACTCCAACTCAAGATGATGATCCACTTGCTGCTTAAATTATCCATTTCAGCTTTCTCTTATCTTTCTTATGTTTTACTTATGGACTTGGCCTCTGGCCACTTTATGTTTCCATTGTATTGTGAATTTTGGTCCTTGATGGACTTGTTTTATTGATCTTGGCTGTCATTATTGGATATTTATTGATTTTATAGTATATTTGCCAAACTTTTGTCCTTAATGAACTTACTTTACTGTTCCTGGATGTCAACACTGACTGTTATATTGCTCCTTTCAAGTCTCTTATTTCTTTGTTCTTCTTCTTATAGGGGGCATACTCTTTAGTATAAGCCAGGACTCTATCGGAATTTTGACCTGAATCCTCTTCTTTTTTATGATGCCAAAGGGGGAGAAAATTTCAAGTTGTTAGAAAGTCAAAATGTATAAAACTGCTTAGATTGAATAAATTATATTTTGTTAAGTTAATTGGATAATGGTTATCTCTTTTTTAGCTTTTTGGACTTATGTTATAACTTGGCGTATCTTAAGTCTTGAAAAGAATCAATACTCTTTGCAAACACTCGCTTAATCTTATTCAATTGTTAAATATCCTGAAATCGAATACCAAATTAAGGGAAAGTACTAAATTAAGAGAGAGTATTAAAATTAAAGGGGAGTTCTTAAGTATATAAGAGTTTTGTCCTCATCAAAAAGTGAGAGGTTGTTGAACCAAAGGTTCGCTAATTGACTTTGATGAGAACAAAACAAAAGTGGATGATTAAACTAGGTTTTATTTGTCTATATTAAGTTAATTGAATAAAATCAATTAATTTGCTTGATAATTAAATATATCAATTGACTTTACAAGATATTTAATCTTGTGAGTGATGATCAAATGATCTTGAAATTGGATTGTAAAGTACATTTGTTCATTATGTGTCAAAAGTGATTTCAGGTGATCCTTAGCCTACCAGCATGACAACACAAAAAAGAACCAAGCTGATAGTGTAAAGCCCTAGATAACAAAAAGAAAAGTTCTCTAACCTTAAAGAGCTAGCATGCTGATATACTTACTGGTAGTACATTTGCTTACCTTCATGCTAGTAAAAGTATGGTACTAGCATGCTGGTAAGCCTATTTGAACTAGTCATTGGAGCATTTAATGCCCTATAATGGGAAGAATTCAACAAATTGGTATAAATGCTCAACAACCCGATCAAAGAGAATTAATAACTAATATTCAACTACAATTAAAAAGCATTATCTTACATTCTTTAGTCTTATTACTTACTACTTATCTTTTTTACTCTTTACTTGTAATCAAACAAAAGAGATTTAGTGTATTGTGCTTGAGAGTTCTTATATTTGTAATCTTGAAAGAGAGAAAGGCACTATACTTGAGATTATTGTGTATGATAGTGATTGTGCAAACTTGTGTAGCTCTTTGAGTATTGTGTTGAGATATTAATAAGGTGGTGTGAAGTCCTCGATTGGAGGCATTATGGGTTCGTTGAGACTAAGGGGCAGTTCAAACTCCATGTTATATCTGGGCATGAACTTCTCTTTACCTATTTCTTTTAATTTCTACACTTATTATTGTTTTATCATTGTCTTGATCATTCTTGTTGTTGTATATAATTAGTAATTTTGAAAAGAATTACAATTTGTCTCATAAACTCTATTCACTCCCTCTTTTGAGTATAGCTTAATATTCTTCAGGATTGTATAATTTGAGTTGGAGAGGAAATTTGGATAATTTGGTAGTTATGAAATTAACACATTAATAAGTAGGTATGTGAATTCGAGGAATTTGATATTATGGGGTTACTTTATATGATAATCCTAATATATGAAGATGATGTAACATGTTTGTAATCTAGAATATGTTATTAGATGGGTTATTTCAAGTAAACTTGTAAGATGACCCTATTCAGATAGTTCTTCAGAAGGTTGTTATGTTAGAGAAAAAAAAAGTCAAAATTCTTGTTTAGAGACTTAATCAAAAAGTTATGTGATATGAGATATTTAGTTGATATAGTATCTGTAGGTTAACTAGAGAATTCTTAAGTTAGTAATACTGTTGTTTGAGTTTTCTTTATGGTGGTCCTAATTAATAAGGATATTTTCAAATACTTCTTTAGACAGTCCCTGATTAACGAAAACATTTTCAAATACTTTCATAGAAAGTTCTAAAATTAAAATTCTATTAACACTATCAATCAGATACTTGTTCAAAAGTTTTTGGGGCCCAAAAACCATACTAAAATTAATGTTCAAAACCTTATTCAGAGATTTCAAATATAAGTTAAAACTTAATCTAAGACTTGATAAATCTATCAAAACTATATGTAAGACATTAAAAAGTAATCATATGCTCTCTCTCTAAAATGTTTATATTGACTGTTTAGGGCCCTATGAAGGGATTAAGCATGAGAAGCAATATTATTTCACATTGACATTAGGTAAGTTGGGAATAATGCTTAGTAGCATATTGAAGTATCATGTCAGGATGCATAGAGGAATAAGAATGCTTGTTTGTTATTGTAATTAGATTATATGTGTGTATACCATGTATGTGTTTATGATACTAAGTGCTGACTAAGAGTTGAACTTTGAGTGCTACTTTCTGTTTGATATATCAAGTCTTGTATGTATGGACATGGTTGCTCACCTAATAAATTAGACTAATCTTGAATAGAATAAAGACCTAACCTAATATTCACGATAACCCAATAAGGGTAATGATTAAGTTATCAAACTAAATATTGACACTTCGATAAGGATAGCAGAAATAATCATTTTCTTACCCTTAGTCGAACTAAGTGATAAGAGAAGAGGTCGCGGCAAGATTGAGAACCGTAGTTTAAACGTTGTCTAGGAAAGAGAAGTGTCTCTATTGCATAAACCTGGATTTAGTCTGATAGCATCACATTAAAACCCTTCGATATCCAAGTTAGTGTGGACGGAATTACTCTAGTTTCACAATGGACTGGTTAAATATTATGAGATGTTATATCATTTGTCTATTGCATTTACATTTAAATTAATGATTGAATAACCATGCTTATTAATGTACTCCTATGACTCCATCCCTTTTTACCAAGCTAGTTGAGCTCACATTCTAATAGATGGTTTTGCAGGTACAAAGTAACATAAAAAAATGCCTCAATACAATTATCCACAAGATACTTCCAATACGTTAGGAAGAATGGTAATGAAGTCTAAAGAATGGAACAAACTCATGTTACTTTTGTTTTTTGTACTTTTATGGGAGAATTATATGGTCTTCTTAGGAGGCCTTATAATCTTCACTAGCTTATTGTTTTACATATATATATATATATATATATAATGTAGTTCGACTATGGAGATGTAAAGTTTCTTTTCAGAACACCGGAACTTTGATGTATAAAAGATTAAGTAATGAACTGATTTATTTGTTAGTATAAGAAAATATGTATTGTAAGGTATTACTCCACAGGTTTTACATTCTACAAGTACCCATCTGATAGCTTCAAAACTAGTTGAGTCATCATTATCCTTATGTTGACTATACCTATATTAGCAACTAAGAGGATAGCTTTTAATCTAGCTTAGTTTACATAGTGGGACTGCTGCGTCTCCTTGAGTTTAAAACGTGACAACAGCTGCTGGTAATTATATTAATCAGCAAAAATTTATTCTTGACATGCTTAATGATGTTGGTTTATTTGCTTGCAAACCTATAAAAGCTCTTATACAAGCTAATGTCATGTTTGATGATTCTTTGGGTGACTTATTAATAAATCCTACTGTCTACAGAATACTACTTGGTTAGCTATTGAATGTCACAACAATACAGTAGGATATCTCCTTCTTTGTTCATTGTTTGTGTCAATCTATTTCTTCTCTAAAGGTACCGCGTTATAAAGCATTAGTACATTTGTTACAATATCTTAAAGGAACCTTTAATTTAGGCTTATTCTATGCTACTTCTAATGATTTTCTATTGAGTGTATATATTGATTTTGATTAGGAAACAAGTGTTTTAGACAGAAAATCCATTAGTAAATATTGTAAGCCGCAAAACTAGCAATCCAAGATTTCGATCGGTTTTAAATTATAAAGTAAAGCTAGAAATATTAGCAAATTGATCCCGTAAGTTTGAATTTAAGAAAATAAGTAATAAAATAGGAGACTACAAATTTTCAAATTTTAAGTATATAACTCGTTATTTATCGAAAATACGTAAAATGCATTTCGATACTTAACAAATCGCTAAAGATAACTTATATGTATACTAAAAATTATAAATAACCTAAATAATATTTAGGAATATTTATTTGTCCTATATATGAATTTACATGTAGGTATAAATATGCATAATTACTTAAAATACGTGTAATGTGCTAAAATCCTACTAAATAATTAAATAAAATTCATAATTAATTAAGGAAAAATAAAGAAAAATCAGGAAAATAAGGAATGATCCAGATATAGGTCGTGGCAGCTAGGAAAAAAAAAAGAAAAAAAAATCGGCCAATTAAATTAAAACAATACAAAAGCTAAAAATTAAGAGATAAGGCAATTGTTTTGTCCAATTTAATACACAATAATTACACTAAAGCTCTATAAATAGCAAGAAAAATTTAGAAGCTCATTTAGACAAATAGGAATCATAAAAAATTAGGGAGAGTCGAAAATTGAGAGAAAAACCAAAGAAAAAAAAAAGAAAAGGAAAACTGTGCAGTTAAGGCCACAAAGGAGAACCCAAATCCAACGGACAACTAGGAATGGACAGCCACCACCACCATACAATGGTGGCAACGCCCAGGTGGGCCGAGACACCCATGGCCATCGACGGTGGCCGAAGCCACCTAAATCGGTGAGTTTGATTTATAGCCTGATTTTGTGTAATTTTGAAAAAATAGTAAATATTCTTAGAAAATTATGAAACTTGTTATTATGGAATATTTTTATATGTAGTTTTTAGGAAAAATATAATTTTGATGAAAATATGTCTCATGATATAGGGTCTTTAAGAAATTGTGCAAAACCAAGCATGTTTTAATTTAGAAATAAATGACCTTAGGTGTGTATTTTTGAATCCAAAATTTTTGTGTAGACCACTTAGATGATATAGAACAGTGCTATAAAGCCCGTTTTCAAAAATTAATTTTCAAAAATTTTGGATAATTTTTAGGCCTTAAAATGAAGCATAAATTGGGTAATTTTGGGTTAATTAGGTGATTAAGATGTTAATTACTGATTTAGTTAATGATTAGATGTTTAGGGATATTAATCTCTGATGTGGAACCTTAATCCTAGCCTTTGGAGTATTAAGTATAGTTACTTTGGGAAATTAGGTAGTTATTGTAAGAAATTAGTAATATGTGGAATTGAAAATTAATACATCTAAAAAATTAGGGTTATTTAAATAATATTAGAATAAAAATCAGAATAATACTAAATCTGAATTAAGATTTAATTTTAGGTACTTGTATAAAAATGTAAGATTTTCTCACATTGGGGATAAATCCGATACCCTAATTAGGACTAGCATGTACCGAATAGTTTAGAATACTAAATTAAGACCCAATAAGATATTTAAATACTCGAGCTTAATGTGATTAATTTCACATTAAGATTCGAGCATATTTAGGACTTAGAAATCGAACTATAACCTAATTTAAAAAAATTGATGCGGAAATCGAACCCGAATCTAACCCTAAACCTAGAATCATATTAAAAAACTTAAGACCTAGATAATTAGGCATATTAAACCCTAAATAAAACATAACAATAAGCGTTATAGGATAAAATGAACCTATAATAGTTATATGAAAAACCGAAACTACGTTTATGTTATAGGGATGATTGGCGATGGCCTGAGCAAATCTGACCTCGAGTGAGTGAGCGAGGAGCCGAGGTAAGTTGAGATTAATACAATGCTATATTTTGGAGGCTTAAGATTATGCTTAGTTGTGCTTGTTAGATAGGTGGATGTGTGCATGTGCTTAATTATGGGTGATGCTATGATTCTGTTTGTTGCTCTAGCATGTATTGTATGATTTATATGAAATGATTGATTACCCTAAATTGGACTTAATCAAATATCCGACCAGTATTCATAATCGGACATGCTTGGCAACCCGTTAGGGGAACTTAGGACTCTCCGGCCAAATATCGACTCATTCGAAAGGGATAGTACAGGATTGCAATCGATCACTTTTTCATCCTTAGCCGAACTAAGTGACAGGAGAGGAGATCGCGACGAGGGTGAAGTCAGTGGTTCGAAGGTAGTCACGGGAAGAGCGAGGTCTCCATTACATAAGCCTGGGTTTGGTCGTGAGCTATTGTATTAATGGCAACTCCTCAACCCAGATTAGAGCTGACGCAATTTCTCTAATCTCACGACGGGTCGAACAATGTCGTGCGATGGCATTTGCTTGTACATGCATTGCACCTAATAAGTTGATTGAAAACCTTGTTGTGTTTATGGTATAGTTTTAAGTCCTCCATCCTAACTTACTGAGCTGTGGTTGCTCACATCCCTATAGATGTTGTGCAGGTGCTGGCTAAGAAGCGGCAAACAACTACTTTGAAGCAAACAACTATTTTGAAGCTAGCAACTGCTGGATCCTGGGAAGTGAGGAAAAACATTGAAGAATCAACACATATGTTATTACTTTTCATTTCTGATTAATGTAATAACTGAATTATAGTAATTATATATAACTTTTCTCACTTTTTTAGGTAAATGAATTATTTAAATTACAAACTATTTACTTCAAAGCGGGTTAGTCGTAGACGCCTTGTGTAAATCAGGTCTAAGATAGCAGTTGTAAGGCCAACTTCTATCTTAGGATGGTTTACACAACGGAGCTGTTACGATTCTGCTACTTCGGAGCGTGACAGCTATTGCATTCTTCTTGGTGGAGTACATCTCTTAGAAGACTAAAAAGCAATCCATCGTATCTACTTCTTCCATAGAATCTAAGTGTCATAGTTTGGCATTTGCAACAAAAGAAACTTTATGGGTCTCTTATATTCTGCATGATTTAACTATTCCTATTCATTATCCGTAGCCTTTCTATTGTGATAACAAATCCACTATTTTGATAGCTATTACCCCATGTTTACATGGCCGCACTAAGCATATTAACATTGATGTCTATTTCGTATGTGATTATATTCAGTCCAGATTTCTTCACTTTGTGCATATTTCTTTTGCTACTCAACTCATCAGCTTACGCATTAAGGCTGTTAATGAGCGGATTCTTCATTAGTTTTGTTCCAAGCTATCCCTTCTTTTAAGTCTAATTGAGGGGGTAGGGGGGGAGGAGATATTAGAAGTTGTTATTATCTTTGCACACATGGCTTATTTACTTGTATAGATAAGATCCTAGCTAGAGTCTTAGTAGGATAGTTAGTTACTAATAACCATATATATATATATATATATATATATATATATATGGTTCAATAGTTTTGGATTAATGAAACAGTTTACACATTTTCTAGCTCTTTGTTCATGTTAGTTTCATCTCTTCTTTTTTCTCAAACCGATAATCATGGTAGCCAAAATCAAATCGTACATTTCCTCATATTTGTTGCTTCAACCAACATGATTCACTTCTCAAGTATCACATCTACCTTTACTTTGTGTCTCCTATATTCTTAAGAATCTTGAAGCGTATCTTTCATTGAGTTGATTGCCTCTAATCCATTTCTTCATGGACATATGAAACATATAGATATAGCCATTTATATCACATATCAAGTTTTGCTTAGATTCCTAAAAATCTTGCTGATCCTCTCTCACTAATAGCTTGCAAACATAATGAATAAGTCAAAGAGACTTTTTTTGCATTTTATTCATTCCACGTTCGACCTTTTTGAAGATCCAACTTAATGGAGACAGAAATGCAAACATTATGAAATTCTATGGAATAATAGTTAAATAGCTTAGTAGATGGTTAGTCAGCAAAATAAACTCCCTATATAAATACTACAATTTTGCTTTACTTTTAGTTTAACCAAGTTATGAAAACACAACAAAAAGTATGTCCATACCAAAGCTTCAACTCTTTCTCTCTCTTGAAACTCCTTACAAACCTTAATGTAGTCCTCTTTTCTATACTCTTTTCCCTTCATTCACTGCCTCAAAGATGCAAATCCACCACCATTGATCTCAAATATGTTATTTCTACTATTGACCATCATTGATTCATCAGCATAATAATTCCACTCACTACAAGTCTACTCTTACAAACTAATTAACTTGAAGATTGTCGTGGTTGGACTAATATTGGTAAAATAAGTGGTTTTTCATATATTTGTTTTGGTTTTTTCTTTTCCTTGTTTTTTCACCCTTTATGTGGATTCTATTGTCCCTTTTATAAGATTTGTTGTACTCATTAGGTAGGTGAGTTTTATTATCGTAGAGAAGAGATGGCATCCCTTAGTGGGAGACTTTAATTTTTAAAGAGATGTACCTTATCTATTCCATTAAACCCTCTTATATCAATTGATTTAGTTGATACAATTTTTTCCCTACTAAATAGATTCATCTTTTCTGGGTAAAAGAAAAAATTAAGTCTCTAAAAATTCTCTCTTCTTTCTCAACTTGTGTCAAGATGAATGATAATCTTCTACTACAATTCATTTGAATCAATAAACTTCACTACCAAGTTCTTCTTTATACATAGAGGACTTATATATGATAACATAAACATAGAAAATTCTTTGAAATTCAATTTAAACATTTGAATGACTCAAATGACTTAATCAACCTTGCACAAAAGTATAAGAATTCGAATGTACTTTATCTCTAAATCTTTACACTAGTTTGAGAAGATGCAAGCAAGAAAATGGTGATTCATAATCATACCTAGACTTGAGCGTTGGGTGGAACTGGTCCTGAACTGCTGGTTCACAGGTCAGTAACATAATGAACTGTAACTGGCTTGTGAGCTGGCAATTTCAAGCCGGTTCACTAGACTTGATGGTTCAAGAGGCGGTTCGAGGCCTTTAAACCCGTTTTTTTTTATTTTATTAATTTATATTTTAATATATATTAATAATTTCTAATAATGTGATCTCAATTTAATGCAATTCCAACTTTTTTTTATTTTTTCCCTCAAATTTTAATTTTTTCTTGTATTCAAATCTTTAATATTTGATAAGTTTTACAAAAAAGACTTACGTTAATTGAAATTGAATTTTTTATCTATCCTTAACATATAATTAATTTATAATTAGTCATTTACTATTAGTTTGATGATATTATTTTTAAAAAAATTATCATTCACCATCGTAAATAAAGTAGTTTTGATATGCAATAACTTATTAGATATTATGCAATTATTTTTTTCGACTTAATGACCTCTCTTTTCTCTTTCTCTTTCTATTTTTTTTTTAAAGAGGTGAGCCGATCGGCCAACTTTTTGATTCAATGATAAGTCAGCCCGATGGTTCATGAACCATTGGTTCAAGTAGTTTCGCCGAGACGAATCGCCTAGACCCTTAAAGCCCAACGATTCAAACCAACCACTGTCGAGCCGGGCCAATTCACTGTTCAAAACTAGCCCTTACCTAGGTCTAATCATACCTATATATGCTAAAACTAACCAGGCCAACTTTGATCAACTTTACAAAGAAATCACAAAATATTTTGTTTGTGTTTTTACATTAGACTTTTACTTGAAGTCAATAATGCAAAAATAAGCTTTTCCAAAACATATCTCCACAGATTACATTTACTTGGTTAAATATTAACTTCAATTTAATAAAACATTTTCTCATAAAAATTAGAAACCAGAATTGCGAAAGAAAATGATATCACCAATGAAATGGATTTCTTATTGTATTTAGTATCACATATGTTTTGCCAGATAATAAAATGAAAAAATCTAACACGAATTTGATAACGAAGAACATATTAATTCTCTTGAGACTTACGAGAATTGAGCTTCCACATATTGATAATGTAACCCCAGAAATAAAGTAATAAATAAATTAAGCCAATAAATGATTTTCACTCGATTTCAAGTTAATATTTGTATGGATTTACCACCATAGCCTTAAAGTCATTATGAAAGCATATTAAAAGTTATTATCTTGACGACATTACCTACCCTTGTACCTAAAATTTCTAACTGACATTAATATAATATTTACCAACCTAACCTCAAAAATAAGTATTAACTTCTTTCCACACTTCTTATGGGATTACACTTATATGCTAGTATAGAGTTAACGAGAAATTTATGTTGCTTATATAATCTCAATGAGTGGCTTTCTGAGGCTTAGTCTTTTTCTAGGCGATTCCGTAAATTTTTATTGGATACGTCCAGACGAATTGATAAAAATCATATATTTCTCAGCTTTTAAATATAAGAGATCCAGACAAATACAATAAATCCCAGATAGAAAACACATATGATCAATAAACCACATCATCGATGATATAATCTTTCCATTTTTTGGCACCTGTTTAATTTTTTAATAGACATATGAATAGAATCATCGTGCCACTGTCGGCTTGTTTGATTTACTTTATAAAAAAGGAATGGCGGCTTTGAAAGTATTCTAATATATATGTTTTCTTTTGTCTAGAAACAAAAGTGAATTTGTCCATATCTTATTCACAATAACACGTTTAACTGCGAATTAATTATCCGAGTACAAAAATTATGGTTATTCGTTGGATCCGTTATTGAACCAATCCAAGTCATGATCATATTATATATCTATATTGTTACTGCCACTCATATTTTTTCATAAAATTACATTAAATATCTTTAAAACATTTATACAATTTAATACTATAAAAATAATTACACAAGATATTATAGTAAATTTTTATATAACTCCCTTTTAATCCCACTACCCACTACTCCACTCCTTCATTATTTTCTCCTCATCTTTTTTCTTTTCTACATTTATTTTAGTTTCTTTTTTGTTCCCATAATTTCTTATAAGAGACAAGCTTTTAGTATTTAATCTATAAGGGATAAAGTTTTAATACGTAATGAAAATTAATATAGTTTAATTAGCAATTTAAGATATTTGAACATAATATTAATAGTGGTGATGCGGAATAATGTGGTAATAACATGTAATTTACCATAAAATCAATTTATATTTCTATTTTTAAAAAACAAAATTCATCACTATTTATAATAGTTTGACATGTAGGTTTTCTTCCTTTTTTATTTTCTTATATTAACTTATAATTAGTCTAAGATACCTTATTATTTTTGTATTATGAATTGTTAGAGTTTTATTTAATAATTATTTTATATTTTAAATTTTATTTTAGCGTTATTTTTATTTTTTGCTCATACATCACAAGTAGTATATATATATATATATATATATATATATTATATATATAATATGAAACTTCCGTGCAAATCTAGTCATCATTCATATATAGGATCATGTCGTGCTAATTTTCAAAATACTAATGGTTTTCACAATTTCATATCTCAATTTTCTGTCTTCTTTCAGTATCCCATTATTTTTAGCAGCGAATAACAAGATTACATGTTTATCTTTTAAATTAGTAAAGGGATTCAAGCTTTTAAGCACCACATAAAAAAAAATAATAATAATAATAAAGCAAGATGTCTAGGCACATGATATGGTGTTTAACTGCTTAAGTTTGCATTATTAATAATAAAAAAAAATAATACGTGACATCTTATTAGTCGTCGCTTATGACGATAGGGATAATGAAAAGAGAGTAAAAACTGACAGGTTGTAACGCAGGCAAGTAAATTGTAAATTAGGTATATATTTTGGCAAGTTGGAAGTTAAATTATAAAATTATAAAAATTGGCATCATCTCATTAGATATCCATGTTTCTATTTTCTTTCTTTCTTTCTTTTTTTTTTTAATTTAATCTTTTGTCGAAGCATCATTATTTGTGTTTGACGCGATATACTTTGGATTACCGAAAGAAGCTTCTTTTGTTTTTGACCAAGTGCACCTTAACTTTCAGTCAACCCCTAGTCCGGAGAATAAGAAAGCCCTAATAATGTGTAACACGAAAGATTTCCAAGCTGGATGTGTGTGTCATGAAAAATTGAAATAACTTAATTTAGCTTAAATTAACCAATAAATAAAGTTTAATTAATTTCACATATAGCTATTCAGTTAAACATTTGAATGATTTTGGACCATTAATAACAGAGGAGTTTGTCTACCTTTTTCGTTTATTTATACGAATATATCAGACTCTCAATCCTGGATCTTATCTTTAGGTCAAGAGAGAAAAAAATAAAAACAATTTAAATAAACATTTTCCAGATATCTTCTCACCTTCTCTTTCTAGAAGTCAAACAATTTGAATGAGGTTCCACTTACTATGTCCTATCCCTTCATGTATGAACATGCTTAGACGTTGTAAACATTTCATTTTCCAACAATCCCATATATAACATAACGCATAGTCACCAGTACATTGTACACGTTCATTGAACATCTCTTGTTCCATTTTCACCATCATATTGCCTTTTTTTTTTTCTCTTCAACTGCTCACTCTCCAAATCACTTACTCTGATAGCCTGAGATAATTAATTTTTGAGCAATTTCATGGCGGAGGATACGGAATATGAGAAAGAACGCACCTTAGAAGTCACCGCGACATGGTCTGTTGCGGTGGTGTGTTTTGTGTTAATAACGATATCAATACTAATTGAGCACATCATCCATATGTTAGAGAAGGTAAAAAATTCAGAATCCTTAATCTTTCACGTCATAAAGTACTAATCTCGACTATGTCCTATACAGAGTTCAATGTTTAAATATACTTCTCGGCTATGTAATAAATTCATTTGTCAATTGCAGTACTTGAAGAGAAAACGCAAAGTAGCTCTTGTCGAGGCTCTTGAAAAGGTCAAGTCAGGTAACAGAACATGTCTTCAATAGATTCAGACCAAAATTTAATTGTCCTAAAGTTTAAGGATTTTGTTTAAGCCCTGTGTTCTGTTTTGTTATATGCAGAACTGATGTTGCTGGGGTTCATATCTTTGCTTCTAACTGTGTTCCAAAGTACCATTTCGGATATATGCATTCCGCGGAAAGTTGCACAATCCTGGCTACCATGCAGTGCATCATCCTACAAAAGCACAAAGGATACAGAAAAATATGGACGTAGACTCCTGGAGTTTTCTGGCGGTGGTCACAGTGCTCGGCGAAGCTTGGCTACCAAGGGATATGATAAATGTTCAGGAAAGGTCTGTGTTTAACGAATTCGGGATACAAATAAATAAGAATTCAACATGTGATAGCTTATCTTTGTTAAATATAAACTTCCATCTGTTAAGTTCTTATCGATCTTCGCTTATTTGCCATTATTACGTTGATGGGGCTAGCTAGTTTCCGAAATCTCTGAATTGGCCTTTTATGCAGGGTGAACTTGCCTTTGTGACTGCATATGGCATCCATCAGCTTCATATATTTATCTTTGCTTTAGCAGTTTTTCATGTGCTATACTGCATCACAACTTTGGCTTTGGGAAAATTGAAGGTATGAAAATGTGAAAACCCAAACAATATAATTCTAGTCTTTTACGTCTGTCCTTATGATAAGTTTGTTTATTCATTCATCTCTTCTCTGATTTTTTTGAATTTTAGATGAGAATATGGAACGTATGGGAAAATGAGACAAAGACTCAAGAATACAGACAGTTCAATGGTGAATATCAGGACCGATTCCAGTACTTAAAGAAATTTTGTATCTTCCAAAAGCGTTGTCTTAGACAAATTAATGACGGGAAAAATGCTCTGTGTTGTAGATCCCACGAAATTTAGGTTTACGAGGGATACATCATTTGGGAAAAGGCATTTGAGCTTTTGGAGCAGGACTAGAATTTCACTTTGGTTGGTAAGAAATGTTGAATGATTCTAAAAATTTAGGACATAATCGGCTTTAAGGCGCTAATTTATATTCCTTCTCCTCTTTCAGGTATGTTTCTTCAGACAATTCTTTGGATCAGTTACCAAGGTTGATTACTTGACGCTAAGACATGGATTTATCGCGGTGAGTAGTTACATTCTACTGTTTCATATTTCATATTAGATTCACGCATCTCAAAGTATCTCACCCAGTGCAAATATTTGATTTTAGGCACATTTTCCTTCTGGAAGTGAGACAAGATTCGATTTCCAAAAATATATCCATAGGTCACTTGAAGAAGATTTTAAATCCATTGTGGGGATTAGGTTAGTATCCTCATAACAAGAAACCAACATTTTTATTCTAACTCCTACGTGTCTGATGAGCCTTATGTTATCATCCATGCAGTCCGGTTATATGGTTCATTGCAGTAGTATTTCTGCTACCAAACGTCGATGGTAAGCTTGGAAGCTCTATTGAATTCCACATAATTAGTGTCATTGTTCAAGAATGTTAAGTGAACTTACTTGAATCTGAAGCACTGAATAATCCTGCCTAATTTGAGTTTTCTAGAACGAAAACTGAAAATCTGCAAAATTCAGTTCCAATATGTTCATTGTTAATGTATGTATTTTTTTTGTTATGTAGGATCATACGTCCACATGTGGTTGCCTTTCCTATCTTTATTTGTAAGTGCAAAAGCATTTAATAGTTACTCTTGTCCCTACAATTTTCATGTTGTTTTGAGTATATGCTCTACTGCAATAAACTTCGATTATAATTAGCGCAACAAAATTTGTATATTTCAGATTGTACTCTTGGTAGGAACAAAGTTACAGGTTATTATAACAAGAATGGGCCTAAGAATTCAAGAAAGAGAGCATGTGGTCAAAGGTGCACCGGTTGTTCAACTAAGTGATGATCTTTTCTGGTTCGGGAAACCGCGGCTTCTCCTTTTCTTGATGCACTTTGTTCTATTTCAGGTGAATGAAACTAAACTACCGGGTTAATTCTATATTCAATCAGAAACTATTGGTTAGGGTGGCCTTGTAACGTTCAAAAATATGTAAATTGCCCCAAACCTCCACTAGAACCTAATACCATTGTTGAAAAGACCATATATGGCAGTGGTTTTAGAGTTTTGGCGACGGTTTCAAAAGTAATATGCATGTTCTTAGATCTTACTAACTTTTTCTAACATAATCTCGATGTTTCTCTAACTTTATTTTGGTAATAAAACTGAAAAAGCTACAATACCACTTGAAAATTGTTACTTCACTGCTGAAAAACAGATTCACTAATTACCATTTTAGTTTATTGACGATTCCTTATATGTTTTTTTGCTATTGCAGAATGCTTTTCAGCTGGCCTTCTTTGCTTGGAGTTGGGTATGCCTCGTCTCTGGGTCTTAAATCTTAATAGATTTGCACTTCATAATTTAGAAAACCATAAGCATGGGATCAGCTTTGAAAAGAAACAACCAAATTTTATATAAACTTAGGAAACATAGATAGAACTGGCCTTGTTGGACTTACGAATGTGCTAATTGATTCTGTTTCGTGCTTTGCAGTATGAATTTGGTTTCACAAATTGCTTCCACAAGAACCTTGCAGACATTATTATCAGGGTTTCCATGGGGTAAGTGTGATCAAAGCAAGCAAGCATAAAATCTCACAAATCCGCCTTCTCGCATGGATAAATCATCCATTAATATTCCTTTTTTTCCCGTTACTGACCATATTACTAACACAACAAAGAACTGGCATTCTCTCAGGGTAGCCATACATGTTCTCTGCAGTTATGTGACTTTGCCACTTTATGCTTTGGTGACTCAGGTTAGTACACAAAAGAGAAAAAAAACGAACGTATCCCCAAAAGTTTTATTCGGATAAGAATAGATCTCTAAACTTCTAAAACGAGTTTGATTTCTTCATTATTTTTTAAATATACACAACCTCTCAAGCCGTTCTTTAACCCTACGGTATTTAGGATTTGCATATGTATTTTGAAAGTTATTTTGAGAAGACAAGAATAATTTTTAGAGGTTTAGCTACAATCTACACTTGACCGATATTACTCTTCTTCTCTTTGCTCACATCGAATCACCAACATAACATTAAACGCGATCCATATCGTTTCCTCTTTCCTGCTTTATCAGATGGGATCAACCTTGAAAACCACCATTTTCAATGAACATGTCGCCGTGGCACTCAAGGATTGGCGCCAGAAAGCTAAAAAACACGCTAAACATAGCAAGCACCCTGTCAGTATTCAATCTTCAAGTAGACCCCCAGCAACTTCTGAACCTGAAGATATACCATCTGTCCATCATCTCTTGCATGAATATGAAAACAGCAGCAATGACAGCATTCATTTACATGCCGATGCACCCAAAAACACACAACGGGAGGATTTAGGCATCCAAAATCCTCATGAAAACGGGGAAAGTAACGAAGTGGGATCGAATCAACCGGCGAACTCAATACATTTGCCATCAGCACCACCTGCTACACATTATCGTGAGGAAATCGACATTAGTCTTACTGATACGTCATCAGGAAAGTAAATTTGTCATCGATATGGTATTGATCAAGGAATGCTTATTAAAATTTAAAGTGTATATTTTTAGTGCATTAATTTTTCTGAAGCATGAAGATTGCCAGTTCTGTTTCTGCATTCTCACATGCTAGAGATTTCCAGCAATTTGCCGATTCTGATTTTAGTTTCGCAAGGATTTGGGGAGATATGTTCCATCGATTATTTTGTTCTTTTGTCAAGACTAGTCTTTTTGTTAGGAATTATAATTTTATTTTAATCTTAGGATGACGCGTTTGACCTTATTTTAGAGAAAACAATCAAAATGTTATACAAATAGGTTAAGAAATATAAGAGTGAAAGAAGGAAAAAAATAAAAATTTAAAATCAAAACATTAGGTTTTTCACCTAAGGATGTTTCTCATGCGCTATTTAGGCACTCAAAGGTTATGTGGAAGTGCTAAATCAACACACACAATTTTTAGTGGGAGGAAATAAAGAGAAATGCTTGGGGAAAATGTGTTTCACTAATGAATTAATGATTCACAACTGAAGGCATAACTTCTCTCTCTCTCTCTCTGTCTCTCTCATCAAACAATGTAAAGTCAGAAATTTATTTAACCTAATACTTATAAACGATTCCCAAGACTACTATGATTCTCCTAGCTACAACAAAGGTACATTTAGTCTAAAAAATTATAAAGTTAAGGCTTTCCATTAGACCTCATTCTTAGACCGTAAAAATTAAGCCATCTTGATTTGGCTGCTAATAGAATATATTTTAGAGCTTTGAATAATTTTCCAATTATATGCTCCTGCATCCAATTTAGCAATGTCATTGTTGCATCTTCTATATTCGATCTTTTTCAATTCTCTACTTTTTTAACTTAGATTTCTTACCGCCGTACTCTTTTTTCTCATAATACATACATTTTGCAATGTTATTCATCTCCAATTGGCATAATGTACTACTTTAGTTAGCCCTCCTCTGAAGTTCCTACCCTAAAAGTAGATCTCCTATTAAACCTACTCATTTTTCTCACTTAGACAACACCAATTGAATTGTCTTTTGCCCTGTTACCATTTGTTGTAGATCAATTTGTCTTTCCAGTCACAGTACCATAGACTAGGACTTTCTATTAAATAATCAAATCGTAATTCGACCGAGAAAAAATAACATTGTCGTATCTATCTAAAAATTCCAATTGGGTGACAAACTCAAAGTCTATTGAATTTACCTTTATTGTTTCCCTCTCATACTAGCCACCAATGCTAAATCTACATTTTAGTAACTCCTAATGTCAAAATTAATTGTTTTGAATAGGGACTAACTCTTCTTCACCCTCAACCAAGATTACTGGCAACCTCTTGGAAAAATGATTAAAAGCAAAGCTCCCATGTCTACCATCACATTAATCTTCCTCTTAGCTACTTTTACTTCCATATAGATTAAACCCCTGCACTTCTTAGTGTCTTAAGATTTTGTAGCATAAAGGAAACTTGTATGTTAAATTGACATTTGTAATCTTCATTCGACTTATCTTCTACCATTAGAGCAATCAAACGTCCCTTCTTTAAGATGTTCCTTAGCATAATGTAGCCAATCACAAAAGTAACATAAATATTGGACTTTTCTCTTTGCTATCTTCTTCTCCCTTGTCTTACCATTTCTTTTAGGTAAACTTAGGACCTATTACTCTTTATCTCCTTCTCTTTGTCCTCCTTACAAGTGAAACATCTCAAATCTTACTTTTGAAACTCCACTATCCTTTCAGCATCACATTAGAGACACTTTTCACTCCCTGTTGTTTACTCCAATCCAACCTAGGAATTCATCCATCTAAAAGCATGACATGAGCATTATCTAGACTATCTAGTATCTCTAATATATGCTCCAAAAATTCTTATACATATTGCTCAATGCTACTCTTCTAAATAAGGGGTGAAGTTTGATCTTGGCCTTCATTTCAACAATCTAAGAAGAGAATTGATCCCTAAACTCTTACATAAAATTCAATGAGAAGGACTTTCTTTCGACTTCTCATCCACCAGAACATAATTGAACCTCTCAAATATGACTTCAATCCATGCTTTATTTGATCTGTCTGCAAAATCAATAGCCCCAAAACGCTGTTCAACTCCTCGTGGGACATTGTCTACTTTTATCATAAACTGTGTTCTTTTGAAGTACTCTAGCTTGTGTATGTCCTTCTTGGAAACGGGTTGAATTATTACTTTGTTAGCCACCACTACCCTACTTGCTGCTATCTAGGTTCAAAGATCCTCAATCTTCTTCCTCAAAACCACAACACCTACATCTATTTACCATCCCTTCACACACATTTGTCTTTGAGTTCAAGATTAGCAATCATGACCCTTAAGTTTTCTAACTTTGCTTTAAGAGTTTTGTCCCACTCAATTATAATTTCCATGATGAAGTTCAAAGCCCGTTACCACTCCTCCTGAGATTCAACCTTGTAGACCTTTGACACTCCTCAAACCCTTCCTTCACCTCGACAATACATTATTTTGTCCTGTCAAGACCAACATCTTATGCCATCAACATAACCCTCGAGAAGCCCATTACTTGGGGTGCTTCTCATGGCTAATCTCCTCCCCAGTGGTTTGGATATGTTAGTTGACAATAAAAAACATCTTCAATTTCACCTTTGCAACTCTGATGTAACACCACTTATTATATAAGTTTTGGTAAGAGCTCCCATATGGAGACTCGCCAAGAGTCTTAACTAGGCCTAACGACATATACAACTTTAGGAAAAAAAAAAAAGTAACATCACATATACATAAGACATACTCAAACATAAGGTTAAGATTTATTAATCTAAAAATTAGAAATGATTCTCATTTGTCACCGTCGTAAATGCATTCGTGTACTGCTACTCACTAACGTAGACAATTATAAAAGTAAGGTTTTCTAGTAAGTCTCGGTATTGGACCCGATCCACCCCTTTTGATTGAGCCCCATGAATCATGATCGCAGATTGAGGCTTTAGATAATTTGTCTTGCCCTTGATTATTGCAGGCTATAGACATGACAAAAATAGGTGTAATTACTCTAACCGACACGATTTTACGGGAATTAAGGAACAGCTGGAAACCACACAATAACAACGACTTGAATTCTCGAAGATGAACAGTCGAAGTTGTTTTATGCTTGCAACACTTGGAAGAAAAACGGTAGGTAACAAGGAATCAAAATACAATGTTTAAAATTTGAATCCCAAGAATGGAATTCAAGACAACATTATATAAAACCTATTGTAGTTTGTTTAGATAATCTAGTATACTATATTTCTTTTTTTAAATTATCTATTATTCTTACTGTTAGAGAAAATATACAACGTCACCAAATAAAGACTTACAAAGCTACAGTAGTTGATTTGCCGAACCACTAGACTTTGCCTAATAAAAAGGTAAGGAAAATGACTGGATAAGTGAGCAAATGCTGATGCCAGCGTCGTGGAAATGGAAAATCTTTACTAACAATTATTGTCATCAAACTCAAAAGAAGCTGTTAACTACGAATAAAAAATGACCACTAGTCCCATTATCCTAGTTTTGCGATTGCTTTACAAAAGGAATGTTGGAATAAAGACACTTTTTATAGCATGGGATTAATAATTATTAGAGAAATTTTATAGTTTTATTCTTTATTTTAATAAAATTATTTTTATTCATAATCTTATTATTCATTTCAATATTTTAAATATGAATTATTGAATTTACTTATTATTTAATAATTCAAATTTAAAAGTGATCAAATCGAAGATGAAAAAGAAGGTGGTATCAGTTTTGTAAGAAAAAAATTAATAGGACCATAAAAACATTTTAATTCTATAATCTTATCTTTTATTTTAATAGAACCAGTTTTATCTATAATGTCATCGTTCATTTCTATATTTTAAATCTAAACTGTTAAATTGATAAATTGTTCAATAGTTCAAATTTAAATGTGATTAAATTAAAGGTAAAAAAATATGGTGATACTAGTTCTGTAAAAAAAAAAAAAAAGGAACGAAACCATAGAAAAATCAATATACTAATTGGATGCAATAGTACAAATATAAATATGACATGATAATAAGCATGGTTACATATACATACAACATGGAAACACGATTGCCAATTATATGTATTTTATATAGCTTCACATGTTTTTAATACTGAAATAAATTTGTTAAGAGATAAAAACATGAGCATAACTTGCTAATACAAATTGTTGGTCTTAATTTTTGATCATCTTATCTTTAAAATTAAGTGCTTTAAATTTAACCATCTTAAAAAGTGTTTTAAACTCTTATATTATATGACCATTTGTCCTTCAAAAAGTAATTAAAGATTTTTTACTTTGTGTGATATTTTTTTCGTTATTACAACCAGGAGAAACATTCAATCCCATACCAGATATAGAGGAGAATAGTCCCATAGCAATTAGGTTATAAGATGTTATCTTATGTAGTCTTTTTTATCTTAATACATCTAAATTATTATTCAGAGGAAAAATAATAAATGAGATCTTTACATAAGTGTTTAAGAAGATTAAGGATCTAAACCATCAATTATAGAGATAAAAATAAATGCACATGACAATAAATGAGATCTTTACCCAGAAATTATATCATTTTATTCCTACCCTTATATGCTCACCCTTTCTATGCCACTAGGTTTCAAGGACTAGCAGAAGAAAGAAACTAGTGGACTTCCACTGAAAAAAAGAGTATGAGAATTATCGTAGAATTAGAGGAATCTAATTTTAGGGAACCGTAGAAATTGATTTATCATGATTTAAAGCTTTTAAGAGAAATAAAAGAAGCGAGATAATTGGAGAATTGTTTCACGTAACTTTTGAAAATATATATATATATATATATTTTAAGTTTTCGAAATCAAAAGAATTCATGCATTTACATATGATATATACTATTTATTGAATATTTTTTTTATCATAAATGGTTTTAACATTATTGTATACTTCAATAAGTTATCAAGATGAGAAAATTCATTTTAAAAATTTGAAAAATCTATCTCATTAATATTTTGAAAGAGTTTATTTACAATTATTCAATAATTTATTTCTTTTCACCTTTGGTGGTTCTCGTTTCAGAGAACCGGTGAGCAGTCTTTTCTAAAACAGTTTATTGCAATAGAGGTGGGTATAAGATATAGAAGCTTTGAAAAACATGATTTGATATCTTTGCTGTTTGAGATATAGTGATTTATCTTCAAGAATCTTTGTTGTACATTAGAAAATCAAATTCCTTGTCAGTTTACTCCTTACTGTTTTGTGTGGGAATCTTTCCAACTTTTTCTCCAAGTACTTGCATCATAGTGGCACATCAACGAATGTAGGGATGTCCGATGCATACGGCTTCTCTAATATTATCCATTCGCATTCTCACATTTCTTTTTTCTTAAGACAAAAAATAGCTTTTACATTACCGGACGATGCATAATTCTAATATTTTATTTGAATTTTTTAATGGAAAGAGTTTTTTTTTTTTAACTATAGATATAACTACTCCTGTAAATTGAAGTTGGCTCAATAGATGACAGGAAAGAAAAAAAAAAAAAAAAAAGAACACTATGACACAACCACCTTTCATAACAAAAGGAGAGGTAATTTTGGTTTTATTTAATTTTTACTTGCTATATACTTATAATGTAGATTATTATACAAACAATTTTATAAATAAATTGTGGGAAAACAAAAATTATTCTATATACTTTAATAATATAGATAATATATTCAAAAACGAGAAGTAGTAATTTAATAAGCAATTAATAGTGTGTAAAATTAAGCTAGCAAATTCTTCCAGATACTTTGGATGAAAAACCTATAGGGTTTTAGGTTAGATTTCAAAACTAAAATATATTGAATTCAACGAGCAACCAAAACCTATGAAAAAATATAATATTAATATCTACATTATCTATAGGGATACAAAAAGATGAGTCCTTAAGAGGTACCTAATACGTAAAACCCGACATTTGCCTTATGGAATTTTGGGATGGTTTCGATTATAAAGAAGAAGAAAAAAAACACTATAAGGTTTTTCTATTTGAAGTTTTCTAAGTTGCATCCATAACATAAGTAAATCATGGCACAATCATTTGATATAAGGCTCAATATTCTCTTAAGTTTAATTTAAGCTTAATAGGATAAAGCTTTAGGTTCATCTTATCCTCATTTGCTCTCGTGGAGCTCGATTCTATTTGAAGTTTTCTAGTAGTAGGTGCACATGTGTTTCATACCTAGGCTTTTAGAGATTATGTTCTCTCAAGTTCAAGGGCACTTCTTAAACTTGGGATAATGATGGGGATCATATTCTTGATATTTATAACTTAAAGACTTATTCCAAACATTAGAGCTTTTAGTTAGTTTTGCATGATTATTTATCAACTTTGTGGAATTACCTTCTTTAATATAGTAGGTGTAGGAGTTTGAATATACTGATAAAGTGCATGTAGTGTATATCTCGTACTTTATATGGCTTCAGAAGAATGATGTGAAATAGCAAGTAAGGGATGATTAGGAGAAAATGAGACAGAGAGGAGGATGAGACAATCTTAGGAAGCTTTAGTACACTTGTCATAAGTGAAGGAACTGTTTAAGCATCAAACACTACTATTTTTTATTAAAGGCATTACGGTCTTCGTTTTGATCTTTCAAAATTTCAGTCCGACAACATAATGGCATTTTGTCCAAGATTCTTCCTCCTTGAAATGATAAGAGACTCAAGTGTTTATAGAGTTTGGCCATGAAAAAATCCGTTAGATTATGCTAATGATAAAAAATAAAGATCAATCCTCTTAATAATGGACCCCTTTATGGGCTCCTTTTGAGTTAAGGCTAAATATTGAAAGTCTCATGTTTAGTACACAAGCCTTATTAAAAAAGGTTGAGAGTGGAAGGATTAGTTCAATGGTCCCTATTCCAATCCTACCATGCTAAGATTTTCCTTATTGTCTCGAATTTTATCTGCTTGACTTTCTAGATCTTGTCATTTTAGTCTAAGAGATTCTAATCTAATTCATTTTATGTTTAAATCCCAAAAATCAAATTACACCCTAGATGTCAATTAGCTTTGATCTTATTATCATAGCATGGGGCATTATATTAAAGATTTGATCTTATTCCTTGTTTTATATTGTTAGTTTCTAGCTTCATTATTATTATTGTTTACAATGAACATTTTTAGGCTTATTTTGATAATTACTATTTTGCCATAGCTTTGAGTAGGGTTTTCCTTTTTATGCCCCTAAGGTTTCTAAAGTTTTATGTAAATAATTTGTTATAATATTTTATTCTAATCAATGGCCATTAATATTGAATCAAAAACCTTACTGAGAGCTTTGTTTACAAATCCTAGTCTTCTTTGTTCATTTAATCGTAGCAACAAAACCCTTATGTAGTCACAATCGTGCTATCATATTAATTGTCTAACTTCAAAGCCTATGTTAACTAATTATGCTACCATATCAATTGGTTGCTTTAAAATCTCGTTTGATTATTACTCGTGTTGTTGTATCTAATTACAATTAAATAAACCCAATTCAAATTGATCTATGACTATCACAATATCCACTAGGTTAATTTATCCATATCAGGATTACTTTCTTTGTTCATAAATCAGAAAACCTATAAACATATAAAAAACCCTAAAAACTGAAAAATAACCCAATTTCAAATTCTTTGAATTTAGATACTTCTACATGTTAAACTTAAATATAAAACTGATTTATATCAATACTTCTCTAAAATCTAAAATTTCACCCTTAGAGTAAGAATTATAATCCTTCATCTTAATGTCACACCCCAAAGTAACAAAGTCGTAACAGTCCTACCTTATAAACCATTCTGAGATAGAAGTTAACCTTACAACCGCTATCCTAAACCCGATCTATACAAGGCATCCATGACTAACCCGCTTTGAAGTAAATAGTTGGTAATTTAAATAAATTATTTATCTAAGAAAGTGAAAATATATATATATACTATAATTCAGTTATTACAATTAACGTTTACAACATTTCACCGTAATATATTTTCTAGTTATTACATTATTCAGAAATGAAAAATTCTAAAATAAAAGCTTAAACTTTAAAAATATATGTTTGTTCTTCAAATGTTTTTCCTTACTCCTCAAGATCCAGCAATTGCTAGCTTTAAAATAGTTGTAAGCCATTTCTTAGCAAGCACCTGTACAACGTCTATAAGGATGTAAGCAACCACAACCCAATAAGTTAGGATTGAGGACTTAAAACTATACCATAAACACAAACAAGGTTATCAACCAAACCATTTGGTGCAATGCATGTTCAAGTAAATGCCATCGCATGACATTGATTGGCCCATTGTGAGATTGGAGAAATTGCGTTCACTCTAATCCAAGTTGAGAAGTTGCCGCTAATGCAACAGTTTACGACCAAACCCAAGCTTGTATAATGGAGACATCGTTCCTCCCACAACAATCTTCGAACCATTGACTTCACTCTTACTACGACCTCCTCTCCTGTCACTTAGTTCAACTAAGGATGAAGAAGAGACCATTATTTAATCATGCGTTATCCCTTTCGAAGGAATCGGTATTTGGTTGAAGAATCCTAAGTTTCCCCTAATGGGTGGCCTTGCAGGTCCGATTATGATTATAGATCGTATATTTGATTAGGTGCAATTTAGAGTGATCAATCATTTCATACTAATCATACAATACAAGCCAGAATAACAAATAGAATTATAACATGACTCATAATCAAGCACATGCACACAACCAACTATCTAATAAGCACAACTAAGTATAATCTCAAGCCTATAAAATATAGCAACGTATTAATCCTAACTTACCTCGACTCCTCGACTCCTCGCTCACTTACTTGAGATTCGACTCGCTCAGGCCATCACCAATCATCCTTATAACACAAACGTGATTTCAGTTTTTCATATAACTATTATAGTTTGGTTTATCCTATAACACTTATTGTTATCTTTTGTTTAAGGTTTAATATGTCCAATTATCTAGGTTTTCAAATCTTTTACAATTATTTTGGGTTTGGGGCCAGGTTCGAGTTCAATTTTCGCATCGATTTTTTTAAATTGGGTTCTAGTTTGATTTCTAAGTACTGTTTTATACCCAAACCTCATAAACTCATTTCAACTTATAATATAAAGTTAATCACATTACTTCCAGATATCCTAAATACCATAATTACCCCTAGTCAGTATTTTATTTTACTTGGTACACTTAAATCCTTATTAGTGTACCGAATTTATTTCTGATGTGAGAAATTTTTACATTTTTCATATAATTACATAAATTCAAGATTTCTATCGTATTTATTATATATCCCTATTATTTATATAATGTAAATTTTTATTCTAATATCTTCTATTTATTATATTTCTAATAATTACATGTTATGTATTATCACCTATTATGTATATAATACACATCTAATATTTCTATGACTCTAATTACCATCTCCCAACATCAATTATAATTTCAAAATATCTAAATTCATCCTAAATCAGATTTTACACCTAATTACCCTAAATTACCAAATTGACTTAAAATGTATTATTTTTCCCTATTACTTATTTATTTTATAATTAGCCTAATAATTACATCTAATACCTTAAATACTATAAGCATCACACTTCATCAAATTTCAATATCCTAAAACATATAATTATTCACTAAATCAATAATTAACCCCAAATTACCCATTTTATGCCTCATTTTAATGCTTAAAAATTATCTAAATTTTTCTAAAATAGGTTTCATAGCACTGTTTTACATCATCTAAGTAGTCTATACAAAAATTTTAGGCTCAAAACTACTCTTCTAAGGTCATTCATTTCTAAACCCAAACATGCTCGATTTTGCGTTATTTCTTAAGGATCATATATCACGGGACATATTTTTATCAAAATAATTTTTTTTCTAAAAAATACATACTAAAATATTCCAGAATAACAAAATTCATAATTTAATAAGAATATTTACTATTTTTACAAAATTATATAAAATCGGGCTGGAAATCGAACTCACCGATTTAGGTGGTCATATGTATGTCGGCCTACCTGAGCGCTGCCACCACCTTATGTTGGTCGTGGCCATCTCCTCTCAACTGCTCGTCGAGTTTGGATACTCCTTAGAAGCCTCAACTATATAGATTTTTTGTAATTTTTTCTAAAACCCTAATTTACTCTCAATTTCACCTCTCTTTATTTTTCTCACTCTCTAAACAAACCAAATGAGCTTCTAAAATTTTCTTACTATTTATAAAGCATTAGGGAAATTATTATGCATTAAATCGATTTGACAACTACTTTATTTTCTTCTAATTTGCCTTTTATGTTGTTCTAATTTAATTGGCTAGTTTTTTTCTTATTTTCCCTAGCAGCTACGACTCAAATCTAGACTATTCCTTGTTTTTTTCTGATTTTTCTTTAATTAATTATGAATTTTCTTTAATTATTTAATATTATTTTAGTACATTTTTTGTATTTTAAGTAATTAAACATATTTATACCTTCATGTAAATTCATATATAGTGTAAATAAATATTCCTAAATATCATTTAGGTTATTATATGATTTTTAGTATACATATAATATATCTCTAGCAATTCGTTAATTATCGGAATATATTTTATGCATTTTCGATAAATAACGAGTTATATACTTAAAATTTAGAAATTTTATATTCTTTTATTTTATTGTTTATTTTCTTAAATTCAAACTTTCCAGATCATTTTTACTAATATTTTTAACTTTACTTTATAATTTAAACTCGATCGGATCTTTCAACCAATCAGAACCTCAAGTAGCTGATTGTGGGGTTTATACTTAAGTTTAGGAATTGTAATCCTACTCAATTGGATTTTGATTCTTGAACTTGAAACAGTGAATCGCAATTCAATTCCAACACTTAAACTAAAATATCCAATTTATCCTTATATGTATTTGGCAAGAAACAAAACACACACACACACACACGCACGCACGCACGCACGCACGCACGCATATACTAATATAAACATCTTATCAACAAATATACGATATTCATGATTATAGCATATTGTATACATATTAGATTACATATTTTACACAATACACAGTTGTTGTATATTACATATTACAAACATTTGACATAACCTACTACACGAGATACATGTATATATAAGTTGTAATTAAATATAATACATATTATGGTATATGTTAAAATCTATTTATAAATTTATTTTTTTAAAGCATTTACACAAAAATAAAATCTAGATTATATATTTATTAAGTATTCTTTTTATACATAAATACATAGTTTACATATATCACTATTAAATATATCATACCATATAGTGTACATATATATATGTATGCATACATATGTATAAATACTAATAGGTGACATACCCGTGTTGCTTCTATAGGGAAAAAAAAAATCTATTAAGTTTAGGATAGTAGAGAAAAAAGAAAACCTTGAAGATGTTGTGGGAGTTAAATTTAGACATGTCAAGTGGTTTTGATTAACCTCATAAAATGTAAAATCGTATAATTCATATGAATAGACGTGAAGCAATTGAAAAGGTAGTTTTTGATAAAACGAAGAATATTTACCCATAGATAAACTATTTTTCATAATTTTTAAGGGGGCATAAAGTATAATATAGCCTATATTTAATAATATAGATATGGATAATATATATATATATATATACATAATACCACTATTGAATCAAACTACATACACATGTTGCTCAAACAAAAATTAATAAATGAAGACTTTATAAGATCCAATTTCTATATTCTTGAAATTTGCTATGCCTATTTTAATAAAGTAATTGCTCATGTATTGCAACATTTCAAATGTTGACGAAATTATTGAAGATGAATTAGAGAGATGTAGATCAAGTGAATTATAATAAATACAAAGATATTAAAATAGATGGTATAAAATGTGAAAGTATAAAAAAATCATGATACTTAAATTTGTTTTTTCCAGCATGTCAAAATCGGATGAAGAAAAATAATTATAAGAAATAAAAGAAAATAGATAATTCACTTTTAATTCACATTTCAATTATACAAAACTTCTTAACAATATAATAGTTTAGACAACAAAAGAAAATAAATAAATAATAGTTTCGATTAGTTAAAGTATATAATAAGAATGTAGAATTGAATGATGGTGTTATAGATTTGAAAATGTTAGTATTTTCTAGTCTCTCTTTGTAAAAGTAGAGATCCGATTGAAGTAGTCATATACGTACTACGTGAATAGCATATTACACGTAGTTTCAAAGAAGTAAAATGAGACTGTCACTTGAAAGGATGATTACGTAAGAATAAAGTAGAGAGAAAGAATAGGCAATCTCAGTGTCTTAAATGCATAAGTAACAGACAAGGTAGCCTTAAGAGACCTTAGGCATTCACCTTGTAACTTAAGAGAATGAAATCAATTCTTTACTTAAATGCTATTTTATCTTAAAAAATAGAGTTTTCATAGTGGAAGACCCTTTTTTCGATCTCTCTAAGAGTTCTAAATGATAAGGAAATACTAGGTATCTATATGTTTTTAGACATTATGGCATCTGTCGGATCAACAAATGAGATGGAGCTTGCTTGATTCATGCTTATCGAAAATGAGTTAGCTAATGAGCTACCTAAGAAAGATTGAAGGTGGATGGACTGATCCAACGATCCCTATTTCAAACCTACTAAGCTAAATCTCCTTTAATCATTACAATATAGATTGGACTCCTTAAGCCCTATCACCTAACTCAAGGAGTCAAACCTAAATAAATAATGAGTTTATCCCAATAACTAATATAACAATTTTTAGTCGTTTACATTTTGCCCCCTAACTAAAAGTTCCTTAGACATATTCAAGGGGGTTTTGGGCGTTTTTAGAAGTTATTTCTTCAAATATTATGTAAACATACTAAACATTGACTTTACTTACTTGATTACTTCTAATATCTATAGAATTGACACTTCTGTTAGATCATTGGCGAGTTGAGAATGATATACTAGTATTTATTTTGCTACCATAGAACACATGGCACTATTAACTTATTACTCCTATGACATTGATTCGCCAAATAATGTGTATGTGGTGGCTCTTCTCAATATTTCTTATTTTATAATCATTGGAAAAAAAATAAACCTATTAGAGCATTCATAGGAATTTAGAACTTTTTAAACATCCCATCCAACTATATTATATGCACACCAATACACACGTACGGACACGCGTGTACACACACACACATATATGTATGTATATGTATATGTGTATGTGTCTTATTCATACAAGTAAATGAGGGTAGTACTATCGTGAAGTGGAGTGAAGCTCCAAAGCGAAGATTGAAAGAGTTATGCTACACTACGTAGAGACAGCGTAGGGGCACAAGGGCAGCACCCTCGTAGTACAGTATTAATCAATTAATTATATATATAGTATATGTTGATGATAAGAACTAGCCTAGTTGACAATAGACGGGCACTGAAATCCAAGAAATCTTAAATTTAATCCTTGCAAGCATGAATCTTTTTTTTTTTATTTGTCAAAACACACCACTCATTATCTTCTTTTTCGTACAGCATATCTTTAGTAACCAAATAGATTTTTTTTTTTCATAGCTACTCCAAATCTTCTCCTCCTTCTTTAAATCCTCCTTAACTGATTAAAATTTGTTTTATCTTTAATACTTTTGTCAAATCTTCTTACATAACTAAATGTTACCAGTAATATCTAATTTCAAATCCTGGATTCAATCCAACAATATCATCAAAGTGTATCAAAATACCAAATCTAGATTTTTAATCTTTATCCTTTTGCCTCCATCACTTTTATATATATCAGGTCATCAACTTCTTTTGCTCCATCATGTTTCTTTCATCAATTTCTTTCTTTTCGATTCTTTCATCATTCTAATTCAATCTTATATAGGTGGCGCATGGCATAACTTGACTCGAATTCTTGTCCATGCTCACATAAATAATACTTTAATCACATTTCCAACTCTCTCTTTTTCTTTTTCTCTTCTTCTTCTTTCTTAGTTGAGTCTACATGAATTCTTGATAACCTGGTAAATGCAACTCTACATGTCTATTGGCCTAAGCTTCAACTATATCTAAGATTTACACTTCTTTTCATGTAAGCACTCGACACAATTTGCTAGACATGTCCATTGAATAGTAATGGAATATCGTATATATATATATATATATATATTACGAATTATTTTACCGTAATTGCTAGACTTCTCTTGTTGCATTACTCCACATGTGCAATTCTTGAACTTAGTCTAAAGTACGACTCTTATCTGGTGTGTTTTCACCAACTTTGTTTCCTATTTCTTCAATTTTATTCTTAGTTGACAAATTCGTATAAAAAGGATGCACATTTAGATCTCAATCATCACACTTATTTTAAGTCTTTTCAACAAGTGGCCAAGTGATTAAAGATTCAATTTCTTTATTCCTTTTTATTGTTCCTACATAAACTATGTGTTTCCTTCCTTAATCTTCATAAATGCTATGTTGAATTGAGGTCAATAGTATATCTCCTTAGACAAGTAGCTTGTTGAGGAATTTATTTATTTAAACCTTAAGGTTCTTGCCCTTTTGTGGATTTGATTTGTCAAAAGTTAGAACTACAATAAACCACAATGAGACATTTGCCCTTATTCGACCATTTAAATCATACTCTTGCTAGCGAACCTTCCATGAGCTATGTCAAGTAATTGCGTTTCAATTTACATACTTCTTTCATGCATAAGAAGGGGTGATGACAACAATTATTTTAGTAATACTTTCCCTCCTTTATATATTGAATATATTGATTTTGTGCTCTTGTAGGAAAAGAGATGAAGTCCAATCCAAGTCAATGCATAGAAGTAGTGAAGATGAAAAACTTATTGGTATATCAAGATAAATGTCTACTACCCATCCCATGTCTTCGGGATAAGTGCTTAGACGAAACTATATCTGAAGACATGTTCTGGGACAAAGCCAAGTGCCAAGAAGCCTATGCAAAACCTCATACTAATGGCGGTCTTCAATTTATTAAAAGCGAGCCTTGTACTAATTCTAAAGACACCATCAGGGGAGATTCAGTGTTGCGCTTTAAAAACAAGAGAGAAGTGCTACCTCTCTCCAATTCCCTATTCTCATTCTTAAAGGAGCTAACTTTTAAATGGGATAATTGGGTAGCATATATTACAGAGAAGCTAGAATACATGACTTTACTGAAAAAGGTTAAAGTCCTCCGTGCTATTGCCATTTCTATTCAGTTGCGGTTCCCACAAATGAGTGGAATGGAAGTATAGCAAGCAATCATCTCATGTTAAAGTATTCAGACCCATACATTTATCACTTCATAGGGGGAGATAACTCCAAAATTAGAAGATATTGCTGTACTATCGAATCTTTACAACTTTAGATGAACAGGCCTTATTGGCATGAGAGTATAAGCTAAATAGCTTAGTAAAATATTTCCCTTAACCATACAATAAATAAGTTATACAACAATTTAATTTAATCAAATGAATGTATAAACAATCGATATGCCATACAAATACATCCAAGTAAACTCAAATTTAATGCCCTCCAAAGTTAAGGTTGGAGATACATCGGCACCAATCAGATTCGGATATTATACTAGAACTTATATAATAAAAAAACTCCACGTTTCGTATTCAAAATATAATCATATATCTATTTTCAATTTTTATTAAAAGTCAGTTCTACATATGATTGTGAGTAGGTTTACGCAATCCTCATTCATCCTTAAACGAAGGTTTCTAAACTAGACTCTTAACTAAGCGGTTAGCACTTTCAATACCTAGTATTCCCAAGAGCCAAGGTAAGGTTATATTGCACATATGTACCGTACAACAACACTATAATCACAAATAATCAACCCATGTATGGCCTTTCTACATATATGATACTATTCATATACGTATATTTATACTTATAAAATAATTTTTTATTAAAATATTTTAATCTTAAATATATATTATATCTATACGTATGAGCATAATATACACGTAAATGTACTCTATATACATATGTACATATACAGTTATATTACATATTGATATATATATATACATAATTCAAATAATATTATACATAAATACGTATGTATTCCATTACGTCCAGCACATGTATATACATATACATAGAATTTTATAAAGTGAAAATACTAAGTATATATACATATATCTACTATACACGCATACATATGTATATTATATAATAAAAATAATAGGTATATATATATATGTACATAATGACGTATACACAAGGGTATATGTAAATAAATAAAGAAAATTCTTAATATATACATATGTATATAAATAAAGGAAATACATAGTACATACATATATATTATATGTGTATACATACATATATTATACAAATAAATATTAGATATAATTATATATATACTCATGCAAACATACATATATGTATATACATAAATAAAGAAAATACTAAATACATACATATGTATATAAATAAAGAAATACATAGTACATATATATATCATATACGTATAAATACATGTACCAATACATAAGTTCTTGTACAAATTATTTGTAAGATTACTATGACATGTACACTACACATATATATATATATACTTTAATATTTAGACAAATATATGAACATAAATATTTAAATGCATGTATGTATAAGATATAGTAAATAATTATTACAAAATACATATACTATACATAATAAAACATACTTATATATTATTTGTATGTAGAATTCCTAGATTCTTTTTCCTCTTTTTTCTTCTTATCCTTACTTGAAATTTAAAAAAAAAAAAAAAAAATTGAAGAAGATGGACAATGAAAGTTTACGGTGAAAAGGGAAAAAATTAAACGACTTGATGTGTGTTTTACTTAGACAACTTTTGGATGAAAAAAAAATAGCAACAAAAAGGCTTAAAAACAGAAGAAAAAGAAAGATTGAAAATCTTGCTTAATCTAGTAATTAATGGGAAAAGACATGTGCTTTATTGGATTGTCCTTTTTCCCATTATTTCTCAATACTTGTAACTTGAAAAGGATCACATGGGCTGTTGAAATCTAATCAGCAAACTAATGTGGAAGCATGGAAAAAATAGAGGAAAGAAAAAGGGAAAAGAAAAAGAAAGGAAAAAGAAGAAAAAAGAAAAATTAAATTAAAAAACATTTGATTTTTTCAAATACAAAAATTATATATTTAGTATTTATCAAATAATTTTGAGATTTAATAAAAATTTATTAATTTAATTGATACCCATTATGTTTATAATAATTACGAGTTATTTCAACATTTTCGTTAAGATTTATACGTGATTACGCATATTAATTGATAATTACAATCGGCTATGGTTATATTATTATTAAGTTACATTTATTCATTTTATAAGCTTAAAATTGTAGTTTTAGGTTTTTGTCAAGTTCAAGTTCGATTTCAGGTATTTACACGTATATCGGATTTAAAATTTTTATACGTGATTTAGGTTTCGATAGAGTTTTTAAGGCTTTTATTATCGATACTATATTCAGTTTCACAATTTAATAAAAAATTTTATTTTACCTAGCCTTATCGATCCATAATATCATCTAAAATACTTAGACCTAAATTAGAGCTTATACTATTGACTATGTAGGGTTTACAGTTTTTACATAAGTACCAGATGCCAAAGTATTGCCTTAGGCTTAAGACATAGAGGCCAAGATGCTAGGGCATCGGCTGGACGTAAGGCATGGAAGCCAAGACGCTAGGCATTACCTAGGCTTCAACCATGAGAGCCAAGATGCCAATGCATTATCTAAGCTTAATGCATGTAAGCCATGAAGCCAAGGCGTTACCTAGGCTTAAAGTGTAGAAGTAAAGATGCTAGAGTGTTGCCTCAGCTTAAAGCGTGAAAGCTGAGATGCTAAAGCGTTACTTAGGCTTGAGGCGTAGGAGCCAAGATGCTAAGGGATTGCCTAGGCTTCAGGCATGGAAGCCAAGATGCCAGGGTGTCATTAGGGCTTTAGGCATAAGAGTCAAGATGCTAAGGCACTACCTAGGCTTAAGGTATGGGAGTTGAGATGCCAGGGCATTGCTTGGGCTTTTGGCATAGAAGCCAAGACACCAAGGCTTTGCCTAGGCTTAAGGCATAGGAGCCAAGATGCTAAGGCATCACCTAGGCTTTAAACATGGAGACCGAGATTCCAGAGCATTGCTTAGGCTTAAGGAGTGGGAGCCGAGATACCAGGCTGTCGCCTAGGCTTAAGGCGTAGGAGCCAAGATACCAAGACGCTGCCTAGGCTTAAATGAGTAAGATACAATACACAAAGATGAGTAAGATAATAAAAGTTTTATTATTGAGTAGTGAAATTTGTTCTTTATTTACAAAAGCAATACTATAGCTTGAACCCATTTTTTTTTTCTTTTCAATACCTAACAAATCACTAATCACTTTCAAAACACTCATGTGCTATCACATGGTTATCATAGCTTAGAAGCGAGTTATTCCTAATGTCATTATCTTTGATGACAAGCTCCCCATTTTGAATTCTTTCATAAAATATCTTTCTTAAGTTTCGACAATCCTTAGTAGGATGATTTACCATTCTATGAAACCGACAATATTTGGGATTTCTTCCTTTATTCTCTGTAGTTTGGCGCTCAACTCTTGGCAACTTGATAGCTTCATCCTACAATCAACAGTTAAGGATGGCATGTACCTTGCTCATCAGGCATGGAAAACAAAAGAGTTTCTACATCTTTCTTAGGTCTCTTACTAGCATTAAAGTCCTTACTCTCAATCAAGGACATGAATGCTACTCGTTTGTTAAGCTTGCTACTTTCCTTCTATTGCCTCATGATAGAGTTGTTCGTCCTTCATGCATTCTCAACAAGTGCAGCAAAAGAACACAGGGAAAGATTCTCTCGGTGCACAACATATTTAGAGAATATCCCTTGGATACAAATTTTCACTAGTTTTCTTTCATCACAAATATCTTGAATGTCTAGAGTACGTTCTCTAAAACGCTCTATATAATCCATCAGAACTTCCTCTTGGTTTTGTTGTATTCTTCCCATATCTATAATCGTGACTCACTCTTGAGTTGAGAAAAATTTCTCTAAGAAGAGTTTACACATAGTCCCCTATGAATCAACTAATCCCAATGGGAGGCTGACATACTAGGTGTATGCCTTCTCTATCAATTATTTAGAGAGTTCTTTGAGCTTCAAGTCATCATCAAGCCTATAAGACTCTAGGGTATTGATAAATTTCAGTTGGTGTTCCTTTGCACTTCCCTTCTTGCCATTGAATAGCATGAACTTAGGACTTACATAGTCTTTAGGATATGACTTCGCTGCGATGCGTTTGTGATATGGGAGTTTCAACTCTGGTACTCCTATAGATAACCTAGCTTATAGTTCTCTCGTATAAATGTCCAAGTCTTCCTTTGTTATAAAGGAAGTCTTTAAAACAGGAGCTATGGACATAAGTAACGCAGTAGGGGCAAGATTGGGGTGAGAAGTAGATCCTGCTAAGATTGGGATGGTAAGATTGGATGAAGCAGCAAGCACCTGGGAAGATGAAGAGCTGCCTAAATGGACTCTTACATTCTCTGATGCAAGAGTTAGTTGTTGTATAGGTTCTAGTGGGGGGCTTTCATCACCTCCTCTCTGATGAAGATCCTTCTCAATGACCGGAGGATTAATTAGTTAAGCTAAGGTAATACCGTTTGGCTCTACAACAAACATAGGATTTAGTAAAGCCATACCTTATTATGCACCAATAGTAGCAACCATCCCGATAAGGATGGGTTGGAATATAGCCATAAACTGATTTAAAGCCCTTGTAGCCTCTTACATTGTCCGCATTATCTTCATGGGATCTAGAGGAGCCTCAGGCATCAAATGGTCCTAGCCAATATTTTCAGGTGGTGGGGATAGATTCTACTCTGTAAACTCAACATTAGTGTCGAGCTTTTGAGAAGTGATATCAGACATATTAGTTGTTCTCTTCCTGGGGGATGCCATGTCTCTACAATCACTCTTCCCTAGTAAAGTTGTCCAAATGTAGAAGTAAGGGTTCAATTGAAGTGGTCACGTATTAAAGAAGTTAAGCGAGACTGTCACCTAAAGGGATGATTAGGTGAGAATAAGATAAGGAGGAAGAACATACAATCTCAATGTCTCAAATGCACAAGTGATAGACAAGGTAATCTTAGGATACTTCAGGCATTTACGTTATAGCTTAAGTAAATGAGATCGATTCTTTACCTGAACATTATTTAATCTTAGAGAACAGAGTTTTCACAGCAAAACATCATTTCTCCGATCTCTCTAAGAGTTCTAAATGATGAGGAAACATTGGGTATTTATAGGCTTTTTGGCATAATGCCATTCGTCGAATCATCTAAGTGATCAACGGATGAGATAAAGTTTGCTCAATTTATGATTATCCAAAATGAGCTACCTAATGGGGCTAAAACCAATAGCCTTCTTTATAAGTGTATGAGCTTACCCGAGAAAAGTTGGAAGCAGATAAACTGATCTACTAATCCCTATTCTGAGCCCACTATACCAAATATCCTTTAATCATTCCAATATAGACTAAACTCCTTAGGCCTTATCCCCTACTTGAAGGAGTCAAGCCTAAATAAATAATAAGTTTATCCCAATAACTAATATAACAATTTTCAGTCCTCTACACTCTTTTTAATCATAAAACCTAAGATATATAACGTTCCTTTTAAAAATGAAGATGTATTTGAAACATATAAAGGTAAACCACCTACATTAAGATAAGAGGAAAATTTGTCAATTTATAATGAAAGAAAGTTTATCAATTCATAGCAATGGCAACATGTAAATGAATACAAAAGTAAGGCTAATAGTTCATTTTTTATATGTAAACAATATTTAAAGGGGTATGAAATCCAAAACTTAAATTTTTACATATACAAGAATTAAGTGTACTATTGTGTGAATATAATATATTATGTGGTATATTACCTATAATGCATCCCGCATGCTATAAATTAAATGATAGGTTTTTCTTTCTTTCTTTTTCCATTTTTTATTTTTATTAATTTATTTAATCAATATAATTTATATAATATATATGTATGGTATGTGTAAAATTAGGTCCTACTTCAAAAAGGTTCAACATTTTTCTTCTCTATTTTTTTTAAAACTTTTTTTTCTTTGTTTTTGCTCTTTAAGTTAATTAATATAAATGGTTATAATATTTAAATATATTTACTAATAGTGCTAACGTACTGATGATGTGGCAATGACATGTTAATAATCTGGCCATTTCAATACCCATATGATAAATTTGGGGATTAATTATTAGATTTTGAAAAGGTCAGACATCGATGTAATTTGCAAAGTTCACAAGAGTAGTCAATGTTATTTTCCTTAAATTATATATATATATATATATCATTCATGTATATATTATGTCGTATATCATACATTCCACATATAATACATCCTATACATATGTGTCTATCTGTAAATATATATACATATTTAATATGTAATATATGAATGTCTTAGTACTACATATACTATGCCTATATCAAAATTTGTTACAATGAATTATATACAGTACGTTTTTTTTAATATGTGTATACTAATTGTGTGTGTGTGTATACATATGCATTTATGTATGTAAATCATTTATACAAAAGATTTATAGAATATATTTTTACAAATATTAATTTTTATATTAGAGCCATTTTGTATGTAACACTATTAAGATACCATATAGTACATATATGTAGACATTATATATTATGATATAGTTATAATATGTTGTACATATCATATAAACCTCATGTCTTTATGCTACATATAGTATACATAAATTAAAATTCATTATAATATATTATATATTATACATTATTTCAATAATATAGTGATACTTGTGCCAATGATTTAAGCTGATTATGGCACAAATTCGATTTTGTTATCATTTCCAAGAACAAAGTAAGAAGCATAATCAATCTACATCATTTAAGAGTAAGTTCACATCATTTGGCTACCTATTTTTTTACTAAAGTTTTGGCCTGTCAAACATTTCCCTATTTCAACATATACATTTGCATATGTTGTAACACCTTCGGCCCTTAATGGGCAGCACAACCTAACACATGTCCCTACAAGTCAGAAACATATTAAGGCTTTATAATCCACAAATTAACCTTCAAATCTTGTTTTAAAATAATAAACTATATTAGGTGTTCAAAATCTCAAAAGGAAACGGAATATCCATCTACTCAAAATCATTAAAACCTGGAATAAAGTCAAATATTCACATTATGTAAGAGTCAAACTTGCTCCCAAACATAAGATCAAAATATGGGTATCATCAACGAGTCTAATACACTCCTAAATACACATCAACTAAATATAACATCCAAAAGGGAGTCTATCTCCTAAGAGAAAACAATTGAAGTCTTAAAGACTTATAGGTCAACATCTTACCCAACTAAATATCTCTAGAATAAATCTAATATCTCTAAGACAATCAAGCAATCTCTCTAAGCCAACTCAAAATCCATCAACTTTAGTCATTATAGAAATACAAGTAATCCACTCCGTCCTCTTCTTGGAAATCATCCATTAAAGGCTCCTTATAAATGACAATCCCCAATATTTGTGCCTAAAAAACAAAAAGAAGGAGATGAATCCTAGTACATAGCATACAAACACACGGGGATGTCATTCCAAACTAATACATGTCTAATGCAAAATAAATATTCAACCTGTTATTATCTTGTTATTTAGCCAAAAAATAGCCAAAGGTACTCAAGACCCTGTCCAACCATGATCTCTTGTATATATAAATAAAGATAGTACAATATAAGTCTTTTCATTACTACATACATAGTATAGTGAATGCCAATTGACCAACACTCATGAATTGAGAATCATGAGATACCTAAATCTAGTTGCTCATCTCAACATGTAGGTCTACCTAAGAAGCCTCATATAAAGATCATCATTAGCCCCTCATACTCAAAGACGGGCCAGGAAAGCAAAATCAACATAACAATGTTTTAAGTCGAATATGAGTTAGTCTAATTTAATTCTATTCTTATACGCATAAGCAACAAACAAGTATAGCATACCTAAATAACTTGGTACCAACTATAAGACCTATATCAAATCAAGGAATAACTCAAATCAAGAAACAGAAAAAAGGAATAGCAAACTTCCTTCATCCATCAACTTAATGAAATCAATACAAGGTTAAGTTAAGCCCCTAACTCCCTACTTAAGTTATATTCACTTAAGCACCATATGATTCTAAACTCTCTAGACTCTTAAAGGTTGGAATAACTATGAAACACTGGGTCTTGGATAAGGTTAGATGTATACTATAATTAGGTACAAGTTTGCAGTTGAAAAAGTTGAAACAAAACAAGATTAGGGGCTCAGTAGAGCATAATGTCTAGATGCTAACAAATGAAGTCCAGATGTTAGCTTAAAAGATGCATTTGAGCATGAAAACCGAATTGTGTTCGAATGGTGCATATAGCATACCCTAGCATGTAAGTGCTAAGGTAGCTCCAATTTCTCGTCAAGACAAATGGATGCTAGCTGAAGGTGTCTAGATGCTACACTTCTGTAAACTTAACCTCCAATGATTCAAACCTAAACTCTTCTACTAAAAAATCCAACCCTAGTCTCTATGAGGTTACTTCTATAATACACAACTCTAAGCCTTAAAAACACTTCTCATAATCTTAATCCAAAACACAAGCTCTAAACCCTCACAATTCATCCCAACTTCAACTTTCTACAAACCCAATAACTTAATAGAGAAAAGGGATAAGAGATTTTACTTGATAAGTTGATTAGGAGCTTAAAACCTCCAAAAGGAAGACAAAACTTTAAAACTTAAGCTATAAAACCACCAAGAAATTCGAATTTCAATACCTTAGTTAGTAAAACTCCTTCAAAGGAAAGTTTTTTAACTAAAAAGAGCCTAGAAAAGGAGTCTGGAAGGCCTACTTACCTTATAGATTGCTTAATACAAACTTTCTTAAAGGAATTGGGCTCAAGAGCCTTATTCAACTAATCTAGTGAGGTTAAGAGGAAAAGGTTAGAGCGGCTTAATGAATACTTAGGTTTTTAGGGAAAGATAAGGTAGCTAGGTTTTACGGTAAAAGGAGGGTTTAAGCCTACTAGAAAGAATTACGAAAATGCTACTGATTTTGAAATTATTTTCTTTATTTTTGACATAAGCATTACATATGTATAATCGTTCAAATATAACATAAATATATCATTTTATAGAATATATGTAGCAAGTATGTATTACAATCAAGATAAAATATATCGTACAATACACCTCTACATCATAATTTAAGACATATTTTATAATATATAACAAATATTATGTTATACTTATACACTAGATGTAGTATGTATGACAAATAGTGTCATGTGTGATAAATGTGTATTACTATATTAAATATATTACATTAATACTATGACATGATATTATATAAATGTTAGAATAAAATTATATATATAATTATACTACATTTATACATCTTCGAGAGATTAATGATATATTAGATAAAGACAACTTTATATTCATTCCATTCCATAATGAATATGCTCAAACTAAATAGTCAACTAGAATGGGATCATGATTTTATGGTCGCTACAAGAGATAAGATTGAAATTGTCATTTCGGTAACATTTACTTATACAGTTTTTATAGTACTAAACTGAACAAAAAAAAAATTCTCGTATATAGTTTATAAGTTTACTTAGTAATTGGACAAAAAAAATAGACAAAAAATTGGGCTGTCGAACTAGATAAAAGGCTCAAATTTTATCACATCTATATTATGGTATAAAATTGAAATTTACTGAATAAAAAAAAATTATATTGCATTCTCAAAAATACCCCTCTATATTACAATATTAAGTTAATTAATAATACTTTGATTATATATTAAAAATACTTATTTTATAATATAAATAATTAATTTTTTAATAGCTAGTAAATTTACAATTTTTTATTTAATATTATATATGATTTCTTTAATTATATTAATTCGATAATCTATTTAGATAATGTTAAGGGTATAAATATCAAAATATACTTACATATACTAAATAAGCAATAATACAAAATTTTGTATATGATATTATATAAATCAAGCATGATATAATAAACTTATATTGTTTTATTTCTTTATATTTATAATATATAATTCTCTTTATCCAGTTTAAACCTTACAACGAAACACTATTTTTTGTCAATCCCATTTTATTTCGATCCATTCCGTCCTAATCGATGTTCTACATACCAAACATAATATAAAGTCATGAAGATTAAGATTTGTTGTTGATCGTGATCCAAGTTAGGAGGCATTTTGGATCATATTATTTTACATTTTTCTGATTGTTATAGAAAAGTGTATATAAATACTGATTCTACAAGTTCCGTCATATGTAAAATGACCAAAATGCCCTATACCATTCCACCAAATTGGAAACCCAACAAAATTAACTCAATTCTCACATGCAATTCAAGATTAAGCTTCTACAAGATGTAGTTAAGTTAAATCCATCAATAATTACAAGAATCGATGACAAAATCACTTCCATATTCAATCAAATCCTTCACAATCTTTAACCTAATCAAAAGCAATACTAATTCAACTAACTCATCAAACAACTTCATTATCAGCATCATCAACATTTAAATACACCATAATACTATTTGTGTTTACGATTTAGTTGAAAAATTTGATGGAATGTTGGTATTTGAGTGGAGGCCAAAAGAGGAAGAAAAAGAATAATATAACCACGGCAACAACCGGAAAAGTGGTGGTAATCGTCGCCAGAATGAGGGTGTGAATGATGGGTGTGGTTAGAGAGGATGAAGTAATGGTGTTTTCGATAGTGTCAGTCCAATTATCCGAAAGGGTGCGCGGAGGTTATATTGATATATATTGGTTTTGTCTTCCTTACGTTATACTAGTGGATATTTGGTATAATTAATTTAGGTTAATGAATAGATTAAGATAGAGATACATACTTTAGTTTGATATATAAAAAATATTAATTGGGTATCCCAAAAACACTTGTTAAAATTAAAATAAAGACAAATAATTTTTTTGTATATAAGACCTTAAGAAATATCTAAAGATTTAGGACTCAAATCATTTAACTAAAGAACATAAAAAGAGGGGGAAAAAAAAAAAAACGAAGCTTAGACAATGTATATGAATTTAACATAGTTTGACCAAAAAAAAAAAAAGAATTAAACATAGGTTTCAAGACAGTTTACTTGTTTTATATACCATGGATAATTTAAAACTTGCATAAACTCTTCCCAAAGTAACTAAAATCGTTGTTGAAATTATATTTTGTGTTGATGGATTAGATTTTTTTATAGTTAGATTCTCGTTTAGTTAAGAAAACTTTTCAATATTAACATTCGGTATTAATTAGTTACTACCTACCTATTTACCGTCGGTTTGGTACCACAATAATATATACACAAACCATAACATCAGAAATGGATAAGCATCCAAATTTTTTCCTCGTCCCACTTATGAGTTAAAAAGTACGAATTTTGTCAATGTTTATATTATAAATATGATCATTTTTATGGTTCGTTTTTGTTCGGAAATTGTCCATAGAGCCATTAGCCACAAAGGCCAATCCATACTCTCCCTCTCCCTCTCCCTCTCCCTCCCTTCCATTGATATCACATCAATCAGGGTAAATATAGGGCATCTCAATTGTTATATCTGTAATAGCAACAAATTTTATTTTTTATTTAAAATGATATAAAAACCAATTAATTATAGGAAATTTAAGTTTGATATTGGATTCATAATAAAACTCATTGTATATCTTTTACTCCCAGCATATTAAGATGTTAGTTTCAAGATTGAAACTAGAATTGAGAGAGGGATTAAAACTCAACAAGAACAGATATGCCTTTCATAAAGAAAAATTGTTTCACAAGTAATTATTATAAGCTATTTCTTAATCTGATTATAAGCTATTTGTTAATCCAGTTCAGACGAGTAGATAAATATAAAAGTAAAAGGAATGATAATAGTAAAATATTACAATCCCATTAATATTATATCATAGTAGTATAAATATAATTGAAAAAGGATGGGTACCACATAGCTAACAGACGAAATTTTGTTCACCATCCACCGCAGCCAAGCCCACTACAACCACCCAAAAGAAAACGAAAAACATAATAAACTTAAAAAAAAAAAAATGGAAAAGCCATAAAATCCATTCTCTCGTTAATAACCATAGAATCTTTCTCGTTCGTTGAAAACTGGTCTGACTATTTATTTCTATTTTTGTTTTTTCCTAACTTCTGTTACAATAATTATTAAGGAGAAAAATAGAATTAAACATATTAAAAATTTATATTCGTACTGCCATATTACAAAAAGCCTCGTCCATGCTCGATCCCCCGAATATAAATCGGTTGCTTTTAAGTCAAGAGACGGAACCAAGCTATTAATACATCACAACTCTCTAATAATTATAACGATATAACGATATATGCTCTTTTTTGATGATTAAGCTCCACCAGTCAAGCTAATAATTATAAATTATTGCAGTAATGGAGGTTCGACCCAATCCTACAATGGACAACTCCTCCACCACCGTCCACCGTCACCCACCATCCAAACAGCCAAACCCATGTCCCAATCCGGTCGATTCCACCTCCGTCACTCAAAGGTCAATTCCAATCCTCTCCCTCCTTCTCCCAAAATGAAAATCATACCTTCATGTAATTGGGTTGCTCTTTTATGTCTGCGTGTACAGAACTTTGATGCGAATTCTGATTGTTTGTGTTTGTTCTTGCATTGTGCAGGCTTCAGAAGGAATTGATGTCTCTTATGGTAAGCGTACAAGTTTCATGAGCTTTCTCAATCTCAATGCACTTGTCAATAGACCATACAAGGAATCTTTACACATATCTAGTCTGACAGTAGATAATTCTGTGTGGTTTGTGTTCATAAGGATTGAGCAGGTTGAGGTAGAAGTAGAAGTTGAGCGCAACATCAACATCGACAGACTTGTTTTGTCGTTGATTTACAATATGTTTGGATAGGTAGAAGTCAATGGAAATCAAGGAAAACGGAAAGAAAATATACGTTTGGATCACCTCAAAGAAACTGAAAATGGGACGAACTTGATAGAAACTTACGGAGACAATTCCACTCAAAAGCCCTCTTTTTTTTTTCTCACCAAATTTAGAAAGAAATCTATTCAAATGTATGAAAATAGTATAAAATTATAGAAATTTCCTTAGAAGGAAAGACAGGAACAAATACCGTTCATCTAGAAAATGCTCTTCTTCACTGTTTTCTATTTTTTCTTATCATGATGTGTTAGAAAGAAAACAGTAACAGGTATAACAAGACCTCTCTTTGCTTCTCTATCTTTTACTCTCTCTCTCTTTCTCTCTCTATACGAAACTCTTCTTTAGGTCTCTCTCTCTTCTAGTCATACAATAAAAGGTAGTTTAGTCAGATGAAAAAAATATTCTTACTCTTTTTTTTTTTCTATTTCCTCACATTTCTATTTTTTATATCCAAACAACAACAAAAATCATATTTCATTTGATTTATTTTCCACAACTTTCTTTTGAGTTCTAGCTTTCACTAAAGTTGCCTTAGAGTGCCTGCAGGCACTCGTTAACAGAACTACTGCATGATATAGTACCTTGATCATTGTGTGCATAATTAGAAAATGATTTAGTTAATGAGGTTAAGGCACTTGCTAAGAGCCCAAAAAAGTAGAGTTGTATGCGTTGAATGCAAAGATCTGGAGAAAACAAGTATATGAAAAGGTAAAAAGTTCCTTTGTTTTTTTTTTAACCTGTCATCAAATGTCTAAGACACCCGTTATCATTTTCCTTGGTAGAAATTAATAAAAATGAAAGGAGTCTTGGGTCTGTATGCTTTTTTGGTTTGTTTATGGTCTTAAGTAATGTTAGTTCTTGGTTAGATGAGTTCATTATGTTCAATATGTTAAAGGTGGCAACTTTTGCACGATTATCAATATTAACATGAATGAATAGCTTGTATAAGAATCATTTGCAACTTGACAAAGTAATATAAAAAATTAATTATTTTGGAATACGAAACAGATTTCAAAAAATTTAGCCTAGTCTGAATTTGATATGAAATGCAATTCGAACATGATCCCCAACCCAAACCAGCTGCCCCTAGTGTGTGTGTGCTCAAGAAACCTAAGACTTTGGATTTTAAGTACTATAGCAGTTATCAAATGGAGGTGCTGTTAGGATTGGTTTTGACCTGTTTGTTAGTGTATATAACGCCAGAAAGGATGAATATCTAAGCTAATTAGCTTGAAGAGTGTGCAACTGTGTTTATGCTGTTGTTCGTCTTGTATATAGTTGGTGAAGTAATCATATTCTTCTTTCTTTCTTATAATTTTCCATATAATTTTACTGCATAAGTTGATGGACTTCTATATGAAAATGAATAACCCAAAGTTGTTTTGAACAAGAGCTAGTCCAAAGCTTGTGCAGGAGTGTAAATCACTACTTACATCCAGATTAATCCGTGATGCACAGACCAGGCCTCAAATAAGCTTTGATGCCCTTCAACATTGTTGTCTAAGTTTCCCTTTCTGATGATAGCTCTTATATGCCCTTTTAATGATTTTTTTTATCAAGGCCGTACAATATGATATGAGTATATAAAAGAAACTAATATTTGAGGGGAGAGAGTTACATAAGGGAGGGGAGACAGTGAATACAGCTGAAAATGTTGAATATACATGCAGATCATTATAGTTTTTAACAATACCGTATTGAGGCTGTAATCCTCATTCCTAACCTTCCTTTGAAGCCCCAGTTCAATGTCTTTATTTGAGTGGTTTAATGTGTTTTCATTCCCTGTAATTGCTTTGTTGTTTCTTTTCCCTCGTGTAAGAACATTAAATCTCATGTTTGACTAACACAACCCATAAAATTTATTATTTACCCTTGCAGATGAGTGCTGGAGATCTTGGAGTATCAGCTTTCCCTGAAGGTGAGAGCATTTTTAACTGGATTGGAACCATTGAAGGTGGAAAAGGTACAATGTATGAGGGTTTATCTTATAAGCTTTCTTTGCGATTCCCATTGGAGTACCCTTTCAAGCCACCGCAGGTCAAGTTTGAGACATTGTGCTTTCATCCAAATGTTGATCAGTATGGGAACATTTGTTTGGACATCCTTCAGGTAAGGAAAAACATTTGTTAAAGAATGTCTTTTGTGATAATCATTGGCATTAGGCTTGGTCTACGGGGCATAGAAAGCAATTCCTTCTTTTGGAATGTGGGAGTTGGTGTGCCCAACGAGATAAACAATATCGAATGTTTTTCAAGTATTTCTCCAAGAAATAACACGAGGACTTGTGAATCTTCCTGTTCATATGTGCCCGTTTTATGTAGTTCGAATGTTTTTCCATTGTGCATTATCACAACTGCTAAGCAAGATCAAAATGAGACGATTACAAAGACTTTATCTTCCCATTTGTTTATTGAATTTTTCCAATTCATAAGTTAGGTTTTTTGCATTGCTCAGGATAAGTGGTCATCAGCTTATGATTGTAGAACCATTCTTTTGTCCATTCAAAGTTTGTTGGCAGGTTTCTCTCTCTCTCTTTCAATATTTCCTTTTTGGGTTGTTTAAAAGTTGTACATTGCTTAGCTCTTTATATTCGTGGCAGAACCTAATCCTGAGAGTCCTCTCAACAGCTATGCAGCTAGCCTGTTGACCAACAAAGAAGGTGAGTAGACTTAGTTTCCTTCCTCTCTCACTTCTAGTTTTCTTATTCCACGAAATTTCTTCCAAAACTCTAGACCTTACTAGACCCGGTTTGGATTGTTTTAGAATCTCTCTGTCAAACTTTTAGGATTTGCTCATCACCTGCATTTCTCTATGGAACTAAAACACTTGTGATTTGTTTAATCCATTCTTCCTTGCATTTTATCATTGGCTATTGCCTATTAGTTACTGGAAACCATTTGGAATTGGGATTTTATTTTCTTGCAGATTATAGAAAGATGGTCCAGAAACAATATTTTGCTGGAGAACAGTTGGAGCATTAGTACAGTGAGCTCCTATTGAAGAATAATCATATGCTGCTTTGTGAAGCCCTATGGAGTAAAGAACCGGTGATGCCTGAAATGAAATCCCAGGAAAGAGTCTTTTGGTCTGTAAATACTGAAATCATGTAGTATACTAGTCTTTAGTATTCAGTATGGTCACTTTGAGGAATGGAATGTTATAGCTTCCTCTCTGTTTAAAATTATTTGCCATTATGGTCACAGTAGACCAAGGAAATGTACATCTGCTACTTTTTTTATGTGTGCATAATTGTTGAATTGTAAAGCACGCTGTCTTGTTAAAGTTTTTCCTTTCAATTTATTTCTCCATCATGTAACTCTTTTGTTACTTGGTCATTGAGAGAATCATGTTTTTCAATCACGAATTGCAATTTCGTTCTCCCTCTGGCATTTTCCAGTTCACGACATGCATATGCTGGTTTCAATATTACATTAATTATATAGTTTATATCTTCACTATGAAATGGATAGATTGTGTTTAACATTCTCAAGTGAGCACTAGCTTCACAGCATGAGATCTCCATAGAAGGTTCAGGGTCAAGACCTTACGTTCACATTTCTTTAAGAAATGGATTGTTGAGGCTGGGAAAGTGGAGAAGCAGTTGCTAGAAATACTTATTCCCATTATGGGTAGGGTGTGAGGACTGTAGAGCTACTACCAGAAGCTACGATATACGTTGGAAATGCCGGATGAGCCAATCGATGAGTCGCATTTGACCCGCAGCGTCGAACAATTGGATTGTAAATCAAATGCTCTGGGTCGCACTCGCATTACGTACCAGTACCATAATGGATTTAGATTGGCTTACAATATAACAGCAATATAACATAATCTTAATAATATTGGCTTACAAGCAATGACATTTTTGCAAACATTTGTATTGGCTTACGATATAACAGCGGTGGGAGTAATACATGGACAGCCACACATCAAGGGAGCAGTAAGAATACTTAATAATATTGTCTATACCATAATGTTCTCTCCCTATGACCGATGATTTTCTTGTAAGACCAATTTTACCATGTTAAAAAGCTATATCAGAAAAATGGCAGATGGAGAATTCTAGTACTCATCAGCCAGAACGACCCATAACAATATTGGGGTGAGGCTCCATTGACAGGCGTCAAGGGACCAAAAGCATTGTAGGAAAGTTATGTTCTAAATCCTTTTGGCCACCAAAAAAAAATCCTCGAAAAGACCTTCCGAAGTTACAAGCTGAAACAATGTTCTGCTTCATTTGTTAAAAGTAAGTCCAACAAGAGGCATCAGTTAACTTGTCCGGAATAAGAATTCATTTCAAAGTTTTCAGAGTACTTATAATTTGACATAATTCATTATTCTTATAGGAGGTAGAATGGATGTTCATATGATTTATTTTCATAAGGTTAAAAGCAAGGCAGCAACAGAACAGTTAGCAATTGCAGGAAATCCTCTCACTGAAAGAGAGAGAAGTGACCCAGAAAGAATTCTCTGCAAATTTACAAAGTTGGATATCAACAATGTCCTTGCAAAACAACCTTGGCTGTGTACGGGTGAACAGCAACATTTCTGTACTCGAATAATACCCAAAGATTTCTGTTCTACAAAAATATCACCATAGCCATTGACTTGCTTACAAGACCAAACTATAGAAACCAAGAACAAAACAGCTTCTGCCACAGCAGCAATTTTCTCTGATAGATGGTTTGTATTATATTTGCCGTGTATATATCAAACACTTTCATTGGCATCCCTTCGTGACTCCTCTGAAGCTCGTGCAGCTGCCAACCTTTCTGCTGCAAGTCTTTCTTCCAGAGCACGAGCACCTCGTTCTCTGCAGGTAATCAATTAAATATTGCATTGAATTCAGGCAAGATAAATAGTATGATGTCTCTATTTCAAATGCAAGCTAGCTATACCCATAACTCCAGGGCAAGAACTTCACAAATTTTCATCAACTTTAATTTCTGGTATAGAATGAATTCTCTGTCATCATAATGCTTTGATATTTCTACTCTCTCATTCTGATTTTCAATTTAAACTTTCTCAAACCAACTCTAGCATATGCATGAAGATAAAAGTAGCACATCTACAATTTACAGAAGCAAAGACAACACAAGCAAATCACCTCCTTCGAGATGCCTCAATAGGATCTGAACCAGGTAGTGGAGAATTTTCCATGTCATAATCCTGGCCCTCAGAGGAAGCTTGGGCTTTTCCACATAGCATCCGACCAAAGATTGATGCAATGGGATTGATTATTGGCCTGCAAAGGGCAAGCAGCAAAAACAGAAAAATGAGAATATGAGCAAACATACACATCTGTGCAAAAGTGCATGCAAAAAAATCAAATGTGCATGTGTATTCGAGAAAGTACACAAAAAGGTAGGTCGATTTTTTTTTTTTTTTTAAAGACAATTCGAAATTTTATGCACCAGAGATTGAAATTCAGGAAGACAGTTCCATGATTGGACTCAACAGAAATTAAGCTTGGCAGACAAATATAGAAAAGGCTGAAAATTACCTCAAAAATTCTGGGAAAAACGAAGAAAATGAGAAGTCCTCACTTGGATCACCCCTGAATTTTGTTTCAGGCCTCTTCTGCAGGTGTCTAAGGTAAATCCAGCTTGTGTATGTTCCAAAAATCAGTGTTGGAAGATATGCTGCTGGCTCTGGTGTGAAAAAGCTTGTAGCAATGGCCAATAACAGCACAATTGATGGCAGCCACTGCAACCAACTCACAGAAGTCAGATATGCAAAAGATCTATTTTCAGAATGACACATGAAATGCCAAATTTCTAATTTATTCAGGTGGCATCCACAAGTACCTTTGCTTTAATTTTTAAAACAGGCAACTCCTGATCACCCATAATTTGTTTAATTCCAACCAAGAACCCCATGAGGACTCCACCAAAACCAGATAAAGGCATATACCTATATAGATGAAAGAAAATATATAAGAAAACAATGACTGCTTCAAGGCATGACCAATAGTTTAGTAAGGGAAGGGAATTAAAATCCTTCAAATAACAACCTAGCAGAAAAATCTAAGGAACCAATTTGGCAAATCCATTTAGTGCCCGTGGATTCACCTTCACATAATTGTTTGGGCAAAAAGTTTTAACATGTTTGGCCGATAGGTGAGTCATGCAGTACAAGTTGAAGGTTTCAGTATTTCTGGAAAAAATAACCAGAAAAGGAATTGTTCTACTGAACTTTCTCCATTTAGAATTTACTTAATTTCATTTTATGATCTAGTTTTGATCATGCTTAAGTTCCCATTTAGAATATTGTAGCTCCTTTTATAATTATGACATGTAAAACGGAGAAGTAATGGCAATGGTTATCAGTGGCTTTGAGTTTGAATTAACAGCCTATTTTCTATCTCTCAATTCCTCATCTCTCAACCTGGGCAAGCCTATCTCATGACCAATCCAACACCAAAACAGTCTATAAAACATTCTGGATCATCATAATGTAAACCACTGATCCTGCAACCACATCTCTATTGTTTGTGTTGCATCACCAAGAAACAGATATCAAAGTGAGCAGACAAAAGTGAGCAAATGAGGCAGTAAAGTAATGAACTAGAGGAAGTTAAAAGTGCAGAACGGTGTACTGTTCCACTTACAGGTAATTCTCCTCCGTTGATATGTAGTACAAGGCAATGGCAGTTACAAACACGCATAGAGAAGTCAAAAAGTTAACTAGAAATATGAACTTCAGGAACTCCCTGGGACCCCATATAGGCTCAAGCAGTTTCCCCAAAAAAAGAAGGCCAATAGTGCTGACAACCAACTGAAACAAGCATCATCAGAATTAGAAAGAAACTAATGAACACCAAACATGAAAAGACCATAATAGCAGCAAATGTAGCTTTTTAGAAATCATGCTACATACCCCATATATTGATTGTTCGATATAACCGGCTGTTAGAAGATTCCAACCAAAAGGGATAGTTCTGTAAGAACAATTTTCAATATACATTCAGAATTCTATTGAATGTGAAGGTGAAAATTTGAGGTTAGATGCAGTACCAACATATTGATTTTAAAACTATCCCAAAAAAATAAATAAATAAATTTAAAGAATGAAGAAGCCAGTCCAAAATTGAATAACATAAATCACCTTTGCTAAACGGTAAAAAAATACATTATCCAACCGTGTCCTGGTTCATCAAGACATGGACATCTTCAACAGTAAAATAATTTATAACCATCATCCCTCAGTGACAGACAAGAAATTCAACAGCTTGGAGCTTCGATTTGAGTAATGATTAAGGATTTCGTGTAAGGTAACAGTGAACAGGGGCCAAGAGAGAGTATATTGGATTGTTCGTGGAACAATTATGATTTTGGTCTCTTCCTAATACTCAGCCAAGCACTCAAGGTAAAACCTGATCACCCAAATACAGTGATCATAATACAAAGGACCACTTACTAAAAAGAGTAGGCATTAGATCATTAAAGCTGATCGATTTCCTTAGAATCCCACAAAGAACAATGAGACAATAATTTCCAAAAAAAAATTCAACATTTAATCAACAAACAAGCACTAAAAAACACAATGTGACTCAAACACAACATACACCATCCTTTTCACACCGATCCAATAATTGATCAGTAGAAAAAACTTGCATTCCTTAGAATTCCCGACAGCTTTCTTATAATGCAACAAAGACCAAACCAAAACGTATTCCAGAAAGACATCTGTTATAGAAAAGATCAGCAATGGCACCCCACCTTTCCCGTTACTTGATCCGGCTACCAGTCTCACCAACTGGGCTATACTCATCATCATCAACCACACACACACAAGCAACACCCATTTCTAAAAGATCAAACAAAAGTGATTTCTTTTCATGGATCAAAACACTTCCTCAAATAAAAAATACAAAAATTAAAAGAAAGAGGACCCCAGAACCTTGTAATTCTAATCAATCATACACCAAAGACACCAACCCATTTTCTGCAAACTCGAAACATAGATATTGATTGCACCGAATCAGCTACTTAAACCGTAAAATCGTTACAAAAGAAGATAAATTGAACAATACCTAGCTGGTATTAAGGCAAGATAAGTAACGGCAGAAGGTAAGATCTGAACAGCAACATGTCCACCGATGAGAACTACCGTCAACCCCTTACACAGCCTCGTGAATCCACTATAGAAATTACTTCCCTGCGATCACATTACAATAATGGATTAAAGTTTTCAAAATCAAAATCATTTTAATACAAAGAGAGAGAGAGAGAAAGAGAGAGTGATTACTCCGGAGATAGAAGTGCTCATTGTGGGAGATTGCTATTGAGAATTGAAGGAAGATTAGGGTTTGATCTGAAAGTAAGGGGTTTTAATTAATGTTATAAGATGGAAATGGGGGGATTTTGATTTACAAATCTGCTCTACGCAAGAAGTAAGATGCAAGTTTTTCCGTTTATTGGTTTCGAAGTAATTTGCAAATAATTAAGTAATAGTGTGTTTTTTTTTTTCTTCCTTTTTTTATTGTGGAAAATTCCAAGTTTCGGTTTATGATTTCAAGAAGGGAATTGAAATTCTGTCATCGGACAGTTCGTTTGGACATCTTATCCATATAATAAAATTTAGAATAATCTCCCATTTAATAACTTCCTCCCTTAACTATGTTGACACTATAAACTTATATGAGCAAGATAGATTTCTTTTTCTTTTTCTTTTTTAATTATAGAGAAAGAGAATTTAAATCTTAATATATCGGGATTAATAATGATACTATTAAACTATAACGATTTTAGTAGTATAATAAATATTAAATGGTGTATAATCTTATTTATTTATATTTATATTTATAACTATTATCATTATAGTTACTAATCTTTTATTATAATCTTATCTTATTTCTTAGTAAATTATAATTAATTATATTTTATTTTTAAAAAAGGAAAAAGTTCAAAAAATCCTTAATTTTTTCTCTTTTTTTTTTCATTTTAGTTCTTAACATTTTAATAGCTTCATTTTTGTCCTCGATATTTTAAACTTACAACTTTTCATTAACATGAACACGTGATAGTATATAATTGATCTACGTATAATTTTTAAATAATAAAAATTATTAAAATAATAAAAATATAGAAAAATAGGAAAATTAAAAAAGGCCTTATGTAATGTATATTATATATATATATATATTTATATTATTAAAGCATATTAGTCCTTAAGTGACTTATATACTTTAAGTTACTTATTTACCATCTATTTAATTTTATTTAACAAAAAAAAAACTAATATTAATATAGTTTATTAAAATCATAAACAATTGATAAATTTGTCAACTCATTATCTCTAATTAATCTCTCACTATCTCAAAACTTACTTTCTCCACTTTCTTCTCTATATCTCTATATAACATGGTGCTTATCTTTACGATCTCTCCAACAATTTTTCTCTCTTTCCGTTTTCTCTCCCACACACTTTACATGCATGTGACCAAAATTTAAATTATGATCAAATATAATCACGATAATGACTGATGTTCACATGCATAAATAATTTCTATTCGTAATCATGATTTGTTAATGAGAAAGAAATAAAATGTTTAAAATGAGTATAAATAGAGCAAAAAGAATAAATTTATATTTATATTATTTAACAAAAATTATAATTTTTTTGACCAAATAGATAATGATAAATTATAAAAATATAAATTTAATATTATTTAATCTACACATGTATCAGGAGTGTATCATTCCTTAGTATATATATATATACACTCATATACATATTTATATTTTAATACTAAGTTTAAATTAATGAAGAAATAGTAGAAAAATTACAAATAAAAAAAGGAAAAAAGTGAAAAAAGAGAAAAGTTGGCTACCCTAAGTTTAAGAGATGGCTAGCTACCTCTTGAAGAGGGTTGTGCTAAGTAGGTCGCGTGACCTACCGGTAGCTGTAGATGGCCACTCCCTATTGAAGGGGTAAAGGGGTTCATGCGATCTTCCTAAGTTAAGATGTGACCACCCATGGCCACATAAAACTTAGAAAAAGAAAAAAGAATGAATGAATGAAAGAAAAACCATGTGAAACCCAATTAGACTTAAAATCGAATTGCACAACCAAATCTTTACTCGATCAGGTTTCTTATTTATTTTTTCTTTCAATTATGGAAGACTGTGTGTGATCGCCTATTACTTAAGAGAGATCATGCAACCCCCTCCTTGGAAGAGGATAGCCTTCTATAGCTACCAATAAGTCACATAACTCACTTTTGAGAGTATCAGTTTTTAGACTGTCCCAACGTTAGGAGTAATTGACAGTTATTTATAACGGGTCATACAAGACGCTCACATTGAGTTTTTTTTTCATTATTTTGTTAATTTCAATTAATTTATATTAAAATAAACATTAATACATTGTATATAAATATATATTATTAAATAATACATATAATATTTTCCAAACTTTCATTTTTTTATATTTCTTGTTATTTTTATGATTTTTTCTTATATAATATATATTATTAGTTTATTTAATTAAATCAATTATTTGAACAAACTAGATTTTGCCACATATTTACACTAACGACAAAACTAACGAAAGGACTTCCTTATAAATTTTTGAAATATTAATGATTGAACTATAAAAATAAGTAAATGTTAAATATATTTTAGTAATTTTTTCTTTAAAAAATGACTTACGTTAAACAACAGCGGGCCTGTAAAAATAAATTTGAATTTTATTTTCTCATTGCCTTAATAGTCGAATTTTTGGAGGTTTAAAAATTAGGTTAACTATGAATTTAGAGTCAAGTTTGACCATAGGTGTAAATATTTGGATCCTCTTACTCTTCCTAGGATTTATTTTTTATTTTTTATTTTTCAATTTAGTCCATCCAATTGGTGTGGATTTTGAAAAACCAATCAAATTCCTTATCAGCCTCTTAAACTCTTCATATACATATTTATTTATTTTTCCTTTACAACCTTACTCTTTAGCGATTGAGTAGAACAAAGCCCGATCACCAATCATGACTCAAGCATGAAGGGTTACCATGCTTATAGTGTTGATCCGATGACCCTTTCCCCCAAATGGTTCTCTAGTTGGTCTAGACCGAACTTATCTTCTATGAACAAAAACAAAAGTGCTCAAAACGTATACCATGGTATTATAAAGAAATTACTATAAATGTTCCTATATATTAAAATTTCATTTCTTCTTACCTATCCGAATTCGTGGATGTTTATTCAACAAGGAGCTACAAATACATTCATTTCATTGCTATATTTAGTTTCAAAATTCCTCCTTATTTTGTTTTTCTTTTAGCATTTTAAATGTTTTGTTACATTGTTTAAATGGAGAAGAGAGAAAATTAAAATCATTAGCTAAACTTTACTTGTTCTTCAATTTTACATTTAAAGCTTGAAACTGTTACCTAATAAAACTTTTTCCTATCAAATTTAACTCCTAAAGTTTGAGATTGTTAGTATCATATAAAAATGAGGAAATTCTACTATAATGTCACGAACCGTAATATCATGGTAAATTACCTTAATTTCAATAAATTAGATCATGAATGGTAAAATGGAAATTATGGACAACTTTATTTTTATTAGATTTCAATAAATCAAATAAATAATGACTTTAAGGAGGCCTAATAGAATTACTTAAAATTTTCATACTATGTATATATTCATAATATGAAAATCGCCTTATAAATAAAATATTGCAAGACTCTAAACGATTAATCGTTAAGGTTTTCGATTTTCAATTAATTAACTTACTATAAATTAATTTACTATAAAATATAGTGACTATGGATATTTGATATTTCACAACCTATCAAGATAGTAGAGAATTGGTATCTCTTACGAAATAATAATATAAAATAAGACAACTTTATAACTTATAAGAAGTACTAAATTATACATAATTCTAATATATAAATATTTTTTACATAAAATATTTCTATACTAACTTTATACTTCTTAATTAACTCTAATAGTATCGTACATATCCTCAATTTGCACTTCACACTCAAGGTTTAACCCAACTTAGCTTAAATGAATCTGCAAAAGAAACTATAAGAAAATGAACAAACCATGGCTTAATAAGTTTATTCTTTACTACTACTATTCAAGCAAGTTATCAAACATTATTAGCACCTATGAAATTTATCTATACGCAAAATGAATGCATACGCAGTAAATGCAAGCAATACATCCATAAGATTCCGAAATTATGGAAAGTATATATTTATATCGTCTATACGTTGATTATCTTCTGTACTTATCTACACGGAGTATCTTACCTTAACCGTATAAGGTTGTTTAAGTGTACCGTCCAATCAAACGACACATGACTATTACCTTAAACAAGAAACAACAATCAATATAGATAGGCCTTAAATAGGGTCATTCACCAAACATATCTAAGGTCCCTCAAGCAAACAAAGTAAATTCTCTCCCTATTAAAATATATCCAAAGCCCTACGGGTATAAATATGTAAGTTCTCTAGTAATTAATTGAAAATACTATGCTAACTTTGTCTTAATGTTAAAAATATCATTCACGGGCACTACGAGCCCTCACAAATATCATACAAAATATATTTAAGATTAGAATTTTTTTTCCAAAAATACTTTTTTCAAAATTTGTAAAGTTAGCACTCTTCATTAGAATATCAAATTGGGTCAGACATATGGCAAATATAATAGGTTATTTTGATCAGATATTTATATTTACCGTTTTAAGGAAACAATCATATAGATGATAGCACACAAAATAATCAGTCATTCAACAAACAATTAATATTAACATAAAGCAGCAATCAAATAATAGATTCTTAGAACTCCCTAGGTTAATGCTCACTTTTCTAACAATAGAATATCTAAAAAATAATAAAACTTATAAATATTCTAAGAAACTAAGTTCTTTGGTTAATTAAATATTTATCATTATTTGTCTAATTTCCCATTATAATCCAAGTATGGTATAAATATAGTTTAACTTAAATATTTTATCTATTTTTCTCAGTTTATCTTAAATTTTTAATTGCGTACAATTTTAACTCTGATTTTTATGAACTTGTAGTATATTTTTATCGTTTTCAAATATCTTTTCGTAATGGGGTACGTTTTAGACATTGTAACCTATACTTTTCATTATTGTGTAAAAATACTACAAAATTTATTATTTTGACCTAATTAATTATAAATTATTATTTTAAGTTTTTCTTTACATATTTATGATTTAATAAATATCTAAATTTTATATTCTATAATTTTTTTATTTTTAAGTCTATTTTATCACAATTTACTTATTTTGCTATTTTAAAGATTTATTACTTATTTAATTCACTTTTACTATTTTAATAATTTTCTAATTAATTATTATTATTAAGAATTTAATTAAATTTTATTAAATGATGACGTAGCAACATGAGAAGGTGCCACGTGTCATTTTCATGAATTTGTATAATTTTAAAATTTTTCCCACTTTGTATTTTACTTAATATTTATATAATCATATTTATTATGGTATTTTATTAAATTAAGGTAAATTAATCATTTTACTTTTCTTTTAAATTCATGGCATACATAATTATATATATATTATCTTACTTTATTTATTAATTTAGTATTATAGTATATTATACATATGCTATTTAAGTGTACCCGTATACTTATATATATTATACCTTAATATACGTGTTTTATATGTATACATATACTTATGTAATTATTTTTCCTCAAATTATTTATACATATATACTTATATAATTAAATAATATATTCCTAAATATACTATATGTCTATATGCATATATATATATATACGTATACGATACCTATACATATATTGTATTAGTATTTTTGTATTTTATACATACATATATATATATATTATTTTCAGCCACATATTTATACATATACGTATGTAATGAAAACACCTAATTTACATTCTATTATATAAGCATATATATATGTACATATATACAAATCTTTTATACTAAATATTATATAATCAATTATAATATATATGTACACATAGTTATATCTAAATATTTATACATATATGAACATATGTACATGGTATAATACCAAGTTTCCATAAGTTTCCATAAATTTCAATATGTGTACATAAACTCTTCTTGCAAAATTTATATATACTTTTAGGATACATAAGATGCTACAAAATACATCTATATGAAAGAATACATATAGATGATGATTATAAAATAAATATAATATACATACTAATTATCTAATTCTCTTGGTAGCTTGATATTAAGGAGCTTTTCCCTTCCTTGAGTTATTGAAATAAATAGAAGAAGGTCTAAACTAGAAATGAAAAAGGTAATGACGTTCTCAATTTTTGGTTTGAGAAGAAACTAATGTGTGAGTTTTGCTTTTGTGTTTGAAAAGTGTGTGTGTTTGTTTCTTTTTCTTTTTCTTTTTTTTTTTTCCCAGCAACGTAAATCAGTAGAAGAAAGGCAGAAAAATAAGGTGATTAAAGTAAACAAAAAGAAAAAGTAAGATAAGGCAATTAATTGATATGACAAGAAGCTTATATAATGCTTTTGTTTTGTGTACATAATTAATACATAATGAATTATACATATACAAGTGTCAACTAAAGTGGATTATGGAAGATTTCAACGTAGCAAGGCGAAAAGAATTAAAGGAGGAAAAAGGAAAAGAAGAAAGAAGAAAAAAGGAAGAATATGAAAAATTAGAATTTTCTAAACATAAAAAATTATAAATTTAATAATTATGAAATAATATTGAAATTTTATAAAATTTATTAAGTAAATTGTTATCTATTACGTTTATAATATTTAATAGTTATTTTAATATGTTCGTTAATAATTTTACACGATTACACGTATTGATTGATAATCATATTCTTTTAGGGTTTTATTACTGTTGGGGTAAATTTATTTATTTTATAAGTTTAAAATTATAATTTTAAGATTTTTGTTAAGTTCAAGTTTAATTTTAGGTATTTATGCATAAATAGAGTTTAAGATTTTCGTACGTTATTATAGTTTTGATAGAAATTTTTAGAAATTTTCTCCTTTGTATTATGTTCAAATTTAAAATTTTAATTAATTTTAAATTTATCGACTTCATTAATTTAAGATAATTGCCTATAATATTTAAATAAATTTGATACCCATATAGTTAAATTTGTAAGATTTACATAAGTATTAATAAAATTTTAAAATGTGTAAATATAATTGATAATTTTTTAAAAAATTTATACTTTTATTATCATGTATTTTAATATTATTAATATTTATATATCTTTCATTAATTTATGTGTTAATGTGATGGGATAGGTTTCAACTGCAAATGTGTAGTGAAGGAAGATTTTGTCTCTTCTAATCGTGTCGCACATGGGATAATCAAGTTTCAAACTCGTCGGTGCTCTTTATTTAATTTGACTTTTCCTTTTTCGTATATCCCGTCCACAACATTAAATATGTCATCTTTTTGGATTCCAATGATGGCAATAAAGCTTTAGGTTTCTACATGTAAACAAGATCCTATTTGTAAAATTAGGTATGAGGATACCATGTAAGGGCAAACGGAGTAAATTACACAGCCGGTTTATTAATAAAAAAAATGGATTGAGTTTTGAAAATTATGATCCATTTTGAATGCAGATCTTTTTCAATCCGTTCCACAATGAGTTAACCTACCCACCTATAAGAATTTAAAAAAAAAAGAAAGAAAGCTAGAAAAAAGGCAAAAGAAAAGCTTATCGTTCTGTCTCCTCATCGTGGATTCGAGTTGGCGTAATTTTGTCCGGTGACTTTTCGGGAGCAAATATTTTATCTGCCAAAGACTGATTGGAAGAAAATTGATGAAACCTCATTAAATATATCATTTTCTAAATATTCTATACCTCTGTTGAAATTCTAAAACTAAATGAACAATTTGTAAAATTAATAGAAATATTTGTCTTAAATTGCATGCTTTGCTGGTACCATGTCATGTAATGGCTCAGATGATATTTGGATTCAAGAAAAATATTTGTAAGTGCTTAACTGTGAAATATAAAATTATGAGCACAGATGATAGGACACGTAAATTTATCGTATGGAATGTTTTCTGACCTTGAATTGATTCCTGAAGCATTTTGCCGCACCTATATTAATTAATCCCATTCACATATTTTCACATCTTTTATGAGAGGATTTAATGGTATGAGGAGAAACTGTAAGATAATTCTTAGAATTCATTCTCGCTACAATAGTTTTGGTAGGGAATGTTGGATGGATAATTGATCGGCTGAAGGAGACCCAGAATGAAAATCCTCAGTTTTTTATGATTATCTTTGAATTGTTCTGGCAGAAATTTGATGAATATACAAGAGACATCGCCAAACATCTATAATTCCATAGAGAAAATTGCTTTTCAACTATGCATGTAATTAAATATATCGAAGGATACTTGAATCCATAGAGAAAACTATTTTTTAAAAATATTGATCGTTTAGTCTATAGTAGTATCTACCTTTGATCTTTTCACAGATAAAATGTAGAAAAATAAAGAAGAAAAACCTAATGAGACATTACTTAGATTTCATACATAACCCTATATATATATATATATATATATATATATAACCTTTATTGTTTTATTTCACTATAACCTTTTAGAATAACTGATATAGAACATATGGGTTTCTATACATTAATTCCATACCAAAAGTTCATAAAAGATGAGTTTACAAGGCTCATCATTAATTAACCAAAAGATTATTTTGATTTAATAGCTTAACTCCTTAACTAGTGCTGGCGATTTGAGACCGAAAACCCTAACATGAAATGACACAATTTAAATTAGTTCATTCATGGAAGAACCAACGTAAGATACAAACGAGTTTAACCCATCTAGATCCATTTAAATTCATGTTTAGGTTTGTGTCCAACTTCTAAGTCTAGATATGAGGCACGCTCTATTTTTTTTTTATATATTTATATTTTGTTGCACAAATATGTTTTTTCTAGGTTAAAAGTCTTAGCTAAAAGTATGATCTTACTATCTCTAACTATGCTCTTTTTTTTCTTCCTTTTTTATTGCTTTGTAATTTAAATAGATAAAAAGTTATAAATCTATATGTAAATTCTTTGACTATCTTATTTAAAGATTTAATAGACAAAGTGATGAATTTATAAAGTAATACTAATAGTAATATCCATTTAAGTCATGATTCAACTTAGTTTAGTGATATTATGAAACCTAAATTTTTAAATTTCCTATATTTGATAAGACTTTATTTCACTATGACTTTTGTCGGGATTCTTATTTTACATTAAGTATCAAGATCCTATATCATTTGTTTTTGTGAAATTTAAATATTATTATCGTCTTTTTTCCATTATATCTATAAGTATTTTATAAATTTATTTATAACTTTTCAATTTATAAATGTGTCCAACCTAGACATGAGATACGCTTAATAAGTTAGATTGTGAGTTTAAGTTTTCATATATGATTAATAAATCAGTTATATCACTTGTTAAGGTTTTTGAGGTACAGACTTGATTAAATATGGAAATGAGACACTACATAACAGTACGAATTGTCAACCCTATCCTTAACTCAATTAGACAATTAATAATATAGAATTAATTGATGTAGTGGCTCATAAAATTATAATAATCTCTCACTTATGCCACATGTATCATTTGGTAATTATATATTTTAAAATCCTTATGAGCTCAACTTGTATTATTTATATCGTCTTATCTCTAAACAATCTAGTTTGTCAATCATTAAGATAAGACCAAAGCAGTCTTTATGATAATCTATAGTGACAAGTCATTGATATCAATATAATCAATGATATAGATCAAGTATAGATGTATCGCATGAAAATTACATACAATGTGATACTTAATGTACCTATTTCAAATATGTCCTACTTTATAACTTATAATATACTTCATACTTTTTGCACAAACACAATAAAAATATATACATATATACATGAGAAATCAAAGCAATTATATGTGAGTTAGATGCAATGAAATGTAGTGTACAACTATATATTAGTTGACAATAAATCTCCCCCTATATTGTTACATCATTAAAATGGACAAAACCTAATGTAGGTAAGGTTACTATTAATGATCGATGACATGCTATGTGCATGATGGTTGATCTTGGAGATCACTTAATCTAATGACACGTGTATGTATGTAATAGAGAGATCCATGGGAAGAGAAATAGGCAAACTCAATTACTTGTATGCGTATGATAGAAGATGAAGCCTTATATTTTCTAAATGTTCTTACTTCGTTTTGCATTGAGTAGCTTGTTTGATCTTTCTTAGGGTAACTTTGGTAAAGTTTTCACATTTGTCTCAAGCTAGCTAATTCTTAGAATAATTCCAAATAAGAGGAGGAGCCTCTTATTTATAGATTTTATGAGCAAGTTTCAATTGTTGGATTATACTAAGATAATTGGTTAAGATTTGGAATTATTAGCAACTATTGGATGGCTTTAGATGATCTAGTGGCTATTCACTCCTTCTCTTCATATTAACCATAAGCCCATAAATCTTATTTAAGTCTAAATGGCTCCTCTTGAGATTGAATGAAGTTCGAGCTCAAAAAAACCTCTTTTGAGCCTACTTTTCTAGCACAAGTCAATCAAGTAAGGCTAAGAGCGAAGTAATTAATGCAACAATCTTTGTTTCGAGCTTTCCAAGTCATATGTTATGACCCTAAGAAGGGTTTAGTAGAATTGTCTAAAATTTTTATATAATGTGTATACTTATGATCTATAAATTATATTATAAGTCAGAGATTACAAGACTCTAAACAATTAGTTACTAAAGTTTTTTATTTTTAGTTTAATTAACTTACTATAACATATAAGTGACTATGGATATCTGATATTCCATAGTCCACCAGAATCGCAAAGAATCGGTATCTCCTACTAAATGTTAAGATAAGGTAGTAAAATTCTAAAACTTAAACTTATGAAAATCATAAAATGTAAATATTGTATTAATAATTATATATATATATATAATAATTCAAATCAAATATACAATCTGTCATCAAATTTTAACTTTTATATATCTCGATATTGGTACTTAACACTCAACTCTTAACCTATGCTCAATTGTCTATCAATTTGCAAAAAAAAAAAAAGAAACTATTGAGAAATAAACTATAGGAGCTTAGTGAGTTATTACTTATATTATACTAGTATGTAGGTTACTAACTAATTTATTGAAAAATATATGAATGCATGAACAAGTAGTATGCCAAACAATATATATGCAGTTGATCAGTGCTGCAGACAACATCGGATTTAACGCTTTCTGAAGTAAGGATTAAAGATACATTGGCACTAATCATAACTAAGCTCTAATACCTGGGTTTTTAACTATATATAAATATATATAGAAATTTCCTGTTTCACGAAATAGGTTTTTATTCTCAACAGTTAGTAGTATACGAATTCCTCGATCAAGCAGTGAGGTAACCCATACAGTCTATACTCACACCTTACAGCAGTGGTCTCTAGACGTAACCCCTAGCTACCTACAATTAGTGTCTTCAGTACCCGTAAAACCCATGAGTCAAGGGTAGGATCTTGTTGTGTTAATGCCCCTATACTGTACTAATCAAATCATGTGAGAATTTAATCCCTCCAAGACCCTTCATTACCAATCGTGTGAGGTGACGGCTGGAACATTATATGTAATGTTCGTGCTGTATGCACGATCGATATAATTTTAGTTAAGTCGTATGTGATTAAGTCAATTTACAAGGTGATTAATCAATATCAACAAACCATTCAATTATGTAGTAATGAATTAAGTGGTCGATTATTTAGTTGTTATGTTTTACAACATTTTACACAATGTACCACTAATATTCAAACATATGCATAATCCGAACCTCTATGTATCAAGTTATTAATATTTAATTTATGTGCACTAACTATAAGCATAAAACAAGTATAGATACTCATATTTTTATGTACACGATACTATTCATATACGTACATCTATACATATAATATATTTTATGTATTAAATTATCTTAATCTTAATTATATATTATGTACAAGTATAATATATACGTATTTGTACTTTATATATATACGTATATGGTTGTATTATATATATGTATATATACAAAAATACTAATTACAATTAATATTATTATATATAAATAACACATCCATCACTTATACATATACAAAGTATACAAAAAATTTTATAATTTGAAAATACTAAGTAGAATTATACTTACATATACCTACTATTATACACATACACATATATATATATAGATATATATCATATAATATAAAATACTATGTATATATATACATATATAAAATCATGCCTATTAATATACATATATATACATAAATAAATAACATACATATGTATATCAATATAAAAATACATACTACATGTACATATGTATCATATACGTATAGCTACATGTATGTTTTACATAATAAAATAATTATTATGTACATATACACATACATACCAATTTAAACATACATAATATATCTAAAAAAATACTATGTATATATATACACATATATATTCACATGTACATACATACACATTGGAAAATACATAGTATATATATTATATACACATATATTATACGTATAGCTACATGTATGTTTTACATAATAAAATAATTATTATGTACATATACACATACATACCAATTTAAACATACATAATATATCTAAAAAAATACTATGTATATATATACACATATATATTCACATGTACATACATACACATAGGAAAATACATAGTATATATATTATATACACATATATGTACATGCTTTATACTATGTATAATATACATATATATTTATGCATAAATACATGTAATAACAAAAAAATATATACTAAATATACATGTACATATTATAGAGTATATATACATGTACAAAAATAAATAAATACTTACCTAATTACTTTAGTAATTTACTTGATTTAACTCCTCCTAATTTCTTCTTCTTCTTCTTAGTAATGGCTTTGGTTAATCCCCTTTTCTTTTCTCAGTTTTGTGTGTGTTTGGCTTTGTTTCTTTTTTTTCTTTTGGTTTTTGGTTTTGTTTGCTTCCAGGATTTCCAGACATTCAAAATGTAATAGGAATAGGACTAAATACAAAGAATAAAGCGAGGAAACAAATCTTATTAGATGTTAGCATTTATGAGGATAAGACAACTTAATCATCACATTTGGTTTTGTTTTATTAACACAACACCTAAAGAGGTAAAATTGATCACGTAGGCTGTTGGATTCCATGTAGAGGCAAGAGGAAAAATTAGGAAGAAGGAAAAAGAAAAGAAAAAGGGAAGAAAAAGAAAAAAAATATAAAAATAAAAATATATAATTTTTCTAAACATAAAAATCACAAAAATAATATTTATAAATTAATTTTTTGATTTTATAAAAATTTATTAATTTAATTAGTACCTGTTACGTTGATAATATTTATGAGTTATTTCAACGTTTTTATTAAGATTTATACGCGATTACATGATTTAGTCGATAATTGTGATCGACTATGATTATATTATTATTAAGTGATATTAATTTATTTTATAAGCTTAAAATTGTAATTTTAGGGTTTTAGTCAAGTTCAAGTTCGATTTTAGGTATTTACATATATATAATATTTAAAGTTTTTTGTACGCGATTTAGGTTTTGACTAAAATTTTAGGGTTTTTTATTATTTATAATATATTTAAATTTATAACTTATAAAATTTTTATCTTACTCGACCTTATTAACTCTTAAAATTATTTATAGTATTTGAGCTTAATCCTACATTCAAATGGCTAAATTTGAGGAGATTACATTATATTTCCCTAAAACATCCTTGTTTTAGTCCAGTTTTCTAAGTGTTGTCATCAGTCCATTAACTCAGTTCATGGCATTAAATTTGGCCAAATGTCTCATTATTGAAATGAACCTCTATATTCTTATATCTCAAAAGTATATTTTTATCTTAGGGTAAACTTATCATTTTACTACAATCCTTTCCTATTCTCTTCAAATTGTAGAGAATTATTTTTCTTGGCCAAGGAAAATTTTTTCATCATTTCCCTTTCTTTTCCAAATAAGGAAAAAGTAAAAATTTGTCTTCATGTTTCTTTCCTTCTCTCAATCTAGTCACAATATACATATCTTTAATATAAACCATCCCCTTATACATCAGAGACATACGACACAATGTTGTATTACAATATTAAGATCATCCCATCATTCATGTCGTTGGAAGTGTGGTCCATTGCATCTCTCCACCATTTCTTTATTGTTTCTTTGGCTCTTCTTAGTGTTAACACATATTGTGTGGGTTTTTTTCTTTTTTCAATTTTTAGTGTTATTTTAATTTATGTAGTTTGCTATACTTTGTATGAGTATTTTTTTTTCCTTCTTTTTCCTTCTTTTTGGTTTTTTAGGTATTTAGAAGTTTTTATCTTCGAGGCTTATAACATCCATTTTCATTATAAGAGATGGAGAAAGTTGACCTGACTGGATGACTGGACTCACTTGGATTATCCAAGTCCAACCCGACTCATGCGCAAGTCTTCCCTTGGATTTGACCCCCTCTTGGTTGTATAAGGGAAGGTAGGTTTGTTTTAATCTCTTTGCCTTTTTTTTTTTATCATTGTATTATTAAATTTAGTGAAAGTATACTAACTTATTTTATTCTTTGTGTAGTTTTTTCGTAGTAGTTATTTATTATTTGTTTTTGTTTATTTATTTATTTATTATGTTCATTACTCTTTTTTTAGAGTTTGCATGTTATATGTATATATATATATATAAATTAGTTTTGCTTAGAATTGTTTAATTATTTTGTTGAATAGGTACTAACTTAAGGTTTTCTTTTTATAGGTTTTTATATTACTTCTCATATGTTAGTAGTGTCTACATTTTTTTGGCATATTGAATAAAGCACTTTTTTTTTTTTTTGCAAAAATTGACATTTTTTTTCTTGCATCAAATTGCAATTTTAGAAAGATTCCATTTTTTTTTTTAGAAAATTGCATGTTAGGGAAAAACTGTATTTTTTGTCAAAATTCATATTTTTAAAGAGAAGATTTGCATCTTTCACATTAAAGTTGCATTTTTAGGAGTTTTTGGTAAAGATTTCATATTTCGTTAAATTTGCATTTTTTTTTCAAAACAAATTAGGCATTTTAGGGATTTTTCTAGAAAAATTGTTTTTTGTTACTTAGTTGTTTTCATGAAATAAAATCTTACTTTGAGGTCTTCTCAAAATTAGGTTTTAAGTTTTTTAAATTGGGAATTAAAAAAAAAAGATTTTAGGGATTTTTCTTAATAAAAATGAATTAGTTAAAAAAAATCATAAACTTGACCTACTTTCATAAATAAATTTCTCAATCAACTAAAATTTTCTAAAAAATTAGAATTATTGTCGGTTTGATCTCGATTGGCAAGTATATAGGCATCTTTAGGGCAATCGTAAAATTTGATAATAAATAATAATAATAAATTCATTTTCATATTTTTGCACATTTTCACATTTTTTAAGAGAAATTCTAAAACTAGAGGCCCATTAGTTGTTTTTTTTTTTCTTTCAAATTTTTATACAGAGACAAGTGTCCTAATAAATTAGCATTAGACCCATTTTTTGGTTAAAGTTTTCTAAAAAATATTCCTTTTAGAAAAATTAGTAGGCTAGTCACTTGATTAGGGTTTCTTCTGCCCAAAAAACCCTAATTCGTTTTCTTATTAGTTTAACTAGTTGGTAACTCCTAAAATATTTTCAAAATTTAAAGAAATATTTTTTATATAAATTTTTTTTCTTTAATTTAATCTCAAGTATTTTATATTAAGTAAACCGAGTTTAGTATAAAATAAATTAGGAAAAATTAAAATAAGGTTCGACAACTTGTTGTAGAATAAATGGTATTGTAGCACCAGTAGCAACAATAGAAGCGATTCTTGTGATTTGTGTGAATGACATAGGGAGAACCATTATAGGTTGAAGACCTGTTGGGTTAATAGTAGTAACAGATGCCATGCTAGATAGAAATTGTGCAAAGGAGGCCAAGAATTAATTGAGAACATGAGTGTTCTTGTACATAATTTGGACAATTAGGGATGTCTCAATAGCAGATGTTTATTGCACATTCACAAGCGTTATGTTATTGTTTGATGCTAAAGTTTATCGAGTGATCATAAGATTAGCCTCATAAACTTTGAAAGTTTCGTCATGTTAATTGGTGTGTGACATTATTAACTATAAGTGATCTTTCCCTAGTGGAGTCACTACATAATATAAGTGGGATTGCTGCTAATGATCGATTATCTGCTAATGATTGATCATGTGCTATATACGTGATGGTTGAACTTGGAGATCACTTGATCTAATAACACATGTATGGATGAAATGGAGAGATCTATGGGAAGAGGAATGAGTAAACTCGATCTCTTGTGTGTATGTGACAAAATATGAAGTCTTGTGTTTTTTGAATGTTCTTACTTCATTTTGCACAAAGTAACTTATTTGATCTTTCTTGGCCTAACTTCAATAGAGTTTTCACATTTGTCTCTAGTTAGACAATGTTTAGAATGATCTCAAATAAGAGGACAAGCCTCTTATTTATAGATTTTAGGGGTAAGTTTCAGCCGTTGGATTACACTTAGATGGACAGTTGAGATCTAGCATTATTAGCAATGGTTGATGGCCTTAGATGATCTAGTAGCTAAATTCCACTCTTTCTCTTCACATAGACCATGAGCTTATGCCATGGGCTCCTAATAAGCCCAATGACTTATAATAAAATAATATAAACTCATTAATAATTAGCCTATGACTCTTATTTAAGTCCAAATAGTTCCTTTTGACACTAAACAAAGTCCAAATAGGCTCACAAAGACCTCTTTTGAGCCTACTTTTTGCTCATAAGTCAATCGAGTAAAGCTAAGAGCTAAATAATTGGTCTAACGATCTCTATTCTAAGTCTTCCAAGTTGTATCTTCTTAAAACATCCTTATTTTGGATGGATTTTCTAGGCTTGTCATAAGCCTATTAAACTAGTCTATAGCATTAAATTGGGCCAAAAGTCCAATTATCAAAATGACTCTTTATATCCTTATATTTCTATCTTAGGGTAAATTTATCATTTTACTGCACTCCTCTCTTATTCTTTCCAAATTGTACATAATTATATTTTGTTGGCCAAGGAAAAGTTTTTCATCCTTTCCCTTTCTTTTCCAAATAAGGGAAAAGTAAAATTTTCCTTTCAAGTTCCTTTCCTTCCCTCAATCCAATCATAATATACCTATCTTTGATATAAACCAAACCTTCCTACATTAGAGACACACTATACACTATTGTGTTATAGTATCTGATCCTATCATTCTATCATTAGAAGTGTTGTCCATCGCATCTCTCTACTATTTCTTTATTGTTTCTTTGGTTCTTCTTAGTGTTAACACAAATTGTACATTTTTTTAGTGTTATTTTAATTTATGTAGTTTGCTATACTTCGTAGGAGAGATTTTTTTTCCCCTCTCTTTCCTTTTAGTTTTTAGGTGTTTAGAAGTTTTTATCTTCTAATCTCATAACATCCATTTTCATTATAATAGATGGAGAAGGCCTTTCCTACGCATGAAGTGCCATAAGATAGGAAGGTGATTATGTTATGTATATGTTGAAAGGTTGATAGGATGGAAAATATGCACTCTAGCTGTGTATGCAAGCTAATAAATTAACCATAATTAAAATTGTTGGATTTTTATGATTTTGGTCATTTTAATACTACTTTTAGGTTTTTTTCTGATTAATAATTAAAAGAATACAATTGATTTGATGATTAATATAATGCATCATGATTAAATTAAATGAGGGTCCGTTTAATTTAACTGACATAAGCATATATATATATATATATATTACGCAAGGGTAAAGGCTATTGTAACCTAGTGGAATGAATATTGGTCTTTCAACAAGACCTACCATGTTTGATTCTTTCATCCCTTAATATTGTAATACAATGTAATTGGTAAAAAAATTAATATAAGCGAGAAATTTTGATCTAATCACTTGATATTACATATAATTGATTAAACCAAAGTTCAGGTCAAAAAATTGATAAGACAGGGTTTTAAAGATAACTTTGAGGTTTTTATAATTCATTAGTCAAAACTAAATAGTAATGTTGATAGTAAAGAATATAAAGCAAGCTCTATAAACCCTAAAGGCATACAAATAGAGTTGTTAATTAAAATATGGATAAAACTATAAACTCTTAAATCTAATTACTAATCGATCAAATAACAAACTAATAAAATAAAAATAAGGCTAAATCTTCTAAGCTAGTGACACAATAAGCAATCCATGTTGGCCCATGCGGCATTCCACCTGTGATCCTTGATAGAAAGTTGACAAAAATCATGAAAGGTTAATATTCAAGTCGAACAAATCATAAGATATGCTGCTAATACTATGACATTTTATACTATCGGTAACGACAATAACTTGTAGCTGATGTCCATAAAATTATTGCCTTATAGCTAAGGCAACAATTTTAAGTCCTTTACATTTGACCATTGTTAATCCAAGACAATGGTTTTAAGTTTGTTATATTTGACTATTGTTACCTTTGTTATAAAGCAAAGGATAGTGCAATAGTAGAGACAAATATTGCCTAATTGAAGCAACAATTCTAAACATTAAATACTTAACTAAGCTTTAGGTGGAAACATTTTGAATATCAATTGGATTCTTGAATAGATTTTGCATACGGAATCCTTAATACTATTGAGCTGTTGAACTTCAAGTATATAAGACAAACGACATGTGCAAGAGACACAATCAATACATTCTTACATTTTTAAGAATCATATTGACGATACAAGTTTGTAGTATTGGTCATTTACGAAACATAACTTCGTTAGAGATGCAGAATTAAAAAAAAAAAAAAAAGTGTTGATCATTTAAAGTCTCTCATTTTAACAAGAAAGAGTATTTTGTGCGTGACTCGATCTACATAAGTTACTTTTTGATCTTTTTAAGATCACTTATCGTGCATTTGTTGAATTTTCACGTTAAATTCTTAGATTGGTTTGCTGTGGAAAGAAAGGGATAACTTTTGTGAGAAATCAAAAGTAATCTGCATATCTTCGATGTAGAATCAAGAGGGACTTGTTTCTGTGACATCGAAGGGAGTGTCACTACTAAATATATATGTAATTTTAATTAAAGAGTATAGAGCATACAAAGACAATCAAACTCCACCATATATTTCTATGTTCTCTTCCTTACTGCCTTTGGTTTTTGCAAAATTATATGTTATATTATTCTATGCTTAAATTTCTTACAAGCAATTTCAAAAAGAACGAAATGATTTTTAAATTGACAAAATCTATTTAGCCAAGTAGGTTGAAACTGAACTCCAATTCAAATTTAATTATAATCTAATCAAGCTAGAAGTAATACTGAGTCAAACCAAATAACTTAATATAAGATTTGGCTAATGTTTACTTCGATGATCATTATCCTCTTTTGCTTTTTTTTTTTTGTTTCTTTTATTTTTCATTTTATTTATTCAAATAGTTCATTTAGATACTCACACAAATATTGATCAACACAAATCTAATTGCTTGTTAAATTGGCATTAGTAGATTAGATGATGATCATCATATAATAGATGAGAAAATGTTGTTTTAAATAGTTAATCCTACTTTTTATGAGGAATGATGAAGACGGAATTCATCGTAATCTATTAGAAATAATAATCATGTGTTTTTGGGTCAAGGGTGCCTTAACCATGGCTTAGAATGTGTGATACTAGAGTTTACCATCATTTTAATTGATTACCTTTTTCTTAAAAAAAAAAAATCATAATTTATTTTCAGTAAAACTCATGCTTCATATACTTATGAATTATATATGCAAGAAAAGTTTTAATAATAACGACATACTACATGGATTAATAAGTAATATATAGGTATCAATAAAATTTTTATACATGAAAATATTAATGATACCTTTTTAAAGAAGAGAAAAGTATAAAAAAGTTCTTAATGTTTGATATTTTTATGAATTAATCATTAACCTTTCATTTAGTGTATTTTAGTTCTTACCCTTATCAAGTCGTATCAAATAAGTTTTTTATTAACTTTGTTAAATTTTCCATCACTATAGATATGTATCAGTATATAATTGGTTTACGTAAATATAAAAATATTCTTAACGTTTACTTGTATATATAAATTAGTCCTTAAATTTTTATATTTAGTTCATTTTAATCCTTAACGTGTTTGCATATAATGGAAAAATTAATGGAGTGACATTTTTATAAATTTATTAGAACATTAAGGACTAAAATTGACTAAATGAAAGATTAAATAGTGATTTGTATATTTAGGTAAATGATAAGGACTTTTTTGTAACTTTTTCTTTAAAGAAATAAGTATCTTCACTATCACGTGATTAAAATATTTTTACTTATATATCACTTATCAATTTATATAACATATTAGTATTATTAAATTTTTTTCCTTATACTAGCCCTCTTAAACTACATGGATAAATCAAAATTTAAGTACGTTGTCATGTTTCACTTGGAAATCTTAAAAAACCTTGTTTTCCTCTTCATTCTTGTGATTTTTATTTTTGGGTTCCATGCAATAGTTGTAGGTGGTCAAGCTATCCAAGTACGTCTCAGCTGAAACCTCCACCATATAAAAAACACACGCATATCCACAAATATCCAACATAGACATCCCAATGGATTGACCAAACACACGTGGCCCAATGACACTGCAACTTCATGGATCATTAGCCAATTACAATCAAATTTTAGATTCGGCTATATCTTTCTTCCGCTACATTACCCGTGTTGCTCACCTTCTTTTTCTTCCTCTCCAATCATAAGACCCCTCAACAAATTCATTTTTTCTTCTCAGAAATTCACCGCAATTTGGTTGTTCTTCTGAGAAAAAAATAATGGCCGCCAATACATTGATGAGCTGTGGCATTTCCACTACTGCCTTCCCAACTGTCCTTTCTTCTTCAAAATCCAAATTTAACTCTTCAATTCCGTTCCCTACCACCGTTGTCAATGCCTCCTCCCGGTTTTCGATGTCCGCCGAGTGGATGCCCGGCCAGCCACGGCCTCCTTACCTCGATGGTTCCGCCCCCGGGTAAGACATCCAACGTTTTGGACAATAGTTAATTTTTCCTTCTTGTACATATAAAAGTTGCATATTCTTTAAATTTACTAAGAATGACCATATGATAAACAAGTACGATTTAGGTTTGTTGGGATTTAAGAAGAGCCCGTTGATGAAAATGTTTATTTTTCTTTTTTCTTTTCCTTATTTTTTCTTGTCGGCCTTAGTGACTTTGGCTTCGATCCACTTCGGCTCGGGGAAGTTCCAGAGAACTTGGAGAGATTCAAGGAGTCTGAGCTTATTCACTGCAGATGGGCTATGCTTGCCGTGGTAAATCTCTTTTTCTGTTAGTTATTTATTCAAATGGAGATCCCGATCTTATTGAACATGTAAACACAGACATATAGAACAGGGGCATATATTTGACCTCTTTAAAAGTGCATTTATACGTAATAAATGAAATCAGTCTTTACTGACATTTTGGTCACTCTGAGTCCACGATTCATTGATCTGATCCAATTCATCTAAAAATATGGTAAAATCGAATATTCTTTCAGAAAGCATAGAGAAAATTCTTTGTAAGTTCCAAATTAGTTTTAGTATTTGAATAATTTATATGGTTTTATTAAAGAATTCCGAAGTTTGGATGGCCGAGGTATACCTATTCACCTTTGCTTGACCGGTCATGTTATAATGAGTTGTTTTTTTATTTTTTAAATGAACAGCCAGGCATTTTGGTACCAGAAGCCTTGGGATTAGGCAACTGGGTGCAGGCTCAGGAATGGGCAGCTAAACCAGGAGGCCAAGCCACCTACTTGGGCAACCCAGTTCCATGGGGCACCCTCCCAACCATCCTAGTCATTGAGTTCGTCGCCATCGCCTTTGTTGAGCACCAAAGGAGCATGGAGAAGGACCCTGAGAAGAAGAAGTACCCTGGTGGTGCTTTTGATCCATTGGGATACTCCAAGGACCCTGTCAAGTTCCAGGAGTACAAAGTCAAAGAGATCAAGAATGGTATATGGAAATCTCCTCCATGCCTTTTTATTGCAAATTTACAAGTAGTTCCAATACTTTTATAGCCTAGATGACGTGAATGCTGTATGAGAAGGAACATGTTTGATTTGCCATCTCAATTCCTATGTGCATTTCATGTTACAGGTCGCTTGGCGCTACTGGCTTTTGTAGGTTTCTGTGTTCAACAATCTGCTTACCCTGGCACCGGACCCCTAGAGAACCTGGCAACTCACTTAGCCGACCCATGGCACAACAACATTGGGGACATTATCATCCCCAGATCACTTTTGCCTTGAAAAAGATAGAATTCATACTAGCCTCCAAACCCCTGTAAAATTCCTTGTAATCAATCATCTCTAAGGATAACAATATTTCATGTTTGGAATTTCTAAACATCATGTGTATTGGGATGCTCTTCCTAGAGCTTCTTCTTTTTTTTTTTTTCCTAAGATAGATTGTGCAAATTGATCAATCCTCAATCCTTCATGATGGAAAGCGGAAATAAATTATGTATATCGAGAATTGTTTATAGTAGTAACATCGGGCTTATATTAACTTTTTCAGTATTCATGATATGTAACTGGAAAAAGTCATTAAAAATGAAATTTACCAAATAATCAACAAAAGATACTGGAGCTCATCACGCGTAATCCTTCATCAAATTCCAATCGCCCATTCCGTATCATTCATATATCTCTGTTTGTTAATAAAAGGGTTTAATATCCACGCAAAATAATTCAAAGCATAGATAAGTTTAGATGACATAGCTACAACTTTATTATGGTGAATCCGGTTTCTATGACGATAGTAGAACAACTATTTTCCAGAATAGAATAGAGGATTTAGGTCAGAATTGTCTACTTCACTGTCTGTTTCATTGTAACGGAATTCCGTAACATGTAACTTTTAAGGGGAAAAAAAGAAAAGAAAAGAAGAGCAAGGATTAGTGAAAGTTAACAATGAAATTAATTAAAATTTATTTATTTCCAATGGCAAAAGTGCTATCAATTGCATGTATCAACAACACCAAGAGACGGATATCTTCCCTTGAGCGAAAGGTTCAGTCAGGGGTAGCTATGAAATTTTGAAGGGAATTAGGAAATTAATAAGTAAATTTACGAAAACTATTAACTTTTCTAATGACAGCGTAATTATAAAAGTTTGAGTGTAGTTAACTAGTTTATGGCACAATTTTTATTGAATTATGAGAAATATATCGAATTGCAAAAAATGTAGCAAGTTTTGGTGATGTAACAGTAAATAGGGAGAGTTTAAGTAAAATAATGGTTAAGGGATTTTACTAATTATGCTTAATATAAATTACGAGATGTATTACAAAATTTTGACTTCAAAATTAAATAAGTTGGATTGCAGGGAATAAACGCTTTTACGGAACACATTGTGAAATTAAGAAAACTTTATGAAATCTTGAAAATTTATGGAATTATATGTGAAGTAGGGAAATAGAAAAAATAAAAATTATGAAATTACAGTTAAATTACAAGTCAGCGATGATTTACGAGGTATGAAACTTTGTTACGTATGTATTGAAAAATGACTAGTTCATATGAGAGAAAAAAAAACTTTTATAATATATAGTTTTAGAAATTGAAAAAGAGACTTTAATATGAAGATAATCCATCTGTGATATTAAATATAATATATCTTCAATTTCATGCAAGATATCACGTAGCATAAATAATCGGTACACACAATCCCAAGTTAGGTAAAGCTAATGTAATAAGAGATTACTTTAAAACTTAGATAAATTTCCATAATTAATTCATTTATAAAAGGATACTAGAATAAGAGAAAAATTAAACACTTAAGACTAAAGATCGCTATGTATCGGGAAGGATTAAAATTTCATAATATTTTTAGAAAATAAGAACTCATGTATGATAAAGCATGTTAAATACATAAAATATGGGGGAAGATAGATTGAGTATATGAAGATAATAGAACCTAATCATAACTCTCACATCTCTTACAATAAATATAGACACCAACAATCCTTCAACAAAATCGGAAGAGAAGGGAGAGAAAATTTATACATTTCCAACGGTGGCTCTTGGCCAAAATTTTTATTGTTTCAAAAGACCCCTTTTCACATTTCAGCACCATACCATCGTCAATGATGGTAGCAAACACAAAGTGATCCCTTGAGCCCAAGAGGTGGTGGCTCACACACAGCTTTAATGAGCTTGTCGTGGTATGCGTTTTTGCAAGTATCTTGACAATGCGCTGGGTTACACTCTATAACAACTCGAACTCCTCGTACTGTTTCTGGTCCACCAGCCATTAATATCATTGTTATCATAGCAAACCCTAATCCCCAAGATTTCACCATTTTTCCCCCCATCTCACAATAAAAAGAGAAAACAAAATTTTATTTTCGTTCTTTTCTTTCACTTTGGACTAAGTGGAAAAGCGTACAAATAAAACTCTTGTGCAATATTTTGAGTTTTCATGTGCTATATGTATAGAGTGCGGAAACCATGGAAAGTTTTATAAATTAGGCATCCCCGTTTAATAATTTACTTCTCTTGTTAAATTCTTCCAAATTAGGCTTGTTTCTCCTCAATTCAGAAACTGTGAATATTAATAAATTTTCTCGGGATTCGATATGAAAAAGGTTCATTTATATATTTCACAATATAAATAAGAAAATAATATCTTTAGATTTGATCTTTTTAAGGTTCACTCAATAAGTTGAATTGAATTTTTTTTTTTATCATAAAATTTGGATAATTTGTGTAAAACTCAAGAGAGGCCGACAGTGTCAATAAGAATTACCTTAGAAAGCGCAGTTTAGAGGAGGCATCCAAATTTATTAATCTTTCAAAATAAGAAATACTACTATTTCTCAAATTTAAGACAAGGGTAGTATATATGACCCAACATAATTGCCGCAAACATCATAGTTGGTAAAGTGATATAATCCATTAAATTACCATGATTTGTGAATGGAATTAACTGTGTGCATAAAATTATAACTTTCTCTACCATATCATAGTCCTCGCCGGATAAAGTTTTAAGCATTTTGCTAAAATTCAAGGTCTAGACTACCCCATAGATTTTTTTGTCACACCGATACAATATAAAATCTCTTCGAGGACTCAAATAGGACTACAAAAATATTTATATTAGCTACAGCTATAGAATTTAAACTTGTTAAACAATACAAATATTAAACAATGACATAACACAATTACATATTTCCGATAATATATATCTCGTAAACAATGATGAGGCATCATGCAATAATTTAGCATAATGCACAACTTAATAGATCTTAGAAACTATCTTTGTACAATCGACAATCGAAGCATACCGAGAAGTTTGGATGAAGGGATTTCAAATGGTTAGCAAGGGACGCAACCATTAGAAATGGACATAGGATTAAAAGAGAGGGGGGACATCATTGATACAACATATATTCAATTAGATAAATATATTAAACAGCATGACAATTTTTATTTACCCAGTACCTTGATTATGATTTTTTTTTCTATTTTTTTGGTAAATAACTTTATTAAACGAAAGCAAACATGACCATGTTATAGAACAACCATACACAGCTGGCTGGGTATTCTCGCTTCCCATACGCCAAGCAGAAACAACACTCGGTCAACGTTAGAGTCCAAGACAGCAAAGTTCAATAAACATAACAGGAATCAAAAGTGAAGCCCTCCAGTGTAAGTGCAACTGCAACTTAATTAGCTTTACGAGTGATCCAGCAAAAACAAATAAAAGAAAAATTGTGTAAAAGATTTCTGCATTGTTTAACAATTATTGAACTCAAATTAGGATCTGCACATCCGTTTTCAACAATATCCATGGCCATCTTACAGTTAAATTCTATAATAATTTTTTTTCCATCCTTTAGACACCTTCAGCCACATATCATATACTATTGCCTACATTTCTACCTCCATTTGTGCAACTCCCACTAGTTTCCTTACGATTACCCACAGAATTCAACCTCGGTAATTCCTTCCAATAATAGCCGTTGTCGCTTTCATGCGCTTCTATTCCATCGCTGCATCACAATTGATTTTTATGGAGTCCTCGCATGGTGGTGTCCAGGAAGTAGATAAATTTCGCACATTGTCTCCCTCCTTTTGCTGTTTCTTAACTGCCCACCACTCATTCTCTTCTTTTTGGACTATCCTTAACCAATCTTGCACATTTTCACTTATACAAAATATCCAATCATTTCTTTCTCTCCAGATTCCTAGCAGAGCAAATAGGAAGACAACATTTTTTTGGCCATTTACTGTCGTTCCATGGAAGCTTTCGAAGGTGAGCATTTTTCGTGATCCAATTTAGAAAGGTGTTTGGCTGATTTGTAGTAGGGATGCTAACCCTAGAATTGCCATGCACTCTTTATGGTAGGGCACCTCATGAATAAGTGCTCAGTGTCCTCCGTACTATCCCTACGAAAAATACACTCTTGATTAACCATTATTCCCCTCTTTCTAAGGTTATCTTTTGTTGGCAAACCATCTTGAGTTATTCGCCACAACAAGTGCTGTATACGGGGAATAGTAGGTGTATGCCATATCCAATCCCATTTCTCACTGCACACATGACCAACATCCTCCTTGTACATCAAATTATATATAGTTTTACTACGAACCTCTCCATCCGCATCATATGGTCACCTTATTGTATTCATCTCATCCGTTTCATTGTCCAATTGCATCATCGGATCAAATAACCCTAGTTTCGCTACTGTGTGATCATCGATTGGGAAGTTGATTTTGTCTTCATCTCATCCTTCGTTTGACCTCACTTCTGCAACCCTTAAATTGTCACCATCTCTAGAAATCGGCCCAACTAACAAATTCTGAACCTTACCACCTCTTCACTAAGGATCGCACTAGAAATTTGCTTCGCCCACTTTATGAGGTGGAATAATTTGTGCTCCTTCAACCAGCTATCTTCTTTTTTGAGGAGATTAAAGAATCCATAGCCTTTTTTACAACGAAATTCCCCATTTCTCCATCTATATTTCCTTTTGATTGCCTTCGTCCATAAGACGTTTTTTCCATGGATACACTATGCTAGTATAACGAAATTTGATTTCTTCCGTTTGACAATGTCCATAATTCCTAATCCTCCATGTTCTTGCAATTGCTTCACTTGATCCCAAGAAATCCAATAAATTCTCTTTTGTCTTTCCTTATCTCCCTAGATAAAATCTCGATACTGCTGTTCAAGTTGCTTTGATATTTTATTAGGGATAGGAATCCTTTGGCTATGATAATTACAAATGCTTTGGAGAGGTGTCGTAACCAAAAGCTTCCTAGCCAGTGCACTCAGCAGTTTAGCTTTCCATCTCAAAAGTTTCCTTTGAGTTTTTTCAACTAGGAAAGGCCTCTTCAGAAGTTAACTCACCCCCTTCCTTCACTGGCATGCCAAGTTATATCCCCCTATGTCACATTCCTCTGTATACCAAATTCATGACAAATCTGTTCTTTTAGATTTTCAGATGTATCGTCCTAGAAGATAGCACATGACTTACCGTAATTCACCTTCTGTCCAGGCATAATTCCAAAAGCATTCATAACATTATGTATCAGTCTCGCATTATCAACAGTAGCCTCTCTAATTAGAACTAAGTCTTCTGCAAAGAACATGTGTGATATATCAGTTTGAGTGCCCCTTAAAAGAATTAGCTTCCAATTACCATCTTCCACTAGCTCTTTGATGCATCCACTTAGGAGTTCCAACACAAGTCCGAAAATGTATGGAGACGTTAGGTTTCCTTGTTACACTCTTCTACTACGGTGAAATTCCTACAACATAGTGCCCTTAAGAAGAACATCGAAAGAACTAGTTGATAAACAAGATCTGATGATTTTTATCTGCTTGTCCGGTAAGCTAAGACTAATTAACACATGACGTATGAAATTTCACTCCAATCGGTCATATGCTTTCTCCAGGTCTAATTTGATGATCATCCATGCTTTCCCACCCTTTTTATATTTCAAGTAAGGCAAAAGCCCTTGGAACAAAATAACATTGGCTCGTGTAGATCTTTCAAGGATAGGCTAATAGTATGTTGAAGGTGAGGTTAGAGATGGTTATGTAAATCTCGTAAATTTAACCATTTTAATATAGGATTAAATTTAAAGGCTGCAAATTACTTTAAGAGTTGACAAGCCCGAGTAAAATAAAAATTTTATCAAGTTATAAATTTGAATATATTATAAGTAATAAAAACCTAAAATTTTAATTAAAACCTAAATCGCATATAAAAATCCTAAATCGCATATACATGTAAATACTCAAAATTAAACTCAAGCTTGATCGAAATGCTAAAATTATAACTTTAAGTTTATAAAATGAATAAACATCACTTAATAGTGATATAATCGTAGTCGATTGCAATTATCGACTAAATCGCGTAAAATTTTTAACGAAAATATTAAAATAATGCGTAAAAATTATAAATGTAATGGATACCAATTAAATTAATAAATTTTCACAAAATTTCAAAATTAATTTATAAATGTTATTTTTATTATATTTATGTTTAGAAAATTTACATATAATTATTTTTATTTTCTTTTTTCTTTATTTTCTTTTCTTTCTTTTTTTCCCTTCTTCTTTTTTTCTTTTTGTTCCACGTACACACACAGCAGCACACATTTTCTTTGCTTTTGTTTTAAATTTACAAATGTTTACTTTATGTACATGAAATAAAAAAGTATGATTACATGTCTTATCTCAATTAATGCAATGATTTGTTTCTTTACTTTATAAATTGCTTTGTTATTTTCTTTTCTTTCTTCTTATCCCTGCTTGCTCACATCTAGAAACTACAAAAAGGAAAAGAAAAACCAAAGTATACATACACAAAAAATCGAAACAAGGAAAAAGACTAAAAGGAAGAAGAAGAAGAAGAAGAAGAAGAGGAAAACAAGGGATTTAACCATTATTTGAATTTAAGTTGCTAATTATTTAGGTAGGTTATTTATTTATTTTGTATATATATGTATTCTATACTATGTATATGTATACTAAGTATTTTATTTATTTATTTGTTTACATATACATATATGTATGCATGAATAGATAAATATATATATTTATTCTGTATTTTCTTTATTTATGTACATACATAAGTATATAGGCATGGGTATATATATTATTATGTCTAATAGACGGTATGTGTATATAGATACAAATAGTAATATATATAATATGTATTTTCCTACATGTATTTTTGTACATATGTATGCATGTGTATTATATATATGTGTGTATTTAGTATTTTATTATATAGTATATGTATGTATACACATATAGCATATGTATATGTACTAGGTATTTCCTTTATATACATATATATATTCAATATTTTATTTATTTACATATGCGTGATTATGTATATATATATATGTACCTATTATTTTTACCATATGAGGTAATATATGTATACGTGTATAGTAAATATATGTATATACACTTGGTATTTTATTTTTATAAAATTTTGTATGTATACATGTATGCTGGACGTGATGGTATATACATGTATTTATGTATGATATTACTTGTATTACGTATTTTAGTATATATATAAATATGCAATATAACCATATATCATATGTACATAGAGTATAGTTACGAGTATATTATACTCATACATATAGGATACAAAATATATTTAATATTAAGATAATTTAATACATAAGTATATTATACATATATAATATACTATAATAATATTAACAAATAAATTAATTTAATAAATATGTATGTATGAATATACCGTAACTTTAGGAAGAATTATAATAAATAATTAATTTAGAAAATTTAGTAAAATATAATACTAAATATTAATATATGTATATACCATAAAATACAAAATAAGAAAATATAGGAAAAAGTACAAAGGTGACATGTGGTACTTCCATATGTTACTACGTCACCATTTATTATAAATTAATTACTTTTTCGTAATTAATAATAATTAATTAATTAAAAAAATAATAAAGTAGAAAATTTTGAATCAATAATTCTAAAATCTCAAAAATAAGTAAAAATAAGTAATTAAAGCAAAATATACTCAAAATAACAAAATTGCTAACTATATGATTTAAATAATTATTAAATTGTAATTATATTAAAAAAAGCTTAAATTGATATTTTATAGATTTTTAAGTTAAAATAATAAACTTTATGATATTTTTATATCATAGTTAAAATTGTGAGTTATAATATTGAAAGCGAATCTCTCTATGAGAAAGTAAGTTCGAAAACGATTGAAATGGACTATAAGTTCATAAAGATCCGAGTTCAATCGAAAAATCTATACACGATTCGATAAAAAGCTCGAATCAACAATTACATACAAATCAATAGCTAAATTAAGTAAACAGTACAAATTACCATACTAGTTTACTTTTAATTCCTAAACTTATTATTTTATGTATTCCTTATTGTCAGGTGATCACGACCTTGACCTTGATTTACCATTGGACTGCTATGACCCTTGAGTTAATTATAGCTGAGTGAGTTTTCCTTAATGATTCCATACTAGCTTGTATTTATAATTAGTGAATATAAATTGTTATTAATAATTGAATATTGTATGGGGTTGGGTTATGCTTGTATATAATACGGTTTATTGATAGTGAATTTTCTTTAATGTATAACAACATATTAGTTGCTACATAGTAATTCGATAAGAACTGATTTCTCTATAACCTTATTAATTACTGAATAATAAGACCTAACATTATTCGACTTAAAAGACCTAACTCAAAGTATATATAATCATGTACTATATAACTAATTTTGACCATCACATCACACGAAGGTAATGAGAGGCCATATGTAAGTTGATTATTTGTTGTTATAGATTTTATACAGTATACACATGCGATATGAACTTATTCTGACTTGCAAGATCACTAGGTATTGGAGGCACTAACTGCTTGACTAAGGGTTGAGTCAAAAAGCTTCCATTTAAGGATAAGTGAGGGTTGTGTGAACTTACTAACAATCATACTTAGAACTTGATTTTGACAAAAACCGAAAATGTATATACCATCATATTTTGAATACGAAATACAAAGTTTTGTTATTATATAAGTTTTAGTATGATACTCGGATTTGACTATGCCAATGTATCTTTAACCCTAACTTCTGAGGGCATTGAATCTGAGTTGTATGCAATACCTAGTCACCTGCATGTATTTGTATGGTATACCATTATGATTTGTTTATGTATTCATTTAATTAAATTAAATTAAATTGTTGTATGGTTGAGAGAAGATCTTATTAAGCTCGTATAGCTTACTCCCTAATAGTTTTCTCTTGCAAGTTGCTAGATAATTTAGCATAGGTTATGAGCTAAGTGTTGAGTATTATCATTGAGATGCATAAAAGTTAGAATTTGAAAGTAGACTGTGTAAGTGGTTTGAATTATTACATATAATTATTGATACTATATTTAGATTTTATAACTTCTCTAAGTTTAAGATTTAGATCTTTACTACCTAATCTTATTATTTGGTAGGGAATACCGATTCTCTGCGATTTTGAGAAACTGTGGATTATTGAATGTCTTTAGTTATTTATATAATAAGATAAGTTTATTAATTAAAAATATGAAACCTTAAAGATTAACTAATTAAAGTTTTGCAATTTTCTGATTTGCAAAACGGTTTTTGTATTATGGGTGTACACGAATTATGAAAATTTTAGGTGATCCTACTATGTCTCCTTTAAGGTTATGACAGATTAACTATAACTTTTCCTAAGGTCTTATAAATTGTCATACATATGTTGGGTTTGAATTGTAAGCCTTGCAATCTAGTATTCGAAGCTTGAATTGTAAAGTTTAATGTAATTGAGTAAATTATCTGATCAAACTCAAATTTTATACCAAAGTTAGGAATATTAGTAAAAGTGATATCATGAGTTTGGATTTAGGAAAATAAATAATAAAATAATAAATTATTATAATATTAAATTATATGTATTATTTACTATTTATTGGAAATACATAAAATAAGTTTTAATAATTAATGAATCGATGGAGATAAGTTATATGAACACTAAAAATCATAAAATAACTTAAATAATATTTAGAAATATTTATTTATACTATATAGTATTTATGTGTAGGTAAAAACATGTGAAATTACTTAAAATACCTTAAATATGTTAAAATAATACTAAATAATTAAATGAAATTAATAAAAAATCAAGAAAATTATAAAACAAGTGAGCTTATCCAAATTTAGGTGTGGTAACTTGGAAATTGAAGAAAGAAAGGCAACCAATAAAATTTAAACAAATAAAAAGTGTAATTAGAAGAAAATAAGCGACAATTGACACCAATTAATTCTCCAAATAATCAAGGCAGCCCTATATATTTAAAAATCCTTTATCAAAACTCATTTTGGTCAGTTTAGAATTAGGAAAAATTTAGGGAAAGAAGAGAAGAGAGAAAAAACTAAAATTTCCAAAAATTATAAAATTATAATGCAAATAAGGCATATAAGGAAAAACCACATCCAACAACTATCTAGTAAGGAACCAGACCAACCACCACACAATGAACCACCCGCTTAGGTAAGTCGACACACCTAAGGTAGTTGGAGGTGGCGGAAAGGTTGGTTTCCGGTAAGTTCAATTTTCTTTCATTTGTTAAAAATATTAAATAATTATGGAAAATTATGAAATTTGTTATTCTAAAATATTTTTCTATGTAGATTTAGGAAAAGATTGTAGTTTGATAAATTTATGTTTAAGAATATACTATCCTTAAAAAATCTTCTAAACTCGAATTTTTTTTTATTTTAAAATAAATAACCTTAAGAGTATAGTTTTGAGCTCAAAATTTTTGTATAAGTTGTTTAGAGTATTTAAAATAGTTCTATAAAGAGATTTTTCAAAATTTTTAGATAATTTAGGCTCCAAAATCATGCATAAAAGGTAATTAATGCTCCTAATTTTGTAATTTTAAGGTTAATCCATTAAAAATTATGATTTATTATGTTATTAGACATCCTTAGATGTTAATTACTAATGTAGGATGATATTTGGGGAGTTAGAGTATTAATTATGTGTATTGTGCATATTAGGTAATAACAAATTGAATACCGAGTAAAAGCAAATAGTTAAGTTAATTTTATAATTTAGGGTTAGTTTGGTTTATATTTTGATTTAGGATGAATTTAGATGTCTTGGAATGTTAGTTGATGATGAGAGATGTAAATTATGATATTGGAGAGGTTAGATGTATGCTTTATGTGTAGATTAAGTAGTAATAGGTAATATATGAAATATGAAGATTAAATAAGTGAAGAATATTAAATTAAATTAATAATATTATAATAATAAGAGAATATTATAAATTTGGTTTGAAAGGTAACTTTAACAAATTATACGAAAATATAGGTTATTCTTACATCGAGAGTTAATTTGGTAGTTAAATTAGGAATGTAGTATACCATATTGATCAAAATACCAATTATAAGCTAAAATGTAGATTTAGGATACCTAAACATAATTAAATGAATTTCACATTTTAGTCTAAGAGGAATTGCTAGGGTTTACAAATAAAAACAATAATTAGAAGTTAAAACAAAACTTGATTCAAAAACTAAATCAGGAATTAATTTAGAACTAGTTTAGTTGTAAGAGATATAAAATTTGACTGATTGAATAAAATTATAATCTTAAACTAGAAACTAATGACTTAAAACTTATATCTATATATATGCACATATATATAATTGGTTACGTTAAATGTAGATTATTCCTAAATCATAATCTAATTCAGAAGTGGGATCTGAATTAGGATTAATATAATTATATTAGATAGTAAGTCAAAAACCTAAACTAAAGGCTATGCTCATTAAATAAACAGTAACAAAAATAAAATAAAATAAAAGGCTTTTAAAAGACTTATAAACAAAAAGAAATAGAAAGAAAATAAGTAAACTAATACCTAATTTAGAAGTCGAAATCGTAAACAAAATAAAAACCAAATTCGAAATCTGGTTGAACAAGAGAAGTAATTTTAAAAGACTAAGACCTAAATCACTAAATATAAGAATATCATAAACCAAAGATAATCATAATCTAAATTACATAATAAAAAATATCTATGATAGTTATGTGGAAAACTAAAACAACAGTTGTATTATAGAGATTATCAACGATAGTTTGTACAAGTTGCACCTTATATGAGCAAGCTAGAAGTCTAGGTAAGTTAAGATTAATACGTTATTGTATTTCAGAGTATTAATTTATAGTACTCGGGGGTTTGAAATTGTACTTCATTGTGATTGTTAGATAGTTGACTGTATGCATACCTATATGTGCTTGTTTTTGAGTTTGATGGTACGATTCTAATTTATTGCTTTAGTTTGTATTCGTGTGATTTGTTGAAATGATTAAACACCTTAAACTAGATCTAATTGAATATATGAGTTAAACTTCTAAATCAAACCTGCATAGCAACTCATTAGAGAAAGCATTAGAGTTCTTCGGCTAAATATCGATTCCTTTGAAAGGAATAACGCTAGATAACATAATGAGTCCCTTTTTCATCCTAGGTGAAGAGGTTGCGGTAAGAGTGAAGTCAATGATTTAAAGATAGTCATAGGAGAAGCGGTATCTCAATTATACAAGTTTGGATTTAGTCTTGAGCTGTTACATTACATGGAAATTTCTCAACTCGGATTAGAGCGGGTGTAATTACTCTAATTTCACAATGGATTGGACAACATCATGTGACGATAATTGCTTGTACATGCATTGCATTTAACTAATTTGGTTGATAATCCTCTTTATGTTTGATGTATTATTTTAAGTCTCCATCCAACTTATTGAACTGTTAATTACTCACATCACTATAAATGTTGTTGTAGGTGCTCATTAAGAAGCAGCCATATAACTACCTTAAAGTTAGCTATCGTTAGATCTTGGGGAGTATGGATATGAAACTAAAGCTTAGATACACTATGAAGTTTTGATTTTATTTGTAAAGCCTTTAATATTAATTTACGTATTACTTAAGTAGATTATAATTAGGTTACTAAATCTTGTAAACATACTCAGATTATTTAGTGTAAATATGTATTTTTCATAATTTCATAGTTAAATAACATGTTTAATTTATAAATTATTTACTTTAAAGCGGATTGTGTAAATCGAGTCTAAGATAATGACTGTAAGGTTAATTTTTACCCTAAAGTGGTTTATAAGATAAGACTGTTACGACTTTATCGTTTTGGGCCGTGACATGAACTCCTGCAATCTATTAGCTTCATCCTTCTTTGGAATCAACACTAGTAAAGTATGATTAATACTTTCCAACATATGCCTTGATCTCCGAATGGTATTAATAATTTTAAAAATTAAATACCCCATCGCATGCCAACATTGCTTGTAGAAAAGAGAGTGAAGTCCATCAATTCGTAAGGATTTTGAATTTGCAATATTCCACATTGCATGCCGAACTTCTTCACACATAACATCTTTCTCTAATTCCGTTGGAATTGTCTGATTAAAAGATACCCATTTTGGCATCCATCATGGCACATTTGGCTGGGAGAAAATCCATTCTATGTGGAATAATTTTGCAAAGAAGTTTGTTGTCATATCTTCCAAAGAGCGGTGATCCACTATCAAATTACCAACATCATCAAATAGTCATAAAATTCTTCCTTTTGCACGTATAGCTAAGATTGAAGCATGGAAGAATTTCGTGTTAAGTTTTCCCTCCAGTAACCACTTTGATCTTGCTGTTACAACCTGTAGCTTCTCCTCTTGACTTATTCAAAGCCTCTTATAAGGAATTTTCTCTATGTAATAAAGTTTGGTTCGTATTACACCTAATCCTTCTTTAAATGTCTTCAATCTTACCTTGTAAATATTTCTTTTTATATAAATGATTTTGAAGGTTTCTCTATTCCACTTTCTTAGATTGCCGATGAAGGAATTCATATCTATCATTAAGTTCTCAAAAGATAGATGCTAGTGTGTTTCCACAAACCTTTTGAAATCCGGTTGGTCCAGCCACACTGGCTGAAATAAAAAAGCCCTAAGATCCTTCGGCCTTATTCCGAAGGAGGGAAGAGAATTCAAAAACAGTAGGCAATGATCTGAACTAGAATTCGATAAATGTAAGACTTTTGCTTCTAGAAATAGAGCTTTCCATTCATAATTGGCCCACGCTTTGTTAGAGACTTTGCCTAACAAAACCTAGATCGAACATACCACAAGCATCCATACAATCTTGATACCTTTGGGCATGGGATTGGTTAATATTTCTCTTATCCCACTTTTCATTATTGGATATAACCTCATTAAAGTCTCTTATAAGCAGCTAGGGAATATTAATACTATGTGAAATTTCATGTAATTCATGCTATGGACCTTTTCTAATTTCAAAATTAGAATGTGCATAAATTGCCGAAATATACAAGTCGTAATTAAAAGGAGTTACCTTCATATTTGCCAGAATTTGCTATCGTGGATTTCGTGGCTTTGGACCCTCACTGATTGTTGACGCTACATCAAGACAATTCCCCTGCTAAGGCCAGGTGCCTCGGCACATAACATATAATTTTTTGTTATGATTTATATTTAGTATAGAGTATAGCACAAATTATGTTGCCGATAATACAATACATAGCATGTGTTATAGATGACACATATTTCCAATTATATGGCTTAGATATTAAATATTACAAATTATATATATAATATATCATATGCGATACATACATAGAACTTTATTTATAATTTATTATATCGATTACATCATGAATAATATAATTATCTATGTAGCTTTTTATATAAGTTAGATGATATTTGATTATATGAATTACAAATTTATTATTTAATGTTTCAAATAACTATTATGTGAAATAAGTCAAGCATATAATCATTAAAAGCGATAGTTAGAAAAAAATAAATAAATAACGAACCTTTATTTTTTTTTATATTATTTGCCCATGCGCCTAGTAAATTCTCTCATCCCAATTCTCATACTCTTAGTAAATTAGGGATGGAGAAGTAATATTATTATATAAGATATGTACTTGCACTTTAATCGGTCAAATAGATTTCTAATGGATGTTATAAATAACATGATAAGTTTCGTATATAAATTTTAAAAAATTTTCTTCCACATGAACAAGAATTTATATTCTAAAACTTAATATGTCTTCCGATAACTCTAAAATAGAACACCATGTCCAAATGGTAACCGTTGGTTGCCAATCCCGGTAGCATTTTTCTGTGATATGAATTACAGAATACCTCGGGATCCAGAAAAGACGAACAGGAAAAAGAGATCACGTTTTAATAGCCATGGGCCTAGTAAATTCCAAGGTTTTGATGTTTATGCGCTTGGTAAATTCTCTCATTTAATGCATGATTTCCCTTGCCATGCGCAACCTTTTAATAACTATTATATTCCAATAATTATTAAAACACAAATCAGATTTCTATTCATGCGTGGAAGGAGTAAAGGAGTTTTATAATACCTATTATTTCCAATGTTATCACAGTGCAATTAATTTCCCATTATTTCTATTGTTACTTTATTTCAAACAGTTATTTCATGCACAATTCAGATTTCCAGAATCAGAATATTTAAAAAGATTCAAATCTCTCAATAAAAATAAGAATATTAAAGGAAAAAGAAAAATATGTAATAAATAATCTATAAAAATAATGAAAGAAGATATTACTTATCTATACTGTCTTGTCAATAATATCCACTTTCGTAAAAAAGAAATAGATTATATTAGATTAGCAATTATTATTTTGAATCTCAATTATCTTCTTTAACATTGTTTCCTAGATTTTATTTCAATTAATTCTTTCTTTTTTTTTTCTTTTTTCTCCTTTAACTTTGCACACATAAATAAAGCCACTTTTTAATCTATTTTCAATTGGCAAATATATATATATATATATATATAGTTTCGTGAATCAAATCTTAGTAAATAATATAATTAATTTGGGAAAAGCACTAAATGTATTCCTTCAATATTAAGAAGATAAGTATTTTCTTACCAAAAATAAAAAAAAAAATAGATATTTGAAAATATCATCTAATAGAATTTATATTATGTTGTGTTAAGATTTTATTTTCTAATAGATTCTTTCTAAGATAGGAAAACTTTATATATTTATATATAGTTTCATAATTCAAATTTAGCAAACAATATAATTTTTTTTCGAAAAAGCACAAAATTTATTCCTTTAATATTAAGAAGATAAGTATTTAAAAATACTATTTAATAGAATATATATAACATCATCTTGAGATTTTTTTTTCCAATGGATCTTTTTAAGAATTGAAAGTTTTTAAGTTTCTTAATTGATTGTTGTGGGTATTGAAATTGATTATATACTCTAATTTTCCTTTTTTATATTATTAAAAAAGAAGGAATATTTATTTAAATCTAATTTCAATACTACCACTTATTGTTTCAAAAACATAGATATGATAATTTGCTTAATTTGTACATAAAAAAAAAGCTTTTGTTGATACTCTCTCTTTCTCTCTCTCTCTCTCTCTATATATATATATATATATATAGTATAAATATCCATCTATCTCTCTCTCTCTCTCTTAAGCAATTAATTATATATATATCAAACTATAGAAGCATCATCATCATTACACAAATGCAACCGTTATCATCATCATTCTTATTTGTGACAAGATTAGAAAATTTCATTATTATATAACATATTATGTCTTCTTTTATTTGGGACTTTTCTTTATATTGATAATTTTTGACTTCGTACATTATTTTTGCTTATAATTTTTATTATTTTTTTTATCTAATAGAAAAGAGTAATGAGTTACACTTCGATGATTTCTTTTTTCATTTTACATTTTAAGGTTGTACTTTACTTTTCTTATATAATAATAATATTGAAGCAATATTGATGAAGCCTTGGGCCCATCCTTAGTTAAGCTAATAAGGTTTTATTCAACTATACTCTCTAAATATATAATTTTAATATAAGTTTTTAAAACCCATTATTATTGTCTCTGCCTAATATTTTCTCTTTGTATTAATGCTACATTTTGTATAGATAATTAAACTAGCTTATACATCTTTCAACTTCAATTTCCATTCACATACCGATAATTTCTTATTTTCTAAATATCTAATCTTACTAGATTTTATTTTTACACACATATTGTAGGTGAATTGCCTCTTATTATTATTATTATTATTAAGCCAAAACATGAATTTGGACTCTATACCATTTTAAATATTTTTTAAGCATAAAATTTAAAATATCAGCTTACTAGTACGTTTATCTACATTTTTTCGTTATTATAAATCACTAGCTTTCCATCTTTTATAAAAAGATACACGCGACCTATTCAATGTTTGAATCATATCCCTCCAGCTATCATCTTTCATTTTCATCTCCTTGGTCTTGGTGACTCTCCATGCAAAACTATTGCTAAAAGATTGAAATGTTAATTAAAAAAAAGTTATTTTTTTACCAATAGATTAAACGAATCATAGATAATTTTAAACAAATTACCTATTTTTATTGAGGAAAACACACCGGCTGATTCAAAATTTACATAGTACAAGTAAGATATTTTAAATTTTCAAATCTTAACAAAAGATCTATTTTCTTAAAATGTTGTTGCAGTAATATATTATGAGATGGATGGAAGGAAAAAGAAATCACATGCATTACAAATTTTTTTTTTTAAAAAAGAAAGATACTAGGAAGTGTGAACATGGTAACTTTGATTTGTCTTTGACCTGCAACTACCAACTATCATATATCTAATTCTACGGAAATGCAGCAAGAGTCAATATGGTGATGATTGAATTCAATTCAATGCTAATCAAAGTGATTGTTATAAGCGATAGGGAATCAATTAATCGAATGCACCGTATTGCTCAGTTCCCCTTAGCCCATTGGTCTGTCACTCTTTTTTTTTTTTTTTCTTGTCATTCCCTACAACTAGCGGGAGATAATTTGGGCTGGGGGGGGGGGGGGGGGGGGGGGGGGGGGGCAAGGGCTCCTATGGGCCCTTTCCTCGTTGTATCTTGGCTATGGTGGCTGCCACTAATTGGGAAATTAGACAGAGTAACTGTGCCACCGTATATATAGCCATTTAGAATACATGTACAATAGATTGAATACTAATGACTGGATCAGGTTGAGAAATTGAGCAAAACGGCTACTTTGAAAATCGTGTGACATACTAGGGAAAAGAATTTGAATTGTATGACTAATGAATCAATCATTGCAATTTGATTGGTGGATTAACTTCTAGAAATGCGCATTTTACATCGTGTATGTCGCAATTTGGTTCCCTTACATGTTAGGCAATTAATCGTCTAGGACCACCAGAGAGTAGTTTAAAGAGTAATACAGAGAGTAGCGAATGAAGTTTGGATGACTGAGTTGATTTTTAATGTGCAGTCACGAATTTCGGTACCAGAAGCCTTGGGATTAGGCTACTGTGTGCAAGCTCAAGAATGTGCAGCTAAACCAAGAGGCCAAGCCTCCTACTTGGGCAACCCAGTTCCATGGGGCACCCTCCCACCCATCCTAATCATTGACTTCCTCGCCATTATCTTCGTTGAGCACCAAAGGAACATGGAGAATGAGACCCTGAGAAGAAGAAGAAGTACCCCGGTGGTACTTTTGATCCATTGGGCTACTCCAAGAACCCTGTCATGTTCCAGGAGAACAATGTCAAAAGGTATCAAGAATGGTATTTAAAAATCTCCTCTCATGCCTTCTATTGCAAAATTACTGGTAGTGCCAACACTTATAACCTTGATGATATGAATACTGCATTTGATGGGATATGTCTAATTTGCTTTCTCAGTCCCTTATAAATTATATAATTGATAAAAAAAATATGAAAGTGTTAAACTTCTGGATTTAGGACGCTGTATTTCATTTTTTACATTAATATAGTATACCTATGTGCATTTCGTATTGTAAGTCGCTTAGAATTCCTGGCTTTCGTAGGATTTGTTCAAAAATCTGCTTACCTAGCATCGGAGCCCTAGAAAACTTGGCAACACATGGCAAAACATTGGGGACATTATCATCCCCCGATCACTTTTGCCTTGAAAAGGTAGAATTCATACTATTCCTCCAAGTCACTGTAAAATTCCCTGTCAATCATCCCAAGAAAAATAATATTTCATGTTTGGCATTTCTAAACATCATAAGTAAATGTGTAGCAAGATGCTCTTCCTAGAGCTTTTTCTCCTTAGGTGGATTGTGCAAATCAATCAATCCTCAATCCTCCATGATAGAAAGCGGAAATATATTATATGCATATCGAGAATTATTTATATATAGTTACATCGGACGTATATTAACTCTTTCATTATTCATGCTATGTAATTACAAAATATGACTAAAAAAGAAATTTATCAAACAATCAATATCCACGTAAACTAATTCAAAACATAAATAAGTTGAGATGAAATAGCCAAAAAAGAGCTATCAATAAAAATGTATCAACACTGGGAGACGTGGATGTGAGGGGAGGTACAGTCATGGGTAGTTACGAAATTTTAAAGGGAGTTAGGAAAGTCGATAAGTTTTCTGAGGGCAGTGGAATTACGAAAATTTTAGTGTGGTTATTTGGTTTCTTGTAAAGGTACAGTTTTTATTGAAAATTATGAGAAATATGTAGGATTTCGAAAAACTTACCAGACTTTAGCAGGTTTTGGCACTATAACAGTAGTGAATTGTGATGTATTACTGAATTTTGACTAATATTTTGCAAAAGCATGTACAGGTAAGACCTTTAAGTTATTAACTATACTTAAGACTTGAATACCAACCAGCTCCGTCGGTCAAGGTTTTGAGCTGGTTTAGTAGGTTGATGGTTTAAGGGTAGATTTGTTAGCCCTCGAATTGGTTCTTGCTTTTTTTTTCTTTTTCTAATTTTACTATTTATATTAATAATTTTAAAATTTTTAAATTAATTTTATTAAATTCTAATTTTTATTAATTTTAATAATTTCCAATTTTATATTAATTCCTAAGTCAGTTTTCTTTGAAATAATAACTTTTAATATTGTGTCTATAATTAACTAATATTTCCGATTAAAATTTCATTTTGTTTCGAAATAATAGGTTTGTCTTGTATAAAGTTAATATTAGTATAATATTGAAATAATAAGTGATATCAAGTAAAGCAAGAGAGGCTACAATGAATAAATAATTTTTCTTAGTCACGGAATTATAAATTACAATAGAGAAATAAAATATAATGTAACTATTAATTGTAAATTGTTGTAAAGAATTAAAATCCTTTTTCTCTTTTTCTTTTAATTTTTTATTTAAAGGGAGACAAAATTTTTTTGTATTTAATAAAAAAAAGAACAAATTAGCCGGTTCAATGACGAAGCCTTGAGGCCTGGCGATTCAAAGTCTGATTTAGGCCTTGAACTGGGTCAGGTTAGTTCTAAGTTGGTTTACGGTTTAAAACAGGCTCGTAAACGGTCTAATTATACTATTTTTTTAATATATATTCCTTTCGACAATGCATAAAAAGACCTTAGTTAATACCATTCACCTAAATCATAATTTTAACACACTTTATACTCAGATAAACTGGAATTGGATCAATTTACATCACTTTAAAGCTTAGATAAATATTGGTATTTAATTCATTGAAAAAAACAGTACAAGAGAAACGCTAAAAATTTGGAAATGAGAAATGCTATACATTGGAAAGGATTGAAATTTGTTCATTTCATTTTTTATCTAGAGAACAGGAACCCATTAATAGAAAGTGACTACTACATGAGATCTAAGATAAAATAAATTAAAGAGAGCAAAGTCGAGACCCAATTCATAATGTTCACATCTTTTTCTAATAAAAATGAGTATTAATAAGAACAATTCTATTAAGAGAATAAAGAATCAGTCCTCTAACAGGAGAAGATATCTTTATAAGGATTGAAAACTAGAAACTAAGGAAAAAAGCGGAAAAAAAAAAAAAAAAGACTTCGCCCATACGCCTGCTGAAGATGGAGTGGATATGGAGCAAGGATCGTGGAGACAACGAAGCTTGATGCGCGATGATCCTCTAATAAAATTAGATTTTTATTCATAATTTATTTCTTCTAGAGAACTTTGATTACATATCAACATCGTACCATTGTCATTTATGGTAGCAAACACAAACTAGTCCCTTGAGATCAGTAGATGTGTCTTCTTGACATACAGCCTTAATGAGCTGATCATGGTATTGATTGTAGCACTTGTTTTGACAATCCACTGGATCACACTTAAGCTCGACATGAATTCCTTGTACAATTTCTGGTCCACCAGCCATGAGCATCATCGTTACCATAACGAAGACAAATCCCCAAGATTTCACCAATTTCCCCTCCATTTCTTAAGAAAAAAAGAAGACACAATTTTTGTTTTTGTGCTCTTTTCTTCTTCTTTCACTTTGGACTAACTGGAAAAGTGTATAAATATAATTCTAGTGCCATTTTTTTTTTATTTTTTTATGTGTTGTATATATAGAGTGAAGAAACTATGGGAAAGTTTTATAAGTTTGGCTTCTTTGTTATGTCCTTTACATCTCGTATCAATATCTTCCAAATTGGACTTTCTTTCAGATGGCAAGAGATCTCCTCTGCGATTCAGAATATTTGAACATTCAATGAAATCTTCCTCAGGATTTGATATGAAAAAATTTCATACATATATTTCTCAATATATATAGGGAAATAGTGTCTGCATAGTTTTTAATGTTCACCTCCACATATTGAGTTGAGGTTCTTTTATATAATAATTAGGTTTGTTGATATAAATACAAATGGGTTAGATTTATTTAAATACAATCAAATTCGTATTTGTATTCAAATTTGACCAGTGAACCTATTTATGAACCCATTTATTAATATAGCTTTCATAAAAAGATCTTGATTTGAATTCTAAACATAATTAATTCTAGAATAAATAGTTGATATTTTGATGAATATGGTGTCAATATTATTACTTAATTACAAAATATGTGTCACAAATGTTATTTTTATATGATCATCAAAACTTTTATAATTATAAAAGGTGACTATATACCTTTTTTTAATAAATTATAACCTTTTAATTTGCAAAGTACAATATTATCTACTTGGGGTGTGTCATTTTTATTATGTTTTGTAAAGGTTATAGCTCTTTTTTTTTTTATAGGTGAAAGTTGCAACTCCTTCATAAGCATGATAATTTGTATTGAGGATATATCTCTTAATGCATAATTAAAATACAATAATTGTCAATGACCAAAAAATATGTTAGTAATGAAAAAGTTTAAGTAAAAAAATGGAAATTATAAATAGCTAAAACATATTGTTATATGATTGTTTTTCTGTATCGATGTCAAGATTCATAATTTTCTTGTAGAAAGTTCATTTGAATATGCTAATTTTTGTAGATTTTCTCATTTGGGTATTGTTATCTTGACCATTCTTGTTTATTGATTCTTGTCAAAATCCGCAGTTTTGTCAAAAAAGAGCAGCATACCACACGTTAGCTAATTTGTGAAACTTGTTATTTTGAGTGTTGTCAATTGACTGTTTTAATATAGTATATTATTATAATCGATTTTTTTTTTTCAAGTAAAAGTAAATTATTATGATCTTGCACGCATAAAATATTATGATGTTATACAAAATCTCTTCCTTTGATATCGTAGTGATTTAGTGCTTTGTCAAATTAATATGTAAGAGAATATTCCGTTTGTTTGTTTCTTATATTAACAAATGGACAATAAATGGAATACAATGACTCGTTCATGAAAGATATTTTCCTAAATTTGTTCAATTAATTTATTATCAGCTAATTTTCTGCTATTTAAGAGATATGGATTTTGGGAAAATGATTCAATAGTTAGTACACGCCTTGTGTAAGTACACGTGGTGTGTAACTATGAATTATATTTAAACATATGATAATATGGGCAGTGAGATTCTAGATACCAACTTACTACTAACTTACTTATTTAAATTCGATTAATAGTTAGTAGGACTAAATAAAAAAACTGCAAACTACTAATTGAATCATAAATCGAACCGAACTGAACAAAAGAATCGATTTTTTTTTTTTTTTACGAACCATTTAGTTGACTGTTTAGTTCGATTATGTGTAAATGATTTGTGGTTCGGTTTAGAGAAGTAAACCGAATCTAACTGTTTTGAACTGAATCGAATCATTTAGTTAAATAAAAAAAATTCATGCAATTTTTTTTTATTTTTTTTTCATTAATCTTCATAAATTTCATCAAATTTTTCATATCTTATTATTTTTTATTATAATTTTGTGTCGATTATTAAGATTAAACTGAGTAAATTTCATTTAAAATTTTATATTTATTAGAGATAAAAAATTTAGTGAAAATTTAACATAAATAGTTCAAACCATGAATTGAACTGGTTTTAATTAAGTTCGAAAAATTTATGAACTAAATCGTATAGTTAGGTTCGATTTAAAAAAAAAATCAAATCGTTATATTAGGTTTGGTTTGATAAGAGGGGACGAATTGAACCGCTCCTATCCCTAGTGGTTATATACTACGTGTACTTCCACATTACGTGTATCACTTATTGAATTCCTTCTAAGGGATTTTGATGTTATTATAATATGGAGTTAGTATACCCTTGTCAACTTGATAATATCTCTCTTCTACTTAGACATGTGACCTTTAATTCAAAATTATTTTTATAGTTATAGTTGTTGCTTCATATTTTGCAATGGGGAGTTCCAAAATTGCCTACTGGTAGTTACATTTTTAGGTACATTCTACCTATTGACTTAAAAGAAAAACCTTAATATTATCATGCTATATATGATAGCATGTTTTATTAAACTTTTGTTGAGTTGTAGTTTTATATTTAATTTTTAAAATTATTGTTTTTATTTAGAAATCGCCACTTTCTCCATATATTTATAACTATTTTATTAACTTACTTATAATCTTTTAATTTTAATTGATAAATTGAACTAATCGAAACACGAAACAAGTTTATTAAATTGGATGGATTATGGGTTTAGGTTTTGATCCATGAACAATGAATAAGTAGTTGGGTTATGAGTTGAAGTTTTGAAGATATTTCATACAAGATACAACTGGATCAATATAAATTGATAATCCTACCAAAATAGTCCAACCAGGTAAATTGGAATTACCTTAAAAAGCTTACTTTAGAGCAGCCATCCAAATTTTTAGTCAATCTTTTAAAATAGGAAATATCACCATTTCTCAAAATTAAGCGGAGTATATATGACCTAACATAAGTATGGCAAACATCATCGTTGATATAAAGCGATTTTAACCCATTCAATAAACATTATTTGTCAATGGAATCGATGTCCTGTAAATTTAAACTTTCTCTTCCGCATCATAACTCTCATCCAATAGAGTTTTTAAATAAAAATGTTGTAGTACTATTCATATCTAGTTTTGAGTCCCACTATGGCATGTTGAATCACGAGCGTAAACTAGTACATGCTAGATATAAGAAAAATGATTTATTAGTATTATACATCACATGTTATATATAAATATTATGATATATAAATATTAATTAAATATTACTATGATTAATAATAGAGGAAATAATTTTTAAATTAATTATCATTCGTGATTTGCATGCAATATATACGATAATGTTTATTGGTATTTATACATTATGTATATATAATATATAATATATAAACACATATTTTATGTATTCATTAGATATTATACACCATATAAGGTTTACATTACTGTACAAGATTTGAACTTATAGCATTCCAATTTGATATTATATCAAATTCATATTCATCTATCAGATTTAAATTTATGATTATGCTGTCATGATCCCCTGCCCAGGAGGGTACATCTGATATAAGGAGTTTTTCATCCTGTCTATGTAATCGACAATTGTAGGAGAAAAAACTACCACATTTAATTATATTATGAATTACTATGTTCAATAAAATGTTGGCACGTGCATTTTTCCCCATTTTACTATAATCGAAAGCTGTTATCATATTTTAGAAGGGACATACTTCAATATGTTCGGTAGTAGACAAAAATTTCATTTTACCATATGGGAACAATTTCACCCCAAATAAATATGTTGCTAAATTTACAAAATGAGTTGTAATAGACTAAAATTGTGATTCATAACATAAAATTAATTTTATCAATTTTCATAGATCTAGTGCATTCTCAAAGTAAATGATGCTCATACATAGGAAAATGGTACTAGAAGTGGCCCCCGACTGAATGGAACCCCAAGTCCCATGGTGATTGAGTTTGATGTGGTGCATAGACCACCAATAAGGCCCAACGCAGCCATTCATGCATCGGTGCCAATTTTCTGACAGGTACATGGTGACCAAAAAAAAAAAAAAAGAAAAAGAAAAACATTTGCGTCTCTCTTCAATTACATGAGCAAATTTATAATGATTATTAAAATTGGCGTGAGGCCCTTTAAATAGGTGAGACGATGACATGGAGTTTGAGATGAACCTGCAAAAAAAATCATCCTAAAGTAAGCTCTTGTTCACATGTAGGTCTAGATAAACAAAAAAATTCTGCATAGGGTAAACGTTGTTTATGTGTACATGGTACATAGGACAAGCTATATTGTCACCTGAAATTGAATGTTCGGTGCCCTTCATATCAGGGCTTTCTAGCTTGTCTGAAATTACAGCGGATTGTCCCAGGTAAGACCTTGTAAGATTACTTATTTCAGCAAATTCTTGAGTACTGCGGTGAAAGATGCAATGTTTTACGTTAATCCTACAATTCATGTAATAGCAAATTGATTATGGTAGGTAGGGGATAACAAGATTTGTTCTATGGGAGTGGTTACCTAGGACTTAGTAAATGGCTGGAACCAATTTTTGCTGCATAAGTAGCTTGTATCCAGGAAATATTTGTCAGTTTTTCCAAAACGATTAATCTCTTACTGCTTGCAATGGAATTGCTTGACATTATCGTATTTGCTGGAACTGTACCGAACCTGCCAAATAAAAGAGGTGGTACAAGGGAAAAAAAGAGTATAACAAGAGCTAACTATTCATCTTATATATTTCCTGAACTTTCAAACGTGCATCTATTTTATAAATAACTTGTATGAATTTATGCTCAACCACTAGTACTTAGTAAAATTCAAAAGCTATCACTATTTATGGCTCTCTAATATCATTTTAAGGATAAATACATATTTTCAAAAGTCATAAAAAAAATCAAGACTTGTATTAAGCGTTTAGAGCATCTATCTTCACTGTACTAATACTTTTTGGAATATATTTACAACTATCTTCATAGTGAATTCAGCTAGTAACTTGGTCCAACAGCTCTATATTGAAACAATGTAATCAATGAACACTCAAACTCAAGCATGACAAGAGTGAGTAACTTACGAGCATTCTCCAGGGTAACCATTGATTTCTCTGCACCCTCCCTGAGGACAAAGATACCTGCACTTCATGAAAAGAGACCGAACTTGGTAATTACGTAGAAAACTATTGCATACACTAGGTTAAGCATATAGGTTCCAATTTAGATCATACATAAAATCCTGAATGGACTTCGTCGACCAAGACCGGTTATAAGGCCCTTCCATTGAATAAAGCAAAGGAGTATCTTCCCTAACGAATGCAATATCTCCCAGTTCCTCTACAAGGCACCTAAATGCTCCTGCATCAGAAGTGTACAAATTGTTCATCGGGCAAGAACCATTTTGGCCAATACATCCCGTGCAAATCCCTTTCCCTTCAAGCTCTGATGGTGCACAGAGTTTAGAGAAAAAGCTAGTTGCAATTCCATCTCCATTCATATTCTCTGTTTTAATCAATTCTTGAATATGATCAATAGGGTAATTCCAACCAACAGCACTAGAATAACTTCCATGACAGGACTTGTGGCCTTTGAAGTCCATCAATTTGAGTCTTCCCTTGGCTGCTTCACATGCTTTACTGGGTACAATCGCGACGGCATCATAGGTTTTGGCGTGGTTGCAGTAGACTTCATTTGCAATGGCTTTCATTGAGTAGTTCATGAATGCAGTATAAGCAAGCCCTGCTTCCAAGTTGATTACATCTGCTTCTCCATCTTCTATTGCTTCTAGACACCCTTGGGTAGAAACTTTTTTGACACTGAAAGTAAGCAAAGATGATCATACAATTTGGGGAAACATTCTTAACCCAAAATCGATCACAAATAATTTTTTATTGTCATGTGTTATTTAAATTGTATGAACTTGTATATAACGAGATATTACTAAAATACAACTTATAAAATGAATTAATGAGATGTAAAATTTCACAATAATTAGAGAAGCAGGATCACAAACTTGATATATAATACTTGGTGCTAAAGACATAATTAAGATATAAAATATACAAATCACAAACAAATCTATAAAATTTAAGGATTTTGGATTAATTGGTTGTGGCTCTCAATCTAACACGATATCAAAGTGGAAAATTCTATATTAGAAACTGGATATTTCAATAAAACTTCTACTCTAATTTATACATGATGAACCATAACAAATACTATTGATTAAGTGTGCAAAAATTTTAATAATGTAATTGTTGTTATTTAAATATATGACATGCCAATAAATTATTTTGCACCGGATGGTTTTATCGATACAGGCTAAAGGGAGGAGTTTTGTGCAAACTCTAATGCGTCAAACTATTTTAATCACGATTGAAAAATTATTGAAGCTCTAATACTTATACCATTTCCACGTGTAATTACTTGATTCACCAAGCAACTTCACAACGTGCTCACAGTCCTCCACCTCCTCTCCCACGACGCACCACCTTACACTCTCCTGCTCTTCCTCCGCCGCGGACGGAGAACCAATCTCGCCGGAATCCTCACTTCCACTCCTTTCAGGTGCTGGAGCCGGAGCCGGACTGTCCCCTTCACTTTTACTCCATTCTGTCGGTGCAGGCGATGGAGGTGCCGATGGAGAGAGTGCATCTGGGTAATCCTCAAAGCTAACACCGGATAGAGGAGCCGGAGATGGCGCTAAACCTGAAATAAAGAAAAAAGAAGCCATAATTCAAATTCATAACTAACAATTACAATTTAAAATTGCAATATATGTAAACATATTGTCGTAGTTAAATGTATGAACGGCTAGATGACCTTGAATTAAGATGGGATTTGATGAGATCATGAGAAGCGAGAGAAAAACGACAATTCGGATATGCATTTTTCGTGATAATAATCGGACACCAACGTTGATTGTAATGATCAAAGGATTGTGTTTGTGTCATGTTTTGGTTTTGGTTTATGCAGAGAAGAATTTTACTTTAGTTAATTATAGTTAGCTTTGGAGGGAAGGAATGTGGTAATAGTTTTGAATATATTAAGCCCTCTAGATTTGTGATTGGAGTTGACTTTTTACTGATTTCTTGCTGCATGGGTGACAAAATGCAATCCCAAGCAATCGCAAGTTCTTTTCGTCAAACGGTGTGGTGGAGATCCAAAACATCTGTTTGGGAAGGGCTGACTTATTATGTTTTGTTTGCTCTTCGGGATGAATTATACCTTATAATTTGAGGAAAAATATGATGAGAAGGGTTCGAATTTGTATAGTTTGGAAAATGATGTTACACTTTTAGGCGTAAAATTGATCACATGGACATCTAACTTAGTTTGCCATATAATGGCCGTGAAAATTATTTACTTTTATCCCCTCTTTAGTTGGAACTATAAGGTAAATTAGAAGAGAATACACCTATAAGTTGTTATGTCAAATATAAAGTAAAAAGCTTAATCGTGTGAGCTTTCGAACAATATTATCAAATTTGCTTTGAGTACTTAATCCGAACTTATAAGATAATTAAGGTTTGAAGAAATGAAATGGATTTGATTGAAAGTCAATTTAGGATTGAGTTAAACCTATTTTATGGTCGGATTATGTCAAATTAGATTAAACCATACATGTGTTCACTATGTTGTGGTCGAATTTCACATGCCAAACTTCTGAACTCCAAGCCACGTTCACATTCATGGTCAAGTACAGCAACATGCAGCCCCATATGCCATGTTAATTATTTTGGTCTTGAAGCCCGCGTTAAGGTCTAATTAGAGAGCTCACACACCTAAAGGCATTTCAATTCACGTCCCCAGCTGTGAATTAAAGTAACAGCCCACTCTGTTCATCGAGGAACCGCACACTTCCACTTTTAAATGAAGCCTTCCACCTTTCCAACCGAAGCAACACGTTTCTTTCTCTTTCCGTAGCCGCAATTCAAGGGATCCAGGGCCACTGAGGGTTCACGAAACGTGAAGAGATAATTACAAATGGCGGAATAAACGATATGATAGTTGGTAAATTTTTATTAAGTGGTTCTTTTCTTCTCTCTCTGTCTCTTCTTTTTTTTTTTTGGAATCATGTATATTGTTGATCTTTGTGCCGCACTTTTGTTTATCATGAATTAAATAGTTTTGTAACATTTGACATGGTTTAATGGAGTAATTTTATCATATTCTTTTGTGTTATTGTTTAATTATTTGATTTAATAATTTATGTACATGTTTTTAGGCTTGTGACTTATTTATAAATTAGAATCTAAAGGGAATAGAAGATTCATGTGAAAATTGAAATAGGTTTAGTTTAACTATGGCATGGACAAGTGCATATTAGATTGAATTTAGCATTTGTACACTTAATACAATTAAAATTGATTATCTTGACATGGAGATATGGAAGTTAATTCACTTTAATTAGGGTAATGGATTCATGAGAGGAATCTATTAACTAATCGATTAATATGAATTAGGTAATTCAAAAGGAAACCAATGTCATAAATAAGACTAGTAAGACTTAGAGGGGAAGAGTAGGGGATCCAGAAAATCTAATAAAAATGCAAACGAATACTTTCAAAATATACTAGAAGCATATGTAAATTTTCAAAATGATAACTAAGTTAATATCCCATCTATTTGATATATATGTCTTTTTGCCTTGTGGATTATTGATATAGTTAGTTTTTATTGGTTTAGTTTAATTAATTTTTGTTTAGATAGTAGTTCGATTACTTAGAGAAAAGTAGAGTTAGTATACTTGGTATTTAGTATTTAGTCCCCACAATTATGATAGTATACTTGGTATTTAGTATGTAGTCTTCGAGAATATGATATCATCAATCTTTTATTACTATATATGCAACTTATTATTCTTGTTGGTAAATTATGCTTTCAAAGTTTTGCATATTACAGTGTTAATTTTTTTTTCCATTTTTTTTATAATTGTCGGCCAAAGGGAACTTATCCCTATAATCAAAATTGAAATTTTAATCTTAAAATCTAAATGAAACCCCAAATTTAGAGTGCACTCAAAAAAGCAAAAGATGAAACTGTAAAGTTTATTGCTTTGCGAAAGAAATAAAAAGAAAAAAAAAATCATATAATTGAAACTGTAAGTTTAATCTCAGTTGTGTCGGATAAAGTCTTTATCGAGCAAGTAATGCACTTGAAGTTTGTCGTTTTTGTAGAATAAAAATTTTAGTTCAGAAGACAAGCGAAGAAAGCTTTCGCAATTTTAGTTATGATTCTTTTTCCATGGACAGAGCCTAGCCCAGGTAATAAACTTTATGGTTGCCCTTGATATAAAGATGATACTCGTTGATGTAGTTTTTTTTTTTTTTTTTTTTTTTTTTTTTTGCGCAGGAACATTTCCTTAAGCAACTTTTTAGTAACAGCAATACGATGAAGAAGAGAAATAATTCTGATGACAAGGTTGATGCATATGAACTTGATATACGTTATTTGATTTAAGACGCTTTAACTTTGTGGAAACCATACCATCGAAATGGTTCATGCTATCGTAGATTATCTTTTTGCTTTATTTCTTGAAAAGATTCGCTGAAAGTGAAAAAATTTTCCCCCTGTTGGTTGAAGAATCTGATAATTCTTTTTCAATTCTATGTAAGTTCTAATTAGACGAATGACTGTTGAGAATGGTAATTTATGTAATTATGCAACTTCATGGAGAAATTGAAACTAATTGTAGTCAATGTAATATGTTGGTCATTTGGAAATTTTGTATATAATTTTGTTAGTCTTGTGAAGTTTAATTCCACTGAAAAATCATATATAGCAATTATTGTTTAATTATTTTTTGACAGAAAAAACCTGTGATTTGAGAGGGATACTTCATAATTTTGGTTTGGCTTAGTGTATCAATGTACAAGAAGGACCTTAGTTATATGCTTAGTGCCTGATGAGATTTTGACTCGTGGCCCTTCTCTTTAACACTTTGAATTCTACTTTTGGCTTAAACTTCTTCTTTTTTTTAAAAATAATTTGAATCACATATTGAGCTGACATGTATGAAGTATAATTAGATATTTAAAGTTCAATGACACCAAAAGCAAACTTCAATAGCTTCATATCATTTTCTTCTTACGCTAAGTACTACCAATCAAAAGCAGAAAATGGAACATAAGATCTATTAGGGGACAATATCCGTATGACATAACTGCCACTGAGGCATAAACTAGACCTTCCTTCAGCACTTTTTCGTAATTTGCTTGACTTAAGTCCATATAAGGACTTTTTTATAAGCATAAATTACCCTTGCGTCCTAACCACAAACCTTTGATTATCCGAACAAAATATCCTGATTAAGATCTCCACGCTAAAGTATAGTTTTTAAATCTAATTGCTCCAACTCTAGATTATGCACGGCAACCAGCGCAAGCAAGCCTACAATGAAATGAGTTTGATAAAAGGATAAAGTATCATTGAAATCTATATCCTTTTGCTGATTATAACCTTTGGCTGTAGGACATGCATATATATGGTATGTTCTTGGCCAACTCTTTCTTTCTTCTTAAACACCTATTTATAGAATACAATTTTCTCCTTAGAAGATGGTAATATAAGCTCTTAAATGTCACTCCTATATAGTGACTCAATCTCCTTTTGCATGACTAAAAGCCATCTATCTTCATCAGGGGCATTGATTGCCTCTTAATACAAAGTTTGATTTGAAGACTATTTCTACTAGCAGGAGTGCATAAGCCACCATATGATCAAAATCCATATGGTAGTATAGCTTGTTGTTTCTATTGATCTCTAGAAATAAAAAAAAGTTGAGATATCTTTAGAGTTGTGGTTACATTATCAAACTAAACTATAGATTACTGTATTGAAGATAATAGTCCAACCTCTATATAGGAATTGATACCTTTATCTTTTTCGATGTACTCTATCTAACTTGAAATAGTATGCTATGAAACTAAGGACCATAACATGGCAAACTCATCAAACACAATATCTTCATTAACCACTACTTTCTTTGTATTTGGGCTATATATCCTTAGCCTTTAACATTAAAAGAGTACCATGAGAAGATGCATTCAAGAGACCTAAAATCTAACTTACTTATATGAAATACCTAAACACTATAAGATGTGAATATTATGGTGGAGTACCAAACCATAAATCCTCATAATTCTTGTTCTCAAGCACCCTATGTGGTGAATGGATTCATAATATAACAACCTATTTTAATGATCTCTACCCACAATTGTTTTCCATTATCCAACATTAGAAAGCATATATCTAGTTTTTGATAATAAGTTTTGGTTCATCTCCTTTGTAGTACCATTATACTACAAATTGGACAAGTATCTTATGGGGTGTTATACACTAATTTGTATAGAAATTAGTGAACCCATTGTTCACTAACCTAAGCCTCTTTTTGGTTTTGAATCTCTTAGCTAACTTCCTATGTTACTTCTTTATAAGGGTCTTATACTATTTGAGTATCTCAAACACATCATTTCTCTATTGTAAAAACAACACCTTGAAATTTGCAAGAACAATCATCGACAAAGGGAAGGAGATACCAAATACTTTGAGAGAGGTGTATGGAGTATGCTTCTAGAGATCAAAATAGATGTAGTCAATAATTGATTATGTTCTTTCTATTGCCTTAATTAAAGTTACTCATCTCTACTTGCCAATAATGCAAGGTGTTCACATAAATCTAGACTACTTAACTTCTTTAGCATATAAACCAATACTACATATTGGTGCATACTACTCTCATACATATTGTCTAGGGATAATGTCACAATCTATACTTGAACTTTATAACTTTTTTGCAATTTTACACTTATACTTTAAACTTGTCGCATTATACATCAAACTAAAATTTTAGTTGTCATTATCGTTACCTACATCATTTTTTGTAACATCGTTAGCACAGTCATTATAATCAGCTAATAATATCATGACATGTGTAAGTTTATGATTCTCTACATCATACCATCATTTAATGAAATAAATAAAAAAAATCCAACTAAATTAAATGAAACATTTAGAAAATATCAAAATAAAAACAAATAAAAGAAAAATTAAAATCCATCGATCAAAGCAACTTCAAAACCCTAATGTTGAAACCCATTTCTCTTCTTAACCTAGAAAAATTACTGCTAAGGAAGGCATAATCAAGTAAACTCTTGTACAAGGTTCCATAAAAAAGAATCAATTTTCTTTTTTCTGTTCTCTCTTTATCTTTCATTTACAATGAATCTACCGATAAAGCTATGGCGGAGAAGCACCTTAAAGTAGAGAAGAAGATTGTTAAAGAAGGCAGCGATAAGAAGAAGAAGAAGAAGAAGAAGAAAAAGAAGGCAAAGAGCGTAGAGATGTATAAGATCTACATCTTTAAAGTGTTGAAATAAGTGCATTTAGATATCGGAATATCAAGTAAGACTATAAGGATCACGAATAGCTTATATTTGAGAAATAGCCTTAGAAAGCTTCTAAATCGCCGAAGTATAACAAGAAGCTTCCAATCATATGCTAGGAACTTCAAAACACAATGAAGTTAGTTTTGCCCTGTGAGTTAGTGAAGCATCTAGTCAATGAAGGTAAAAAGGTGGTGACTAAGTATACTTACCTGTCAATTTGTGGATTGCCAAACTGTTTTAATTTGGTGGCATGGAAATTAGGGTTAGGTTTAGGGATTTTGATCTTTCTTTTTATTTTGGTTTCTTTGATCCTTTTAAATTCATAGTGTTTTAGTTCAAAGATTTTCTTATATAATGTATATTGCAAAACTATGGTAGATCACTTTCAATTATGGTCTGAGCTAGAAGAACAATTACGAAAATCGTAAAAGCTTGACTAATTAGTCATAAAAGATACAGAGTAGAGATTTACAAGCTTAGGACCTATCTTGTTGTGTTAAAAGTGGGTCATGTTAGATTGTGGACTTTCATGTTTTGATCTTGTGGTTCATTATTTATTTTTATGAAGTGGGATTTTTGGCTATTTTATTGAATTATCTTTAATTCCTATATTGAGGTTTAATTCTTATATAATGTTTCAGATAAACTTGCAAATGCGGTGACTTTGCAAATATAGTTTTAGATGTGAAATAGGTTTCGACATGTTTTCAAGTGCTTTTCATAGTTTGATTTTTAAATTGCTTTTTCTATTTTTTACTTTGTTTAGATATTCCTCGAAATGTTTCATTTTAATTTAGTCGGCTTATTTTTTATTTTATTAAATGATGATATGATAAATTTTTTCCTGATGTGGATACTTAATTGGCATTTGAATTAAAAGATTAAATTAAAAAAATAATGAACTTACATGTGTTATGATGTCATTGGTTGATCGTGACGATTGTACTAACGGTGTTAAATGGAAATGAAGAGGGTAATAATGGTGATAACCAATATTTCAATTAGGTGTATAATAAAACAAATCAAAAGTATATGTGTAAAATTATAAAAAGTTGTAAAGTTCAAGTATAGATCATGACATTGTCCTTATTGCCTAAATGCATATGCTATAAATTAGCCTTCTTAGACTTGGAAAGTAAAGACGACATCGCTGAAAAACCTATAAATAAAGAACCTTGAAGAATGTCTACATTACTGGTCTTAACATTAGAAATCAAAGTTAAAGATTTTAAAAAATTCTCAAAGTGCAGATTTAATAACAAACTTGCAACTATGTGCGTCCAACATGGTGAAGGAAATAGCATTCTTAGATAAGGATGAAGTATGTTTAGCATCAAAAAGTACCCAAAAGATATAACTACGTGTTTGCACCTAAACTATACTAATACCAACTATCTTACATTATAAGTTCTTACCCTTAGGGACAATCCCACCATCAAACAACCAATAAGTTGCAAGCTACTTTGGATTCGGATGCATATGATACAAGCAATTTGAATCAAGATTCTACTTAAGCCTAAACCAACTTGTCATTACCAATCAATAATAAGTTCATCCTCTTTCCTTTCTACCACATCAAATTTACCCCAATTTTAGCCTTCTTCCTTCAATTTTCATCCCAACTTAGCCCTTTGTTTTAAAGGATAAGCATTCTTTACAATATGCCAAATCTTCTTACAATTATTATGTACTTTATCCTAGCTCCTTGACCTAATCCAAGATCTAACATTGTTGCTTAAATCATATCTAGAGTGCTTACTTCCTCTAGACACCAAACATTTGATTCATTGGTCTTGCTTGTACACTAGTAAGGGTAGGTGAGTTTTGCTTTAAATTGGTCCATTCCTTTGAACCAAATTGAACTCCTTAAGGTTCGGTTTCTTTAAGGTTTTGAACAGAATCAAACAATTTAATTTATAATTCTTTTCAAATAAAAAAAAACGTCTAGTCTACCATTCAAATTATAATTGCTCATTTAAATTTCTATCTAGATAATACTTGATTTTTCACTAATACAATGGATAGGAAATCCACAACAATGAATTCAAACTCATAGACCTCATTAGATGAAGGAATTTACCTATTCCTTTTTCTTTCATTTTCTTTGTTATGTAAATAATTCTTGTTAGAGAAAATGAAGTGATTTACATCTTAGTGAAATTTTTGCAAGTATATTTACTAGATGATCTCAATTTGCTTTGTAGCTTAAGGCAAGTATGAAAAGCAAAGTTATTTATCTTTTGTTCATTGAGATTGACTTGCTTTAAAGCAGTTAAAGTAACCTATGCTTTTTTCTTAAAATAATAGGTCAATAATCTGAACGAACATGTAATTATCTCTAAAAATAAGCATGTGTTGTTTACTAGTTTATTAGCCAATATTTGATAAAAGGAAAAGAGATTACTTATATATGCCTTAGGTGCTTTTGGATGTGTTTTCATTGGGTTCAAAATTTGCATACATATTCTAGAAAAAGTTAGATTTTTGTGGCTGTTTCGCTGTATTATTATACAATATACATGATGCTAAAGACAGGTTCTAACATAATTTTACTAGATTATCTAACAAAATGCTATTTGTTTCTCCCTAAATATGAAGAAAAACTTTGCTAGATTCACAATCTTGTGCTTAAAAAGAAAGGGGGTGTAAAAACTTTTATGTTTTGCATCACATTTTTCACAGAAAATGTTCAATGCATTTCAAGAAAAACAAAGACCGTTACATCAAAACTTGACAAGCCGATAGATAAAGCAATTTGATATGGTAAATGTAAGTCAAGGCAACTTGAAGAATACCCCAAATACTGTCATTTTTGTGGTTTAGTGCGGTTCTTCTAAAGCATCATCGTGGTTCTTTTATAGGGAAGGGATAGTTTGAGTAAGAGGATGTGTGAACAGTTTTACAAAGCCAGGTTTTCCTTGCTTCCATTCAATTTGATCTTTTGAGTTGAAACGCAAACCAATATATTTAATTCAAATTGAATCGTAAACAAAATCATTTCAAAAGTAAATCAAAATTTCAATTTTGCTCGTACTAATCAAGGTGGATTCACGCTTCTATTGGTTCTTTTTTACACCCTATTCCACTGGCAATCAACTCATTATTTAGCCTATTTTTTATTAACGAGATTACTCTTCACATCACCATATGCCAGTGAAGTCCCACCATAAAGCATTGTCTCCCTAAAGTTCTTACGGAAAGTTCATAAAGAACAGAAAAGATAGAGCCTAATCTTCATCATATATCTTTGCATCAATATTTTACAAATCATTAACAAGAGAAATAAACTGGCCGATCTTTTCCTGTCCTGACGCTTTTGTCATTTGAAGGGTGTGTAAATAGCAATTTAAACCCCAGCCAATTTGTTAGCATTTTATGGTGTGTTTCCAACCTTACCGAAAAGCTTGTCATAGAACATTGTTTGTCAAGCACAATCAAAATTGTTGATTAATATCTAACTTCCTCTACTTATTATTCATCATAGGTTTGGCTTTTCAACATAGCAAGCAACGAGAAACGATTTAATTGATAATATTCATTATATATATTATGTATATATAGTACGAAAATATCAATAAAATCTTAACATGTATAATATATATAAACCACATGTATTATTGATTTTGAAATTATTATTATTTTTTTTAATTCATATCAATATTTTATTGATATTTATATTCTACGTATACACTAAACAATACTTCTTTCAAACCATCCTATACCAAAATTAACATAAGTATTTGCTCCAAATTGAAATTCATATTCATGTCAAATGACTTAATATAGAAATTTGCTATTATCATTGTAATGAAAACGTCATAATAACTATTCTTCCTTGGATAAATAGCGAAAAACGACTAAAGAGCTACAAATCACCGTTTTATAGTCAATACAACCAGCTTGTTGTGCAGCATTGCGATATACCGGTGGAAGAGTAATACAAACAATAACAATCAAAGAGATATAATAATTAATATGAGAAATAAAATGATAAATACACCAAGATTTACATGTGGAAAGGCCTTCATAGAGAGAACAACCTTATGAGTTAGAAGGACAAAACTTCATTACGAGAGAATTTGAGTACAAGGTGGAGTTATAATGTATATACTCTCTCTAGCAGTAAAATCAATCCTTACAAATAGATCTCTCTTTTCTGGATCCCTCAGAAGGTATCTATTTTTACTCATGAAGGCTAGATATTGTGTTTTGCCCACTATTTATTTTGTAAAAATGATACATGTTAGGAATGAAAACTATCAAATGTAAATACGATGACTAAGTACATGATATTTATAAGCGATCTTTCCGCGTGTTTGTCAGATGACAATAAAGGCACATGATATTCCTTCACATGTTTGTCAAATTTCAGTGAGCGTATATGGTTTGATTGGCTTCATGCTTTTATTCGTGATTTGTGGTTGTGATGTCTATCATCAGTCTTTATTTTGTCCACATTAGGTATTGTATTCACACGTAACTCTCTAAAATCTCTTTAAATGCAATACAATTATTCTGTTTCAAAAAGAAAAATACCCATTAATGATTCCAGAGACAAATGTGTTTTTTTTTTTTTTTTTACCCAACTGGTTTAAGATTCTTTAGACTTGGAAAACACGAGTTTTAAATTGAGTTATCTTCTTTATGTCTTCTTATAGTGATCACTTCTTCTCTTGTCCATAGGTTTCTTACTCCAACAAGGAATTTCCTCACTTGAGTATTGATGTTTATTTTGTCTCTTGTATCTCCTTTTTGTTCTTGGCGCTATTCTTTGCGATTTATCATTATATAATTGACGATCTTTTGCTTCTACAACATCAACACTGAGATATATAATTCATGAGTTACCCAGAAGAAGGGGTCGGAATAAGAGACAATAATGAATGCTCTCAAAAGAACCTATAAAAAGTTCTACTATCTCTAAAATATTTTGGATCAAAATTCATATATAATTCGAGCCACAGCACATTAATCCCGATAGAGTTGTATCACTGTCGATCATTAAGATAGAAATACCCAATCAAAACATTTCAGAATGTCCTACAACTCAATCCCGGGATCAAACTAATTTAAGGTTAGATTCACTTTTGCTCGGACGGACGGGACTTTGGCCGATAAAAAGTTTAAATCCATTATTTAATTTTTGTTCCTTATTTCTCGGGTTATCTAAAAATTGTTAATTATTATGTTAAATCTAATTTTGGAAACATTGTCTGCATCACTCGAAATGAAATATTTTACACTAACATTAATTCTAAATTGATTAATTTGGAATCCATCGAAACCTTTAGTCAATTAGATGGATCTATCTCCATGTGCTATGGCATACATTCTTCTAGTTTTCCATCATAGTAGGCTAGCCCCACAACACATTGACCCAGCTAACATATCTAGTTACGGTCTTTGAACCATTCAGTGTGTTTATATTGTTGTAAACTGACTGCCAATAGAATTACAAAATATGAATAAGAGTAAGATTATTTAAGAGTTAGTTTCGAACCATAAATCACTTTAGTGTAAGATATGCGGGTTTGAACAAGTTTACAAATCGCCAGTCAAACTCGTCCAACTAACAAATCGGTGAATTGATTGGACCTATTTGTCAGGTTGGCCTACTGATTCAAGCCAGCTTTGCCCCTTCAATATTTAAAAAATAAAATATTATGTCTTCTTCTATTATTTTTGCCTTTTCTAATGCACACCAAGTATTATTAATTACAGTTAATAGTTACATTGTAATTGTATTCTTCCCATGTTGATAATTTATTCCGATATTTGAATGAAATATTGGCATCCTTTATAAATTGTAATTTCTCTCGTTTTACTTAACCTTACTTAATATTTTAATATTAAAGTAATATTACACTCACGTGGTTTAAATTAATTATTTCAAAATGGAATAAAATTTGCAACTTTTCTCGCCAACACTTTATACTATATAAATTGTTATGATTATTTTGAGAAAAAAAAAAAGAAAATAAGATTGAGTGAAAAATTAGTTATAGAAATTCACGAGAATACAAGAATAATATTAAAGGAAATTTATTTAAAAAAATAAAAATAATAATAAATAGAAAAAATTAAAAAGAATAGTCGGTTCAAAGGTTGGACTCATGCTCTTAAGGATCAAACTTAGTTCAACTTTATACTGACTCGTGAATCGATAGTTTAGGATTTGTTTTTGACCGGTTCAATCCGATGTTGAGATCTAAATAAGAGTAATAATAAACAATAAAAAATCATATTGAGAAAGTTCATACAAAATTGAAATAAACTAATAATATTTTTTAGATTTTATTATACATTCATACAGTAAAACGGTACCTCGGCGCTTCAAGTGTATTCTGATATAAATACTTCCATAAAACTAGTTATTATTCGTAACGATGCTTCCACATTAATTTAAGAGTAATTCCTTTTCCCCTGCTAGTGTACCTCAGGTGGATCACCGACAGCGACAAGCATTTATTACCTCGTATGTGTGCATGTTTATATATGTATCTATATCTTGCTCCTCAAGTTGGAGGAGAGCTTTTTGGTCTTCATATTAAAAGTAATTCCTCTTAAATTGATAGGGCATGGTACTTACGAAATATATACTAATTTCTTAATAATATAGATCAGATTCTTCTAATATTATAATTTCAGATTAATTGGTAAAAAAAATAAATGAGTAAATAAATAAAATAAGATAAAAGATTCTTAAAGTTAATTACATCCACAAACTAGATGGAGTGCGTGGTTGTTGTGATTAATCGATAAGAATATGGTAGATTATTAATTTTATATATCAATTGCCTTTTGGGTACTCTTATGACTTAGTTTATAGTTAATGACAATTTTTTCACGAGCAATAAATAAATTAATAATCTCGTAAGGTTCTGCTATTCTGATATGTCACACAGTCAGTAGAGTGAGTTGTCAAAAAGTAAGTAGACTACCTTTTTTCATTGTATAGAGAGAAATTTTATTTTAATAAATCATTCGATAAAATTTTATCTCAAATATTGCAATAGATCATTTTTAAAGCACACACAGCACAAATAGATTGTTCTGCTAGTCTATGTAATATTTTTTGAGATAAATTGCAGTGACTAAACTCAACAACTTTCAAAATCACACCGATATTATTCTTGATGTTTTCTTAGTTATATACTTATACTTCTCTATAACACATGTAACTTTTATAAAACTTATCAAGAGTGCCTAATTAATTATAACAAACTTATATATATGCATATATATATATATATATGTGTATTTATGTATACATATAACTTATTAGAAAATTGGACCTACCCGTGTAATTACAAGTGCTTTTAGGAATTTACATTTCACAGCCTCCAAAAAAGATTTATTAGATATTATTTACTTCATGTACATTAACAAAAATATTAACATAAATAATAATAAAAATAGTAGTTTTCAAATTAATTATCAACGTGATTTATATATATCATATATATATTAATATTTTATTGATATTTACACATTAAATTTATATAATATATAATATATATCATCTATTAAGTTATTTCATCCATTAAAAAAAAAAAAAAACCTCTTGCACTTAATAATGTGAACAGGAAAAGACTCCTCACAGGAAACGGAAAGAAAAAGGAAACTGAAAATGGTGGAATCGGAATAGGACCATTACTAAAGACTTTCATGTGATAAACTAATGTGCTCAGAGCTTCCATTTTCACTGCATTATGCTGCAGACATATACGTGATAGCTCCCACATTTCATTTCCGAATTATACTGGAGAGAGAGGACAGCAAAAAGCAAGCTACAAGGTACACTGTTCATCCCGTTGTCCTTCAAATGAAAATATCCTCGTGAACTAGGGAACTTTGTCCTGTTCAAGAATGTAATGCAATTCTGTGCCTCCTGTATACTATTGGAACCGATCGCGTGCACCTAGATGATAATTAATGAACGAGAAAATATGGAAGGAAATTTGAATTTTTGACATAGACATATGATTAGGTTATTCTCTTTAGAGTGATTTACACCTTCTAAATTTTTAGTAGTCAATCACATTGTTAATATCCATAATTCCTATTCTACTATGAATGATATTGTAGATATTAGTATAAATGTGATGAAAATAAAAATAGAATTTGATTTTGATTAATTCGAAAGAACCATTTTCCAAATAGTACAATACTGTTTTTCTAAATTAAAACTTCTTTATCTATTCTCATTGACATTACCCTAATTATAAAAATACATTTCAATTTACTAGTTTGTTGTAGCTAACTAACTTTTTCTCCTAATACAACTACTAAAACTATTATTATAACTATTACAATCTAGTAAAAAGTATCAACTTCTATAAAATTGTACAATTACATTTATATTATTACTATATACTTGAATCATAACAAATTTCATATATCTTGAAAACAATCTTATCTTCAAGGTTGAAATAGAAAAAGAACAATCTTGAAAATTTCCATTGCAAAATTTGGAGACCTTGAATTCTATGCCCATAAAAACTTCTATTGGCTCTTAGAATATTCTATTAGTGATTCATAAGTAACAATTATTCGAATAGAAGTAGCAACTTTTTCCAAGCCTATGTAGCATATTTGCAAAGCATGTAGTGAGTTCTTCACCAACTCAAACACCACCAAATGTAAGTGTGAAGAAATATAAGGAAATACAAAATTGGGATCTATTTGAGTGTTAATATTAAGAATACTTCCATATTCTCTTAAGCAAACAGCTTTACCTTTCTTAATGATGTTATGTAAAATCTCTAGAAAGATAATTGTTGTATGTTTATAACTCACAACATAAGGAAGGAAATTGAGATCATGCAACCCTACGTGTTGTTCAATAAGCATGCATATCCTTCTAATGAACTTTTTTAAGCTAGATGGAACACAAATAAGATTGGATAGCCAAAAATCTAAATCGTGCTAAAGGAGAACTCTTTTTAGGTCGGTATACCAAGATTTGACCTCGAGATACTAAGATTTAGATGCGATTCTTCTAAATCTTCATTGTCTTCATAGCTGATATCCAAGTGTCGTACTTCTTAACATACCTCTATATCTTCTTCTTCACCCATTACTTTATCTTCTTTCACTTCTTTCTCTTCTACCATGAAGACATCCGACTTGGATATAAAGGAATTTTCCAAATCGAAACTACTCTAATTCAATTATTTCACTACTATCATAGTTTGTAACTCAGAAAGTTGTTACATTAGCATATCAAACTTTTCATTAATGCCATTAAACTTGTTGTTCATATCTTTTTGTAGCTATTGTTGATTGTTTTGTAGGGACCCAATCTTCTCTTCCAATATAGCAATATGGCCAGAGTTTGACATGGTGACGAGAGCATCAATTATTAGCACTTGTAATTCCTATTCTATTGTAAATAATAGTTTGAATATTAGTATGAATATGATTAAAATGGAAATAGAATTTGATTTTGGAAATAGAACTACTCTTTAAAAGATGCAAAACCACTTTTTAAAATTAAAACTTATATATTTATCTATTCTCATTGATATTACCTTATTTATAAAAATACATTTCAATTTACTAGTTTATTGTAAGCAACTAACTTTCCCTCCTAATACAACTACTAAAACTACTACTACAATTATACAATTATCTATTGATTAGTTATATATATAATATTACTATATACTTGTATCATAGCATACACCTAAAATATAAAGAGGTAGTTTGTAGTGTTTCTTGGGATAAAAGAAGGAAATAAAATAAACATTCTACAAATTAAGAAAAAATTAATGATGATTAGATGCGAGTCATTCACGTAAGGAGAATAGAATAATCATTTTGGAAATAGAACTACTCTTCAAAAGATGCAAAACCACTTTTTTGTACTAAAACTTATCTATCTATTCTCATTGCCTTTTTTTATAAAAATACATTTCAATATACTAATTTTGTTGTAAACAACTAACTTTCCCTCCTAATACAACTACTAAAATTACTATTACAACTATTAAAACCACTATTACAATCCAGTAAAAAGTACTAGTTTTTATAAAATTGTACAATTATTTATTGATTAGTTATATATATTACTACTACTATATACTTATATCATAATACATACCTAAAATATAAAGAGGTAGTTTGTAGTGTTTCTTAGGAAAAAAGAAGGAAATAAAATAAACATTCTACAAAATAAGAAAAAATTAATGATGACTAGATGTGAGTCATTCATATAAGGAGAATAGAATAATCATTCTTGGATTATGTCTTATTGAGTGAATGTTGTTATATTAACTTGTATTTTAAACCATTTCTTGGTGAACGTTATCAAAAACATTAAACAAGGATATTTATATGACCAACATGAATTGTAATATATTTAAGATCTTTCATGATTGTCCTTAAAAGGGCTAATAACACTATCTTAAAAACTATTTCCACTACCGGGTTCACCTTTACCCTTGCCACTAGATCCATTATCCTCATTGGCCACATCAAAGTTACCACCTCAATGGCTATAAATATAATGATATCATATATGTATATATATGTATATATATATATATATCTATGGATATACTTTCAAATTAATATTAAGATAACGGGTGATAAATGTAAAATATAATGTTATAATATTATATTAATAAATATCCATTAAAACAATAAATGAAAACAACATTGTACAATATAAAAAATTATATATTAGTTTATATTATTATGTGTATCTAATTATGATATAATAAAAAATAATATTTTATTATAACTAGAATATTAAATTTATGCTATATTGTGTAGTAAATAATGTAATATATTTACTGTTTTATACAATAAATATAAATAATATAGAAAATAAGTACCCATATTAAATTACAATGTTCATTTTTTAATAGTATATATTTTTGTAATATAATAATATATAGCATGTTATACTATATATATATATATAATGTGATATAATAATGCTTGATAAAATTATATAATAAAAATTATTAAATATGAATATTTTTCTACAAGCATTATAATATCATATATGAAAATGAGTTTAATATAATATAATATAATAAAGTTATATGATTATGATATTACATTATATAATATGGTATTAACTAAATATAATCAATTGTAACTACTATAACATAACAATTGTAAATATTAAGGGTGAATGGGTAACCTTACTGTGTAAGGTACCTATTTAGACCTTACTGTATAAGGTATCCATTGAGTTGATTTCAGGTAACAATTTTCTAGAACTCAATTCCACATGGTAAGGTAATAATATGACGTTAAGGTATCATGTATTCATCTTAAAACCTATACTATATAGTATACAAGATGCAAATTTTATCATATCATATTTCAATCTATAATAAAACCTTAAGATTATATACTCTTGTGTCTACTGTTTTATTCCTCTTTCTTATTCTATTTCTTTTCTTAAGTAAAACCTTGTTTTTTTATTCTACACATAACAATTTTATGATTTAATAAAAATTTCTTTTGATGATTTGAAAGGAAAAGATAAAATAAATAATTTAGCAGACCCAATTAAAGATTGAATTTTTCTAATTGTAATAATTATTCTCTATTTTACCTACTCTAAAGTTTTATATTGTTATGGTTAGATGTATTACAAATACAATAACCTTTCAAATATTACTATTTGGTTAATTAATATAGTGATGAGTTTAACATTAATTATATGCTTGTATATTTTAAAAGAAAATAAAGTAAAAAAAAAAATACAACTTCCACATTGTATTTTGTAAAGGTATAAGGTGGTTCTTAAGTACCATCGGATATTTAAGACCATGGATTATGAGAAATGATAGTATTAGTTTACAAGAATATAGTTGTAAACACTATTAATACAAGCATGAAACTTTTAGGTCGATTAGTTGAAATGGGCCTATTAGTGTTTGTTAGTTTAACTATTCATTACTTTTATCCTAAAGTGTTTCAAATGGTATCAAAGTAGACCCTCTATTAGTAGATGCATGATTCAAGTTTGGTTCCAATTTAGAGAAGAGATCCTAAGAAGGTGAGGAGTATCATTAAAGTGTGATTCCTTACATGCTTCTAAGATGACCTATAGGTAATGGTTGGCTTGAATCATATACCGAAAATTGGGAGAAGATCTAAACCCAATTGTAAGGCCTTACGATGAGAACATTGTATGTTTAAGGGCTAAAGATTATGATACTCCATGGTTAAGTGTTCTACATGGATTGTAGGGGGATTATGGTACTAGTTTATAAGGCTATCGTTATGAATACATTATCAAAATAAGTTTGAAACTTTTGGACTAAGTGATTGAAATAAGTTTGTTAATGTTTGTTGGCTTGGTTATTGATTGCTTATGGCCTGAGGCATTATAGGTTCTAAGTACAAGAATTTTGGAATCTATACCTATAGGATAGGATATGAATAATGATAAGGTTGAAATGCCATATCCTATCCATCTTACCCATCTTGTATTCACTTACCTCTAGTAAATATTATTATGCTAAAATAATATTATGCAACAAATACAAATAATATACCATGCAATATCATAGTAACTATTATGTAACATTTGGAGACAATATATCATATAATATTAATATAAAAAATGAATAATGAATATAACATTATTTTAATATAAATATTAATTTCATCAATATAAATAATAGCATGTTATTATAAATAGTGATTTATGTTGCTACATATGGAGTATAGAGATATCTTTCTAGCTGCTTCACCCTTAGTCCTAAAAAACCATATTTTGCAATTTAAATAAAGCAATAGCTATTATATTCCATTGATTAAATAAAGTTACAACTATTTTAGCTTTGTTACAAATTTACTCTATTTGTTTGTAATAGTTATTTCATTATAACCTTATTGCATTCAGTCAAATAATTGTAACAATAGTGTTTAATATGCATTTCTAGAATTTGAATTATGAACTTTGATTCACATTTAAGCCAACTATTGCATTTACTCGATGTTAATATCCTTTATGGTTAATTTGACATATAGGATGCTAATAGCAGTGTTTACTAGTTCAAACAAATGGACTTGATGTACATTGTTATAAGTACCATATAGTATAATTATGCCTTGAATATAGTATCATTAAATTTAAACAATTTCTTGCCATAGCACTCAAAATTTCAATAAGACAATTAGTGACTAGTTTTTTGAACCATCACACCTTATGTCACAACACAACAATTAATTTCACATTCTTATGAGTCAATTTTCTTCCTTATGGCTATAATGTTCATTCTAACTACAAATATTTACATGAGTAAACCTATGAAACTCATGTTAGGAGCGACACAATCTATGCTTAGTTGATTGATATGTATTAATACTTGATTGATGTATATACTCAATTGATCCTATAAAAGAGAGTATTTATAGTATCACATCCCCACTCAACTATTAGCATTTTCATGTACTTAATTGATAATGACTGATTTTTTACCTTTTGAGCCTCTATTGATGTATGATATGGTAGGATAGTCATCATAACCAATTAAAATGATTTAACGGTCACTTTGGAAATCATGCTTCTTAGCAAATCTCTTGATAAAAAGTTTATGAGGCAAAGTCATAGTTTAAAAATTCCGTATGGTTTATCAGCACCTAACAAATAGTTTACAGGATGAATTTACAATTATCCACTTAATATTAAAATCCCCCTCATATGATAATACCCTTGATTATCATAAAGTGAATGGTTTCGTTACATGCAAAGTCATAATATTATAAAATAGTATTGTTTTTGTTCTAGAGTTATAATATGCACCGACTAAAATGTTAGGTCAAGATGTAGTTAGAATCTTTTTTTAAAAAAATATTTCCTTACTTCTTCATCTGAATCGCTGCCAAATAATTCTGAACTATTTTATGGTTTACCTTGTGTATTCTACCTGTTAATGAATGATAGAAAGCTCCTTGAACTAGCAAGTCTAGATGAAATTCAATTCTTTAATTAATACTTCATACCCTAGACAAGCTTCGATTATTAATAAATAAGGTATTATTTTTCATAAAACCAGTGTAATTCTTTATTTAATCATATAACATCATTTCAATTATAAAATATTAATAAAAAACTAATAATAATATAATCATGTAATATTAAAATTTATATTTGATGTTTACATTAGTCTAGCTATATAATATTAAATTAAGCTGGGTCATCATATTGGTAATTTAAATTCAATTCCTAGATCACTTGTTACTTCATTTTAAAAATATAAAGTAAGAATAAACTATTTTTTTTCTTTTTAAATTTCTTTGGTGATAGATCATATAGGGTGAAATTGGATATTCTAGATAATAGCTAGCTATTTTATTCTTCTTTATTCTATTTGTGTAGGCTAAACATTAAGATAGGGAATTCTTGTTAGTGGATCATGTCCATGTTCTTATTTCTTATTAAATTCTCATGTCAGTGCCAAAAACATACGAAATTAAATAAAAATCACCAATAATGAGGTTTTATAAATATATTTATTCATATTATAATTATGTCTTTTTGTTTTGTGTCACCTCATGTACTACATTTTCTTTCTATAATCGTTATATTATTGTCATGCTGTGTCATGAATTGCCAGTCCAGGGAATATTATTTCAATCGATAAATAAGGAGGACTTAAATTGAACATAGAGGAGAGAAATGCAAGATGAAGAATAGGGCAGCAGAGAACTGACATGTTGCTGGCTGTATTTTTGACGTCAACCCCATTATATTCTACTGGCAATGGGCGGCCTTATTCAGACAGCTAAAGATTCCAATGGAGACATTGACTATTCGTAGAATTATATATAACGTTAGAGATTATGTTTGCGATCTTTGGTTATCTGGTCGGATCCAAACGAGGCTATCCCAACCATATAGTGATGATACAAATATACCAATCTTGTCCTCTACAGAAGGGAGGGGGAAAAAATTGCAGCGACAAAGGTTCACATCCCAATGACGACAATGATTGGATAGTAAGATGCAAATTTAGAGTGCAATAATAGATGTATACAAAATATATACAAATAAAAAGAGAAAGAAATTCAAATATATATATATATATATATCTCACACCTTGTTTTCTTCTTCTTCTATATATATATATATATATAGACGTATACTATACATGTTCATCTCTTCTAAGGAAAAAAAGAAGAAGAAGAAGAAATATATATATATATATATCCAGGGATGTGGTGATAGAGGAATGTACAATTATTGGACTCAATTCTCATTTAAAAAGTAAACTTTAGGGTAAGAATCTCTTAAGTAGAAATGTAAATAAAGTTTGAGGGTTAATGTATACCTTATGGATGATGTTGAGGGTAGTGGTGTTACTTTGCATTCGAGGGAGTTAAAGAGTCGAGCAATTAAGAAAGATTGTAATAATTATAGATAAGACGTCTTTGGCTTATTTTCTCGAACAATTTTCTATATACACTATTTTACTATTGTTTTTACTAGAAAAACGGCTTTAAAAAATGCGAACGAGAGATAAAGCAAAAATTCCCCTTCGTAACTCCCACGTTCCGAGTCCTTAAAATCCCAAAACTTGTGAAATTAAGAGAAAAATCAAATTTCAAAGAAATTGAGAATTATGAGCCATGTGGTTACATATTTTAATATTCATACTCACATTTCTTACTAGGCTCCCAATTGAAGATAATAATTTCCTTCAAAACTATAGCATTGGGGGCAAGCATAAATGCCTCTTCTCCTTAAATTTCTTGTTTGTATTAATTGTAGTGTTACATGTGTGCTAAGTGTGCCTACCAGTACTTGTGCTCTTAAAAGAATAACATGGAACAACACATTAGAAATGATTTAAAAAACAAACGGCAAGTAGGTAATTGTTGTAGTAACAAATGGAGGATCTATAGTACGTTACTCCTTGCTTTAAGCTTTGTTTAATCTTTTGTGGCAATAGTCCAACAGCACAATGCCGTTTCTCTCAATTTTTTAAACTACTCAATGAGGAGAAACTCTTGAGTGTTTATAGAGTTCAGCCATTGACAATTTCTATCAATTCGAATGGATGACTAACAACCAAATTAATCCTCCCATTAATAGATCCCTCCATAGGCTCTGCTTGAATCCATGCGTATGGAGAATCTCTCTAATTGCATGAGCTTTCTTAAGAAAGGTCATAAGCAAATGAGTTGGTCAATAGTCATTAGTCTAAACCCATCATGCCAAACCTCCGTTAGTAATTCTAAATCCATAGACCAAACTCCTTAAACTTTATTATTTAGTCTAATAAGTTAAGCGTAGGTTATTACTAGACTGAAAGTTGATCAAATCATCAACTTAGCAACTCTTTGTCTTAAGTAAAGTTGCCAAAATATAGTAGAAGCGATCAAGTTGCAATGATCTTATATGTATCGAATGCATCTTACACCAAACATAGCCTTAAGAGAGATACATAGAATGGCATGTAAGAGATAAATTAGAAATGAAAGGGTACGGAAGAAGAGTAAGTAATCTTAAAGAGCTCAAATGCATTAGTGATAGATAAAGGGATTATAGAGCATCAATCTTAAGTTCTTAAAGGGAGGTAATATGATCTTCATTTTAAGCTTTGTTTGATCATTATAATAACCGTATGATAATACATCATTGTCTCTCTTAATTTCCTAATTTTCAAATAAGAAGAAGCTCTCGAGTATTTATGGATTATGCTAATAGTCAAGGGCTTAGATGAATCTTCTTATTGATGAATCTTTCTATGAGCTCCTTTTGATTTTGGGCACATAAAGAGTCCCTCTAGGTGCATAAGCATCCCCAAGAATGGTTACAAGTTGATGGATAGATCCAATAGCATCTACTCTAAGTCTACAATGTTAAATCTCTCTCTGTTGTTCCAAATTCATGGATGTGACTCCATAAATGCTATTATTTAGTCCAAAGAGTGAAGCCCAAGCTGCTATTGGACTCTAACCAAAAGTTTAATTTAGCCCTCCATAGCAATATTACTACATATTTGTATATTTATTACTATATATTCCAATATCAATAAATTTCCAATAGTTAACAAAAAATCTATAAATCTACCACTCTTATTGACCCTATAATTGAAAGTTTACCATCATGGCATAATTGCTACCACAAGTGCATTATTATAGAACTAGTTAGGTTATGGATCTAGGTAAATAGGCTTGATTATAGATGCTATCAAGCAAGTCATTATAGGGCACTTGACCTACCTAACCTAACAATTACCCTATAAAGTGATTTCATATAAGGTCTTAGGTTACGTTTTAAAACCTTATAAGGTCTTAGGTTGGGTTTTGAGACTACAATAAAACTCGATAGAAAACTAGAACTCAATAAAAAAAAAATAATGCATGAAAAATGTCTTGTATGTATTGTATGCATATGATGAATAAAAATAATAAGATAATAATTTTTAAAAAATCTTAGCTCCTCATTATGCCACTATTCTCTCATCTCTTACACTCACTAGTCATTCATCTACCTTCGCTATCAATCTATCTCTCCTTTCTTTCCCTATCTTGTCTTGTTTTAGGTTTCTACTCTTATCTCAATTCTTAGACTCAACTTCGTCACACAAAACATAATGAATGCAAAGTCTACAGTACCGTTACACTTTTCCTCTTCATGTAGGTCCAATTGTAGGCTTTATTTTCATTTTCAACTACTTTCTTTCATTTAACTTTTACAAGTTTCACGAAATAAATAAAAGAAAATTTCTTATGAAGAGCTTGTTTTTTGAACCATAAAAACCTCATGTTGTTAGTGTATGGTTATTTTATTGAGAAAGCTCAACTGACAACTACAAAGCTATGGGATCAAATTAGGTCATAGATTTAGTGAAACCTTATAGGGGCAGGTTCTAGGTATGAGATAAAAACTCTATAAGAATTAGGATGAATTTTGAGAAGCCCTATAAGGTACCTGGTCAGATTTGGGTTTAATGAAACCTGTCTTAAATATACTCTAGTGGCATAACTAATTTTGATTGTATCTTGTTTATGTATCTATTATTTTTCTTTCTTTTCCAATCTATCCTTTATCTTAGATGGTTGTCTAATTATTTATATTGAGTAAGTTGTTTAGGATGTTTTAAAATATGCTCCCTTTCTCTTACTATTATAGCTATCAAGGAAGAAGGAATCAAACTCGATCCATCCTGAAAGACCAGTATTCATACCACTAGATTATAATAGTTTTGGTCAAATATGCTTTGTTATGTGCCAAAACACTTTCTTATTTTATTTAATAAAGCACGATAGATTAATCCAAAGAATAGTGCATTGAAATGCATATTGTTTCTTTTTATGGCCTTTTAATAAGTGTATAAAAAAGGAATTTACTAACAAAATCATATTAAATCGTATTGAGTTATATACATTAATCTCTATAATGAATTTTTCATTAAATATAAAAATGATTCATAAATATATATAAGAGTGATAATGTGATTACATTTATATAAGGCAAAGTATCATAAATACCTACATATAACTTGTGGGATTCAATACCTTATTGCCAACTTATGCCTATAAGAAAAAAAAAAAAAGAGTTCCATACCTTTTTTAGCCTCACCACTCTTAGAACACACAATTTAGTTCCCTAAAAGCAAGAAAAGATAGTCAATGATAACCATTATTGGCCAAAACTCCCTACATCTAACCTCCTAATGCTAGAATGGTGAAATCATGAGAACAAGATAGACAGTAATGTAGGAGCATGTCTTATATTAGAAAATGTAAAATCAAAAGAAAGAACACACATTGAACAAATTTACAAGGACAACAATGGCAATAATAAAAAGAAGGAACAAAATTGCCCTTCAACGTCCCACATAAAAGCAATCACCTATAATATATCCATCCTAAAAGCATATAGGCAAAGCTTTTTTTCCCCATTAAAGAAGAAATGGAGGAGGATAAAGGAGAAGAAGATATCTTAAATGATTTAGAAATGTACTAATTAAAAGTGTCAATTGTTTCAATTGGTATAATCACTTTCTTGAAAACAAAGAAACTAACTCTACATAAACATAGGAAACCATCAATCATCATTAAGCTATATGGAGCATCCTGGGGATATAAGTTATTGTTTTGAAAGCTCAATAACCTATGGAAGTTTGTGGGTGATTTCACAATGATTATAAATGGGAATGGTTATCATACCGTAAGTTTCTAACATAAAATAACTTCAGGCAAATAATAAAAAATGGGTCATGATTTGTCAAATGAAAATTTCCTTACAATAAGGAAATGGATACCAAACTTTGAAGCTTCTACAGCAAAACACGATTTAGTTGTTATATGGGTCAAACTCTTTGAATTACCATTAGAATACTATGACATTAGTGCATTTATCATAATAGAAAACTCTATTGGTCTAGTATTAGGCATTGATTCATATATTTTTAGTGCAAAAAAAGCAAAATTTACAAGATTATGAGTCCAATTAAATTTCAATAGACTATTAGTTCATACCATAAAAATTGATGGTGAAACCTATCCTATACAATATGAAGAGTTGTGAAATCTTTGCTTCTACTGTGGATGTCTAGGCCATATTATTGTATTTAGTGGAAAAATAGATAAAGGTAACAATGCCACAATAAATAATCAAAATACAAACCAAGCATATCCAAGAAGGGAACCAACATCATTAAATAACCTTAATAATAGTATATCGTTTACTTTAAGCTTACATAAGGATGGAGGTAGAAGCAAAAAAAGAGATGAGATACACAATCTAAATATAATAAACGATAGTGAGGCATTTACTCATAACTTACCTATAGAAGACAAAAAAGAGAGAAGAGAAATAGAAAAGGCAAGATGCAAGATAAGTAATTTGAACATGGAAAATCAAATAGATAAGCAATAATGACATAAAACATGAAAAAAATTATACCACCAATGGTGAGTAGATTTTACTTGAAAGGAGAAGGGAAAAATAAGGGAAGCTCTTCATATGAGACAAAAAATTCAAGTGATAACAAGAGAATCATCAATTCACCAATGAGAAATAACTCCAAGCAAAGTAGTGAGAAGAAGATCAATCAAATCCTAAGCCTAAGAACAAATCCTACTATTTAAGATACTAATCAACATGATTCAATTAAGGATCTAATCAACATATTATTTAATTTTCAACCCGCTACAACATAACCCAACTAAAATACCTCCAATAAATCCTCGAGTTCCAATTTATTCACGTTCATAGCCCTTGAAGCCAAAGCAAGAAACGTGATAAGACTTTTACAACTCAAAAAATTAACAAGACATGTAAACAATGGAATAAAAAACAGTCATTACATTCAATATCAAAATTCTTCACACAAGCAAATCTAAAGCTAACCATAGTGCACAAAGTGTTCTACATACCCTTACAAAATAGTTGGATGTTTGTAATGGCAATGCTCATTAAAATAACCACAATTAATTGCTAATATACTAAGTACTCTTAATTGCATTAGCAATAACACAAGAAAAGGAAGTCTTGTTATTCCATCAAGCAAAAATAAGAGTGCAAACCCTCAACAACTCCATATAACCATCCTAATAACCATTCAAGAGCCTTACTGCCTTCTACTCAACCTCATATGATTGTGGTAATGGACATATAAGACAATTATAAAAATGGTTACTAAAAACTTTTGGATGCTCCTACCTCTACTACCATTTGCGATAATATATCTACTCAAGAGGACACACTTCCTTCCTTTTCTAAAATCAAGAGAAATCATGGAACTTATCACAAGTAAGTATTCACCTAGTTAGATTACCTTAGAGATCAATTGCATATCTAATGGGATTCCTTCAAACACTCATTGGTTTAGATTTATTGCTATACTTCTTACACTAATCATATCTCAATTTTTGCTAACAAGGTGAACAAAAATAGTTGCTTAGAATATTAGGGGAGCCAATAAACTTAACAAGGAAATTGCAATCCAATAAGTCATAAATGAGCATGACTTGGACATTCTCATTCTCTTAGAAACAAAGCTTTGTGCCATGTCTACCTATGCCCTCTACCATCAATTCCCATTTATGGCTTTGTGTGTTCTAAATTTGAGGTGTAAAGGAGAGGCATAATGATGTTGTGGAACTCTAATCTTCTTGCTATCACCATTGTCAAAAAATCTCAATAAGAAATCCAGTCCATCATATCTAAGTGAACTCTCATAACTACTCTTTCTTTTCATCTATAATATATGCTTAATTAATATATCGAATTAAGAAATTTGTCAAAAATTATACAAGGTAGTACTTAATGTACAATTAAAGAATTTAATGAGGTCTAGAAAACACTAAAATGATGGGGAGGAAGAGTAGTTAATCATAAAAGAGTGATGACTTATGCTTAATGTATGTTAGATTATAGCATATTAGATTTTGGTTTTATCAAACTTAAAGACACATAATCTATCCATAAAGAATTAAGGCTAATACAAACAAGAATCAACGGAGTGCATGGTAATTTAATCTAAAAAGAACTATTTATTTACATCATAGTATACTTCAAAAAAGACCTTTGACTATTGTCCAATCTTATTAAAACTTATACTTAAACAATTATCTTTTGTAATGTTAGGCCTATCTTCTTTCAACCTATCTAGCTCTCACATCTAACCTTCCATTTTATGGTAAAAGAATCTTAGGAATGTTGTATAACGTTCATATAGGTAATAAAATCATCCTAAACAAAAACACATACTTGAAATAAAGAGATTTTTTGTAATGTTCTTAAAGTAAAAAGAACCTTACAAAACATATTAGAAGGAGTCAAGAGAGAAATATCTAGAAAGCTTAATAAATACTTATTATGACTTGAAAAGTAATTGAAAATATAACTCCTTCATGCTAGAAAGAGAAGTCATCCAATGGAAAATGAAAACAAGGAGTAAAATGAATCAAGTATGGTGAGAGAAACACATGATTCTATCATATATTAGTGCTAAAAACAATACCAAAGAATAAAATAATGTTCCTTAAAGATTTATTTGGGAACTAGATTCAAGACCTTAAACAAATCGAAACTCATATACTAAAGTATTTCTTTAAGCCCTTTGACATGGGGAAGATAAAATGTCAAAAAGAGAACTTAATCACTTTAGAGTTAAGAGGGAAGACTAGCTAACATTGATATCTTTGATTCAACAAATAGTTGAAAAATTGACAAGTAAAAAAATGCCTTAAACTCATTCAAATCATGGAAGGTTCTTAAAAAGGATTTAAGCCCCACAACTAGTCACTTAGGGTTTCGATCGGTTGAAAGATTCGATCGAGCTTAAATTATAAGTAAAGCTAGAAATATTAGTAAAATGATCCCATAAGTTTGAATTTAAGAAAATAAGAAATAAAATGAAAGAATATAAAAATTTTAAATTTTAAGTATTAACGAATCGCTAAAGATAAATTATATGTATATTAAAAATCATAAAATAACCTAAATAATATTTAGAAATATTTATTTGTACTATATATGAATTTACATGTATATAGAAATACGTGTAATTACTTAAAACACACGAAATGTGTTAAAATAATAATAAATAATTAAAGAAAATTCATAATTAATTAAGAAAAAATCAAGAAAAATATAAAAAAATGTGGAAAAGTCTAGAATTGGGGTGTGGCAATCTAATATTGAAGAAAAAAAATTAACTAATTAAAATGCAACAAATAGAAAGTAGAAAAAGAGAAGTGATAAGGCAATTATCTTGTCTAATTATTGTACAATAATTTCCCTAAAACTCTATAAATACTCCAAATTTTTTAGAAGCTCATTTGGTTAGTTTGGAGAGTGAGAAAAATGGAGAGAGGCGAAATTGAGAGAAAAATTAAGGTTAGGAAAAAAAATAAGAAAACCGTGTAGTTGAGGCATGTAAGGAGAACCCAGACCCGACGAGCAGTTAAGGGTGGACAGCCATCACCATCACACAGTGGTGGCAGTGCCTAGGTGAGCTGACATAACCATGGCTACCGACGGTGGTCGGAGCCACTCAAATCGGTAAGTTCAATTTCCAGCCCGATTTTGTGTAATTTTATAAAAATAGTAAATATTATTAGAAAATTATGAATTTTGTTATTTTGGAATATTTTTGTATCTAGTTTTTATAAAAAAAAATATTATTTTGATGAAAATATGTCTCTTGATATATGATCCTTAAGAAATCATGCAAAACCGAGTATGTTTCGGTTTAGAAATAAATGACTTTAGGAGTGTAGTTTTCAACCCAAAATTTTTGTGTAGACTACTTAGATGATATAGAATAATGCTATGAAACCTGTTTTCAAAAATTAATTTTCGAAAATTTTAGATAATTTTTAGGCCTTAAAATGAGGCATAAAATAGGTAATTTAAGGTTAATTAAGTAATTAAATGGTTAATTACTGATTTAGTGAATAATTATATGTTTTAGGAAGTTGAAATCTGATGAAGCATTTAGGGTATTAGATGTAAGTATTAGGTTAATTATGTAGTAAATGAGTAATAGGGAAAAATAGTAAATTTTAAGTTAATTTTGTAAATTAGAATAATTAGGAGTAAAATTTGATTTATGATGAATTTAGACATTTTGAAATGATAATTGATATTGGGAGATGGTAATTAGAGTGTTAGAAATATTAGATGTGTGTTATATACATAATAGGTGATAATACATAATACATAATTATTAGAAATATAATAAATAGAAAATATTAGAATAAAAATTGATACTATGATAATAATAAAAATATACAATAAATCTGATAGGAAACTTGAATTTATGTAATTATATGAAAAATGTAAAAATTTCTTACATCATGAGTAAATTCGATACACTATTAAGGATTTAAGTGCACTAGATATAACAAAATACTGACTAGAGGTAATTATGGTATTTGGGATATCTAGAAGTAAAGTGATTAATTTCACATTATGAGTTAAAACAAGTTTCTAGAGTTTAAGTATAAAACAGTACTTAGAAATTGAACTAGAATCTAATTTAGAAATTGATGTGGAAACCGAACCTGAACCCAAACCCAAACCTAACCCCAAACCTATAATAATTGTAAAAGACTTAAGACCTAGATAATTAGGTATATTAAACCTTAAACAAAACATAACAATAAGTGTTATAGGATAAAACGAACCTATAATAGTTATATGAAAAACTGAAACTACGTTTGTGTTATAGGGATAATCGACGATGACCTGAGCGAGTTGAACCTCGAATAAGTGAGCAAGGAGTTTAGGTAAGTTGGGATTAACACGTTGTCGTATTTTGGAGGCTTAAGATTATGCTTGGTTGTGCTTGTTAGATAGTTGGTTGTGTGCATGTGCTTGATTGTAAGTAATGTTATGATTTTGTTTGTTGTTCTGGCTTACATTATATGATTTATATGAAATGATTGATCACTCTAAACTGGACCTAATCAAATATACGACCTGTAATCATAATCAAATCTATAATTCTCCGGCCAAATACTAACCCCTTCGAAAGGGATAGTGCAGGATTGTATAATGATCCCTACTTTATCCTTAGTCGAATTAAGTGACAGGAGAGGAGATCGCAGCAAGGGTGAAGTCAATGGTTCGAAGGTAGTCACGGGAGGAGCGATGTCTCCATTGCACAAGCCTAGGTTTGATCATGAGTTGTTACATTAATGTCAACTCCTCAACCTCGATTAAAGCAGGCGCAATTTCTCTAATCTCAAGACGGACCGAACAACGTCGTGTGATGGCATTTGCTTGAACATGCATTGCACCTAATAAGTTGATTGATAACCTTGTTGTATTTATGATATAGTTTTAAGTTCTCTATCCTAACTTACTGAGCTGTGGTTGCTCACATTCCCATAGATGTCGTGCAAGTGCTGGCTAAGAAGCGGCATACAACTACTCTAAAGCTAGCAACTGTTGGATCTTGGAGAGTGAAGAAAAATATTTGAAGAACAAACATATATTCTTAAGGTCTAAGCTTTTATTTAGAATTTTTCATTTTTGAATAATGTAATAACTGAATTATAGTGTATATATATTTTGTTTCACTTTCTTAGGTAAATGATTTATTTAAATTACAAACTGTTTATTTCAAAGCGGGTTAATCGTGGACGCCTTATATAGATTAGGTCTAAGATAGCGCTTGTAAGGCCAACTTTTATTTTAGAATTGTTTATACGGCGGGGCTGTTACGACTCTGCTGTTTCGGGGCGTAACAAATGATGGACTCTATGCTTATTTTTTCAAAATATTTAGGGACATCATAGATACTTTAGTTACTAACCAAATCGTTATAGACAAGATTATCCTACTTGAAATTAACTAAACACTCATGGTTTTAATCCCTAAACAATGTAGAGAAATTCAAATAACCTAATTTAGATCTATATGACTTCATAATATAATTTCCAATAACCTACTAAAGTCTTATCCAATAAAATTACATGACTTATAGATAAACTTATCCATCCATGTCAACTTGCCTTTATCCCTATTGGGAAGTCAAGTGATAACATTATCTTACTTAGTAAACTCCTATATTACTTAAGAAAAAAGAAAGGAAGATATGGGTAGATATTTAATAAAGTAAATCTAGAGAAAGATTTTGATAAAATTAAGTGGGATTTTATAAGAAGTTCCATGCCCCGAACAGGAAGAGTCATAATAATCCTGCCGTGTAAACTAATCTAGGGTGGAAACTGACCTCACAGCTGCTATCGTAGACACAGTTCACACAAGGTGCACAACTCAACCAGTTTAAAACGTCTGTTCTAACACCTGTTAATAACCAAACCTGTGGTAGAGCTTTTACAAGATACCTGTTCTATACAACCTGCTATTTATTACCACAACAGTATTTATACAAACGTTTCACGTCCAAAGATAAAGTTTACAATAAGAGTTTATTAAAAACCATAGGTTTTGCGGTCTATATACAATTAGTTGGAAAACTAGTGGGCTCCTAGGGAATTCCCAATTAGTTTCCTTAAAACTTAAAGATAAAGTCAAGAGCTTAAGTTCAGTTAATTCCTTGATCTTCACTTTCCCACACAGCAGCACATTAACCTGGGAACGGTGGTACCTGAACATCCCGTCTTTACTCAACACTTGCAAAAGAGTCTGTGGGGATGTGAGCATAACTAGCTCAGTAAGTGGGACAGAGTCAGAAGAGTACTGCACAATCACAAATAAGGTTAAATAATTATAATGAAATGCAATGCAATCACTTAAATGAAGCATTGCACAGTGTTAACCGGTCCACTATGAGGTTAGAGAAATTACATTTGCTCCAACCCGGATTGAAGAGTTTCATCGCGACTCAAGTCAGACCAAACCCGGACTTGTGCAATGGAGAACACCTTCCTCCCATGACCGCCTTCGAGCCACGGCCCCCAACCTTGCCATGACCTCCTCGCCTGTCACTTAGTTCAACTAAGGATGGGGAAAGGATCATTTCAGCTATTCTCATTGAAGGAAGTCGGTATTTGGCCTAACACTCTTAATTGTTTCCCTTAACAGGTGATTATGCATGTCCAATTACATTTTAGTTGAATAACCATTAGTGTCAATCAAGGATAACCAACAAGATCACACAATACAGAATCCATGAAAATATGCAGAACAACACACACCAAGGAATTGAACTCCTGTCACAATCATTCACACACATAGCATGCGCATGATCATCTAACTATAAACACAACCAGAAGTACTCTTGGGTCCCCGGACACTTTAAAAAGTACCCAAACAAGCAGTAAAGCTACAATCCTAATTTACTTATTTAGACGTTCGCTATTGCTGACTTGAATTGTCAACTGTCTTTATATTGGAAGGTCTTAATTACACAAAAGACCCAAATTCAGTTTTTGTAATAATTACGAAAACATTAGAGTTTAATCTAAAATGGTTATAGTTATATATATATATATATATTATTTCCATAATATACAGTCATGTTATCACTATATATCGAATTAAATTATTAATTATTGATATTGTACATCATATATATATTACGTATTATATATCGTTTCAATTGTATCGAAACGTACTTTTTATTTATTAATTCACCTTTTAATTCTGGTAAGGTTACCGAAATATGTATATTCTTGAATATGATATAGTCATAGGCTAAATTACTTAAGGTTGTCCGATTTTAACAAAATTAGTGTCATTAGGTTCGTATAGACCTAACGACGCGTTTTACGAGTCTTATTTCTAGAGATAGCTTTTAATAGGTAGTTTGAGTTTTTTTAATATAATTATACATAATTATATAAAAATGATTGTATTATATGTAATTTACGTTATTAAATTGTATTTTATCTAATTTGTCCCTATATTGTAACAATATAAGTATTATTCAATTCTAATACACCTAAAGCGTATCCTGATCAGAAAATATTAATAAATATAATAAAAATATCCATTTAATCCAATCTGATTAGCAATCCTATATATAGTTTTTATTTAACTATTTAATTCATTTTAGCTTATCAATATTACAAATACACCCCGACTTGTAATTTAAGCTATTTTACTTAATAAATCCGTAATAAATAGTTCAGGTCATCAAATAATTCCTCGAAAATTTCTATAGACTTCTAAAAATATAGGGAATTCAGTTATCGCTTGGTTTCAAGTTTCCAATCTATTGCCTATATTTTCATATTGATGATTTTACCCATAAATTATGATAAATTATCTAATTATAATTCTTTTAGCACCAAATTAATTTCAATCTGACTCAATACTGTTACTATTTATTATAGATTAGTACATGTCCATTTCATCAATTAATTTCGTAATTTCCTATTAAATTCATAATTTCAACCTATTTTCGAGCTAATTTTAGGCCTAAAAATGCAATAAATATTAAAATTATTCAAATCAAAATTCAGGCTACATAGCAATTATCTATATATCATATACATCCTACACAAAAATTTTCAGCTAAAAACAACATCATTTAGTACATTTATTTTACAATTATAAATTCGGGTGAATAGTAGATTTCTTAATAAAGTATATTAAATGTTACGAATTTTTCAAAAATAAAAATATCACATGAAAGCATGTTTAAAATAACTTAAGTTCAATTTTTTTCATAATCTTTTGGGTGGATTTACTAATTTTTAAAAATTCTTGAAAAATTTCACCTTGCTGTTTTTGGTATCTTCGGTAGCCGTGGGGTGGTGGGGGTATGTCGGAACACCCAAACGCTGGGGGTACTCCTTGGTGATGGAGTGGCGTAATAGCAAATCAAAGGAAACCCTAGGAACTAACTCAGCTCGGTAATTGCTCTGTTTTTCCTATTTTTTTTATTTCCTATGATTTTTTTCTAATTTTTCTTTCTATTGTTTCTGGTTCCAAAAGATGTAAAGTGATGTTGTTCAATAGATTTATAGTGTTTTAGGTCGGTTCCTTTATTTATTTATTTTTTTCTTACTTTTTCCTTCATTAATTGCAAGTAGGAGGTGGCATTTGCTTGTAGATTCACTTTTTGATTCAGCAATTGTCCAGCTTTGATGATTTTCAACAATTTCTAAGCGTGAATTAGCAATTGGAAGCCTTTTGAATAATATTTTGCAATTATTTAGGTATTTTGAGTATATTTTATTAATACTTAATTATTTACTTAATATACGAGTATATATTCCTTGTGAATATCACGCGTAATATATAACTATACTCATATAATTAAGTTTCTAGCATATCTTTTATTTTTAGGATATGTTCTAAAGTTAATTTCATGAATTTAACACAATAAATATATAATTACGTAATTTAAGGTTAATTTATGGGTATAATTATTATTTATACCGGATATACTCATAAAATTACGTGTATTTTTATATAGTAAATTATACTATATTATTTCATTTTATAGCTCAATTAACTTATTTCTAAGTTGTTGTTGCAATCTAAGTTCGATTTTAGGAGTTCCAAATATTTTAGTGCTATATTAAATATTTTAATTCTAAGGGTAAAATTGGGATTTTGGGTCATTATTACCAAAATCTAACTTTATTGTAATATCTCGACTAACTTTTTTATTTTAGTCATAAAGTTTGGGCTTAATTGAATAAGTTTCCCTAAAAGTTCTAAATCTAAGCTCGGTTGTCTTAAACTCAATTTTGGGAGCTTACAAGAAGTGCCTTAACTTCACTTAACTTTCCCAATTGGTAAATAAAACTTTTAATATCTTGCATCACTAGTACCTCAGTAGAAATCTTCTTAAATGGATCATCACTCAAAGCCTTTAATCCATTAAGAGGAACTAGGTAAGGGTACCCCCTCTCTCTTTACTTATTCATCATGAGGTTACAATTCCTCAATAAAGCTATTTATCACCAAATTGCCAAAAACAACAAGCAGCCAATTAGGATAAGGAGATAAAAAAATTTTCATTCCACTTACTATTTATAGATAGTAACAAAAACAATTTACAGTGGCTATCCAAAACACATTAGAAAAATTCCATAAATGGTTTGGTTTGCACTTGAACTCTTCTAGTTAAAAATTTTCTCTAAAAATACATAAGAGAAGTGCAAACTATACATCAAAGAAATCCTTTGCCTAAAAGAGACATACTTCTTGGAAAATATATGAGATTCGGCCATAAACCAATAATAAACACTTTTTCACTATAAAGGAAAAAATTATAGAGGAAACTAGAGAGTTAGAAAGTTAAGATGCTTAGCATGATGGCAGAACAATGATAACAAAATCAATGCTTCAAACAATCCTTACTTATTATATATAAGTTGCCCCTTTACCAAAAAAGACATTCAACACACTGAGCATCTAGTAAGAACTTTCATATGAAAAAGTAATATACACTCTTACAAAATGCATTGGAAAGGTTAGGACATTACAACCTTAAGTAAGAAAAAGCAAGATTAGGCTTAAATGACCTTAAAAGAAGAAATTGAGCATGAGAGTAAAATGATTTTGAGAATTCTAAAAGAGGGAAACATTATGGTAATATATCTACCGTAACAAGTGTAAAGGAATATAGAAAAAGATAACCTCAAATGTTTGTAACTCTCTTCTTTTTTCTGGAAAGAATCAGTACGAAATTAAGGTTAGATGGCAACTTACAAACACTACTCACTAGGAAATAGATGAAATGTTATATTTTGGTAGATATCATGGTCACAATTTAAGACGTTAAAGAAAATATATATATATATATATATCTCTTAGCCCCATTAAGATTGGAAAAAAAAAATCTATGAATCAATGTTGGTGATCATAAATGGAATGGAATGGAATGAAGATAGAATATCTTATCTCATTTTTTACTGGTTTAACATACATATTAGGTCAATATATCTCAAAGATAAGAGTAGAGATGAAATATGGTTTACTTTCAACGGAAAATGAAACGTAGGCTTAAAGAAATTTACCAGGAATCATAGGAAGACATTAATAAAAAGACTACGCTTTATCATTAGATTTGAAAATCTTATTTTCCACCAAAAAGATTAATTTATTCTTATGGAGATGCTATACAGATAGCTTACCCCCTAGTAAAAGCAAACTGAAAATCTTAATACATTTGTCTTCTAATTGCCCTAAATGCAATAACCTTGATGAAGATGTTGAACATGCATTAAGATCTTGTCCACAATTCAAAAGCATTTAGGAAACCATCTCACCTCATAATCTACCTTTATAACGTCATACTTTAAATGACTAGATTTAGGAAAATTACAAACTGAGGAAAAAAGATTTGAAACTTGTAAGAGCACCTTAGTCCATTGTATTTTTCTTTACATTATGGCTTATTTAGAATGATAGGAGCTACAAAGTGTTAAACTAAGAAATAGCAAAAACCCTAACAATTTACAAGATTCAATGGAGTACTAACAAATTTTGGGCACTAAGAAGAGAAAAAAGAAAAAAGAAAAGTTCTTATGATAACTTAAGAGAGCCTTGTATGGAAACCACCACAACTAGAATGGACAAAATTAAATACAAACCACCCCTATTATAAATCATAAACAAGGTGCCACAATTAAAGGAGTAATTAGCGATGATAAAGGACAATAGATCATGGGATTTTATCAAAGAGTAGGCCAAATGGACATCTCCATAGGCTAAATGGACAGTCTACATGTTGAACTTTTGAGTTTATTATGGGGAGTATACTACTGCCAAAAGATTAGGATTGGGAAAATGGATATTGAAATGGACTTTAAATCAAGTATTTTAACTTATTCTTATAAGAAGACAATAATTGCACTAACAAGTATCCATATGTCTAATAACACACCATAATACCTAGTTATTAACCATTTAATATGCTATTGAACACACTAACCATATATAATGCAATTAGTTACAAGACCTTTTTATATCTTTTAAGGGTTAGATTTGTGCTCTCTAAAGCTACAGGATTAGAAGATGAGTTCTTACACATGAGCCATAGTATTTTGAATTCGTAGAATTCTTGATTGATTTATCATGGCCATTCGGTATAGCTCAACAATCTTTAATCAAAGGACAAGGTCTTTCGGTGAGATAATATATTTCAAATGTCATAGTAGAGTTATGTATAATAAATCACCTCCATTTTTTTGTTGGTTGACAAAATTATATTACATGTATTTACAAAGCAGGTCATCAAATTGAATTGAAGATTTAAAAAATTTTCATAATTTGGATTTATGTTTGCAGGAAAAACAGTGCTTTTTAATGTTTTTCTACCTTTTAGTTATTTTTTAAACTTTTATTTATTCAATTGATGAAATATATGAACAAATTGTCATGTAGGCATCATATTAGCTCATTTTACGCATAACGGCATAATAAGAAAAAGGGACTTGTTCTTGTTTCATAGGTAGTATGTGCTGACATTTCAAAACATTGGGAGTTCATATAATTTTCAAAGTTTTTAGGAGTGCTTCGTTATTGCTATTACATAATCTCTTTCTCCTTTATTGTAATCTTTATTTATTTATTTTTATTATTAGTTAGAGTTCTATTTTTCTTTTCCATGATAGAAGAATTCTTCAGTCATTTTTTTGGTAGGCTATTCCATATATAGGCTTCTAAGCTCAAGCTAACCTTTTTAAAGCATAAGTCAAGCCTTAAAACTCCTTAACCACCTTAGCTAAGGTTTAATTAACTCCTGATAAAAATTCAAAATAGTAATTAAAATCAATAATCAAGAATTAAAGGATTAACCCTAAAATGCTAAGTGAATTTTTAGAGATTAGCAAAATCATTAAGCAAAATTTGAGAGATAAGCTTTGTACCAAACATCCTATTAGTATTTTGTGAAGGATTAAATATTCTTGAATGGAGACCTTAGTTTGTGTAAACCCTAAGGAAATTGCAATGGACAATGCAAAACTTAGTAGTTATGTTTAATTATAATTCCCAAGCGGACTGAACAATACCAAATAAAGAAAACAAGACTAAAAAGAATCATTAATACCACATGCATATTCTTGACATGTAGCTACACTGAAAGGATAGCCAATCATTACCTAAAGAAGGAAAAATCCCATGAATTATGGATGAAAAGTACAAATAGTATATAACATTAATGGCCCATTTAATGATCACATGACATGATGTATAAGAAAGCATTTCCATTTATAGAAGCATTAAATGCACACATGTAGAGAGAACAAGAAGATGGAAGAGAAAAATTTTGGTTTCAAGATGAGTACCAATCATGCCATCTCTAATCTAAATGTTCATTTTCGAAGTAAAAAAAGCAAGTCTCAAACCATGAAGTAAGAAAACCTAATATGGCCAAGTACTTGTCATAAATTCTATGAATTGGATTATATGGTAATGACATAAGAACAAGAAGCAAACCATTCCTTCTTATTTCTTTCCTACTCAACTCTAACTAAACTCATTTAATGAGCTATATATTAGATACAGAGGGCAATGATGAGTTAAAGGTTAGCCATCATTAGGAAAGTACCAAATATCCTTAAATTTAAGGGAAGGACAAAATCATTTATGGATCATTAATGTCATTCCTTCTTATTTTAATCAAACCAAATAACATCTTATATAAACCTCAAGCCTCACTTACTTCCACTTCTTTGCTTGCAATGTCATCCTTAACTCCTAAATATAAGAACTTCATCTTGACCTCGTTCTCTTTTTTCTCATCATACTAGTTCTAAGAAGAAATCATCTTAGTCTTACTCTAATTTGTTTGCCAGTAATCATGCTTTAGCTCGATCGTAGAGAAGAAAAAAACTAGGTGAGGAAAAAAACAAAAGTATGATCCTTCCTCCCCTATTAGGAAAAGCACTTTTCCATCTTATTCCATAAGCCTAGGTAAAGCAAGAGTTGAAGAACTACGAATGAAAGAAAGTAAACTTAGGTAATGGAGATCCCCTTCTTTCCATTAAAATTTTGAAATCTTAAAGCTAAGAAAGCTGATCATAGTTATATACTTGAAGCATGTAATGAAAGAAAAGCAAGAAAGGAGGAGGAATAAGGGTCTTGACATCAATTAAGGGAGTAGTAGTAGAAAAGAATGCAAGAAAACTACTCTTATAAGTAGAGTCCAAGACTAACTAGGACCTTTCTTTCTCTAATCTTAGATACTTAAACATTTTATCCTTAATCATGTATTATTCCATAACTACTATGAATAATATGTAAAATAACTATCTTTATAAAGGTATTTAGAACATAAATAAGAGAATCATGAAGAAAAACACAATTATATTCATTAATATATGTAGATTGAATGCATGGACATACAAGAAGGACTTTGTTACATACATTAATGATATGTATAAGTTGTTATCTAGAAGTTCACGACAAAATTGCAAGGAAATAGTTAAATTAAACATAGGAAGTTCATTTTAGAAGATATCAGGTGAAAATAAGAAAAACTTGGACTTAAGCATGGAAAGGAAATCATGCCATAGTTATGGTAAACTGTTGAGAAGAAGATAAGTGACCGATCAATTAATAAGTTATAATAATATATCACTTTAACTTAAAAAGACAATAACAAAACATGATTAATATGTAAAGTAAGGAACTAAGGGCTAATTTAACTCATATAGATCATATATAAATAAAAGAATATCTTATTAAACTCAAATAGGAAGAACCAATATGATCCCTATTGCATACAATAATAATCAGAGGCCAAAACAAGTATTGAAGTAGCCAAACAAATTTAATGACTACATTTAGTAAAAGGATTTGCATGTGTACAATAGTAATAATAACATACATAATAGGAACAAAAATAGTTAGACAATTGGAGTTTTTCTAACAGATCTGAACAAAAGCAAAACATACATAGAAATAGAAAGGAAATAAAAAAGTATAAGGCTTTTTCATTGTCTTTATTATCGAAAGTAACCTTGTCAGGAGTTTATTAGCGCTTGAAGTCTAGTATTCAAGTTGTTCATATTGGAGTTGCTATATTTTCTTTTACCTTGCATATCAACATAGATAATAAACAATTAGTATCAAATCCTATAAATCTAAATACTAAGAATAGAAATATAGTGTCATACCCCGAAGTAGCATAGTCGTAATTGCCCTGCCATGCAAATTATTCTAAGATAGAAATTGACCTTACAATCGCTATCTTAAACCTGATCTATACAAGATATCCACGACTAACCTACTTTAAAGTAAACGGTTCGTAATTTAAATAAGTCATTTACTTAAAAAAGTAAGAAAATATATATATACACTAGAATTCAGTTATTATAATTAACATTTACAATGTTTCACCGTAATCTATTTCCTAGTTAATACATTATTCAAAAATGGAAAATTCTAAAATAAGAGGTTAAACCTTAAAAATATATGTTTGTTCTTTAAATATTTTTCCTTACTCCCTAGGATCTAGCAATTGTTAGCTTTAGGATAGTTATAAGCTGCTATTTAGTCAGTACCTACAACGACGTCTATAGGGATATGAATAACCATAGGTTAATAAGTTAAGATGGAGGACTTAAAACTATACTACCAACACAAACAAGGTTATTAACCAAATCATTAGGTGCAACGAATGTTTAAGCAAATGCCATCAGACAATGTTGTCCGGCCCGTTGTAAAATTAGAAAAATTGGGTTCGCTTAACCTGGGTTAAGGAATTACCATTAATACAATAGCTTACGACCAAAACCAGGCTTGTGTAATGGAGACACCGCTCCTTTCACGACTACTTTCGAACTATTGACTTCACCTTTACCGCGATCTCGTCACCGGTCACTTAGTTCCACTAAGGATGAAGAAGGGACCCATTATGTTATCAAGGGCTATCCCTTTCGAAGCGGTCGGTATCTGGCCGGAGAATCTTATTTTTTCCCTAATGGGTTGCTATATAGGTTCGATTTATGATTATAGGTCGTATATTTGATTAGGTTCAATTTAGGGTGATCAATCATTTCATACAATTCATACAATACAAGCCAAGCAGCAAATTAAAATCATATCATCAGCTTAGAACAAGTACAATTAAGTACAATTAAGTACAATTTCAAGCCTCCAAAATATAACATTATATTAATCCCAACCTACTTGGATTCCTCACTCACTCACTCGAGGTCCAGCTCGCTCAGGCCATTGCCGATCATCCCTATAATACAAATATGGTTTCAGTTTTTCATATAACTATTATAGATTAGTTTTATCCTATAACGCTTATTGTTATCTTTTGTTTAGGGTTTTATATACTTAATTATCTAGGTTTTTAAGTCTTTTATAATTCTTCTTGAATTATGTTAAGTTCTATTTTAGTTTTCGCATCGATTTCTAAATTAGGTTTTTGACTTAATTTTTTGTTAGAGATTTATATGTATACCTTAAGAAATCATTCTAACCTATAATGTAAAATTAATCGCATTATCTTTGGATATCCTAAATATCGTTTTTGGTCTATAATTCTTTGGATATCCTAAATATCGTTTTTGGTCTCTAATTAGTATTCTAGTTTGTGTAGTATACCTAAATCCTAATTTAATTACTAAATTTACCCTCGCTATGAGAAAATCTTACATTTTTCATATAATTACCCTAATTTAAGTTTCCTATCAAATTTATTATATATTCCTATTATTATCATTATATCAATTCTAACCAATATTTTCCTAATTATTAATTTCTCATAATTATATATTACATATTATCACTTAATGTGTACATAATGTACACATATAATATTTCTATCACTTCAAATATCATTTCCCAACATGAAATAATATTTCAAATATCTAAATTCATCTCAAATCAGATTTTGAACCTAATTATCTTAATTTAAAAATTAAATTAAAATTTTCTATTTTTTCCTATTATTTATTTACTATATAATTACCCTATTAATTACATCTAATGCTCCAAATGCTACAAATAGCATACTTCATCATATTTCAATATTCTAAAACATATAATTGTGCATCCAATTAGTAATTACCCATTTAACCCTAAATTACCAATTTTATGCATTATTTTAAAGCCTAAAAATTATCTAAAAATTTTAAAAATTAATTTTTGAAAAAGTGCTTTATAACCCCTAAGTAGTCTATATAAAAATTTTAGGTTTAAAACTACATTCTTATGGTTATTTATTTTTAATTCTAAACATGCTTGGTTTTGTTTAATTTCTTAAGTACCCTATATTTACAAACGTAATTAAACTTAATCACTATTTTTCCCTAAATTTATATACAATAAAACATTATAATAACAAATTTCATAATTTTCTAGAGAAAATTAATAATTTTAATAAATTTTTGCAAAATTAGGTTGGAATCGAACTCACCTAGCTGTTTGGATTCCAGCCATTAGCAGTGGCCCTACAGGTGTTGGCCAAGTTGGGCAATGGTGGTCTAGTGTGATGGTGGCCGTTCATTTCTAGGTGGTTGTTGGATGTAGGTTTCCTTCCAAAACCCTAATTGCATTAATTTTTTATAATTTTTAGTAAAACATTGATTTTTTATAATTTTTTGTGAAATCCTAATTTACTCTCAATTTCACCTCTCTTTAATTTTCTATAATTTCAGACATCCAAAATGAGTGTCTGAAAAATTGGGGTATTTATAGAGTTCTTGAGGAATTATTTTGCATTAATTAAACAAGATAATTGCCTTATCTTTTCATTTTTTTCATATTCTATTTGTTGCATTTTAATTGGTTGATTTTTTTTCTTTAATTCCAGATTGCTACGACCACTTTCTGGAATTTTCATGATTTTTATTTATTTTTCCTTAATTAATTATGAATTTTCCTTAATTATTTAGCATTATTTTAACACATTTTATGTATTTTAAATAATTACGCATATTTCTACCTATATGTAAATTCATATATAGTATAAATAAATATTCCTAAATATTATTTAAGTTATTTTATGATTTTTAGTATTTATATAATTTATTTTTAGTGATTCATTAATTGTTTAAATGCATTTTACGTATTTTTAATAAATAACAAGTAATATACTTAAAATTTAAAAATTTTATATTCTTTTATTTTATTACTTATTTTCCTAAATTCAAATTTATAGAATTATTTTTACTAATATTTTTAGCTTCACTTTATAATTTAGACTTAATTGGATCCTTTAGCCGATTGGAATTCCAAGTAATTGGTTGTGGGTCTTATACATATGATCATTTTGTTAAAGTACAATTGTTCAAGCATCATATTAGAAACCCTAGAAAAGTATTCGAAAGGGTGTTCAAGGAATATTCAAGATAATTAGAGATAGGGTTGAAAGATTAAAAAAGGAAGAGAGAGATTACCTTTGCATGCGTAGTTAAGAGACATTTAAGGTAGATATTTTGAGACATGAGAGTTTTCTTAGCGATAGTAAGCCGAGCTATATAGTAGACCATACAACGATGATCTTATTAAGAGAACCAGTAGAAATGGAAAAATCGCTCGTATGAATGCAAGAAACTAATGTGGGTAGTGATCGTAACAACATGGACATAGATATTTGTAATTCTAAGATACTACAGGAAATGCATTTTTTTCATAATTGGCTTTGTGTAGATAATGATGTCAAAGGTAGAAATTGGTATGAAAGATCTAATTAGAGAACAAAAAGTTACGACAATCATAATGTTTAATACCTCCAATTATGAACAAGAAATTTACACACAAAGAAATTTTATAAATCAAATTTTAGACTTTACAACTTATGAAAATCTTAAGCTAGAATAATAAGAAAATGCTCTAGCAATTTTTCATGGGGATGTCAAAAGCAATATTATCCTCATTGTTATGAAGAATGAAGTATATATTAAAAATCTTGTCAACGATTTTTGTCATTATTAAATCATATTACTTAGTAATTCTTAGTATATATTGAATTTTTTTTCTTAAACCTTGAGGACAAGGTTCTTAAAAAAGGGTTGGACAAATTATTGTGACCCAAAATTAAATTAGAAAAGTAATAGTTTAATAGTTTAGTTTTTTTTTTCTTTTTAAATATGTGTAGTTAGATATTAGTTGATAGCAGTTTTGATATTTATAATAATTAATTAGTCAGTTAGATATTAGTTTCATATTAAGTATTAGTTAAGAGTATAAATAGCTTGTATAGAATTGTAATAAGATCATTCAATCATTTTCAATAAAATTCAAGAGTTTCCTTTGAATTCTTTTGTAACGATTATTTTCGTTTTGAAAAAAGGAGATTAGAAGACTGACTCGTTTGAATAGAGAGTGAAGATGTTGGGGTTTGATTATAGTGATCAGGTGTATGCTGTACGAGTAGTGTACTACAAAAAAAATGACGTAAGATTATCACTGGAAGAGAAGATTAGGTGAGAATAAGGTAAGGAGGATGAATAGGCAATCTCAGTATTTCAAATGCACAAGTGACAAATAAGGTAGCCTTAGGGGATTTCAAGTGTTTACCTTATAGCTTGAGTGAATGAGATCAATTCTTTATCTGAACGCTATTTGATCTTAGAGAGTAGAGTTTTCACAGTGAAATATTGTTTCTCCGATCTCTTTAAAAGTTCCAAATGATGAGGAAATGTTGGGTATTTATAGGCTCTTAGACATGGTAGCATCCGTTGGATCATCTAAGTGATCAATAAATGAGATGAAACTTGCTCAATTCATGGTTATCTAGAATGAGCTAGCTAATGGGCCCAAAACCAATAGCCTTCCTTATCAGTACATAAGCCTACCTAAGAAAGGTTAGAGGCGAACAGGCTAATCTAATGATCACTGTTCCAAGCCCATTAAGCAAAATCTTCCTGAATTGTCTCAATATAGATTAGACTTTTTAGGCTCTATCACTTAGCTTAAGGAGTCAAGAGTAAATAAATAATGGGCTTATTCGAATAACTAATATAATAATTTTTAACATTTTATAGAGAGGATTTTATATTTTTTACCAAAAAGAAGAAGGTGGGTCAAGCCTTCCACTTAAGTAGGCTTAATAATCCAATCTAAGAGGAATAACAACTATAACTTCACCTAAAGCACTAAAACATAGAATATGATAATTTCTAAGGTATTGCACCAAAATGTGTTTACCCTATACCCTTGCAACTCATTCCATAAGAAAATACATTTCAATACCTTCATAACAATTGTTAACTTATAGTAATCTAACCTAAAACAAATAAGACACATCTAATTTACTAAAACCTTGTAAACAAGATAATAAAACTTAAAAGTACTTTATATTCTTATAAATATTACCTATTTTATTTCCTATAAGTGATCTTGACGATACATTTGATTACCTGAGGACAACTATAACTAGTGGCCATTATGGTTAAGTGTAATGCCTATAAAATTCATGTTATTCATAAAATAAAACAAGAAGGCATATAAAATAAAAGGCAGGAATTATTGTAAAGTTATAATTTAAAGAAGGGACATAACGAGAATTTTGAGGATCTAGGTTATAAGCCTTGAATTAGCTTTAAAAGCTTCTTTTTGTGATTGGCTATAGTTTTGCACTAGCAACAAAGAGAAGGCAGCATTCTCTAAACAGTTGAGCAACCCTGAGCATTTTCCTAAGGTAAGACATACAATTCTTCTAGTTTTCTATGATTTCAACTATTGATAAGTGATTAGTACCATTGGGGTTGTAGATTTGTAGTGTATTTGACAAGTTGCGATTGGAGAGTAAAGGTTTTATTGTGGGAAAATGAATTAAATGGTAAGAAGAGTGTATCAATAGAGGATATTTCGTTTCTTGTTGATTGTAATAGGATTATTTATGTAAGATTGACTATTGGTAGTTGTGGAAAGTGTAAGAGACAATAGTTTACGAGATCTCTTGAAAAATCCAAGGTAAGTATGAATGGATTATGTTTAATTGAAATTTAATCATCGAAAAGATTAAAAGGATCAGATTTATGATTGTAAGGATTATATTTTTAATTAGGAATCTAGAGTTGGAGAGTTATAGAATGAAAAAGAGAAGGGTTTTCGACTTTTAAGAGGAACATAGTTAGACAACATAGCCATGGTTACTGATCATGAACCCCTTATGGTAGAATTTTCGTATTGGTTGTGTTTATGAGAAAAGAATTTTAAGACAAGAGGATCATTATCCAAGATCACAAGTGTGATCCTTACCCATGATAATTGGAGTTAAATTTGCAAGAAGAACATAACATAGGACCACAGGCATGATCTCACCTGTGGTCTTCATAGATAGAGTCTAGTAAGGAACACGGCCATGGACTACGGTCATGATTTTAGGCATAAACCCTAAGCATGTTTTTCCCTTAAAACTCACACTTTAGCCTAGATGTAATTGACCTAATAATCTAAAATTAGCTGGTTTAAGTCCCTAGTATTAAATTTATATAGACTCTAAGCCTAATGTTTCTTGTTATTATAGGTTTACTTATTGTTGATAGCTTCATTCAGTTTCAATAAAGTGATCCACATACACAACATATGTTTGATGGATACGATTGCTAGGATAGTTGAATGAAATCAAACTGATTAATATTAGACCTTAATTATGGTGTGCTTATTGTATGTGGCTCGGCTTATGGGTCTATAGTGGTAGAACCTTAAGGGGTACCTTGATGATTTTTGGGTGATGATGTCTCTAGTGGAGTTGACCATTAAAATGATCCGAGGTAGATCATGAATCTTAAGGTTGGAAGTAGCAATTCCTGGATGCAATGTTAGGTATTTTATTTATATATATTTATTGCTATTGTGTGGACAAAGTTATGAGTACCCTTGAGTGTTGTTTGAAGGATTAAGATTAAATATAACATTTTGTTGTGCGTTTATTATTGTTACATATTTAGCTTACTCCCTTTATTTTTCCTTATAGCTACAAGTAGAGGTATGTAGGTGGGCTTTAACCAATGGGTTGGCTCATTTAACCAGCTTTTAAAACAAGTTTGGAGCAAGGTTTTTTTACCCGTTTAAATGTAAGCTAAATGAGTCTACCCTGTTTAACCCGTAGGTTAAAATGGGTTGATTTAGGCCAGCTCATTTAATATATTTATGCCTTTGGTCTGTGGGCCGAGCCATTTAACTTACTTTTTAAACAGATTAGGGCTAAGGTTTTTTAGGCTGTTTAAAAGCAGGCCAAATGAGCCCGACCTATTTAACTTACGAGCTAAAGTGAGCCGAGCCAGGTTGGCTCGTTAAACCCATTTGTACACCTTTAGCTACAAGTCAGTTAGACAAATATGCTAGTTATGATTATATTGATACATATTACCCGATGGGGAGAATGGAGAATACTACCATTATTATGGTGAAGATTAGGATTATTGAGCCACATTTAAAGAAGATGGTGTTAGACAATTTGAAGATTCCATTTCTCTTTTAAACTTTAATATTGTTATCGAACATGTCTTATTGAGTCTAAAATTGATATTGGTTTGTTCTCTTAACGATTGTAAAGACTTAGTTAAAGTTGTTAATTTTATCTATTGAGGTTTTTATTATTATCATTATTGAAAATGCAGTTTCATAGGTATTTGGAGGTTTTAGTTGTACTTTTTATGGCCTAACGTATTAGTAGAGGACTAGGGACACATGACAATTTGCAACGTTCTAAATCTAGGGTATTATATTAAGTGAGTATTTGTCATGATTATCATTTGATTGTACTTATAGCTAGTCGAATTCTAATTTGAGAAGATCTAATAATTGGCCTTACATGTAGGGTATATACATGTATGAAAATGCTTGTCTTTATATTTCTTTCTTGTGGTTGATAAACAGAATGGTTAATTATCAAAACCCCTTGGTTGTGCATTTACTGATACTATGTGTTGATAAGTATTTGCTATATGTATTGGTCACCTCCAAAAAAAAAAAAAAAATACCAACCATATTGAACCTAAATCGAAATTGGATATGCATTACATGCCTTTTTGCAAATGAGGAGACTGTCAACATCGCGTGATTAGGAGAAAAGGTCATTGGTCATTATTGAGATTAAGTAAGTTTGGATTAGCCATTGTTATGTTGTGTTAAATGAGATCAAAAGTATGATGTACTCATACTATATGACTTGCCTCAACTAAGATAGGGAACTAACTAGTGATTGGGAGATGCCACCTACTAGTTGAAGGCTAAGTCTATAAGACCATTGCCTAATGGTAAGGGAGATTCTGGTTACCGAGTGGCGAGTGTTCATCACATTTACACCTAAGGTATATATGTAGTATTATTTTTGAAAACTTATTTTATTAATATAAAAAATAAGGTTTAATAAGGATGGTGATATTGAGAACTTTAGGTCCCAAGTGATTAGAACATGCATGTGGAACATTTTCGAACTTTAGTTATAGTATATTGGGTGACTGCATATATTATAACACTGCATTGGTTGTTCATGCATAGCATATGTTGTAATAACTTGTCTTGCTTAAAAGCGATAAGACTAGGTACTTTACTAAACTGGATGGAGCTTACATCCCCATAATCTTCTACTTTTGCAAGCTTTTATTGGATTATTTTAGGATAACCTATGCCTTTAACGAGGAGAGCCTTAACCTTTAGACATGCATGTGTGGAAAGGAAGAAGACTTTACATATATTTATGTTTGAACTTTGAGAACATTTATGGATTATTGTATAAGACTTATTACTATTCCCTAACTTAGTTATGGATATAATGATTGTCATTACTAAATGAGTTTTATCTTTATTGCCCATTGAAACTACACTTTTTGATGAGTATCCTATGGAATTGAGATGCCTTGTGTAGTATTAGAGTTATTAATTAATAAAGGGTATTGTTTGTTATCTTTAGTACGATATAAGATGGGTTATCATGAATATCGGCTACCTTTTAGGGTGAAACATTCAGTTCAAGCTCATTAGAGTACGCCCGATCACATAATGACCAAAGTTGAGCTACCAGCACAATAGACGAATGGCATGGCCTGAGTTCCAAATAACTCAATCGACCTCATCAAAAGATGTATGTCAATCTCTGTGTGCCTTCCAATCCTTTGTTGTGGTCTAGTAAAGTCAATGGTGTCTCACCTTATTCCACTACACCATGAAAGGATAAAAATCTCCTCTAGCATATCTAGAATATATCTTGGAGGTTTGGCAAGTGAATCTTAAAGATATAATGTGCTTTCCTAATATATCTTATCAGCTATTCCTATATATACCATAGAGTTCCATAAGTAAGGACCTTGGAAACCTTCATTCTTAGTCACATTATTCCTTCTCTCTTTCTTCTTTGCGAGAACTCTCTAAAGTAAGCATTGAAGCAATCGTGCTAGAAGCACTTTTGATGAGCCTCTTAGCTTGTGTATATTCAATTTTGTAGGTTTCCTCCAACTTTTAGAGTCATTATTCTTCTTGATGAAAAAACATCAACATATTTATTATTGGATTATGTTAGCTTATTTGTACGTTTATTTATCCTAGATTTTGCTCGGTGTAAACCACCACATGAGTAGATTGTTGCTTTTCACTTAGTTTGTGGCCTATTGAAGTATTCGTTGTTGAATCAATTTCAACTTGGTAGGCTAGTTGTCTATTTAATCAAGTAACTTACCAAAAAAAAAAAAAATATCCAGATTAAAAGATTATTTGGCAATTTATCTAAAAAATTTTATATCATATAAAATGTAATAAAAAATTTATAAATTCCATTAGTACCTTGCACTTTATAGATTCTATAGAAATAAACTTCAAGGTTATTCCTAGTATTATAGGATAAAATTTTGATTCAGAAATTTGTGAACCCACAATCAAAGATTGGATACAAGTATGATTTAGTCACTTCCAAAACTAACAAAGCATATGTATTGGGTAAATGAATGAACCGAAGTACTTCTTTAGAAGTCAAAAAGGAAAAAAATTTGCAACTTTTCATGTTGTTACATTAGATGTGAAGTGTGTGTTCAAAAAACATAAAATGAAAAATTTGCTTTTCTGATCCATTAGAAGCTTTTGGGGGGAACAAAAACACCATTGTAGGAATTTTCCCTCTAAAAGTTTCTAACCCATGTATGAAGAAAAAAATAGAAGAAAGAAGAATGTGGTACAAGTAGGTTCAAAAAGACTCCAGCGAGCATTAATTAGGGTTTTATGGCAGGTCGATCTAGAAGAGAGAGCTGTAATTAAAGAAGCGGCGGAAGAAACAATTGAATATATTTTGTCAGTCATTGGGGTGGGAAATTATGGTAACTAAATCATGCGTGTCTGGTTGGGCTAAATTCGAGGAAGAATGTAATTATTATAATTATTTGTGATGATTCACGAGATCATATATATATATATATATATATATAGAGAGAGAGAGAGAGAGAGAGAGAGATCATATAATGCGTAGCACATGTCTGTGTACAACATGCTTCCTCAAAGTCGTCATTTTTCAGAAGCTGAGTGTGCAAGTTTTGAGTTTGATGAGACACGAAACATCCAAAAGCAAAGAGCTGAAGCCCAAGGACAAGGCAGGAGAGTAGCGTATATTTAAAGGATATTGATATTACTAAGAAGGACCCATTAAAGAATGTGTTTTAGAGGATGAACAAATATTAGCAAGCGCTACGGAAATTTTTCTTTATTCTTACCTTTAAGTAGAGTTTTATAACGGTATATATAGACTTCAGGTATAAAGTAAGTATTGTGCTTTTTAGGATATTTAATATAATTCCTTAGGATTCTGATAACTTGTACTAGTGGAGGAAGAGTCGAATTTCAGGAAATTTCAAATTTTACAAGCCGAATTTTCCGCCCCTTTCTCATTTTTAACGCGCATTCTTTTTTAACTACAACCGGATGGATTTTTACGGTATTATTAGACTCGAGTTGATATTTTTGATCCAGTTTACTTCAATTTGACCTTGCATAAAATTTGTTCAAATCATTTATTTGATCTCCATCGACAATAATCTTAATTCGATCAGTTAACTTGATTAATTCAATTTAGTTTCTATAAGAAATCAGTAGGTTAAAGTATATATTACTTTTTTTAGATTTTTTAGAAAATATATTGGTTTACTAAAAAAATTGAGATCGAAGAAAAATAAAATATAAATTGTAAAAAAATATGAACTTTCAATTGTCGAGGATATAAGTAATTTTTATTACTTTATACATAAATATAGATTAAATTATAATACTTTTATTGTTTTCGATTTGATTTTTGTTGACTCTCGACCTTTAGCCCCTTTTTTCATTTTTAAGTTAACTTTTCTATATAGGATTGATAACATTAGTTTTTTTTTTTTAATTGAAATCTATCTTCTCTATTTTTATCATCTCTATTTATATTATTTTATAAATTAATAGTTGAGATTGAATGTTTTATCTACTTTATGATATCATTTTGACATCATATTCTTTTATAATTTCAGCTATTTGATTATATGACAATATATAAAAGAATATATTAATGAAAATTGAGAAGATGTAAATGAAGAGATTCCGAATTCAAATTTCATCTCATGCAATTATCAAAAAAGAATGTTACAGTTTTGATTTGGGAAAAGCATGTTGGAAGTGATTTATGTCTGTACCTAAAGTTAAGGATGTCCTTTACCCTGTATATGAATCATTCACATTCTTTTACCTTTATGCTAAATTTCAATTAAGCCCTTTGTATTTTATGTGACTCATCTAAATCTTTTATGTTTGCGTTATTGCACCATCTAAGTTCTTTTTCTACAATGCGTTCGATTTACAAGAATGGAATAAGATTGGGAATGAATAACAATTCCTCTAATGTTATTTTTTACAATTAGAGACATTCTTGGAATAAAAAGTTACGTTCTACGAGAAATCATAGTTCTTTCAATGAAAAGAAGGAATAGAAATTCTTAATATATAGAATACACATTACTAATAGTATAACCTTTTACAAATCAAATAAATGAATAGCTATTAGTAATAATAAAGGCAGAATTGTAATCTCATTGCAATGAATAAGGTGCAATATTAGTACCTTCTATGGTATATTCTTATAGTTAGATGCTTATATGACATGATAATATGTAAACAAATGACCTGCATAACTCATTTAAGAAATAAAGATTTAATTGAATTTTAGTATAAAGATAGCCAACTTGAATGACTGGTTTAAATTACAGAGAATACAATTAATCTTTAAATATAAATAACTTCTAACATGCAATCCCGTTTTGATTTCTTAAGTTTGAACAAATTTGATGCTTTCGGGAAAATTAGCCTCGATATACCTTACGATTCCTAAGCGTCTAAGTTTGATGTACACCCTCTAAGCATTGACTCTTCCTTATGAATCATAAAATCTAGCTAGGTACTCAATCTTCCACTCCAAGTTGTAGTCTGATAATAGAAACCACATCCATCTACTAATTTTTTAATTTCACATATAATATGATGTTTTCAGTTGTTAATTATAAAAAAAAAAAGAAATACTTGAAGTTTGATGTTTCAGTCTGTATACATTTATCATTTCAATTACATAACTTTAATATTGATGGGTTTTTTTTTTTTCCCACATTGCATATTGTGTTATTATAATTTTTTTCTCAATTATGTAAAGAAATGATGGTTTTCTTTTTTTTTTTTCCATTTTAGGCACTGAAATGGCTAATTTACATTAAGTATTGCTCGGTTAGCAAAACTAAACAATATTAAGAGAATTGGATATCATGGTATAAGAAAGACAAAATAGTACTATCTTCTTATATCTCGTTTAGCATGTGTAGAAATAAATACAAATTTTTATTATTTAAAAATTAATTATTCATAATATAAATTACAATAAAAGTTAGTATATATTTATTTTACGCTATATAAAATAGATTTTTATTTGTACTATCAAATTTTTTTAGCATTTATTTAGTACTTTAACGATTTTTGTCTAATAACTTTAGTGAGTATGCAAACTAAATAATTTATCATATACTATAACAACCAAATAATACCTAAATAATTAAATATAATGAGAAGTTAATACTTTCACGTTGGAGCTTATGATACAAACAACATTTTTCTTTAATCAAATTGTGACAAAGTGTAATATTCCATAATTATTCAAGTGATTTGATTAATTTCACATAAAGAACCTATATATTCCGTAATCACCTGCACATGTTCTCCGTTCATTGATTGATTTGAGGTGTGGGTGCGTTTAGGGTTTCATTTATCCGGGAAGAAACTAGTAAGAATGCTTCGAATGGGGTATTTTCCTTTTTCCACGTGTCTCTACAGTGAAATAAACGATTGCTTGACAGAAAAAAAAGTGGTATTAACACACTAGGAATTTTGATGGGTATTGAATAACTACTAATAATTTTTAAATATATATTAATAATAGTATTTTTATATTTTTACATATTAAAATTTTATTATTAATATATGCTTATAACTCATCAAAACATGTGTCATATTAGTCTACTTAACAAAGTGGAATAAAAGTCATAAATTTGTTAAAACAATAACACATATATGGCCTAATTAGTAAAGCGCTAAAGCTGGAATAATTATTTTAATTTTCCTTAAAATGTACTATAACATAGTTGGTCGGCAAGTGAAATATTAAAAAGAAAATTGGAAGGATAAAGAGTGTACTAACTGTACATTCTCAATGACAAAAACAGACAATTTGGTATAAATGCGTACGGAATATTTCATATATAATGACATATGAATTCCCAAGTTTCATAGGACAATCGTTTTATTAATTTTGAAAAAGCATTAAGAATCATGGCCGGCTAAATTGCAAGTACTTGTCAAATAGCTATGTGTGGCTTTTTTTTTGCCGGAAGCTATGTGTGGTTTTGAAAAGTACATTTAGGTTTTAGTTACATCCCGCCGATAGTTACCTAACTGATAATTTCTTGTTAGAAATGGCCCAAATTATTCACAAAAATGAAAGCTTTCACATTTATGGGCTGATTACATATTTGATTGAAAATATGGTCCATAGAAGGTTCCTTTTTTTTTTTTGGCCCCTTAATAACTTCTCCTAACATTTTCTTTTTTTATCAAATTACTACTAAGATGTATATAATAGCTTGTGATGCTTTATTTTTATAATTTGCAGATATTTCTCAACACGTACTATAGTTTGTGGAATCTAACATATTTATCCATTAAAAATCTCTTAATGTCATGTTAGCCTGAATAATCTATTAGAGTATGCAATGATCAAACTCTTGTTAAATATTCACACAATATGTAAATATAAATTATAGTAACACTTTCAATGCACAACAATAACTTCAGTTTGTAAAATTTAAATTTTATAAATGTAAAACAACTAGGAAATTTAATACACTAAAATGATGATATCGACCATTATATTAAATCTAACTTATGCACTAGCGATGACCCCACTCTCATGTTAAAAAGCCACAACATAGATTAAATAGGTATCCCTTGCACCTGAGAAACAAGGACGTGTCCTCAAGGTATAAGCCAATGCCCAGCATACAATCACCACAATGACGCATGTATTCCTCACGAATCCAGCTCACATACACTCCTATTACTAAAGCAACAACAAAGGGTTATCATATAAACCTAGCAAACAATATGCCTTTCGCATCGCAAGACTTGCAATAGCTCCTAATTCCCCAGCACATATGCAACTATCTTAAAAAAATACTTCCATAATATGAAGTTTTATATATAAGAATGGATTTAAAATAAAATTGTTATTTCAGGTTCCATTTTTTTTTCCATATTTAAAAGTACTTTTAGAAAACGAAATCATGAATTTTTAAAGTCATGACTTTGGTTTTTATGGAAATTCGATTCCTTATTAAAGGAGCAAAATCGTGACTCTTTTATCAAGTAATTAATTATTTTTAATTGAAAATTTATTTAATCTTCAACCTAATTATAATATATAATAATAAAAAATATATTAACATATATTAATATATACTCATTTCGTTCTTTTATATTTCATGATGTTTCAAAACATAAAAAGAACTTACCATTCTGGTTTTCACTTCATTTCATTTAATTCTAGTTCATTTAATTTCTATTTATCAAATATGACATAAAAATATAAAATGATTTATGATATATATTAATTTTTTCTGTTAAATAATTATAAAAAAATGTTTACTCTGTAGTTTCTATGAAACTTGTTAACTAACAATGAAAGGAAGAAATTTAGAAAACTTTTTCCTGTACTTGTTTTTTCATACGGTTTTAAAATATATATATATATATATGTATGTATATATTAATATGTTAAGCACAGTGGGAGACCGAGTTATGAAATTGTGATAGAGGGAGGGTGGGGGGAATGAGAGAGAGTATAGAAATAGGGCATAGCAATAGCAAATGTAATGTCTGACACCAGGATTCCCACACTTGTAGCTTCCAACACTCAACACGATAAAACTAGTTCTATTTTTAATATTTGGAGTTGCCCCCTTTTCTCTTTTTTCGTTTATCATTTTCTCCATACAAGGAAAGGAAATTTTGCAGCCTTTTCTAGACATGGAAGATCGATCACTCTCCTATCACAAACCCTCTTCACCAGTGCCCTTTTTTGACTGCCATACACATTCTCTCTCTCTCTCTCTCTCGGCTAATTTCTCACTCTCCATTACTTTCTCTCTATTAATACAGTTATGTCGTATTTCTTTTCTTTTCTTTTTTCTCACATCAATATATGTATACATTGTCTCCACCTTTACCATTCTTCCGGACACCTCTAGCCATATACGTTCGATGAAAAATAGTATGTATTTCAAGATCGATTATCCAATCATATAGAAAAATAGTGCGCATTCCAAAGTTAATTACAAATCCATATCTCAAACGCCACATAAGCATTATTTTAACACAATAAACGCACCTTAAGCTCCTCCCCTTCAATTATTTGGAATTTTTAACGAATGCCTAAAAGCAACTTCTTAAAAAAGCACTTTTATCTTTTGCCTTTTTCTATTATTAATGCATCTTACCTACCTTTTTTTTTATTTTTATTTTTTTCCTCGATTCATCTTATTAGAAGATTAATACTTATAACACCATATTAGCTATAAGAACCATAATACATCTAACTTCTGCTAGGTCCTATTAATAACAGGTGCTCTTACTATTTATTAAGAGTAAAAATAAAATGAATATTTTAATTTTCAATATAAATTACACATTTTATATGAATTAGTACAAAAACTGAAAGCTCTCTTTACTTAACATCTTAGTATGTTTGTATAAATGGTGAGTAGTACCAATAGAAATTGTACAATTAATAGTATGTATAGATATGGATGATAGTTTTTCTTTGCTTTTTCAAATATTATCAACTATTATTATCATGTGTGAATTTTATTGATATTTATCAAGCATATAAATATATATATATGATATATATATATATATATACATGTAGTATGTAATATCTAATAATGTGATTTTTTTTCCTCGGGATGGGACAACTATCTTATTTAGTTCCCGCATGGCAATTTTATTGCTATTCTAATTGTGCGGCGTGGAACCCATTTAACTACTTGCATGTATTGAAATATAAAACTTTCTTATGTTAACAAGTTTCCAAACACAACCCAATTAATTTAGTCGGTTAACCATACTATCTGTTGTGTCATATTCTATGCGTTGTACAGTTAAGCGTTGTTTCCAACGTTAAATTAGGTTACAGTTGTTCTCATACCAGTTGTCTCTAGGGTTGTACTTTTTTTCTTGGTCTTATGCGCAAAACAAATATATACACTCCCAAGTATCTGTTCCTTAGCTTGGGAAAGCGAAAGGTGAATTAAAAATAATACTACTATAAGCCCTATAAGATCCAAGGCAGGTAGATTTGTCCCTACAATGACTAAGGGGGGAATGAAATTAAGTACAAGGTAAATGTTTCTCCACTTAATTAATTAGTTTATTCCACATTCACTGGCTAACAAACCCTTCATTTATTTCAATGACAAAAATCTTGGGATGAATACTCTTTATAATTATCCTTGGTTAGCACACTTATAAATATGAACCATGCAAAGGAGGAATCTATTAGCATGCCCCATCCAATTGGTAATATATCCAAAATAGTAGTTTTTTATATTTATGTATATGTTTATCCTATGATGCAACGAATAATTAGTATTTGGGAAATTACATTTTTAAAAAGAAAATTTGTTCATTTACGAAGCACGAATTGAAATATCTCCTAATGCACAATATATAATTCAATTATTATTTATCACATTTAGATATTTTTTTGCAAAGCCTGACACAAACTAAAATTATGTATTTTAGAATAAGTTCAATTACTAAATTTTGCTAGAGTAGAAGATCCACTGTAACCTTTCTAACCAACATTATCAACCCGTGCTTGGAAAGGTTGACCAACATGGTGATTCGGCTGACTAACAATCAAAATGGTCTTTGCCTCGTGGTTTTCTGTCTTTTTCTTCTTTGCAATGTTCCCAATTTTTGTGCTTGTTCACACCCTACTCTAATTAGAGCTTAAAATATACATTTAATAATTGTATTAAATCATTTCAAAGTCTTAGAAAGAAGTCGCTCGTGACTACACCATAAGAAAGATGAGAAATTGCAACTCTAGATAACGGCATTTATCATAATTATTACAATCATCAATTTATACTTACAATTTTATTTGTATTAAATACTAGTTGCAAAATTTGTTTTCATACTATAGCAATAATTGAAATATTGTGGACACTTTCAAAAAGCATAATATAAAAAGTCCCCGCAAATTATAAATAAACCTACTATAATATGCCCAGCACTTGTATACAACGTGTAAATGATAGCGGTTAAAAAATGCTGGATATATAACGGTAGCAATGACCTTTCATGGCAGTTCTTTTTATTTTGCAAAATTTTAAAGGTACCCCTAATGTATCAGTTATTGCTACAATATGGAAAAAATTGATGTATAGTTACTTATCAAGAAAGTGCAATTGCTACTTCAAATAGGCAACCACAGTTATTACTCATAAACCAGCGGCTTATTTGCAATTGCAATCATAATTGCTCTTATTCCCAACTAAGACTATCCATGCATGACATTATGTTGATCTTCTTCTTTCTTTTTAAATTTATCATGTACTCGTTATTAAATTAGCTCAAAATTACCTGCCGATCTTAATATGCATTATATTTGTACTTTTTTACCTATTGAAGATGGATCTATACATATTCAAGTGGCAATTTGGTAGTAACTTAATAAATTTTCAATTCAAGCTTTTCTTTATGACTTTTTTAATATCTTGTGCACCTAGAGTCACTAAAATGTTCACAAGGTTTTGTAGGAGTTCTTAATTTTTCTCTAAACTCTCAAATTTGCATGAATTGTGCTAACTCAGAGTTTTTAAGCATATTCATCAATCGAGGTAAGGTCGATTAGATTCTGTATGCTAATTAGCTCTATAGATTTTTCCCCAAAACTTCCTAATTTTCCTCGAACGTCTAAAATTTCACTATAATTTGTGATATTATTCCTAACTGAAATTCACATAAGCATTGAATATGGGAACATGCCTTCAGAGATTTGTGATTTTATTTGCTCAAATTAGATTAAGTTTTATTTTTCCTAAAGGTGCTTATTTTCATATTTACTTTGAAGATCATAGCTTCACTCATTTTTTTTTTCATCGTAATTCTCATGCATCTCATATGCATAATTCTCCATCTATTTATAGAGAAAAAGTTTTTTCTGTAACCTCCTAAGTGACCACACAGTTATACTTATATTTTTAATTTTCCTTAATAATTTAGTTGAGGAAAAAAATATTATTCTCACTAATCGTAAGATCCTTGTAATTTATCGTCTAAGTTCATGGGATTGAACTTTATGAATTAGTAAGTGAAAACACTTCATAATTATATCCAAAACTTTATGATTATTTTTTTTGGGTAAATATGTAACTTTATAATTCTTCTTACTTCCTTTTTTTTTTATATGTTTGTATATCTAATAAAAGTTCATAAAACATGTGAGACTTCTTAATTTTTCTATAGTTCTTAATTTCCCTTTGTTTTTTCTAAAATAGCATAAAATTTTTCATTATCGTATATTCTTAAGTTTGCTCTAAATATTCATAAAATTCCTTAAAATTTCGTGATCTTGATTGAGTTATTGGGAAGGAAAAAGCTCCCTTTTTCCCTATATGATGTAAAAAAATGTTTGTTGGATGTAAGGAAAATAAATTATTTAAAAAGGGTACCACAAAGGAGGGACAAGTGGGCAATTCTATCAAGATGTATAACTTGCTTTATTATGCACCATTAGGTTTTATATGATATTAAAGGTCATAGGATTTATTTTGATTTTAATTTTTGACACTTATTCTCATAAAATAAGATATACAGCATATAACCACCTTAGATCTATACTTTAAGATACATAGGATATAAATTTGAAGATATAATATACCTATCCTATAAAGGTTCTTAATGAGTAATAGTGAGTAGCACAAATATAACATTTAAAATTAATCTATACCGAAGGTTTAAGGCTATTGGCACATTGTAGAAAGTAAACACCTTGAAACATATTATATCATTCATTTCTTTACGATCTTGCATTTTCCTTTTGTTGTTGGCTCACTGTTCAATTTCTCTTAACTCTATGGTAACTTGTCTCAAGTTTTTAGATCATTAAAAATAATAAAAAAACTTATAAGTTTAATTGAGTGCCTCATTCCTTGTAGGCTCTTTAGGAAATAAACTTCAGAGTAGTTCTTACATGTTATAAGGTGTAAGTTTTGGCTCTATAGTTTAGGAATTTATACCTATAGGATAGTCCATGTTAGAATAATATTTAATATTTATCCATTTTATACTTGCTTTTTTGTACTAAAGAGCATTAAAATGATTTTTAGTTGTAAAAAGAATTATACATTTTCGCAAGTTGTAGACCCCAATCTTGGTTTTGAAATATACAATATAATCAAAGCTGGAAAAAGCATGAAAGATAAAAAAGTGATCAAATTGTTGCTGGAAAAGCAATAGAGGATAAAAAAAAAAAAGCAAAAGGATGAAGTCAAAGAACCAATGGAATTTAAAAAAAAAAAAAAAAGAAGAAGAGAAAAGCGCTGTCAGTTAGAGATATCAAAATTAAAATATAATCTAGGGTTCAATTTTTTTAATCTTTTCCTATATGTTTTCCTTTTTTTTTTAATTCATTTTCTTTTTTGTTTTATAATGATCTATAGAGAGTAGTGGAGTAGTAAGAGGAAGATGAGGGAATATATCTCGCATGTCTTCCAAACACTTGATGACAAAGTGAGTTTCAGAAGAGAAAAGCAACGTCTGCTTTACGACCCAGAAAAGGAGATTTCAAACTCCCCTAGGTTCACTTAGGAAATTGCGTGGTTACTATACCAAACACACACAATCACTCTCTCTCTTTCTCTTTCTCTCTCTCTTCTCTCTTTCTCTCTCTCTCTCTCTCTCTCACTCTCTCTCTCTATATCCATCTTCTCTCTCTGGTTGTCTATATTTAGTGTCAAGCTGGGGTGAGAAGCTTCAACTTCAATACCCCACAGCTTTCTTCTATTCCCTATCTAACATATACACCAAATCTCAACCAAAAAACAAAAATCACCTCTACTTTCATCGCATATAAACCACACCCCCAAGCTCCCAATTCACTTCATTTGTCTTAGTTAGAAATTTTGTGTCGATTCTATTCTTTTTCCTATATAATATTACTTTGTACAATTTCAAGTTTGTCAATACGTTTGATTAGCTATTTACAATATACATAAGTTTATGTTTTCTTGCATGAGCACTAAAATTGTATTGTGTCTTATGTTAGACACTTTTCAAATGTTTGAGGGTTAATCTAGGATGATGCATACATTATATGTGTATGTATGTATGTGCCTGGCTCCCTGTATGCCATTTGTAGAGCACACCGGATACGTCGGTGGTCTCCGTGGATGGCGTATGAGGAGCCATGCATATAATCATATAACTTATCCACAACTTGTGTTCTTTTTCTCTTTGATGTGTTAATTTGCAGGTCCATTATGGTATTTCAAGTCAAAAGGTATTAGCTTAAATGGAATGGAATACACAACATTATTATGGGGAAAAAAGGCAATTTAACCAAAGGTATGTGTTAAGATTCTCATCTCTCTTTCTCATTTTCATCACGTACATATTAGGGATATTACGTTTTTCATTTTCAGTAGGGTTATGCTTATATGTGTGTAGCCAAGGGTTTGCTTGTATAATGAAATAAATAGCTTTTAATAGAATTAGGGTTCAAATTTATCTAATGTAAATATATCGTTTTTTTTCTTTCCTTATAAGATATGAATTAAAGCATGATCAGAACAGTTTGTCACATTTTCGGGACAATTACACATGGAACGGAAATGAAAGTGGGTTGAAATCAAACAATTAAAAGACAAGTTTTTGTTAAATTGGTTCAAGTGTATGCAATACTAAATAAAGCTATTTAAAGTTTTCTCACTCGATTACTGGGATTATGGAAAGTGCTTTCATATTTGCCAGATCCATCGCTAGAAATTTTAAGCTGATGAACAATGTCCTTCTAAAAAGCACTTTCATGTTTTGTCCGATTATATTGTAGTTTAGTGGGATTAATCTGATAGTTTGCTTTCTTTACATAAATTTGGTTTTAAGCGAAGAACTTAACCATTAAATCTTAATAAATAAAGTTCGATTTAAAATGCTAAACATAAAATATGAAATGAGCATAGCCGGCATGAATAATAAAGAGATTAGGGGCTAAAAAGAAAGAAGACGAAGATGATGACGACTTCATAAATGAGAAACTACCTCAAATGCTTGAGTAAACTTAGTAGGGGAAATTTAAGTGTCCCCTTCCTCTAATCAAATAATTATGCACAATTATGTTTTTATCTCTCCTTCTATAATAATGCCTCTTAACAATGAAGATTTCTAATGTTAGCGTTCGTGCTCGAAAATAGCTCTGAGTTTAAGAAATCATTAAACATATTCGCCATTTGATTCCAATAAATCCGCTCTGGTCGTTGGATAAATGTTTAATCGAAGAAGCAAGGAGAAATTAATGTATGTGATTTGTGTTACTGATTTTAATTTCATGATCTGAGAGTAAAAATAAGTTTAGCTAGGCAGGCATTTTGCTGCAAGGCTAGAGATAGATGGTAAAAATTTTTGTTTGGATTTCAGGGTTTCTTTTACTTGTTGAGGGAAAAGGGAAGTTCAAAACCCTAGTTGACAAGTCTTACTTAATCGAACCAAAAGTAACTATATATGAACATAATATAAGGAGCTTCCACGCCAGATTTTCTCACAAACCTAGTTAGGGCACACCCAATATTAATAATATACTGTTATTTTACTAGATTTACCGTCAATGCTGTGCATCTCCGTGATTTAAGTACATTTTATGGTACAATAAGTTGTCGATTGTTAAAATGTCATAACAAAACCTTTCACAGATGAACGAAGAGCCAGAAGATATTAAAAAAAGAGAGAGAGAGAGAGAGAGAGAGAGAGAGAGGAAGAAAACCTAGGATAAAGGAATTAGGAAGTGAATGAGAAGCAAAATGTTTCATGATAAGGAACATCCTCTTACTAGGGTCTATAGAGGGGGAAATAGTCATGGTTTTTTATTAATATAGTAAGTCCCACTGAAAAAGGTTGACCGAAAAATTCTAAATCGATTTAGCTTTAGTTTGTACCTCATAATAACATCAACTTTAACTCACACTGTTTCTTTGGCCAAAAAAATAAAAATAAAAATAAATAAATAAAAGTGACACTATTTCAAGCATTATTTGTTAACATATATTAATTTTATCATATTTACATGAATTGTATATGGGATGTCTTATTCTACGTGTGGAATTAAATCGAGATATAGAAACATTTTTTTGTTATCTCATTTTATTTATATTATCAAATTTAAATGCCAAAGTATATAAAGTCTTATTAATAGATGTTCAGGATATATGTAAACGTTTTGTATTTAGTTATATAAATTAATGCACATTATCTAATTTCTTCAACCTAAAATTCTTATATTGGGTGTAAGTATACATCAAACTAGGTACTACGTATATTTGTCCTCCATAATTCGATAGGAAAGTATAAACAAAAATGTACATACGTTTTAGAGATGAAATATGTTGTGTATAAAGAAGAGGCACACACGCGGATCGATTCACGTGATCCACGGCATACTCTCTTCGCAAACACAAACACTGCACAAACCTACACACGGAAAGACACATCTGGTCAGACCAACATGATAGAAATAATAAAAAGTAAAGATAGAGAAAGAAAGGGAGAAAGAAAGCATTGGGTTCTGGAGAAAGTTATTGGATGACCAGAACGCAGATGAAGATGATTATCATTGTAGCTACGACTAGGGAATCTTGCATTTAAATTGGACCACCTCTCTATCTCTCTCTCTCTCTCTCTCTCTCTCTCAGGTTCATTGGTTATTAGGGAATATATATGATATACGGTCAAAGATGGTCAAAAAAAGACAAAAGGTCAGGCAGAAGAAGAAGGGACCATATTGGAGACTCCCTTGATAATATAAAAACTGTTAGTTTTTCCTCCAACAATATTACATGATACAAGACTGGTTCAAAGATGACTATTTTATATTATTAGACTACAATAACACTTATTAAGAATTTAAAGATAATATTTTATACTTTTCAAGTTTGATAAGATTAATTCTGAAAAATTGAGTATATAAAAATGTGAATGGTTTTTTTATATCAACTCTTAACAAGTTTTCTTAAAGTACTCAATAAGATTTTGTCCTATCAAATATGATTTCACATTTTAAATGCTGTGCGCTTCTATTAAGAATGATAACATTCTCATACTTTGATCATCAGGGTTGCATAGAACAGTTGTTGTTTACTGTACTGTACTTTCCATGGAGTGGACCACCATCTCTTACCATGTGTCTTGTTTGCGCACTTTCCGGTGGTACTCTAAATTCTTGTAGAGTAGCTTCTATTCTCTTTTCACTTTCAAATAATTTTCAATTGAGAGCTCGACTATAAGACATAAATACAACGTTATTTAATCGTTTTCGGAGAAATCACCGTTTACTTTGCTAGATTTTTTAGATATGTCTTACCATTCAAGGCCGCGCTTATTGAATATCACAAAATATCAAGAGATATGAAAAGGACACCTTATGGCAACAGCACAGTTGATTATGCATTGGAATTTGTTTGAACGTGCACACGGTTGCATAGTTTATTACTTGGATATTTAACACCATAAAGTATGTTTCATTATATCCAATTTATACAAGGTAGGGTATAGGTTAGGATTATTCATCTCACTCTGAAATTATTATGGATTTTTTTTTTATTATTATATATCATAAGATGGTGATTTCAAGATATTCTACTTATATTTTATTGTAATGAGGGTTTTAAATGTTCACTTTTGTGGGCTCCAAGAGCCCATGGCCTTACTTAGGACTCACGGTCCACCTCTCGGGTCTAGAAAATGCAGCTCCGCTTGCTCATAAAATAAGCCAGTATCTTTCTCCAAATTATTTCACATAAATTAAATGACTTCCTGATTCAACCATTAAAATAATTCTTATTCAATTATATCCTTTACTCAGATATAGACCAAGGTAATATCCTGCAGCAGTATTTAGACGCTGTCATCTTTAGGAATTGGTTATGAACTAAGAGCTACTAATGAAGGGATTGTTAGATGAAGCATTAACAAACGGATTAATATATAATCTAATCTCTTTGACTATGTCTCTAATTGTCTTGAGCATGGTTGTCGCAATCCTTTGAACTAATTATTTAGAATAAATCAATTGAATCAATCATGGCAATTGATTTCTGAAGTCACCTTTATTTCAATCAATCAAGTGGCCAAATGCCATTTACTTTCTTACTCCGAAAGAGTCAAGGTTTCTTTTTGACTCATTACTTTCTCTATATTATTCGAGATAAACCAATGAAACGTAGTATTCTCTTCTAATGGGTCCTATCTAGTGGAAATTAATTCTTTCACCTACTCATAAATTGAACCTAAGTTCCTCAATCAAGTCACAACAACATAATTCCGGTAAATTATTACTTCTATTTCCATGTTTCGTCTAGACTCATGTAACTAGGGATTTATTTCGAATGAAATGATATTTGAAATTCACACTATAACTATCTTGTGTTGATTCCTAATACCCTCTAATTGGTCAAAGGATTATGTTATAAATAAGACGTGAGCAAAATAGAATTTAAATAAACAACTTATATTTCCTTTTTCAATCAATTATTCATTTACAACTACTATTATAGATCATGACCCATAGGGACGGAAACCGACAGTTATTGACTGTAGATCACTTGCATCTACTTTGTTTCCGATATGTTTATGACCTCTCTTTGATTGCCCGGATTATTGACATTGTTGGATTTATGCCCTAATAATTAAAATATGTTGGAGAGTGATGATGTAATATATTTGTTGAATTTAATAATTAACACTATAGATGAACAGGTATAAAGCGGATAAGATACTGGAGGACCTTATTTGTACCATATTTATATAGTATCAATTCCAAATTTTTAGAACTAGAACCTTAGAACAATCATAGACCTCATACGTTTTAGAATGTATCCCGTAAAACTTTAATTTTTCCTATATTGTCACAAATATCAAGTTTATATGATATTATAAAAGTAATTTATATGTGATATTATAAAAATGATTTATATGTGATATTGTAAGTTTTTCCATCTGCAAAAATATATGAAACTTATTTAAAACTTATGATGTAAAAAAAGTAACCTTTTTATCTTTGATATTTCATTATGTCATATTAACCATTAAGACAATCTTCATAAATTATTTTATTATGTTTGATATAAATGAAACCCATTCAATTTTAGACTCTGGATGCATTCTCTTTGACAATTATATCTTGTTTAGTAGTATATATCCAATGCATCCATGTGAAGATCTACCTAGGCCATTGAAGCCATCCCAATATATATGTCCATGATTAATAGAAAGAGTGATGAATAAACTATAAAAGGGCAAAAGTAAATAAAAAAAATAAACAATAAACAATACCCTATGTAGCTTATAGTATATGTCAATGAAAAGGTTGTGTGGACATTTACTAATTTATATTATATTATGTGGAGACAAGATCTTATAGATCTTACGGCTCAAGTTTCAAAATGAATATTAGTATATGAAAATATCATATATATACCTTACTTTATGAGAGTATATTCTAAAAACTTACTTCTTAAAACTTATCCTATAATCCTTAATATTAACTTTAACTCGAAACCTATTTGATCAAGTAGGATATGAATTAGTATCATGTGTGATAGATTTATACACTATTCCTGTTAACACTAACAAATTTATGATTTATTAGAAGATGCATGAGAAATAGGTACAAGACTTGATGGAATACATCTAACCTGTAAAAGCAACGCGTGATCTTCAGCTTAAAATATAGAAGATTATCAAAAGGAAGCCATAAGAGGCGCTCAAGCATTATCTTTCATATATAAGTGGACTGATTAATATCCTGGCTCTTTCGGTTCTAACGTGTAGAGCTATATACAATACATGAGTATATGTATGGAAACCTATATTATCATTTATAGGAGACAGAAAAATGGGGGAAAAAACAATGACAGTAAAAAGCGTTTTGAGACTAACAAATATATTGATATATGACCTCAAGGAGACAAGACTTAATGGAATACGTTTCATACATAAGGGCTTACGTAGGATAGATGAGATACATATAAAAACATACATACATATACGTACATACATATGTATATTTTTATATATAGTATTTTTTGTGGGATATCCCTCCACTAATAAGAAGGTAGGCCTTTTGTAGCGTAGAAGATTTTCAGCAGCCTGAACTGTGGTCCATGAACCTTTATTTTCATTGTCTGTGCATGTTGCATTGTCTAGTCCTCACTTCTAAAATCATTCGTGTACGAACAAATATTTTTGGTGAAGGTAGATTCTTTGTGAATGCTTATCTTGCTCAGAAATCAAACATCGTCTTTGATGAAGCCTCAGCGAGTTGTCTTTTGTAAGTTATTTATATTATGATTCTGGGTTTGAGCATTCAGAGTTAGGCCTGTAACTTTGAGATCCTAAAATTTGTTTCATTTTATTTGTTACACTCATGATTCAGTTCCCTATAATTTGATCATTAAAAAAGTTTGTACGGATGATGTTATTGCACAAGTCAAGTTTGATTTAGAAATAGGGATATCGAATACATTGTTCAAGGCATCACATGACAATTTTAGAACAAGTAGTCATGATAATGGCTCGCACTTACTGAAAATGTCAAGCACTGTAGGAAGTCCTAGTCGTGACAACCCATCATAAACGTTTTCAAGGAGAGACTGGAATGCCTCCATCGGTGTTTTCTATCCTGTCTAAGACTAGAAAAACATTTAACTATGACTCAACATTCAAACACAACTCAAACTCGAATAATAACTTTCATATATTTTAAAGAGGTGATGATAAGTATCCGGAACACAAAACTTGGTCCAGTTACAAATTAGGAGCTCGTTGTACTCTTCCTTCATGTTCACATCCTAGGCTGAAAGGATCAGCAACATTAACGCACTAAAGTAGTTCACTTAGCCGGGTTACAGACTCCGGATCTTGCAAAATGTAACTATTTATAGATCGAGGGGGCTCACTACATTGTTCATACTCATAACCGTGGAGAATAAAAGAGAGGAAAAGAAAAGTTTCTAACCTATGCACACGAGAGAGAAAGAGAAAGCTTATAATGTGTTTTTATATTTATTGAAGTTTACATACAAGAAGTTGCCTCTTTTACGGGCAAATGAAATTCTTAAAAATAGTGCAAGCCAACTACATAGGAAATAGTACTTAATTTAGTAAATGATTAAAATACCATTTGTTGGAGCATAAATTGATGTGAGTTGTAAAATCCACTTTTCATCAACATTGCCCCTTAATGACTTTTTTCCTTTGCTGCAAACTCGCGATCATGTCAAGTTATTTTCTAAACTCACCAAGCCCTAACATAACCTTTCATGTTGATATAATTCATCTTAATATTCCCTTATAATACTTTTTCTCTAAGAGAAAATTAAAAAAAACCTCCCTCTTTTTCTATCTTAGTGCTTAATAATTCAAAATTTTCGTTGAAGTCTTTAATATTTGTAAAAATTTACAAACTAATCCTTTAACTAATAGTGTTAAATTATTAAAGTATAAAAGATCCTTAATATTTGTCTCTTTTTTTTATTTCAATTCTTATTCTTTTATTTTATCTATTTTAGTCCTCAACATCTTTTATTTTTATCAAATGAGTCCTTTTGCTACTTCCATTCGTAAGAACACGTGATAATGTATGATTAGTTTACGTATAATTATTAAATAAATGAGATAATATTATTATATATAATAATAATAAGCTAAAAAATTAAAAAAAAAAGAGAGAGAGATATTAAAAAAAAAGTAAAAAAAAAAGTGTTTTAAAGTGGGTAGTGACCTACTTTACCCTAGAGGTCAAAGTTTGACCACCTGATGGCAAGGGTGGTCGGAGTGAATTTTTTAATTTTTTTGGTTAACTTTTTTTATATTTTGAATTTTTTAGTTTTTTTTTTAATTTTTAATATTTCTTTACTTTATTTATTGAATAATTACATATAAACCAATCATGCGCTACTATAGATCCTTACAAACAAAAGTAATGGAAGGACTTATTTGACAAAATTTGAAAACATTGAGGATAGAAATAAAAAAAAAATTATAAGAACTGAACTAAAAAAAAAAAGGCATACATACTTTTCCCAATAATAATTTAACGTTATAGTTTGCAAACATTTACAAATGTTAAAAATTTAAATGAAAATTTTGAAATGGTAAGGATTAAAAAAAAAAAGAAGAAGTAAACATTAAGGATTTTTTTAATATATTTTTTTCCTTTCTCTACTAAGATGATAACACACCTCCAAGTACTTAGTTCTAACACATAAGGTAAGGTTTTCTGCCAAGCGAATTGCTGACTAATTATCACAATATAATTTCATTGCACAATTAATTGGATGATGTAGATCTTCTAATAGCCATATAACGCATGTACAATCATAAGCTGCCATCGCTACTACTTTATACTAGACTTTTCTACTTGATAGAGATAAAATGGGTTGCCTCTTATCGCACCAAGACACTATTGCTAACTTGAGAGTAAACATATATTGAGTTGTTAAATGATAAGTGTTGTGGTCACCAGCATAGTCAACATTGCAAGCTTGAGTTCGTTGGTGCCAATAGATAACACTTTGTATTAAGAATTCTGCAATTTTTCTATACCATACTCTTTGTGCTTGCTTCAACCCGTATAGTGCTTTCTTAAATTTGTACACATAATTCAGGTGATCTTTGCTCTTAGAACCTTTTCGTTGATTCATGTACATTTCTCAATCTAACTCACCATTTAAAAATGCATTTTTACATCCATCTACCACATTTTCTAAGATTTACTTGCTGTAACTGCTAACAAAACACAAATAGTGGTAATTTTGGCCACTAGACTAAATGTCTCATCATAGTCTTACCCATAATTCTATGAAAATTCTCTCTCCACTAAATAAGCATTATACCTCTCTACTAATCCATTAGGAAAAATCTTCTCCTTATACACTTATACAGGAAATAGGGCTGTACTTTAGAAGGTCATGGCACTAATTTCCATGATTTATTATGTTTTAGAGCCTTAAGCTTTTCTTCCTTTACTTCTCTCCATTCCTTTGACTGAGTTACTTCTTTGTACATGCTTGGTTCCTTTATGCTATTGTCATTTTTTAACGTTCCATTAGCATGTTTGGATTTGCCTTCATTCCTCATAGATCTCTTAGCTATAAGTAAGAGACTTCCTCATCCAATTCTTCTATTTTACTTAGTTTTTCTTCCTTTAGAGACTTATTGTGGATTTCTGTTTGCCATGGTCTTTTTTATCTAGACATCTTATTCTCCTTTGATTTAATGATAGTTCATCATTAACAACTTCTTATGTTGATGGCAACTCCTTGCCTTCTAGTTGTACCTCCATTTAGCTTTGTACTTATTCCTTAATCCTTTTAGAGTCTAATAATAACATGGCTTGCAAGGATTACCGTGATGATGTCTCATTTAACGCCACATTTATGGAAACATAACAATGTCTTGTTGGATCATAATATCTCCACCCCTTTCATTAACTATCATAGCTAATGAATATGTAATGAATTTGTCTTCTTGTCAAAATTTCTACATTCTTAACTCGGCATGAACACATAGCAAACACATCCAAATAGTTGAAAGTAACTTATTGATGGCTTTATGTCTTATAGCTTCTCATGTAGTGAAATTAATCAAAGCCTAGCTTGAGGTAGTCTATTAGAGACACAAATGGCTATTTTCATGTATTTTGTCTAAAATCGTAGTGGAATATTTTTAGCATACAGCATACTTATATATGTCTCTATCAAATTCCAATTTTTTTTTTTTCCTTTGTGTAACTCCATTTTGTAGTGGAATATTTGGGCAGGTTGATGTTGTTTTATGTCATACTTCTATAGGTATTGAATAAATTCATTTGATGTATATTCTCCTTTGCTATCAGTATGTAAGCACTAAATTTCGCTTCTAGCTTCTTTTTTAGACTTTTTTTTTTCTAAATTCCTTAAGCTTTAATAAATCTTTTGATTTTCTCTTTCATAAAATCTATCCACATGTATCTTGAAATATCATCGATAAATGTGATCATGTATCGAGATTTTGCTCATTGAAAATTGTTTCACTAGTGAGAAAAAAAAATCTAAATACACTAACTCCAATAAGTCTCAACTTTATATTTTAACTGTTTGCATGGTAACTCGTAGTCTATGTCATATTAGCATCTTATACAAATAATGTGTAACATAGGTTTCTTCATCATTGCTTTCAATAGATTATAGTTAATATGCTCGAACATGCGTATCACAAATCCTCTATCTCATTCATTCTTATCTTGCCCATGTATGCCACTTTTGTTGACATTATATTGATAGGCTCAAGTTGCCTTACCTTTATAAGTAGTAAACTTTTCACATCTCTAGGTCCAACACCACATAATTGCTTAAGATGTTAGTTGTGAGATTGACACTAAATTCATTTTCATCTTAAGTATGTGATAGACTTGTCTACCTCCACCTGATGTAGACTAAACTGGGAACTGTAACCATCTAGCCAATATAACAAACTAGCAATCTATTGTTTTTAGCAATCTATTGTTTTTTGCTATCACCATGACTCGTTCTCTCTTATACTTTGACGTACTAAAAAAATATCTCCTTAATCTAGTCATATGGTTGGAGCAACTGAAATCAACAATTCAATAATCATTGTAATTAATTGAGTTATTGCTAACCATGACTAATGCTATCTTCTTCATTAGTTCATCTAAGCATGATGCAACAATCTCCTTGTCATCATTACGTTAAGATTATCCTTCAATATCTAATTTCCTATCAAAACTAGACTTTTTACTATCAAAACTAGACTTTTCTATAGTAAATAATGCTTGAAAATCCCATTCTTCTTTACTCTCATTAAGTGCAACAACATTACCTTTGACCTTCTCTAATTGGCAGTCCCAAGCAAAGTTGCCTTTCCTTACATATTTGTAATAGCAGTCATCCTCAAAATGATATCTCTTTTCTTCTTTGTTATTTTTGTATCAAGGCTGTCTAGCTCTCTCTTATTATAGACTTCTCTAACGTTGACCATTCTGATAATTTTGTTGTCTTCTACTTGGGCTTTCATCTTCGTTGGTAGACTTTACAACTATCTTAAATTTTTTAAGTACTCACTTTTTGGCAAAGAAAGCCTCCTTGTTTATTAAAACTTTAGACATATGCTTATCTAATGCTTCTTGATTCATTAAGATACTTTCTAACTTTGTTAAAGTTGGTTCCTTAGCCCATTATCGTCTGGCTGTAATTATCCCATGATATTTGGGATTTAGTACATGAATAATAATCCTTCTTTTCCTTGTCTCATTGATTGTACTCTTAGAGTCTAATGTGGCAATTTCATTGCAAATGGATTTTACTCTAATGAAATATTGGTTTATTGTCATGTCCCCTTATTAATTAGATGTGAGTTCATTCTTCAACAGTTGTAGTTTTGCATTATTCTTCTTTGTGAATAGTATCACTAGTTGAACAAACAAGAGTTCATTCTCCAACAGTTATAGTTTTGCATCATTCTTCTTTGTGAATAGTATCGCTAAAGTATCCTAAGCCTTCCCTGTTATAGTTAAGTCCTTAATCCACTATAAAAAACTCATCCTCTAAGGTGATAAGTGACACATGCATAGCCTTTCTTTTTTTAATCTTTCACCTTTTTTTCTCCTTCTGATCCCCTATTACTAAAGCCATTACTGTACCACCAACAATACCCCACAAGTCCTACCTGAACAAATAGTGTTTTATATGGATGCTCCACGTATTATAATTGTTGTTATTAAGCTTCTCTGTTGAGATAACCGATGATACAAGATCTATCATGATAATTGGCTAATGTCAACACTCAACTAATCTAGCTTAGTCCCAAGCCAACAACTATTACAATCCTAAATTTTATACTAATAGGTTTTCTCGTATCACGGTTCCTAACTATAAATACTCATGTTATGCTTTGTCATGGGAAAGATGGTCCCTAAATGTAATTATAGAGAATCAAAGTGAAGAGAAGAAAAGTTGCAATCCATACAAATGTATCTATATAAGATAGAAGAAGAAAGCTTATAATATGTTATTCTATTGATTTAAGTTTGCGTACAAGGAAGTTGTCTCCTTTATAGGCAAATGGAATTCTTAAAAATGATGTAAGCTTACTATACAAGGAACTTTCATAATTAGGTTTTATTTAATTTAGTAAATGATTAAAATTTTATTTGTTTTACTATAAATTGATGTAAACTGTAAAATAACTTTTTATGATAAAAAATTGGTATATTCTCAACACAATTTTTTTTTTAGCCACATATACACATTATAATGTATTTGTAATAGCAACCATACAAATACAAATATTGCATGTTATCTTATGGTATATCATGTCCCATAAAGTACCTTAATCATTATAACCTACTAGTACCTTATAGGAGGGAAAACACTACTATTAAGTGCATTAAATCCTATCCAATATATATATATATATATAAATATATATATAATCCTATCTAGTATTCATGAAGTGTCAAATAACAACTTAAAATAAGTACAACTGGAGGGAAATACTAGCTCCTCTAAATATTGTATTGAAAGTAAAGCATTTGAAAATAAATTTATCACTTCTCTAAAAAAGAATCTAACTATAAAAGCCTTTTCAAAAGGAAAAGGAAAAGGAAAATGACATAACCATAGTAAGGTAAAATAATTAAGCATCTTCTACATTTTCCTTTCTTGACCATACCCCATACTCAAAGGATCAATAGTACTCACCAAGATTACTCTGTTGCCTATGATATATGCATAAGGTTATAAGACAAATAACCTTATAGGGGGTTGAGCATAGACTGTGGCACTAATAGAAGGGTATGCATAGATCGTAGTATGGTGAGATTGAAGTTGTAAGAATTTTCATTACTACATATACATGCAAATTAAAATAAGTTGTCGATCATATGCCATGCATAAATAACAACATGAATATAAGCATCACGCATGATATTTGGTAACCAACATGAAGTTTATGGTATAACCTCCTTTAACCTTAGGTTAAGGATTCAACATATACCATTAGTACCCTATAGTCATCTTGGGTTGATGAGATGATGCCCTGGCATAATATTCCTAGCTACCTATAACCCCAAGATTCACGCAATCCTTCAATGGTAAGGCAAGACCTATGGTTACATCAAAGGTGCTATAATCTTTATATCACTTATTCCATAAATGGCAATACTCCTTATCAAACCCCTTCCTTCAATTGTATAACAATGATGACCTTCAACAAATATAAGACATTATTGGTTTATGTCCAGTTTTACTTACATCCTAGCATTTACTTAATCTAGTACAGGATGACTGAATAATGTATAATTGACACTCAAGTAACATTAGAGGTATGCAAGTGGCCTTTATCTTAAGTGTCAACCCACTTAACCACTTTTTAAATAGGTTTAGGCCAAGGTTTTTTAGCTCATTTAAAAGTGAGTCAATTTAGGCCTGTTCTTTTAATACATTTATGCTTTTGGCCTATGAGCTAACCCATTTTAACCTACTTTTTAAACAAGTTAGAGTTAAGGTATTTTTACTCGTTTAAAAATAAGCTAAATGAACCCAATCCATTTAATCTACGGGCTAAAGTGGACAGGGCCATGTTCTCATTTAATCCACTTGCATACCTTTAAGTAACATTATACATAAAGCTACCTAATCATTTTGGTAAGTGATATTTAATTACATACAAATGTCATTAAAAGTATGTGTGTATGTGAGTGTGTATGTGTGTATAATGTACCTAGGAGATGAGTTAATCACTAAGACTTATCGTAGGAAGTAGTAACCAGGTGGGTCCTTCGAAGTATTGAAGAAAGAGGGAAAGCATATGTCAACAAACACAGTAGCTTCTGTAAAAATGCTTATAGGATATAATGCACCAACGAATACAACATGACTTAATACTTTGCTTAATATGATGCACAAACTAATACTAAGGTCCACTTGCCATTAATCTTGAGCTACTCAATAAAATTAGATAAGAATGTAAAAAAGGTTATGTACTTGGATAAGACTATCACACAAGAATAAGGATATTCATTAACTTGTAAGGTATAAGATGATTGCAGCTATAGTAAAAAGAACCATTTATAGTAAGTCATTTAAGACAACAATATAATAATAGAAAATTATATAAAAGACAATGTAAGAAAGAGATTCCTATAATATTTGAAAAAGGACAAATATGACAAAGGAAAAAGGCAATATAGTATAAGCATTAGAAAAGTAAGAGATAGGTGGCAACTTATCGATGGGTTCGCGTTCTGGGATCTTAAGGTGTTGTGGTTGACCAAAGTTGATGTTGGGGTTGCTAGTAATGAGTTGTACTAGGAGCTGCTGAAATGATTGAATGATGCTGCAGTTCAATAGGTTAGAAGAGTAAAGCTCAACGTATAGTGTTCTCGAACTCCGCATTTGAAGGTAAACACAAATGAGTGGTCCAGCAGTTGGTAATCCATCAGCTCCTTAGGGTTATTAAAGATTTTCCCTCAAATCTTGGCCTTCTTTTTCTTTTTCTTTTTCTTCTGACACGAAGGGCATTAGGTTGGCGATGTTGAAAGTGGGAGACACTTTGTATCCTTCAGGTAGTTCTAGCTCATAGGTTTTGTCATTGATGCATCGAAGGATCTTGAAAGGGCCATCAAACCTAGGAGATAACTTGTTTGTTCTTTTCCTTGGGAACTGCTCCTTGCTAAGGTAAATCTAAACAAGGTTTCCTGTACTATAGATAATTCGTCTTTTACCTTAGCTTCTGTGCTCTCTTTGTCGAACCACTATTTTAACTAGTTGCTTGGCAACCTTTTGGTACAGTTTCTAAAACTTCTTGACACACAATAGTCCTGATTGACTTTCCTCTTAAGAGGTTGAGCTGATAATTATGTCCAAGGGTAAATTTGAGTTAAGTCTATAGACGACCTCAAAATTTGACCTTCTTATTGAGCTATAAGTAAAGTAGTTGTAAGATAACTCAAAGATGGGTAAGCATATATCCCAATTATGTAGATTCTTCCCAATAGTAGCTCGAAGGAGGTTACCTACTATTTCATTCACAAGTACACTATAGTCATCTATCTGTAGATAGCATTAAGTATTGAACATGAGCTTAGTGCTAAGATTCTTCCATAGTGTTCACCAGAAAAAGCTTATGAACCTCGAATCAAGATCAGAGACAATATTCTTTGGAATTCCATGCAGTTGCATGATTTCCTACAAAAAGAGATTAACAACAAATAAAGTGCCATTGGTTTGTGGTAAGGGATAAAGTGGCTCGTTTTACTGAATTGATCGACCACTACCATAATAAAATCATATTTCTGAGGTGTTATAGGTAAGTCTAGCATGAAGTCCATGCTTATATTAATCCATAGCCGCTTAGGAATGGGCAGAGGTGTTTATTCTCCATATGGCTCCTTTCTCTCCTTGGCTTACTTGCACACCTCACACTATGCAGGTTGTTTTCTTTGAATAGCTCAATAATTCTCTTTTCACCAAAATAGCCAGCTAAACACCTAGCATGGGCTTCCTAAACAAGTAATTCCCTAGCAGAACTACTAGGCACATAAACTTATTTTCCCTTCACCTAGATAAAACCCATCCACTACTCCTCCAATGTTGCATTTGGCTACTAAGAGTCCAAAGTACAAATCATATTCATATTGATTATGGAGGGCACCAAACCCAAGTATTCTAGCTTATAATGTTATGGCAAGAACATGCTAACTAGAAAGGGCATTGACCACAATGTTAGAACATCCCTTCTTGTACTTGATGATGCAACAAAAGGTTTTTAGGTACTTGACCCATTTGGCATAGCATTGAGAGAGTTTTTGTTGCCCTTTGAGGTACTTAAGAGATTTATGGTCAATATAGATAATAAACTCTCTTAGCAGTAGGTAGTGTTGCCAGTTTTAAAGTGCTCAGACAAGGGCATAGAACTCTTTGTTATATGCCAAGTAATTTGGCATAGCACCTCTGAGCTCCTCACTAAAATATGCAACTAGACAGCATTCTTACATGACAAACAGCTCTAATACTTACTCATAAAGCATCACACTCCAATTCAAAGAACTTCCTGAAATTTGGTAATATAAGTACTAAGGCGAAGGTCAACTTGGACTTAATCTCATTAAAACTCTTCTAAGCTTTCTTTAACCATTTGAATTCAAAGTTCTTCCTAGTCAACTTGATCAATGGGGTAGTTATGGAACTAAAGTTCTGAAGGAATAATTGATAAAATAAAGCTAGACCATGAAAACTCTTTATTTCGACAATACTAATCAGTGTCAACGATTCAAGAGTAGCTTGAACTTTCTTGTCATAAATTTGATTCTTCCTCCAAAGACAACATATCTAAGGAATATTACCTCACTTTGACAAAACATGAATTTCTTTAAATTGCCAAACAATTGCTCGGCATAGAGGATATCAAATATAAATCTCAAATGTGCAACATAAGAAATGGGGTTGGTACTATATACCAAAATATCATCAAAACATACGACAACACATTTACTAATCAAGGATCTCAAAACATGATTCATAAGTCACAATAAGTGTAAGCCTCAAAACTAACAATTTGAGATTTCGATTGGTTGAAAGACCCGATCGAATCTAAATTATAAAGTAAAGCTAGAAATATTAGGAAAATGATCTCGTAAGTTTAAATTTAAGAAAATAAGCAATAAAATAAAAGAATATAAAAATTCCAAATTTTAAGTATATAACTCGTTATTTATCGAAAATGCGTAAAATGCATTCCGATAATTAACGAATTGCTCGAGATAAATTATATGTATACTAAAAATCATAAAATAACCTAAATAAAGTTTAGAAATATTTATTTGTACTATATATGAATTTACATGTATGTAGAAATACGCATAATTACTAGAAATACGCATAATTACTTAAAATACGAGTAATGTGCTAAAATCATACTAAATAATTAAAGAAAATTCATAATTAACTAAGGAAAAATTAAGAAAAATCAAGAAAAATAACGAATGATCCAGATATAGGTCGTGGTAGCTGAGAAAAATAAGAAAAAAATCGGCCAATTAAATTAAGATAACACAAAAGCCAAAAATTAAGGGATAAGGCAATTGTCTTGTCCAATTTAATGCACAATAATTACACTAAAGCTCTATAAATAGCAAGAAAAATTCAGAAGCTCATTTGGACAGTTAGAAATCAAAGAAAATTAGGGAGAGTAAAAAATTGAGAGAAAAACCAAAGGAAAAAAAGAAAAGAAAAGGAAAACTGTACGGCTAGGGCCACAAAAAAGAACCCAGATCCTACGGGCAGCTGGGAGTGGACGGCCACCACCACCACATGGTGGTGGCAATGCCCAGGTGGGCCGACACATGGTGGCAGAGCCACCGAAATCGGTGAGTTCGATTTCCAGCCCGATTTTGTGTAATTTTGAAAAAATAGTAAATATTCTTAAAAAATTATGAAACTTGTTATTCTGAAATATTTTTGTATGTAGTTTTTAGGAAAAATATTATTTTGATAAAAATATGTCTCATGATATGGGGTCCTTAAGAAATCGTGCAAAACCGAGCATGTTTCGGTTTAAAAATAAATGACCTTAGGAGTGTAGTTTCGAGCCCAAAATTTTTGTGTAAACCACTTAGATGATATAGAACAGTGCTATGAAGCCCGTTTTCAAAAATTAATTTTTGAAATTTTTAGATAATTTTTAGGCTTTAAAATAAGGCATAAAATGGGTAATTTAGGGTTAATAAAGTAATTATATGGTTAATTACTGATTTAGTGAATAAGTACATGTTTTAGGATGTTAAAATCTAATGGAGTATGATACTTATAGCATTTAGGGTGTTAGATGTAATTATTAGGTTAATTATGTAGTAAATGAGCAATAGGGAAAAATAGTAAATTTTAAGTTAATTTTGGAAATTAGGATAATTAGGAGTAAAATCTGATTTAGGATAAATTTAGACATTTTGAAATGATAATTGGTGTTTAGAGACGATAATTAGAGTGATAGAAATATTAGAAGTGTATTATATACATAAAATGTAATAATATATAATATGCAATTATTAGAATATAATAAATAGAAAATATTATAATAAAAATTGATATTTTGATAATAATAAAAATGTAAGATAAATCTGATACGAAACTTGAATTTATGTAATTATATGAAAAATGTAAAAATTTCTCATATTAGGAGTGAATTTGGTATACTAATATGGATTTAAGTGTACTGAGTAAAATAAATACTGACTAGGGGTAATTATGGTATTTAGGAGATCGGGAAATAATGTGATTAATTTCACATTATGGGTTGAAACAAATTTCTAAGGTTAAAGTATAAAATACTACTTAGAAATCGAACTAAAACCTAATTTAGAAATCGATGCGAAAACCGAACCTGAACCTAAACCCAAACCTAGAATAATTGTAAAAGACTTAAGGCCTAGATAATTAGGCATATTAAACCCTAAACAAAACATAACAATAGGCGTTATAAGATAAAATGAACCTATAATAGTTATATGAAAAACTGAAACCACGTTTGTGTTATAGGGATGATTGGCAATGGCCTAAGCAAATCGGATCTCAAGTGAATGAGCGAGGAGTCGAGGTAAGTTGGGATTAATATAATGCTGTATTTTGGGAGGCTTGAGATTATGCTTGGTTGTACTTGTTAGATAGTTGGCTGTGTACATGTGCTTGATTATGGGTGATGCTATGATTATATTTGTTGCTCGGGCATGTATTGTATGATTTGTATGAAATGATTGATCACCCTAAACTGGACTTAATCAATTATACGACCAATAATCATAATCGGATATGCATGGCAATCCGTTAGGAGAACCTAGGACTCTCCGGCCAAATACCGACCCCTTTGAAAGGGATAGCGCAGGATTGCAATTGGTCCCTTCTTCATCCTTAACTGAACTAAGTGACAGGAGAAGAGGTCACGGTGAGGGTGAAGTCAGTGGTTCGAAGGTAGTCGCGGGAGGAGCGAGGTCTCCATTGCACAAGCGTGGGTTTGGTCGTGAGCTGTTGCATTAATGGCAACTCTTCAACCCAGATTAGAGCGGGCGCAATTTCTCTAATCTCACGACGGGCTGGACAACGTCGTGCAATGACATTTGCTTGCACATGCATTGCACCTAATAAGTTGATTGAAAACCTTGTTGTGTTTATGGTATAGTTTTAAGTCCTCCATCCTAACTTACTAAGTTGTGGTTGCTCACATCCTTATAGACGTCATGCAGGTGCTGGCTAAGAAGCTACAAATAACTACTCTGAAGCTAGCAACTGCTGGATCCTGGGGAGTAAGGAAAAACATTGAAGAATCAACACATATTTTATTTCTTTTCATTTCTGAATAATGTATAACTAGGAAATATGTTACAGAGAATTATTGTAAACTATAATTGCAATAATTGAATTATAGTGTATATATATATTTCCTCACTTTCTTAGGTAAATGATTTATTTAAATTACAAACTGTTTACTTCAAAGCGGGTTAGTCGTGGATGCCTTGTGTAGATCAGGTCTAAGATAGCAGTTGTAAGGCCAACTTCTATCTTAGGATGGTTTACACAGCGGGGCTGTTACGACTCTGCCGTTTTGGGACGTGACAGTAAGGTGCTTAGCACATTTGTAAGCCTAAATGGCATCACCATCCACTCTAATAAAGCATCCTTTGTTTTGAAAGCAATCTTCTACTCATCTCCCAGTTTCATTTAGCTTTGGTGGTAGCTACTCTTCAAATCAATCTTTGAAAATACTTGCGTACCATGCAACTCATCAAGTATATCATCCAATTGTGGAATCGGATATTGGTACTTAATAGTGATTTTATTAATTGGTCAACTATCAATGCATATTCTCCTTGAGCCATCCTTCTTTGTCACTAGGATAATTAATATAGCACAGGAACTCATGCTGTCTTAAACATATCTACACTCAATCAACTCATCAACTTGTTTCTTTAGCTCGACTACTTGCTTAAGATTGAGTCATAGGTAAGTCAGTTAGGTAAAGCAGCTCTAGGTTGGAGGTCAACGCAATGCTCTTTCCTTCTAATAGGAGGTAAACATCTCAACAACTCAGTAAGAAACACATCGACATACTCTTAAAGTAATGCTTATGCCTCGGTAAGTAAGGCTCCAACCTCCTTTAACTCTAGAAGTCTACTAACCAATAACAGTATACATTCTTCTTTCTTGACATTTTTGAAAAATTGGGGCTTAGGAAATGACTAAGGACTTTCTCTACAAGGATTCGGAAATCTTCTCTTACAATGCCTAAACTTCTCTAGGGCTCATTGGGGTTAGTATAACCCTCTTCTTATCCTTTTGGAACAGATTGCAAAATGTTCCTATAATGTTCCTATACCTATCATAGAGTACTTTATGATCAAAGAGCCATGGTTAGCTTAACAATGTGTGTGAGGCCCGCAAAAGTAGGACGTTGTATAATACCTCATCCCTATATCTATCATCAATAATAATCGACACTCTAACTTACTTAACAACAGGAAATCCTCCCTTTTCATTAAGCTAGTGAATCTTATAGGCCTTAGGATGAGGATGGGTTGGCGATTTCAAAGCTTTCAGCATTCCCTATGCTATGACATTGGTGTAACTTCCTCCATCTATGATTATAGCATATAGATTGCCATTTACTCGGCAATTTGTATGGAAGAGATTCTATCTCTACTCATCTTCCCTCACAACACTAGTACTAAAAATTCTTCAAATAACTAAATTAAGATATTACTTTCTTGGTTCGAGTCGGATAAGGGCTTCGAGATCTTCAAAGAACTCGTCAAAACATGGCTTGGCAATCTCTTCTACTTCTCTACTAGTGCTTTCTACTTTAAATTGCAAGATCTCTCCTTTGATGGTCATAACACATTGATTCGGACATTGACTTGCCACGTGTACAAAACTTAGTCATTTGAAATACTTTATCTCTCAGGTCTTCTTACTTAAGCTTTAACCTTGATCTTTTCCAACCTCAAGCTCCTCGACCTTAGTCTTGCCTTGGCCATCATCATGCCTACATGGCATCTAACCTTAGCGGTCAACCTTGAAACTATGCTAAGCTTGGTCATATCCAGGTTAGCTTGGCAAGCTAAGTTAGCTGCTTTATACTCGGTTAAGTTAATTTTGCCCATGCCTTTCATCCCTTGGTGCTACTTAAATGGTCCAATCCAGATTTCCAAGCGTTTACACTTACACGATATTACTAATCTCGGATCTTAGTCTAGAAATGAACCTAGCTACTATCTGCGCTTCCAGTTCATCAACATTATAACAGATCATCAATAGCTATAATTTTCGGACATACTTATCTATTGATTGGCTACCTTATTTGAGTTTTTAAAGACGTTGGAAATTGTCTTGCTCATAGTGTTCTAGAAAAAACCTACTCCTCAAAACTCTCTTCATCTTGTTCCACGCTCAAATTTCACGTTGGGCTCACTAACGTACATTTTTCAGTTTCTTCCACTACATTGCCATATACTTAGGAAATTCTAAAGTAACAACTCGAATAAGTATTGAGTCCTCGTAATCATGGAAGTCAAATATGTTTTCAATCTTCTCTTCCTAGTCCAAACAATCATAAGCACTACTGGACCCATTAAAACTTGGAATTTGGACTTTGAGATGCTCGGCTTCTCTAGGAGCATGAAGTTTGTGTTCTTTGAATTCGTCATACTACTCCCCTTCCTTACCATAATCTTCAAATCCATTTAACTCAAGTCTCTTCCTCACGAACCTCTTAGTATGTTGATGTAGAGCTAGTTTCACATTAACAGTTTCTAATGCTCTAGGCTTGGTTACTTACCTTCTTAACCTATCTATCACATATCAGCCTCTTTCATTGACTCACTCTTGTTGCCTAATCTTTACTATCTTCTGTATAGAAATAGTTAGGTTGGCTACAATAACAATAAGGTCTTGCAATTGTTCATTAGTAGTTCGTGAAGACTATTGGGTAATACAGTCGCGACCATGAACATTACTCTCTGTATCATTAATCTCTTCTTGAACACTAGGATTCGATATTCTTAATACAAAACTTCAAGAAATGCACTACTTTAATAGAAAATTACGTATAATTTTGATAATATGATCTCGAATTAAGGACTTGCTCTATTTTTCCATTAAAGAACAAAGTATAACAAAACACACACTATAACAAGAAGTAACTACTACAACATTTAGCTTAACGTTGAGAATTACATGATGTACCTAGGAGCTAAATTAATCACTTGGACTTACCATAGGATGGAGTAACTAGGTGGGTCCTTTGTAGTATTAAAGAAAGAGGGAAATGATAGGTTGGCAAACAAAATACCTTTCGTAAAGCTACTCATAAAATATGACACACCAACGAATACGACTTAATACTTTGCTTGATATGACATATAAGCTAATACTAAGGTTCACTCGTCATTAATCTCAAGTTCTCAGCAAGATTAAATAAGAGTATGAGAAAGGGGATGTACTCGAAAAATGGTATCTCGCAAGAACAAGGATATTCATTAACTTGTAAGGTATAAGATGATTGTAGCTACAATAAAAAGGACTATTATAGTAAGTCCTTTAGGGAAACGATATAATAATGGAAAATTACATAAAAGACAATGTACGAAGAGTTTTCTAGAATGCTCTTAAAAGGGTAAATAAAACAAAGGAGAAAAAGACAAAAGAAATATAGTACAAGTATTAGGAAAGTATGGGATAAGTGGCAACCTGTCAATGGGTCTGCGTTCTGGGATCTTAGGGTGCTATAGCTAAACGGAGCTAATGTTGAGGCTGCTATTAATGAGCTGTAATAGGAGATGGTAAGGTGATTGAATGATGCTACAGTTCGGTAGGCTAGAAGAGTAAAGCATGGCATATAGTATCCTCAAACTCAGTATTGGGTAGGTCAACCTTGGAACTTGGCAAGTTGACCTCAACACTCGATAGGTCAATAATTGGGCAAGAGTTCAAGCAAACCAGAGTATGTTTAAGATGTGTCCTTAAGGAGTTCTTCCACAGCTCTTCCATGTACTAAAGCTCATCCTTAGCAGGTTAACAAGAGAGAATCCTTCTAGTGAAAGATTTGAGACCTCGAAGGTAGGTGCGAGCGAGGAGTTTGGCAGTTGGTATTCCATCAATATATATATGTGCACACGTACATATATGTCATTTATGGATTAAACATATAATAACATGATCAAATTTTAGAAAACTTTCATTGATGGAATCTATTTCTTTTTCATTTAACCACTATAACTAATTTAAAACCATTAATTTAATTTGTATTGGCGTTAACTCATTTACATTGCATAATGGTCTAAGCACATTAAAAAAACAAGATTGAGATGGAACCTATAAGGTTGTTTAAACAACTTTGAAAATTTATTCGAATGGGTTTAAGTTATAAGTCATCTAGACAGCTTAGACTATGTGTCCAAATGGATTTAAGCTAAAAACTACCTACAATCAATATATATAATGAAGCAGTAGCTACATTCAAATCCCATTTATTTTTCCAACATCCAACTCATCATTTCAATCATATATAACATATAAACCTTAATAACCATCAATAGTAGCAAGAATCCATCTCCAAATAAAGCCAATTCTTAGCTATATGCTTCCTTTATCAAGGGGTACCTTTCATTTATCACATTTACCAATTCATCAATAATGCAATAAGCTTAGAGTGTTTTCATTTAGGTTATTGATTTCTTCTCCTTTGCAATAAACTTTAACATAAGAAAGCAATGAGCTTTGAGCAAAAAATAGGAAATAAAGATCTTTAAGATCTAGTTGTGGTTCAAATGTGTAAATTTTTAAACTCATAATATATTATTTTACTTTGAATATGAATTGAATGGATTGCATATGCTTATTGTGATTACAAGGTGTCATATATTTTTTATTTTATTTTATTGCAACCTTTGAACTATAACTTTTCAAATGTTTACCACTAAAAAAATTAAAAAATTGTCATGATTTTTTACTCAATTGTTCATCAAACCTATTCCCATTTTTTTAAACTTAATAAACTTACTCCAAGAACACATAGAAATACATCATGTGTCCCATATAATGACACATATATAAGGGCAATAGTAATTTTAGAAGACTTTATACTTTTGCTTCCTCTCTAACTATTTCTTTCTTCTTACATATATTGTATTTTTTGCAAACATTAACACACAAAATCAAAGGTAGGTATGGATTTCTTTTTGCGCGTATAATTCTTTTATTAGGAAGTATCTTTCATTTATTATATTTACCAATCCATCTATATTGTAGCACGCTCGGAGTGTTTTTTACATCCCTTTCATCTCAGTCTCTCATGCTTTAGTAAAAAAAAAGTCTTTAGATTATTGCAACAAATTAAAGTAATTGTCTATTAAATATAAAGCAAGACATTAGCATGTTACTCTATCATTAAAATCAAATTCAGTTAACTAATGCCAACTTAAATTATCTTTCTCAAGCTTACATAATAGTTTTTTATTAGCAAGTTTGTCAATTCATCGATATTGATTCCTTTGATCGCTTTAATGTGTTAAAAGAATTGAAACAAGTAAAACAAAGAGTAAGCAAATTAAAGTTCATCAATGTATGAAAAGAACAATTAACGCTTGAATAAAATTTGTATTAAAAATACTTATAGCCATTGGAGTGGAAATGTGTTGCTATTCTTGGAGATTTGAGAACTATATGAGGTAATTTTATTATGAAACTTGTTATTCTTACAAAGCTTATAAACTAGATATTCAAAAGAAATTAGGATATTGAATTATTATTGAAGTAATGAAGGAGATGTGGTGAGTTGATGATGATGACAAAGAGTTGTGATGTTAAAAGCATTCGATAGATGAAAAAAGTGAAAAATAACATACTACATTAGGGGTAATAAGTAAAGAAGTAATATTATTAATTAAATTATTGGTCAAGGAGGCTAATCTCTCTCTAATTTCCATATTAAGGTGGATTTGTAAGGGAAAACTCCCTTAAGAAGGGTTAGTATTAATTAAGGAAAAATTAAATTGCTTTAAATAGATTGTTCTTGGTCTAATTAACAAACATATAATTATTTCTTATGTAAGCCTAGTAACCAGCAACTAGGAAATGATTAAGTAGATTTAGGGTTTTGGTAAAACTAATCTGATTAACCTAAAAATTTATAAATAGGCTTAACACATTAGTTAAGGAGATTTCATAGACTCGGAATTTAAAAATATAATAAAATATTAAGAATATAGCTAAAATACTAAAAATTTACTATATTATTATATTATTGGTTACACACAAAGTAGGTTCCAAAAATTAACAAACACTTATAAATATATTATAAAGTAATATAATTAATATTAAACATTAAATAATATATAAAAGACATGTATACACATCGAGTATAGTTATTATATAAATATATATACCAATAATGATCGTAAATACCTAAAAATGCATAAATATCATCAAACAAATAAAGAAAAATATAAGAAAATTATTTAAATATCTCCAAGACGTGTAGAATCCTATAATGTGCGTGGCAATTGAATTAGGATTGCATAGAGATAGGAAACTCATGTGGTGACACCTAAGATATTACTTTTCATATGTATTATGGAGATGGAAAAATCAAAAGCAACTTAAATAGAGGTATAAAAATCATCTCCTACTATCTAGAGCAAGTTTAATCAAAAGTAAGTTTAGGAAAAATTCTAAAGTGAGGAAATAGAAAGTGAAAGTGAAGAAACCAAAAGTTAGAAAATTAGTGTATAAATTGAGGGTTTTAAAGTACCAAAAGAAAACAACTAGTTGAAAATGAAACTAAGTGGTGGCTTAAAGGAGGAGATAGTGCCTAGGCTACTTGACATACCTTTCTCTCTCCATGGTGGTCGGAGATTGGACTTTCGGTAAGTCGCTAATTATCTCTAATTTCATTAAAAAATTAGGAAAAAATAGCAAACGTTCACAAAAAATTATGAAATTTGGTTTCCTTGTGTATTTTTGCATGAGGAATTGAAATCTTCAATCAGATTTTCAAAATTAAAAGTGTAGATATGAGGTCTTTAAGAAAAACACTTGTATACCGAATTTGAAGCAGATAATTGAAAGATCAATTGATTTAGTGTCAACTTGAAATTTTGTGGTTATACTCTTAAGATGTTGAATTTTGATGTTATCTAGCTTGATTATAAAAATCATGTCGTTGGATTATGGGAAAAAATTGGAGGTGTTTTTCTAAAAGAGTTTAGTGATTCTTCATAAAATTATGGTATGATCTATGGTTATTACCTTATAATGGCTTGAAGTGAATTATCATGAGTTAAGAAATCATGATTTTTAAGTAAAAAGTTGGTATTTTGTAAGTTTAAAGTCAAATTTTTAAGTTAAGTATTTAATATAAAGCGAGTTGGTGTATATAATTGAGGTTCTTGGTTGGAATTTTTTGATCTTATGGTGTAGAACTCTAGAAATGCAAGGTAAGTTGGCGTATGTGACAAATAGTAAGATATGGTAATAACTACAAAGTTGGAAACTATGTTGGACGCAGATCAGAATGTACTTTGGAAGTAGACAACTTGATTATGCTAAAATGAGCTTTGGGTTAGAAAGTAGTTGATATTAAAACTTTATAACTATTTTGAAATTGGAATATAAATTAGAAATTTCCTAAGTACAAACCTACTTTAAGGTAGTAAGTCAAAACTTGATTAGAAACTAAGTCAAAATCTATCTCGAGTCAACTAAAAGTAAATAAATAATTAAAGAACCTACTTATATAAGAATGTAAGCATACTTAATAATAAAAACAAGTTCTTACTTCATATGTGAATTTAAAATTAAAGTTATGTATTACTTTCTAGGGATTATTAACGAAGGCTACAAATGCGATGTATAACAGCACGTGACATTACATCAAAGTAAGTCGGGATCAATACTTAATGGCATGTTGAAATATCATATTAGGATTCTTGGAGAAGTAATGGTGCTTGTTTGTGATTGTAGCTAGATTATTAGTACATGTGCTATGTGTGTGTTTGTGATACTAATTGTTGATTGGAAGTTGAACTTTAAGTGTTATTTTTTACTTGAATATATTGTGTCTTATGTGTATGAACTTAGTTATTTACCTTATAGTCTAGAATAATCTTAAATTGACTAAAGATCTAACTTGATATTCATGATAACCTAATAGGGGCAATGATTAGGCTGTCAGACTAGATAACAATACTTCGATAAGGATAACAAAAATAGTTATTTTCCCACCCTTAGTCAAACTAAGTGATAAAACAGGGGCTTATGGTAAGGTTAAGATTTCTAGTTCAAATATTGTTTAGAGAGGAGGGTATTCTTTATTACGCAAGCCTAGATTTAATCTGATAGTATCATGTTGAAACTCCTTAAAATCCAAGTTAGATAGGACGAAATTATTTTAACTTCACAATGGACTACATAAACATTGTAGGATGCTCTATCATTTGCTTGTTGTATTTATATTTAAATAATAATTAAATAACCATTTTGGTTAATATACTTTTGTGACTCCATCCCTTTTGATTAAGCTAGTTGAGCTCACATCTTAATAAATTATTTTGTAGGTGTTGAGTAGTACTCGAAGATAACTCGTTACAGTTGTCCAAAGGTTAGTTCTGATGGGCTGGGAAGTAGGGTTTTGCAATCTAATGAATGGATGAAAGGTTACATTAATTTTTTTTTCTTTTATAAGAAGATTATAAGGTCTAACTAGGAGGCCTTATTGTCTTCATTAGCTTGCTAATATATCTATAATATATAATGTAGTCCTTTTATAGAGATGTACATATCTATTAAAAACTCATGAACTTCTGATGTATATAAAGCTATGTAAAAGCAATAAACTATCCGTAGATATGAGGAAATGTATTTTGTAAAGTGTTACTCTACAAGTTATATATTACAGGCACCCATTTAACTGTTTCAAAGCTGGCTAAGTTATTAATTACCTTATGTAGTCTGTGCTTATGTTAACGGTTAAGGTGAATAGTTCTAACTTTGATTGGTTTATACAATAAAACTGTTACGACTTTTTGAGTTTAAAAGTGTGACATTATATATATATATATATATATACATATTTCAATAAACTTTCACCACATAACTTGATTGTAATTTATTAAATGCAAATATATAATGATAATTTTTATTTAGTTACCTTTGCTTGTATTATATTATTTGATTTGAACTTATTATAGAACTATGTGTAAGGTCTTAAATTGTAAAATTTTTAAAATAAAAATTTTATGTTGGTAATTATATCATCAAACGAATATTATTGATAATTATTCATATATTTTAGTTGTTATTTTATATACTTATTTAAAATTTTTATGTTTAACATAGTAATTAGCATGAGTTAAGGATATATACACCTTCTTAACCATAAGTTTGGGACCTTACATCTACCATTAGTTCTCGAGTCATTTAAGTACTTATGAATCCTCAAGTCAGCCTCTTTGGCACCTTAGTACATCCTTTGAACGTAATACAATACCTTTTGAGAAACACATAATACTCACCATATCATTTGGTTTGCTAGTAGTAGGGAAAAAAAAAAACTTATATTAGTCTTCCTTAAAGAAGTGATAATCTTCAATAACATTAGAACCAATACAACGAATGTTAAGTTTTATTGTATACATCATCTCTTAAAACTTAAACATCAAACCAAATGTTAGGGAACAAACTAGATTAAGTCACATACAATTTTGTAATTTCCTCCATTTTGCAGCTTAGAAAAGTAGAGTATGATTATGTCAAAGTAAAAGGTCTATAGTTTGCATTAAAAGGTTCTTAGGTTTTGTAGCTAAGAGCTTCAAGGTGATTCAAGAAGGATTGGTTTGAATATTTTTACTAAGGGATCTAAATGACTTAGTCTTAAATTTGTAGACTTAGTCGAAATGATGTTTTAATTATTTTATTTTACTTTTGTTTAATAGTCCTTATCTCGATTAAGTTATTAAAATGTGTTCTCTTAAATAGTATTAAACAAATTGAGACTTTGATAAACACCTCTTTTTTTATAAATAAATTTATAAGATACATTTCTCTTGAAATTGTTACGTTGTTATTAATCTTGCTAAGATTGTGGCAATTAAATGTTAATTGAGATTTATGTGTTATATTCTTTATAATGCAATTATCATATAAATTGTTAACTATATCAATCTTTTTATTTATCAAACCTAATTTGATTTATTAAGTTGGTGAATTGTATTTGATTCATTGAATCATACCATATCATTACTTTGTCATAAATATAGAAATCATAAAAATGTTTCTTTTAATCATATATACCTAGAGAACTTATAAAGATCCTTTTTTTTTTTTTTGTATTGTTACGTCACTTGATGTTGCTTTTAATTTGACCTAAGGATTCAAGGCACATCATCTTAGTATTGAAGCGATAAGAGATGCCATTTGGTGAATAAATTTTGTGATAAGTTGTGCCAAGTCCCAAACAAGAGGAGTTATAACAGTCTTGCCGTACAAACTAACCTAAGATACTGACCTTACAGTTACTATCATAGATACAGTTCACATAAGGCGTGTACAATTTAACCATCTTGAAACGTTTGTTCAGATACCTATTAATAACTAAACCTATGGTAGAGCTTTACAAAATACCTGTTGTCATGACTCTAAGGAGAGTCTAGTAGGATTGCCTAAAATTTTCATGTCATGTGTACACTTATAATCTGAAAATCACTTTTCAAGTTCGAAATTGTAAGACTTTAAACAATTAATTGCTAAAGTTTTTATTCTTAATTTAATTAACTTACTATAGCATATATGTAACTATGGATATCCAATAAGTCACAGTCTATTAGAACTACAGAGAATTGTTATCCTCTACCAAATAATAAGATTAGATAGTAAAGTTTTAAAACTTAAACTTACGAAAGTCATAACATATAATTCAAACAAAATATATGGTTTGTCATCAAATCCTAACTTATAAGCACCTCCACAATAGTACTCAACACTCAGCTCTTAGCTCATACTCAATTATCTAGCATCCTGCAAGAGAAAACTGTTAGGGAGTAAGCTATAAGAGCTTAGTGAGTTATCTATTATACTATACTAGCAAACAAGTTATCAAATAATTTATTACCAAACATGTAAATTCATAAACAAGCAATATGCCAAACAATATATATGCAATTGACCGATACTATATACAACATTGGATTTGACGCCCTTCGAAGTAAGGGTTAGAGATATATCAGTACCAATCATAACCCAGCTCTAGCTCCTGGGTTTTTAACCATATATAAATATATATAGAAATTCTCTATTTCACAAAACAGGTTTCTATTCCAACAATCAATAATATACAAATATCTAGGTCTAGTGGTAAGGTAGCCCCCGTATTTTACGCTCACACCTTATAGCGATAGTCTCTATATGCAACCCTTAGTCACCCACGATTAGCGTCTCTAGTACCAAGTAAACCCGCGAACTAAGGGTAGGGTCTTGTTGTACTAATATTCCTACATTGTACTAATCAAATCATATGGGAATCCATCCTTCTAAGACCCTTCATTACCAACCGCATGAGTTGACGGCTAGAACATTATATGCAATGTTCGTGCTTTATGTATGATCCGTTTAATTTTAGTTGAGATGAATATGATTAAGTCAATTTATAAAGTGATCAAACATTCTCGACGAGTCATTCAAATTATGCAATAATCGATCATACAATTAAATTTTCAATTATCACATTTAACAGTATTTTGCACAATAATTAATCAATATCAGAACATGCATAACTCGAACCCCCATGTATCAAGTTATTAATATTTAATTTATGTGCACTAACTGTAAGTACAAAACAAGTATAAAGTCATTGGAAGCACTCACTTGATCATTGAGTTTATCAATGGTCGTAATAGTCTACATGGTAAGTTAGTATCCTTATTGGGATCACCTAACATTTAGAGAATATGAAAAGTAATAAGTTTGGGATTGAAATAACTAAACCAGAATGCTAAGTTATATTGTTTACTTAACTCGGCTATTAATTTGCATGAAATCGTCGATTTGAGCTTTTTATCGAATCGCATATAATTTTTTCGATTGAGTTTGGATTTTTATGAACTTATAGTTCATTTCGATCGTTTTCAAGCTTACTTTCTTGTATTGAGGTTCGTTTTGAACGTTATAACTCGTAGTTTTGACTATGTTATAAAAATATCACAAAATTGATTGTTTTAACTTAAAAAACTATAAAATATTAATTTAAGTTTTTCTTACTATATTTACAATTTAATAATGATTTAAATTGTATAATTGATAATTTTCTTATTTTAAGCCTATTTTACTATAATTACCTATTTTTACTTATTTTTGAGATTTTAGAATTATCAAACTAAATTTTCATACTTACTTATTTTTTTTAAATTTACGGTATTCTTATATATATAGATATATATATATATATATTAACTTACTTTATTTATTAAATTGATATTATAATATATTACATATGTATTATTTAAGTATATTTATATTTTTTTATGTAAACAATACTATTCATATATGTATATTTATACGTATACTAAACTTTATGTATTAAATTATTTTAACCTTAACTATATACTATATGTATAAGTATAATATACATGTATTTATACTTTATATATATATGTACATATATGGTTGTATTATACATATATATATATACTAAAATACGAAATACAAATAATATACATACATATATATATATATCTAATCATCATGTCCAGCACACTTTTATACATATACATCTAGAAATTGTTTTTTTTTTTTATAAATTAACAATATTGAGTATACATATACCTATTATACACATATACATATATATATCATATAATCAAAATACTAAGTATATATATACATATACACATTCATGCATACATATATACATAAATGCATAAATAAATAAATAAATAAATACCAAATACACACATATGTACATAAATACATGAGTAAGAAAATACATAATATATATATATCATTATTTACACGTACTTATATATACCATATAATATAAAGTATTGAGTATAATGCATATATACATCCATGCCTACATATATATATATATATACATATCTAAGTAAGGAAATACATAGTACATATATATTATATATGCATACATACCTATAAATAATTAAAATAAATACTTAATATACATATACATGTTAAAATATATATATATACATATATAAATAAATAACTTACCTAATTACTTTACTAAATTAAATGGTTGAATTTCTCCTCATTTTCTTCTTCTTCTTAATGTTTACTTGATTTATGTGTATTTTGCTTTGTTCTTGTGTTGAATAAGAAAATGAAAAGAAAGGGGAGCACATGCACTAGGCAAAACCAAATGAAGTAGCAAGGAGAAATAAAATAAAATCTACGATTAGAGAGAAGATATGAGGTAAGATTAGACACACAGCTTATCCCTATTTTGTTTTTTTTTTTATCTTAACCACTCACTTTTTATCACATGGGTGGCTTGGAGAAGAAAAAATGTCTAGAAGAAGAAAAGGAATACAAATCATGTGAAAGAGGAAAAAAATAAGAAGAAGGAAAAGGAAAAGGAAAAGGAAAAGGAAAAGAAAAAGGGAAGAAAAAGAAGCTAAAAAATAATTATATGTAATTTTTCCAAACATAAAAATAATAAAAATAAATTTATAAATTAATTTTAGAATTTTATGAAAATTTATCAATTTAATTGGTACCTGTTATAATTATAATTTTTACGAGTTATTTTAATGTTTTTTTTTTTAAGTTTTACGTGATTACGCGATTTAGTCGATAATTATGATTGACTACGATTATATCACTATTAAGTAATATTTATTTATTTTATATTCTTAAAGTTATAGTTTTAAGGTTTCAATCAAGTTTGGGTTCGATTTCGAGTATTTGCGTATATATTGAGTTTACGATTTTAGTATACAATTTAGGTTTTGATCAATTTCTAGAGTTTTTACTACATATAATATATTTAAATTTATAATTTATTAAATTTTTTTTTATCTTACTCTGTTTTAACGATTTATAAAGTCATTTATATTATTAGGGTTTAATTCTACTCTTAAATAGTTAAATTTGCAGGGTTTACACTTGTTCTATACAACCTGTTATCTCATAATACAATAGTATTTATACAAACGTTCACTTCCAAAGTTAAAGCATACAATCAGAGTTTATAAAAAACCATAGGTTTTATAGTCTATATACAATAAATTAGGAAATTAGTGGGCATCCTAAGGAATTCCCAATTAGTTTCCTTAAAACTAAAAAAAAAAAAATTAATCAAAAGCCTAGATTCAATTAATTCCTCATTTCTCACTTTCTTAAATAATAGCACACTAACGTAAGAACAATGGTATCAGAATATCTTGATCCTCATTCAGGACCTACAAAAGAGTTTATAGGGATATGAGCACAACTAGCTCAGTAAGTGGAATGGAGTTAGAAGAGTACAATACAATCATAAGCAAAGTTATTAATTATGATGAAATGAAATGAAATGTAATGTAATGCAATCAATCAAATAAAACATTGCACAATGTTATCCAGTTCATTGTAAGGTTAGAGAAATTACATCTGCTCTAACCTAGATTGAGGAGTTTTGTCGCAACTTAAATCAGAATAAACCCAGGCTTGTGCAATGGAGAATACCTTCCTCCTATGACCGCCTTTGAACCACGATCCCTACTCTTACCGCGACCTCCTCCCCTGTCACTTAGTTCAACTAAGGATAAGGAAATGACCATTTTAGCCATCCTCATCGAAGCAAGTTGGTATTTAACCTGACAATCTTAATCGTTTCCCCCAATGGGTGTTATGCATGTCTAGTTTTGTTTTAGTCGAATAGACGTTAGTTTTTAATTAGGAGTGGCTAAATAAGTTTATACAATACAGAAACAATGTAAATATGCAAAACAACACACTAAGGAGTTTAACTCCTATCACAACTAAGTATCATATACACACACACTATGCATACAATCAACTAACTACAAATACAATTAGAAGTACTTTTGGTCTCTAAATACTTTAATATAACATCATAACATGTGATGAAGCCACAATCCTAATTTACTTGTTTAAATGCTCACAATGACAAACTTGAGTCGTCAACAATCTGTTTATTGGGATATCTTATATATACAGAAGACTTAAATTTAGTTTTCATAATAATTATGAAAACATTAGGGTTTGATCTTAAACGGTTATATAGATATATATATATATATATTATTTCCATAATATATAGATGTATTATGATTATATATTGAGTTAAGTTATTAATTATCAATAATATACGTAATCTATACTATTACATATTATATATTGTTTTAATTGTATCGAAACGTACTTTTAATTTATTAAATAATGTTTTAATTGTGGTAGGGTTATCGAAATACATCCATTCCAAAATATGATAGAGTTATAGGTTATATTACCTAAAATTATCTATTTTTTTATAAAATTAGTTTCTTGCGTTCGTACGAACCTAACGACACGTATTACGGGTCTTGTTCTTAGAGATGACATTTAACAGGTAATTCAATTTTTTAATATAGTTATACGTATCTATATGAATATTATCGTATTATATGCAATTTACGTTACTAAATTATATTTTACCAAATTTGTCCACATATCATTATAATATGAGTATTATCTAATCTTAATATACCTATAGTGTATCCCAATAAAAAAATATCAGTAAATATATTAAAAATACTCTTTTAATCCAATTTGATCAGTAATCTCATACATAGTTTTTATTTAACTATTTAATTCATTTTATTAAGTAAATTTAGCTATTTTACTAAGGAAATTCATAATAAATAGTTTGGGTTACCAAATAATTCCCTAAAAATTTGTATAAACTCCTAAAAATATGGGAAACCTAGTCATTACTTGGTTTCAAGTTTTCGACTTATTGTCTATATGTTCGTAATTACAATTTTACCCCTAAATTACTCAATTATGATCCTTTTTATACCAAATTGATTTCAACATGACCCAACATTGTTATTATTCACTAGAGATCAGTACATGTCCATTTAATCAATTAATTTCATAATTTCCTGTTTAATTCATAATTTCAGCCTATTTTCAAGCTATTTTTAAGCCAAAAATGAAATAAATATTCAAATAAAAATTTGGGCTACATAGAAATTATCTATATATCATACACATCCTACATAAAAATTTTCAGCTATAAACAATGTCATTTAATATATTTATTTTATAATTCTAATTTCGGATGAATAGTAGATTTCTTAAGAAAATATATTAAATATTATGAATTTTTCAAAAATAAAATTATCACATGAAAGCATGTTCAAAATAACCTATATACAATTTTTTCCATAATTTTCTAAGTAATGTAGGTATTTTTTACAATTTATTGAAAAACATGGCAAGGAATTGACTTAGTTGTTCTTGTAATCTCTAGTAGCTGGCGGCAATTGGGGGTGTGTCGGACGGCCTAAGCATGGCCTAGACTGATGGTAGTTGGTTGGGTTAGTCATTAGGTAGTCATTTGGATTGGGTATAGATAGGGCACGGTAGTTGCTTTGTTTTTCCTATTTTCTTTCTATTATTTTCCACGTTCTTCTCCTAATTTTCCTTTGAGTGTTTTTGGTTTGTAAAGTTGGAAATTAATGTAGGGAGGCTTATTTATACAATTGGGAGTTAGTTGCTTACTCTTATAATTTTTTCCTTACTTTTTCCTCCATTAATGCTTAAGTAAGAAGTGGCTTTCTCTTGGTAATTTGCTTTTCATTCAATACAATTCTTTCCTCCACAGTAACCACGGTGATTCTCTAGAATTTCCAACCAAAATTTGAGTGTTTTGGTTGAGATTTGTTTTTATTTGTAGCATTTTACGTATATTTTATTAAGATTTAATTATTTATTATCATACGGGTATATTTCCCATGTATATATCACGTGTAATATATGACTATACTCATATAATTAAGTTTATAACATATCTTTTATTTTTATGATATGTTCTCTTAATTATTCAAATGAATTCGATATAGTATATATGCAATTAATTTACTGGTATAATTATTATTTATACCGGGTATATTCATAAAAATAGGATTATATTCATATAGTAAATCATACTATATTATCACATTTTATAACTTAATTAACTTATCTCTAAGTTCTTGTAGCAATTTAAACTCAATTTTAAGGGTTCCGAGCATTTTAATACTATATTAAATAATTTTACTTTTAAGGGTAAAATTTGAATTTTGGATCACTATTTCCAAAATTTAATTTCACTGTGTTACTTCGTCTAACTTTTTTTATCTTAGTCTTAAAGTTTGGATTCAATTAGATTACTTTCCTTAAAAGTCCTAAATCTAAGCTCAGTTATTCTAAATATAATTTTAGGAGCTTACAAGTTGTTTATTCATTTATCATGTTTGATTTAGGTTTTATGTTTAAAATTTAGGAAAGATTTCTTACCCTTTTGTTTTCTCTTTTTGTTGATTATTGGCTTAGGATTGAATTTTTTTGGGTAGACTATTTGTATTAAATTTTGTAAAAAATGAAATCAAATTGAGGAATGAGGATGAACTTATCTCTTAAAAATATAGATAGGTATATTTACGAGTGTAATCAATTGTAAGATTTTCAACGAAAAAACTAAGGATAGAGCCTCCAAAAGTAAAAAAGAACCATCATAAAATTTCAAAAATGATAATAGAAAGATGAGAAGAAATCTATGTATGATTTAAGTGAACTACACTAAAGATTGAAACTAAATAAGAGAAATCCAATATTGTAGAGACTTTAGATCAAGCTAATGTTGGAAACAAGGTAAAAAATTTGTTTTAATGGAACTTCTTAAGGAATCGTTAGGAAAATAGATTATGAGGCTATTGAAAATCAAGCATGTGCTTTTACTATAGAAGAGAAAGTTGCTAACCTAGAAAAAGAAGGCAAATCAACTATTGAAATTTATAAAGCAACAGTTTTGAATAAATGATTAAGTTCAATACTACTTACTTTTTAAGTCATAAGATTAAACCTGAGTTTCAACTAGATCATCATAATTAAGCGTCAAGCTAAAGCAATTTTTAGGTATAGGTAAGTTGATTCCATGTATTTGTACAAAAAACTTATCTGCAACAATAAAACCACTATATCCTTGTGCAGACACTAACATTTGCTCCACATCATCATCATTATTAATAAATACAATATAAAATAATCTTGACTACTTTATACATAAAGATGCACATATGAATAAACACGATTTTGTATACTTCCCTATTAATCCAAAGACCCCATTAAATAATACCAAACAACTACTTATATTTTGCATTAGTGGAACATAACCGCCTTCACCTTGTGTATATTATCATAACATACTCTACTATTTACATTAATAATATTTCTATATGTTTAATGAATTAGCTTTAACATGATCAAATATTTTTCACTTATTCATGATGAACATAAGTAGCACTTAGCAAAAAAAAAAAAAAAATTGTTATATATACAAGAATAAAACAATCATATAGCAAATACCATATATACCTAGAGATTGGTATCGAGTCCCATTTCGACATAACTTAACTAAAAGTGGTAAGTCATAGAACTCCTTACAAGCGAAATGTCATTACTTCATAGAGGCTAGTTGTATGGACTTAGCAAGTCTACAAGTCTAGTCATGGCTCCTTAATTCGTTTGAAATAAATCAACATTTCTTTTCCTCTTCCCATTTTACGCAATCACTAGGTTGTTAAAAATTAGAATAACAAATAAAAGATGGACAACTAATTAGTTGAGATTATCTCATATAAGTGCGACAATAGTTAATTGCATCATTACTTAGGAAAAATGAAAATGCATGAGAGTATTGCTTACTTTACAACAAATTATAATTGTATCAAAGATAAGATATCATAGCTACTCTTATATCAAATAATGATAAACAAAATTATCAAAATATATAGGCTATTATAATTTTATAGTGTTAATAATCACCATTAGTGTTTCTTTATGGGGTGCTACTTTTACATGTGTAATTAAAGTAATCCTTCTCTCTTCTTTTCTAAAAGCTGGAGATAGTGAAACAGAATATATGAATGAAGTAAAATGTAGAGGTTAAGAACTAAAGATAGATGGAGAAGTCAGTGGCAATTTTTTTTAATGTTTTGTTGGTTTTAATACTTATAATATAAAAAACTTCTAATTTTAAAAATATATATAAAAAAAATTCAGAGTCAAATATGTATTTCAATCCATAATACTATCACTTTCTGTAGCATTACCTATATTAATCAAGAGTAAGTTATCACATCCTTAACTTACATGAAATGTTTGCTATCCATTTTGCTTTTATCCAATTATTTACACGAACTTTAGTGTCATTGAATTCTTTTTTCAATAACACTAATGTTTAAGCAAGTGATTAAATTGAAACAAATTAGGAAGCAATATTTTATGCAAGCTAAGGACAATAATAACTCATACATAATTGATCTAAGTAGCATTAAAGAAAGCAATTGTAACAACAATTGTAATACTTATTTATCTTTGAATATCTTTTGTCCATTTTACAATTTAGAAATTCTATATTCTATTGAAAGTGAAACAAACTAAACATCATAGGAATTTTATCTTCATGTATCTTTAATTTTTAAACTTTATATTTTACTCTGTCCCAATTATATTTTCATTTCTCAAGAATTAAGAAAATGACAATATAAGTAGTACCATATGTTATGCCCCGAAATCGCAGAGTTGCAACAGTCTCGCCGTGTAAATAATTTTATGATAGTAACTGGCCTCACAGTACTTATCATAGATATGATCTAAGCTTTGACAACTCCTCGCTTTGAAGGAAACTGTCCAATTAAATGTTTAACTACAATTATGATAAATATCACAAATTTTTAATAAACATACATAATTCTATATAAAGTCCACAGAACTTCCCAGGGAATTGTATATATACACAACAATTCAGTAATTATATAATAACTATTAGTCTTTCATCCTCAAACTACAAAAGACATTCTCGCTACATATCATTACTAAGTAAATTAATCCTCACACCCTTAGCTTCAAAAGAACTAACCTCTAGATAATTGTAAGGCGGCATAATACTTAAAGTATTCAAAAATCAAGACCTGCAAAAGGATCTATAAGGGTATGAGTAACTACAGTTAAGTAAGTTAAATTGGAGACTCATGAGAGTATACAAACACAAACAAGATTATTAAGTAATTATTTTCATGCAATGCAACAATCAAGTGTCATCACACAACGTAGTCTGGTCTATTGTGAAATCAGAGAAATTTCACCTGCTCTAATCTTAGTTGAGGAGTTTCCATATTATGCAACAGCTCACAACCAAACTTAAGCTTGTGTAATGGAGACCTCACTTCTCCCATGACTACCTTCGAACCATTAACTTTACCCTCGCCGCAACCTCCTTTCCTGTCACTTAGTTTGACTAAGGATGAAGAAGGGATCATTGTACAATCCTGCGCTATCCCTTTTAAAGGAGTCGGTATTTGGTTGGAGAATCCTAATAATCCCCTACTGGGTTGCAATGCATGATATTTTAGGTCATTAGAGTCGAATAAGATTAAATTTCATTTAAGGTTTTCAAACAATTTACCCCAATTCAATCATAACACAAAATCAATCATACCATAAATTTCAATACAAATTCAAATACATCAAACACATGCGTAAACTTCTTACAATCACAAACATATACAATCCTAAGTCTCCGAGTACTATAAAAATAGTACTCTAATATAGTAAGTAATAACCGAACTTACTTGGGGTTTCTCAATCGCCTGATCACTTAATTGTAAGTCGATTTGTCTCTAGATATCCTACAATATAAATAGGTTTTCTTAATTTTTATACTTTAATGATTCACATTCTAAGTTATAATTTAACTTATTTTTTTCATGTATACCTATTATTTACTAATGATTCATTCTACCCTATTTCGGGGTTTAATTCCTAAATTAGATTCTAGTTTTGATTCTAGAATCTTAAATATGCTCGAATCCTAATGTGAAATTAATCACATTAAGCTCGAGTATTCTAATATCCTATTGGGTCTTAATTTAGTATTCTAAACTATTCGGTATTTGCTAATCTTAATTGGGATACCGGATTTATTCCCGATATGAGAAAATCTTATATTTTTTATACAATTACTTAAAATTAATTTTTATTTCATATTTATTGTATTCTGATTTCTATTATTATATTATCTAATTAAAACTATTTTTTATGATATTCCTAATTTTTTACAATTACTACCAAATTCCTAAATTAATTACACTTAATACTCCAAAGGCTAGGATTAGGTTTCCACATTAGAGATTAACATCCCTAAACATGTAATTACTATCTAAATCAGTGATTAGTGTCTTAATCACCTAATTAACCTAAAATTACTTAATTTTTTCATCATTTTAGGGCTAAAAATTAACTTAAAAATTTTGAAAATTAATTTTAAAAAAATAGCTTCATAACACTATTCTATATCACTTAAGCATTCTACAGAAAAAATTTAAGCTCTAAACTACACTCCTAAGCCTATTTATTTCTAGTTCTAATTATGCTGGGTTTTGCTTAATTTGTTAAGAACCCTATATTTTCAAACATGATTAAATTAAATCACTATTTTTTCCTAAATCTACATATAATAAAACCTCATAATAACAAGTTTCATAATTTTCTAGGTAAAATAACTAATTTTAAGAAATTATACAAAACCGGAGCAAAAAAGGGACTCACCCGATGTGATGCCTTTTGGCCATCTAACTCGGGTCCAAGTGTGTCGACCGGCCTAGATGGTGGGTCTAGAGTAGGGTGGTGATGGTGGCTCGATCTCAAGTGATGGCGGTATGTAGGTTTGGCTTACTAGCCTTAATTGCACAATTTTTCTTTTCTTTTCTTTTCTTTCTTTTCTTTTTCTCTGGTTTTTCTCTTGAATTTTCGAAGTTCTCTATTTTTCTCTGATTCTTAACTATCCAAAGGAGCTCTATAAATTTTTTTCCCTATTTATAGAGCTTGGTGGTAATTACTATGTATTAAATTAGATATGACATTGCCCAATTCCCTTGATTTTTTGCTTTTATGTTGCTTGATTTTAATTGGCTAATTTTTCTTCTTCAACTCTTGACTTGCTACGACCAAATTTACATCATTCCAGATTTCTCTGATTTTTTTTCCTTAATTAATTAATAATTTTCTTTAATTATTTAATAAGCTTTTAGCCACTTTAAGAAATTTCGCATATTTTTTTCTATACATAAATACACGTGGGGTACATGTAAACATTCCTAATTATTTTTTAGGTTGTTCTCTAATTTTTAGTATACATATAATTTATCTCTAGTAATTTATTAGTTATTAGATTACACTTTTCGTCTTTTTGATAATTAATAATTATTATACTTAAAATTTGAAAATTTTATAGCCTCCTATTTTATTACTTATTTTCTTAAATTCAAGTTTATATGGTCATTTTTACTAATATTTCTTTCCATAATTTATAATTTGGGTTTAATCGGATCCTTTAATCGATCGCCCTAAACTTTGTGTTCTAAGTTCAATTCTATGGTCACTTGGCTTAACTTTAGGGCTTACACCATATATTAAGATAACTAAAGTTTATTGTATTACCTATACTATAGAGGAGTTGTAAATTTAATACTGTATTAAAAATATCATTGCAAGAAGACATTATAACATGAAGGGGAAAGGTATTAAAAAACTCTCTAGTTTTTGTACACTGTTGTTATGAGTTGTTGAAGAATTGCAAGTGAGAGGGTTATTTTATAGGAATATGATGTGAATTGAGGTTAGATCTAACATAACTCAAGATGAAGATGGAGCCCAATCCCCAAAAATAAAACTCATGGTCTGAAGTAGAACAAAAGAAGAAGAGATAAATCAGAAATGAGATGCCGAGAAGTACACAGCTAAAAACAAAGGGCATATTAATGTAAGTAGATTAATTTGGGCTTAGTATGATTTTGTTGTATGAGAAAAGAAACCAAAGACTAAATAGGCACAAAAATGAGTGTCTTAGCAACCATGTTAGCTAACATAACCATTTTGGCTATGACATGAAAGAGCTAAAAGATACACATGCACTTATATGGTTGTGTTAACAGGTCATGTTGAATTGCGAAATTTTATTTTATTTCTTTTCTTATTTCCAATTAACATAGTAATGCCATTAGGGTTAAGAACCTATTTACCTCCTTTTATTTCATTGTAATAAACAGTTTTGGCCTATATTCCTTTCAATATTGAATATCATTATCTCTATTTAAGATTAAGCCTTAGCTAATACTGCTAGTTTTATCTAAATTTTATCAATTGATATTTTCCAACTGATTGTGGCAATTATTTAGTTAGTTTTATCCATGAGTCATATCGGACATTACAAACTAAATGTGTTGATTTTTAAAGTTCACAAATCTTATCGATTGAATAATTTCAACAAATCTAATTTGATTATTGATATTATTTTCAACAATCATTCATATCTTTTGTTATCTTAATCCCATTATTGTTAAAACACCTAAAATATAATCAACTACACCTATTTATGACTTTAAATAGCTGAGCATATGTAATTACATGCATTTGATTTTCTTGTAGATTTGGCTCACATCATACTTTGGTTTTAAAGCTATGGTACAACATGCACAATAAGCTCAATTTTTCTTTGTAATTTTCTATTTATTAGAATAAGTTAGAGTTATTATCGATGGAGCCATTGTGGTTTGTGGTTGAAGTTGTAGAGAATTATTGTGTTGTTATTTGTAGTCAATGGGAAGAAAGAGAGAGATTGTAGTTGATTTCATGTTTGAGGGGGTTGCTATTGAGTATTTGTTGGATGGAGTATGATTGTGGAAGTGTAGGTTGATTATTTTTGTGATAGTAAGTTAACATTGTATAATAGATATTTTCTTTTTGCCTTTATGGGGTTCCATTATTCTTTTATGACTGGATACACTATAAAGCGGGATATGGTGGAGATAAAGGCATTGTTGTAAACCATTAAAGCATAGATGTTAGCGTTGAAGAGGCTATGTGTAAAATTAATAGGCAATGTGAATATGAAAGGCATAGTAATTTCGTACAACAAAAATCCCAAGAGATTAAGGTCTAAAGTAGCCCTACTAATGATGAGTTTAAACATGAAAAGAAAATTGACATAAAGGCTGTAGAAGAGGCTAAAGATAAGTCTATATTGAAGGTTAAGAACAATGGTAAAGAAATTGTCGAGTACAACAATAATGATTTTGTCAGACAAGAGCTCAAAGGAAAACAAAGTTGAGAATAAAAATTTTGAGGTGGTAAAGATAAAAAAAGATGCTAAGGAAGATAAAGAAAATCTTGAAAGTGAATGTGGAATGAAGGAACTTATAAAGAAGCCATAATTATGGTTGAGACTTCTAAAACATTAGATAAGAGGTCTGGTGATGCTAAAATTGTAAGGGAGATGGAGTTGATTCATGATGTTAATAAATCTACATTTGTCACTTATACCCTAGCTAAGTTGGATTTAAGGTAAAAAGAAAACTTATTCCATCCTTAATCTTTTGTAAGTGAAAAGGTATGCATTATGATAGTCGATGGAGGTAGTTGTGCCATTTAGCATTTAGTGCTTTTGTACATAAGGGGAGTTGAAAGTTATGGCACATCCTAAACCTTATGATTTGCACTCGTTTGGTGATAAGGGCGCTGTTCATATCACTTAATACATTAAAGAATCTTTTACCATTGGTACCTATGTGGATGAACTAAACTATGATATTATACCATTAGAAGTTAATTATATTCTTTTGGGACAACGATGGAATATGTGTTTGATTAAGCTCAACATGCAAGATAATTAAGCTAGTAGTGAGACCATTTAGGATTTTAGTATATTTAGGTTAGAGAAGGCAGCATCAATGAGGAAGAAGGGGGCTTGATGTATTATTATGCTTGACGATACTATGTCTTCAAGATATGGTTTCTAGTCGCGTATTTAGATCGTGTCCTAAGGACACCATTTCATATAAGGTAGCCTCCATTGTTTTAGGGATTATTTTAAAAGAAAAGTATCATTTTTTTTTTCATTTTCTCTTATTAAATGTTGGTGCATACATAATACATGTAGCATAAAAACGAAACGCAGTATAATTTACAATAAATCTTCTACAGAAAGATTTTATAATTCAAACATATGATTCGTCCAACTTAAAATCTCCGAATGCCAATTATTGTTTAATGGCTGAAGCCTTATTTATGATACTCATTCTTTTTCTTTTTTGCCTTTCAAAGATTGTGCACTTATAATTTAGTAGCCCATTGTCCAGTTAGTTGACATTCGTTTCCAAACGTTTTGGTTCTACTTCGTTACTAATTTCTCACTTCGTATTCCGCGTTGTGGAATTCTAGGCCCATAGTTTCATAATCTTCAGAAATCACTTCGTGATTGTTTTCACAAAAAGATATAGATTTTCGAAAGGATTTTTTTTTTTTTTTGGATAAATTATAGTAACATCCTTTCAAATTACCAAAACCAGACAGATACTCCCATTTTCTAATATAACACGCTTATATCCTTAAAAAATGTTAAAGTTGTAAAATATCTCCTCTAATGTAGTAATAAACTGGAAATAAGATGATCAAAGTAAGTCTCAAAAGATAGTTAAGATTGACTATTTATGTAAAAGATTGGCTTGATATTTAATTGGAGGAAAAGTTTTTCACTTTTTAGTACCCACAACTCCTAAGAAATAAAGCTGCTTTATTTAAGATATTGGAATTGTTTCTACGATGTGTATAGTTTTCAAATAATGCCTACGTTTTTTACCCCTTCTTTTGTTGTGCATTCATTACTTGAAAAATTTATACTGATTTTTACCGCTAATAATTGTATATTTGGATTTTAGGTCATTAGGGATTAAAAAAAAAAAAAAAAGAATTTCTTTCTTGAATTCTTTTATGAAAAATTCATCTAAAATAAAATAGATATTCCTATATAATTGAAATACTCATTGCACTTTTAATTTCAAATTGTAATAGATTACGGTAGCCTACGGTTTGCCATACAGTAATGCCCAAGAAATTAATCTTTCATGACTTATGAAAGCTTCAACCATTGTGGAGATGTAATAATGGACAAGTCCAATATCACGTCTATTGTATTAATTCATTTCACAGCTCTTAGCCTTACTGGAGCTAGGAATGTCATTACATTCTGATTGTGCAAATATGACAAATAAATGGAACTTAGCTATTTCATTTTTAATAATAATATAATAAATTTCATTAATTTATACCGTAAACAAGCAGCAAAATCCTTGATGTTAGCAAAAGTTGCATATTTTATAAATTTTTTTTGGCCAATAATAATAATATAATAAAAAGTCCTTTCTTTTTCTTTGAGTGAGAATAATGAAGATGGAGGATTTAAATATAATCCATAATATTGAAAATCAATATTCATATTATTAGATTATAAAAGCTGTGATATAATGTTCCTAAATATCAAAAAGAGTTCATTGTAGTTGTTCTCAACCAACATTTTCATTTATATTTTTACAAATTAGCTCTTTACATCCATTATGAAATGCTTATCTCGCTTTTTACATTTAAATTATATTTTCTTTTCATTGGCTGGAAGCTTTTATTTTATTTTATTTTTGTATAAAATCATCAATATGTATGTCACTTATCATGAGGTCCTCGGAATAGACATACCTCCATGATTTGCATTTCTATATTGTGTTTATCTTGAGAAAAGGAAAACGAAATAACTTTATAGAGTCGGTAGGAGATTTATTGTATCAACCTATAAAATATATAGCCGGATCATTTGGCTTTCAACGTATAAATTGTAGTAGGAGAAGGTTTGTTAAACGAGAGGGGAAATGGATTTAATTTCCAAAATTTTCCATTATCTTGTTGAAGTTCTGACGTTTGTGTTGGTTCACAGAAATGCAATTCAATATGGTGAGATAATTCGTATAGTAAGTAATAACTATTCCTTCTCACTATAGCGCCCAACTATCTAGCTACAACTCATCACAACCCAAGCCAGTCCTCCAACCACCGCCATGCAATAAACCAAGCTCCCCTGGAAAACACCTAACTTATGGGACGTTGAACAATTGTGAATAACCTAACTGAGGAACTCGTGTCGAGGACTTTTCACTGACCTTGAATCACTACAAACCAATTGAACTAGGTTAATCTTAAGCCAAGAAACCACCAATGCAAACCTTGAACTACCTTGAATCACCTGTATAACTTCAAATCAGCATGCATGATCAAACCAACGTTATGTTAATAGCACCCCGTTGCTCACTATCCTATTATGAATTATATCGTGGATGTTTGAATGAAATATGGTAATTGTGAAATAATAAATAATATGGAAGAGAAGATGGTGAAAATAATTATTTTACCTAATTCAAGATAGTCACTCTCCAAAGGCACAAGACCTTAACTTTTATTGAATCTTCTCTTTCTCTCTTCTTTAATATTACCTTTTTATACATCTTCTCACCTATTTGTTTGTTACATGTAATTAGTTTTCCCTCCTAATACACTACTACCATAATTATTAGATCTACCATTACAAATACAAAAAACTACTATTACAATCTACTAAAAATATAAAATTATATAAGTATCTATTAATTATTCACATTTATATTACTATATACTTAAACCATAACAATTTTTTCATATTTTCAAAACAACCTTATCCTTAAGGTTAAAATAGAAAAACCCAATCTAAAAATCTCCAATCACAAAATCTAGTGGTCTTATAAGATATATCTATAAAACTTATTTGATGAAAACTTGTAATATTTGAATATATATATATATATTTGTATATATCAAGAGATATATATTTTAGGGGAATATTTAGTCTTTTGAAATCTAATTACTAAAGGAATTATATCAAATTTTTAGCAAGAGAAAATAACAACAGATAAATCAAAGTAAAGAAGGATCACAGCAAGTCTTTTTAAAAGGTATCTTCCCCATCCTAAGGCCACGTTGTTATCCTCCTTTAATTACTTGGTCCTTCGTTCTTCTTCTTTTTTTTTTTTCTTTTCCTTTTCCTTTTTTCATGGACGCCCCAACTTAATATTCATCATCCTCCCAAACTTTTCCTCAAAATGGAGGATAATCGCGACGAAATTACGGTTCTTCGCCGAGAATCTCCTTCTAAGCAAAATAAGGGCAAGTTTTACATAAAAAGATTCCAAGTTGTCTCCTTTTTCATTGAGCTTGGAAACAAATTACGTTATGGGGATTTTCTTTTTCAGTCGTTGGGTGTTGACGTGTGCGTGTGTGGAATCCGATTCATGCAAGTGAGTTGTGTCTTCCTTCTTTTATTGCAGATTGTATCCCTTAAGGCTTTGAGGTTGTGTTCTGCTATTGTTGGTTGTTCGTGGCTGTCTGTGCAGTGGCTGCTCTCGCTATGTTGCCATCGTGTCCCGATGGTGGAGAAGTCGTGAATTGCAGGTTGTTTCGGGTCACTATGCATGGAGATTTTAAAAGTAATGACTATGTTTTGAGATTTGTGGAGGTTCCTGGTGTTTGTCGTATTGCCGATGATGGGGGAAGAAAACGGCATGTATGAGGCTTGAAGGGGGGTTAGTACAAGTAATTAAAAAAAGAAAAAAAGAAAATCAGGGTCGAAAAGTCGTTTTCCGCTGTTGTTAGCTGGTGAAGTAGTCTGCGATGAATAAGATGTTGGAAACTTTCTGGTTGCTAGTCATGCAGACCCAACTATATTATATGATATTTTATTATAATTTAGTTATTCCATAATTTTCATTATATCATTTACCTATCGTTAAGTTTAACTAATTAATAATGGTATGGTTATTGATTGGAAATCGTACTTACATTTATTTAATTTATTTTAATAATTAATTAATATGCTGGTGTTAACTTATACTACACATTATATTTATTCCAAGTATATTATTATAATATGTATATATATCTAAATAAATAAATATATGTATGTATATAAGTTGAATAAAATAAATAAGATATAATTAAAATGTTATGATAACTCATCTCATATTCTATTATATTTTGATTCACACTACGTATATATTTATAAGTTAGTTAAATTAAATAAGATATAAACTTTGTAGTTAACCTCATACTAAGTTAGAATATATTATGTTAAGCAAGTACTATTACAAATTACTTAGATTACTAGCTTAATTCTACCATGTTAGGTACGTGTATACTTGATTGTTGGCTGTATATGTTAGGTTAGTGAATAAGAATATACTAAAAATCATATATCTTATAAATGCTTGCTGCGTATACTTAGCTTAACCTAAAACCTTATCGAGCTTAATTTTTTTTCCAATTTTTATTATTTTCTTTAACTTGATTGGTATTAAACCTTAACCCATTTAATATTAACCATTGATTAAAAGTTAAAAAAAATTAGTTTTTCTTTTTATTTTGAAAACTATTTCGAAGTTGCTACTCGATCGAAATTGAGAAAAAAAGTTAAGTTATAATTAATTAGATAGATTGGTTATAACTTAGTTACTAGTTTTTTTATAAAACTAATTTTGAAAAGATTTTGAAACTTAAGATTTTAAATTTAGGAGCTACTTTATTAAATACTAACGAGTACCACTTTTAACTTTCAAAATTTAAATTTACTTTTTAATATACCCTTTTAACTAATTATACATTCACAACAAACTAATTCTATTTGTACAAAAATAAAAAATCAAAATTATTTACAAAATGAAAAATAAAAATATTTCCCCATTTTAAATCACTTCGCAGGTATCTACATACTCTCTAATAAAAATTAAACTTTCCATAGTTTAATCAGTAAAACTTTAGTATGTTTATCTCTTTTAATTTTGAAAAATAATCGAGATTACATTTTTATCCATTTTATTTAGAGAAAACTCTAAAAGGGCTTTAATTTTGATAATTTGTTATCTTTTGAAATATTCTAAAAGAAATCCTTCTTTTGAAAAAGGGCCGATTAAATTTTATTGGTGAGTAATTTTTTTTAAGTGAATAAACTTTTCTTTTTAATTTTATTTAAATTCTTAAAGGAAAAAAATGCTTTTGAAAAAATTAGAAGAAAAGAGAAATTGTAAAAGACCTTTTTTTATTATCTTTCTTCTTTTCTTTTTTGTTCTTTTTAATAAAAAAAGAAGAAAGGAAAGAAGAAAGAGAAAAAGAAATCAAAACAAAAGAAGGAGACTTGGCTTACTTGCGTAGATTGGGAAGCAGTACGATCTAAGTCAGGTAATCGGTTTGAACTTAGATTGTCCCACCTAATCATGTACTAGGCATGTGACTGTATGAAGAAGAAGAAAGGGGCAGCTTTGAGATGCTAAAGGTAGATTTGGCCATCAAATTGAGTTGGAAAAGAAAATTTCATTGGGTTTGTACTAGGGAAACGAAGATTAGTGGTGGTGTTTCGATGTTTAATGATTTTTTTTAGGCTGGTTAAAGTTTATCGGGTGAGAGGTAGGGAGAAAGATGTCATGCGGTTAGGTGTAGCTGTTGTTGAGGGTAACTAAGTGGTCACCATAGGTCTTAGGTTGGCATTAAGTGTTATGAGGTCGGTTTTTTAAACCAGATGGCAACAGCAAGGGAGTTTTTGTTAAGGCAACGTGGTGATTGAGGATGGTGGTTACGGTTTATTGCTAGAGGCGTTGGAGGCTATAGCAGTTGATGAAACTAATTAGGTTTGAAAGTTAGTTGCTTGGGAAGCTAAAAATGTAAGCAGTTTGGTTCAAACACCACCGCAAATGAGTACCAACTAGAGAGAGAAATAGATTTGCAATTAGAGAGAGAAAGCATGGATTAAGTGTTTTTAAGTGTGTTTTAATGAGAGTTTGATGATCAGGATTGAACATTAGACCCTATATATACAAATTCGAAGCTTAGTTTCACTTGGAAAGTTAGAAATTGAAGTAAATTCGAAGATTTCAAATTAAATGGTCTTTGAATGCAAATCATAAATTGATTCAAATTTGAAGTAATTGATATCTAAATGAAAACCCTTTCATGTTTGCTCTTACTCCACATAAACAAAGGAAGCTTCCAATTTTAATGTTGGTGCTTGAATCAAGCAAATTCAAATGGAAGGAAAATCCGCATTCCAAGATTTTTCTTAATTCTCAATGATCAATTTGACCCATTAAATGGTTGTATCTGGACATCTTTTTTATGCTAATCCATAGTATCTTAAGTATGATTGGTGATTTCTCCCTTCATTTTGTGAAAAAACAAAGGGAAATAGATAAAAAAAAATGGTCAAAATCTAAGTATCCCAGGCATGTCTTACACAGGAAATGTGAGAAAGGCTAAGAAAATGATGGAAAATGGACACAATTAGCCAATTAGAGGTAGACAGTTGTCTATGATGACCTTAGTATTGCTAGCATACATCCCAACCAACTTAGTTGGCTTGTTTCTCATTATATGTTGCGCATGAATTTTTATGTAAGCAACAATCCAGTTTGGACCAGTTTTAAGCCCACAAATCTAGTTCTTGCCCAACTAAAACCCCCTATTAACCGACTCTTAAAAATGTGATAATCTCCATGAGCAAGTCTAATGTATATATATATATATATGAAGAAAAAAAAGTAATAATAATAAATAAATTCAACCCAATTTAATGATTTTGTACACTTAGATATTATTCGATGCTAAAAATGACATGACCTAGTTCATGTGATCCTATGACTCTTGAAATGAGTTAAAACTTCTATTTAAAAAAAATCTAAAATTATAGGAGTACAAATATAGGGTATCGACAATCCCATAATAGTAGATCCCTAGGGAGCACCCGTTAATCGATATGTAACATTATCCTTAGTAAAATTGCATATTGGCATGATGTAGATAAATTTAGGGACTCATGGGTATTTGGGCCCAAAGTGGCAATTCTAACACTATAGTATGTTTATAAAGTATATATATTGTATGTTGGGTTATGAGTTACCTCAAGCTTAGGACCTCAAGCCTGTGTTATGTGCTGGACTTAAATGAAAAGATAATAATAAAAAATGTTGGATTTATTTATTTGTATTTCATATATGTAAGCATGAATGGTTTGTCATGTGCATGTGATTGTTGTATTTACATATTAGGCGTTAGTTTACCCTTTGGTAATTTTTTTTTTCAGCTGTAAGCAATTAGATGAGTCCACTAAATTTGATGTATATGAAAACAATTATTACTGTCACTAAGACAGAAAAAATGGTGATTATTTTTGCTAGTACAATGACAACTAGTAGGAATAATGTTTATTATATTAGTAGTTAAAGACATAAACTCTAGTAGATATTTTTTTCTACATTTGTGGTTGTAGCGATTTGTATGTGAGTCATCTAAATTATATCTTTTTATAGAGATTTGGTTAATTATAAACTTTGGAACTCATGCTAGTAATTTTGAAGAATATAGTAGAATAAATAGAGCCTAACGTATCAATAGATAGTAGGGATACGTGGTGAGTTGTAGCATCCTAAGGTTCCGAGGCATTACAAAACTAGGTGAAAATTTTGTCCTACAATAACTACACCATAATGAAAATATGTATAAAGAAATGATATTGTGATACTATTAGTCATTCACCAATTCTTAAAGTAATCTATTAATGGTCCATTAAGAGTGTAGTTAAAGCCTTATTAGCATTGTCCCATACATGTGGAAGAAGTACATCCTTCATTTGTATAACATCTACAACCTAGACCACATGGACATCAAGAACATCTTCAAGATTTTCTACAGTAACAAGACAAAAAACCTACAGTAAATGATTCCAAATAATATCGCGGATAATGTCATATTGATTGAAATATTCACTGTGGCAATCAAGTCCAAAATCCTCTTTAGATACAATCTAGACATTATCTTATGAAGTATGCTAATCTTCCAATTAGGGATCATCCTTACATTCGATCTCTATTTCATTAAGTCAATTTTAGCATCTGGTACCATCTTATGAACTATTGATTCTTTAATTCAATGCCATTTGTTCTTGGAATAAATAAGAAAAATTTTTTCATTACTCAATAAACCTCAAATTCGTGAATCCCTTTTGTTTTCCAACTTCAAAATGATAATCATTATCTTTATGAGAACTTAGTTGAATCATGCGTGTATTTGGATTTCCTTGATAATTGTTATTATCTGATGAAGTATGATAATTTTCATTATGTATATTATGTGTTATCATCTAATTAACCTCGAGAGGAAGTTTTTGGAATTGATTATGAATTTTTATGAGAGTCAATTCAAGATTCCATTAACTCAGTTGATTGTAGCAAATATACTCTTGATGGCTTCCATTTATGTAGCATGTGTTGAATTCATACTAGTCGTGGAGTTTAAGAATAAGAGCACCGAATAATAGCATCCATAGCTCAATATCTTATTATGAATTATTGTTGTAAATGAATAATGTTCATTGTTCTACATTGAGAAAAAGTAATTTGGCATATTTCAAGTTCAACTTTAGTCCTTGAAGGAAGTTAGTTGTTAAGATTATGTTAATATAACTTAGTTGACTTATAGTCCTAAAGTCTCATGTAACAACCATGAAAATTCTAATTTCATGTCCCTTTTATCTTTCATACCAAAATATACGAAAGGACAACTTTAATTTCTATTTAAATGTCCATTTTATGAACAAAGGTTATCCTTTTACATTGTGAAAAAGTAATACGGCATATTTCAAGTTCAACTTGAGTCATATCCTACTCTTAAAGAAATTAGTTGTTAGGATTATATTAATATCGTATAGCTAAATTTTTGTCTCAGAGTGTATATATATAGATACATATAAATATATATATATATAGATATTCATTTCCTTTAACTTGTATTTCTAAGATAACATACTTTTAAGTTCCAATTTTTGGACACCTTTAATTCTCTTCCAAAATATATGAAAGGGTACTATCAATTGCTATCTAAGTATCCATTCTATGAACAAAGCTCAACATTTTACATTAGGAAAAACTAATTTGGCATTTTTCAAGTTCAAGTTGAGTCATGTCTTACCTTTGAAGGAAGTTAGCTTTGTCAAGATTATACTAACATCGTGTAGTCAACCTTTTGCCTAAAGAATATACATAAATACATATATATATATATACATACATACATATATACACATGTATATACATATATATTCATTTAACATGTGTTTCTTAGGTTATATCCTTATAACTTCCAAGTTTTTGTCTCTTTTAATTTTTTCCCTAAATATACAAAAGGGCAGCATTAACTTTGGTCTAAATGCCCATTCTATGAATAAAGTTCATGATGGGATGTTGAGCTTAGAACCTCTTACCCGAGCTTGACTCCAAGGTCATCAAGGTGTGGTCAAGCGTATGTCAATTTCTTAGCATGCTAAGCACGAGCTCTCTTATGAGGATGGTCCATGGCTAAAATCTTTGCATAATGTTGAGCTATAGACTCTAACTACTACAGCTTACCTCCCAAACATCGAGCTCTCTTATTAGGATGGTTTGTAGCTAAATTCTTTGTATAGTGTTGAGCTGAGAGCTTTAACTACCGCATACAAACTCCTAAACATTGAGGTCCTTATCCAAGATCTCTAGCTACTAACCTAGTCGCCTTCTATTGCGTCAACTTCTATCGAAGGTTACCTAAGACAAGTCCTAAATTCCCTTACTGACTTGATATCACCTTAGAATAACTCGGCTCCAAATATCCTTCTTACTTAAGTACAAAGCCAATAACAACTTAATATTTGTTTTGCTTTTATGACATTGTACTATATTCTCTTTTGTTTTCTTTATCTTATTTACCCCTTTTGGGCATGTAATAGGTTTTATCATTGATGCACTGCCCTTTTGTAATTTAATGTATTCATATGTTGCCCAAGGGACTTAATATACATAGTCTCTTCTTCTTGTAGTTGGAATCATCTTATCAATTAATGAAATTTCCTCTTATTTTTTTCTCGATAGAAATCCTTCATCAAGGTACACCACACTCTTATCTAATCTTGTTTAGTAGCTTGAGGTTAGTGGTAAAGTGGTGTACATCATATCAAGAGGCAACTAAGTTATGTTGTGTTCTCCAATAAGTAATGCCCGAAGGTAACTTCATAAAGCTACTATGGTTGAACCTTATTTGCATTTCCCTTCCATATTTTAAGAACCTCATTTGCATTTCCCTTCCATATTTTAAGGACCCATTTTTCAAGTTACAGTAAACTTCAGTGATAACTTACGCTCCTAGGCACATCATGATAGGGATCAAGGACTGATTACACACTCCTGAGTTCGAGAGCTCTCTTTAGTAATCTGTTAAGCTATTCAAGGTGAGTTAAGTATCGAGTAGCAGTGCTTGCCCCAGTCCGATCTACCAAGATACTTCACTCTCCATGCTATCCAAGGCATTGCCGAAGTGACCAGCCGATGTGTCGAACTGAACCTATCACGCCCTAAAGCAGTAGAGTCATAACAGTCCCGCCGTGCAAACCATTCTAAGATAGAAGCTAACCACACAGCTAGCATCTTAGACTTGATTTACACAAGACATCCATGACTAACCTTCTTTGAAGTAAACAGTTTATAAATTAAATAAATTGCTTACTTATGAATTTAAGAAAAATAAATATTCACATAAATTAATTTGAGTGTATTTACAAGATTTGGCTATCTAATCACAATCTAATTAAGTAATTTTATCTAATTAAGTAATTTGAAAACTAATGCTAAAATCTTTATAATAAATCTAATTAGAGAATGAATTTGGTCTTCTGTTTACATTCTCACTCTTCAGGATCCCATAGTTGATAACATTAAGGTGATTATAGGCCGCTTCATCGCTAGCATCTACAATAACGGCTATAGGGATGTGAGTAACCACAGTTCAATAAGTTAAGATGAAGGACTTAAAATTATACCACCAATACAAATAAGGTTATTAATCAAATCATTAGGTGCAATGCATGTCCAAGCAAATGCCATCACACGACGTTATCCGATCCATCGTGAAATTAGAGAAATTGTGCCCTCTCTAATCCAGGTTGAGCAGTTGCTGTTAATGCAACAACTTATGACCAAACCCAAACTTGTGTAATGGAGACACCGCTCCGTCCGTGACTACTTTAGAGCCATTAACTTCACCCTTACCGTAACCTTCTCACCTGTCACTTAGTTCGACTAAGAATGAAGAAAGGACCCATTATGCTATCCAGCGCTATCCTTTTCGAAGCAGTCAATATTTGGCCGAAAAATCCTAGGTTTCCCCTAATGGTTTGCTTTGTAGGTCCGATTTATGATTACAGATCGTATATTTGATTAAGTTCAGTTTAGGGTGATCAATCATTTCACACAAATCATACTATATAAGCGAAGCAATAAATCAAAATCATATCATCAACTCAGAATAAGCGCAATCAAGTATAATTTCAAGCCTCCAAAATACAACACTGTATTAATCCCCACTTACCCTGACTCCTCACTTACTCACTCAAGGTGGGACTCATTTAGTCCATCGCCAATGATCCCTATAATACCAACGTTGTCTTAGATTTCATATAATTGTTATAAGTTTGTTTTATCCTTGGTTTAGGGTTTAATATGTTCAATTATCTATGTTCTTAAATCTTTTACAATTATTCTCGGTTTGGGGCTAGGTTTTGGTTTAGTTTCTACATTGATTTCTAAATTCTATTCTAGTTCAATTTCTAAATACAGTTTTATATACGAATCCTAGAAGCTCGTTTCAACCCATAATGTGAAATTAATCACATTATTTTTTGGTATACTAAAAACCATAATTATTCCTAGTTAGTATTTTATTCAATCCAGTGCACTTAAATCCTTATTGGTATATCAAATTTACTCCTTATATAAGAAGTTTTTGTATTTTTTTATAATTAGCTAAATTTAATTTTTCTATCAGATTTATTATATATTCGTATTATTTATATAGTATCAATTTTTATCATAATATCTTCTATTTATTATATTTCCAATAATTACATATTATGTATTATCACCTATTGTGTACATTATACACATCTAATATTTCTATCACTCTAGTTATCATCTCCCAACATCAATTAATATTTTGAAATGTCTAAATTCATCCCAAATAAGATTTTACACCTAATTACCCTAATTTACAAAATTAACTTTAAATTTACTATTTTTCCCTATTACTTATTTACTACATAATTATCCTAATAATTACATCCAATACCCTAAAGTATACAAATATCACACTTCATCAAATTTGAGAATCTTAAAACATATAATGATTTACTAAATCAGTAATTAACCATTTAATTACTTAATTAATAAAAAAATAACCCATTTTATGTATCATTTTAAAGCCTAAAAATTATCTAAAAATTTCAAAAATTAATTTTTAAAAAAGGGCTATGTGGTACTATTCTATATCATCTAAGTAGTCTACACAAAAATTTTGGTCTCAAAACTACACTTTTAAGGTCATTTATTTTTAATCCTAAATATGCTCGATTTTGTTCGATTCTTAAGGATCATATATCACGGGACATATTTTCATCAAAATAATATTTTTCCTAAAAACTACATACAAAAATATCCCAGAATAACAAGTTTCATAAGTTTCTAAAAATATTTAATATATTTACAAAATTAAACAAAATTGGATTGAAAATCTAACTCACCTATATGGGTAGCTCCAGCCATCGCCGGCCGCCGTGGCCTTATCGCCCGATCAGGGTGCTGCCACCATTATGTGATGATGGTAGCGGTGGCCATCCACTCCTAGATGCTCATTGGATTTGGGCTCTTCTTATAAGTCCTAACTGTGCAATTTTTTTGTAAAATCATAATTTCCTCTCAATTTTGCCTCTCTTTAATTTTGTAAAATTCCAGACATCCAAAATGAGATTCTACAAAATTTAGGGTATTTATAGAGGTCTTGGGAAATTATTGTGCATTAAATTAATTTGATAATTACCTTATCACTTCTTTTTCTTATTTTTTATTTGTTATAATTTGATTGGTTGCTTTTATTTCTTCAATTCCAAATTGCCACGCCTTAATTCTGGATTTTTCCTCATTTTTTCTTAATTAATTATGATTTTTCTTTAATTATTTAGCATTATTTTAGCATATTTTGTGTATTTTAAGTAATTACGCATATTTCTACCTACATGTAAATTCATCTATAGTACAAATAAATATTCTCAAATATTATTTAAGTTATTTTATGAGTTTTAGTGTGCATATAATTTATTTCTAATAATAAATAATTATAGTAATGCATTTTACGTATTTTCGATAAATAATGAGTAATATACTTAAAATTTGAAAATTTTACATTCATTTATTTTATTACTTATTTTCTTAAATTCAAACTTATGAGATCATTTTTATTAATATTTCTACCTTTACTTTATAATTTAGGCTTAATTGAATCATTTAACCGATTGGAATTCCGAGTAGTTGGTTATAGGTTTTATAAAACCCTCTGCTCTATACTAGTCTAAGCGTTCAATCTGAATACAACAATCTTTAGTGTGTTGAGGCTGAGCCAATAACTGTCAAGAGCTAATCATCCGAGGTCAACACCACTATGAGCCATCCTTGAGTCAACCCCAGTCAAACTCCAATAGTCAGGGTACTGAACTTCTGATGTCAAACAGACCTAAACAAAGGCCTACCCTTGCTCAGACCACAATATTATCAAAATCACAGAGTAAAAATGTGCGTGCACTATCCTTTCTAGTAACCATAATGTCCCTTTTGACAAATGATGTTCGTTGCGCATGATTTTATGCTTTCCCTATAAATTATTTTCCTTTTATTTAGCAAATAGGGATTTATTTTTGTAATTATCTGTAATGTAGAACTTATCCTAATAGAGTACTATAAATAATCACATAATGTAACGGCCACGAGAATATACAGAAGAAAACATTGAACTTTTTACTCTCTCTTGAGCTAAGTATCATCTTGCTTACTCTTAAGCTACTTTTATCTAGCCCATTTGAGCGTGAACTAGTGGCGAATGACTTTCAGCCATATTTGTACATCATATCAAGTGCGACCTAAGCTCATGTAAGGCGTTAATGCATCATATCCATCGTCGGTGTATTGGAACCTCTCCTCACCTTCAACTATTATTTACTTTTTTGAGCCATCTTACGACTTAGACCAACCCCTTTGGTTACACTTAATATTAGGTTCGTATGTTCATCCATGAGTCCGTATCATCTTGGTATCGGAACCTGGCTATGTTCAAAGCTGAATTTGCTACTATGTTCTTTTAATAGTTTGCTACTGCTCTCGTGTGATAGTGGTTATATTGTTAGCTTTGAAGTTTAGTAGTTGAAAAGTATTCTATACTTTATTTTCCTCTATTTTCGATACGCCAAAAGAAAGTTTGGTGGATTGCGTGTTTGTTATGAAATTGTCATTATGAAGTAACCATTAATGTCGAATTCGGGTGTACAAAGAACTTTGGGAAATCTAGAAAGTGGTACTTGACATGGCTAAGGGCAAGAAGGAAGCTTCTCACCTCAATCAGTAGGTGACCGCTTGGATAGGCTTACCAACTTGGTAGCTAGTCTAGTGATTGTTATCCAAGTAGATAGGCAACGAACTAGAAATAGCCCTATTAGGGAACGCGAACAGTAAGGATGAGGCAATGTTTAGTTTAGTTGAGTTAACGTTGCAGTTTGACCACCTTGAGCTGAAGGAATTGGTAAGGACATTAGATAAAGGCTAATGCTTAAAGAGATTAAGGAGGAAGCAGAAGGAGATGATGAAGCAGAGGAGTATTACAAGCCTAAGGAAAGAAATGTACGAGCCCTTAGAGTTGAAGGATTAAGGATGCGTATTCCAAGTAGACGAGTTGATGAAGAAGGGATATGTATACGAGTCCTTGAACTATTGCGCTGTGTCAACCTTATTAGTGCTGAAGAAGGATGGTTCTTGGAGAATGTGTATAGATAGTCAAACGATTAATCAAATCATCATCAAGTACAGGTATCCCATACCCAGGCTTGATGACATGTTAGACGAATTGAGCAAAACAAAAGTGTTTTCCAAGATTGACCATAAAGCTGGGTACCATCATATTCGAATGCGTGAAGGTGATGAGTGGAAGACCACATTCAAGACATGACATGGTTTATATGAATGACTTGTAATGCCATTTGAACTGTCCAATGTACCAAGCATATTCATGCGACTTATAAATCATGTGCTCTAATAATTATTAAGGTTTGTCATTGTTTACTTTGATAACATTCTAGCGTATAGTCCCAACCTAGAAACTCACCGAGAGCATTTCTGATAAGTGCTTGCAAAATTCTGAGCTAAATAGCTTTACGCTAATTTGAAGAAGTGCAACTTTTTCCATTTCGAGGTGATCTTCTTGGGTTTTGTTGTGAGTGGAGGTGGCATCTAAGTTGATGAATAAAAGATAAGAGTGATCATAGAATGGCTTGAGTTGACCTATTCTGCCGATGTAAGAAGTTTCCACGGCCTAGCGTCATTCTATCGTCGATTCATAAAGAATTTTAGCACAATTATAGCCCTACTAACTGAACTCTCAAAGAAAAGTGTTGAATTTAGATGGGGTGAGAAAGAGAGGAAGAGTTTTGAGAATGTGAAGGGGAAGCTAACTACAGCTCCTGTCTTAGCTCTATTGAGCTTCGATAAGGTATTTGAAGTAGAGTGTGATGCATCTAGATTAGGCATAAGTATTGTGTTGATGCAAATAGGCCGACCTATTTGTTACTTCAGCACGAAACTTCAAAGAGCCACACTCAACTACTCCATCTACAATAAGGAGTTCTATTCCTTAATCTAAAGCCCTTAACGGTATGGCAATACTATCTACTGCCCTAATGAATTTACGATCTATATTGATCATGAATCCTTAAGATATCTAAAGAGCTATCCGAAGTTATCTCAGAGACAAGCCAAGTGGTTGAGTTCATAGAAGGTCTTTCTTATGTCGTAAAATACAAGAACGAAAAGAATAATGTAGTAGCTGACACCTTATTGAGACGACATACCCTCCTGACTGAGCTGTAAATGAGGTTACTTGGTTTTTCAACCATCAAGAATTTGTATGTTGAAGACTTACACTTTAGTCGTATCTATACCCATTGTGAGGAAGGATGAATACTAGATGACTATCACAAGGAGGACGGATACTTATTTAGGAAGAGAAGACTATGTATCCCAACCTGTTCCATGTGACAACTGCTAGTGCGCAAGGCGCATAAAAAGGGATTGATATGATACTTTGGCCAATGCCAAACTTATGAGGTACTATCTTCTAGATTCCTTTGGCCAAGGATGAAGAGAGATGTCTAATCCATGTTGGAAAGGTATATGACTTGCTAAAAAGTGACGAGTCGAGCCGAGTAAGGATATTACCAACTCTTACCGATCCTAATCCAACTATGGTCTAAGTTGAGTATGGACTTCATGTTAGGATTGCCAAAGACGTTTCGAGATTAGGACTTCATCATGGTGGTTATGGATCAATTTAGCAAGATGGCACATTTCGTGCCCTATTCCAAAACTAATGACGCTTTGGCTATCTCTTTTCTTTTTTTTTTTCTTGCAGGATGTAATCAAAGCTATAGGGAATTCCCAAGACCAATGTTTTAGATTGAGACCTCAAGTTCATAAGCTACTTTTAGATGACGTTGTGGAGGCGAATGGGAATTAAGCTGCTATACAGCACATCCTACCACCTACAGACCGATGGACAGACTGAAATTGTCAACAGAACCTGGGAACTTTGCTATGGGCTTCTGTCAAACGAAACGTGACCAATTGGGATTTGTGCTTACTAATCATTAAGTTCTCTTACAATAAGACTGCCCATAATGTAACAAGCATATCTCCATTCGAAGTTGCCTATGGGTTTAACCCTAAATTTCCATTAGACCTAGCATCCTAATCGGTGCTTGATGATAACCGGCTAGTCATTGAGAGAGTTAAGGCCATCAAAGTGAAGCATTAGAAAGTTGTAGAACAACTGGGTTGAGCTAATATTAAGCTTGAGAAGCGAAGCCGAGGATGAAGGAAGAGAGAATTTCAACTAAGTGATTTGGTTTGGATACATCTCAGCAAGAAATGATTCTTAAACTTGAGAAAAAGAAAGTTGTCTCCTAAAATTAACGAACCTTTCAAAGTGCTTGAAAAGATCAATCCTAATACCTATAGGATTGAATTACCTAAAGGATATGGAGTCATAAACTCTTTCAATATTGCCAACCTCTAACCTTACACTCTAAAAGATGAGCAACGTAGACCTAAAATAGATTTGATCTTAAATCTCAAACAACTCGCAAGGGATGATAGGGATCAAGGACCGATTACACACTCCTGAGCTCGAGAGCTCTCTCAAGCAGTTTGTCGAGCTTTCTGAGGTGAGTTAAGCATCAAAGAGCAGTGCTTACCTTAATCTAATCTGCCGAGCTACTTCACTCTCTAAGCTATTCAAGGTGTTGCCGAGGTAACTAATAGATATGTCAAACCGAACCTTCAGCTGTGCACTAATCTAAGTGCTAAATCTGAATACAACAATCTCCATGGTATCGAAGCTAAGCTGTTAACTATCAGGAGTTGACCATCTGAAGCCAACCCCAGTCTAGTTTTAGTAGTTAGGGTATCGAACTCCTGATGCTAAATAGATTTGAATAGAGTCCTACCCCTGCTCGGATCATAATATTGTTAAAATTGCAGAGAAAATGTACGCACGTTGTCCTTTTTGACAACCGTACTGTCCTTTCTAATAAATGACGTTCGTTGCGTATGATTTCATGCTTTCATTGTAAATTATTTTCCTTTTATTTAGCAAATAAGGATTCATTTTTACCTTCTCTTGAGTTAAGTATCATCTTGCTTACTCTTAAGCTACTCTTATCTAGCCTATTCAAGTACAAACTAGTGGCGAGTGACCTTCAGCCATACTTGTGTATCATATCAAGTGTGACCTGAGTTCATGTAAGGTGTTGGTGCATCATATCCATTGTCGGTACACGGGAACCCTTACTCACCCTCGACTATCATTTACCTTTTCAAGCTATCTTATGGCTCGGACTCACCTCTTTGGTTATATGTAATATTGGGTTTGTATGTTTATTGACGAGTCTGTATCACATCATATTTACCTTCCTAGCATTAGAGCTTCAGGTTAAGATCGAATAACAAGTAGAGAAGTGTAGTAGTGTTAAAGTGGTATTACAAGTGCCATATTGCGTTGTGTGGTTTGTTATACTTTATTTTCTTACTTAGAAATAGAGCAAGGTATTGAAGTGATGTTTGAGTGGGATAGAAGTATAGTATTTCTAATTTATGTCTTGTGTGGAGATATAATCATTATAGAGTTGTAACATTGAGAGAATGCCAAATCTAAGTGTATAAGGAGAGATAGGAGATATAGAAAGTGATGCACTTAGACATGGCTATCTTGGTCAACAAACCCCACGATCCACAAATGAACATATACAAAATTTGACCACTACTATTACTAGTTAAGGTACCTTAGTTTAAAGGCTTGTAGATGCTTGACCTAATGAAAGAGTTGTTGAGTACAACTAAGTTGAAGGGATAGGCCTAAAATAAGTAGAGTAGGAGTCTAAGCTAATGTTTTTATGGATACTTCGCCACCTTGACCTATTCGTATTGAGGGATGAGCATGACAATGGCTTAAATTTGAAGATGTTGCCAAAGAAGAGGTAGAGGAGGAGGAAAATGAAGATGACCATTTCCATGATTTTCATGAGTGAGAAGTTCAAGCTTATAGAGGACTGGAGAATATTAAAGCAAAAATTTCGAGCTTTGCAAAAGCATGTAGCCTTAATGAATATCTAGACTAGGAGGAGAAGATTGCTATGAATATGAAGATGCTACAATGGTAAGATTAGTTGCCTTAGAATTCATAAGATATGTAGTGATGTAGTGAAAGATAGTGCTAGCAACACGTCAGTAAGCTTAATGAGAAATCAAAACTTGGAAAGAAATGAAACAAATCCTTAGGAACTGATTCATTCATAAGCATTATGAACAAGACACTTTCAAATGCCTATAAGAGCTTAAGTAGGGTAGTCGAATGTAGATGATTATGTTCATGAATTTTAGCTATTAATGAGTGTGACGTAGAAGAACAGGAGGCTAAGACCCTTATCCGATTTGTATCAGGCCTACGACATGAGATTGAAAATTTCACAGAAGTGCGAAGGCTTAGAACATTGGATAAGGCGATTCACATTGACTAGAAAGTTAAGAGATAGAGGAAAAGCATGTTGAGCTAACCTCCTATCAATCGACCTATTGTATAGAATTGACCTAGTAGAGGCTGGCCTAATTACAATTTAAAGATAGACCAATGTAGTCTAACCTTTAGCTAACTTGATGATGGTAGGGGGAAGGTGAAGGTAAAGGAACCCAAAATTGACAGAGACTTGGGTTAAAGTTCTACAAGGAAGACGAAAGAAATCAAAAGCTTCAAGTACCTTTGCTTTGGACACATTGTTAACCAATGTTTAAACCAATGAGTGATGATCATAAAAGGGGAAAAACCAATTATGAAGGTGGAAAGTGCTAGTAAAGGTAAGGAAGAAGTCGATGTCCAACATTTGCTAAATGAATTTCAAGAGGATCTTAAAGCCCTTAACCCAACCTGAGCCAGGCGAATATTGTTTAGTCATTAAGAGAGTTCTTAGAGCTACCATTGTCAATGATAGTGAGTAGAAGGAGAACCTTTTTCATAAGAATTGCAAGATCAATGGTAACGTGTACGCTCTAATCATAGATGGTGAAAGTTGTACTAACATGGTTGCACATGGAGTAGTAAATGCTCTAAAGTTGCCAAACCTATTCTCATCTTCAACCTTACAAGATACAATGCCTAAATGAGAAAGGTAGACTTCAAGTTACCTAATAAGTTAAAGTGTTGATCTCTATAGGTAATAGGTATAATAACAAGGTTATGTGTGACATCCTTCCTATGTGTGCATCCTACATACTTCTTGGCTAACCTTGGTTGTCTAAATCGAAGGTACTCTATGATGGATACCAAAATGCTTATATATTTTAGAAGGATGGCAAGAAAGTCATACTAACCCCAATAAGTCTAAGGGAGGTTCAAGATGCTGAAACTCAAATCTCTAAGTCTCTAATGAAGAAGTCCTTAGTGATTTCTAAAGCCAGGTTTTTTAAAGTAGTAAAATTTTAAGACTGTATACTTCTACTAGTCAAAAGGGTATTAGAGCCAAAAGACATCAAAGATTTACCAGCTAAGGTGCAAGCACTCCTCTATGAATATGTTAACCTTTATCTTGAAAAGTTGCCTATGGGATGGTCACCCATTAGAGGTATCAAGCATTGCATAGACCTTTAACTTGGAATAGCTTTACCAAACTATCCTACTTATAGGCTTAACCCAAAGTAGACAGCTAAACTCAAGAAGAAAGTTGATGAGTTGATTGATTGAGGATATTTTAAAGAAAGCATGAGTTCATGTATTGTACCAACTACATTAGTACCAAAGAATGGGTCTTAGCAGTATTTGTATTGATAGCCAAGTTATCAACAAGATTATTATTAAGTACTGAGACCCAATACCTTGACTAAACAACATGTTAGACTAACTTCATAGTGCATAGATCCTTTCAAAGGTCAATTTAAAGAGTAGCTATCACCAAATCTATATGAGATCAAATGATAAGTGGAAGACAACTTTCAAGAAGAAGGATGGTCTCGTCGAATGGTTGTTATACCATTTAGACTCAGGAATGTACTAACAACTTTCATGCGACTCATGAATCATATGCTATAGGCATTTATTGGTAAGTACATTGTAGTTTACTTTGATGATATTCTTGTACACAACACTAGCCTCGCCTCTCATGTCGAGCATTTGAGAGTTGTATTTGATACCCTTTAAGCTAAACACTTGTTCAACAATTTGAAGAAATGTGTGTTATGCCAAAAGGAAGTTATATTTCTAAGGTATGTTATATATGATGGAGGTATTCCAATAGATGATGAGAAGGTCAAAGTTATTCTTGATTGGATGCCATTGATATGTGTTGTAAATGTTAAAAGTTTCTATGGTTTAGCTTCGTTTTGTAGTTGATTTATTAGACACTTCAATTCAATAGTTGCACCCTTGATCGAGCTGAACAAGAAAAACTCTTGAGTTTAAGCAACTAAAGAAGACTCAGAAGTTCTCTAAAGAGATAAAATCCAAATTGACCTATACCCTTTTAATTGTCATGCCATACTTTGATAAAGTCTTTAAATTAGAATGTACCACTTCTAAAGTAGTCATTGGTGCCATTTTCTTATAGGTTTGCTAACCTAGCGTATACTTTAGTAAAAAACTTGGTGGGGCATTGCATTATTCGACACATGACAAAGAAATATGTGCTCTTATTCAAGCTCCTTAAAACCGATAACATTACCGTTACCTCCGAAATTCATTATCTACATTGACCATAAGTTCTTAAAATATTTATAAGGTCAAAAAAAGCTCTCCTAATGTCATGCAAAATGGGAAGGATTCCTTGAAACATTCTCCTACATGATAAAGCACAAGAAGGGAAGTCCTAATAGCATAGCTGATCCTCTATTACATCGATATATACTCATTATAACTTCATAAGCTTAAATATTTGTTTTTGGTACTCTTCTAGACTGATATGAGTAGGATGCTCACTTCGAACCCATGTTGATCAAATGTAGATATGGAGGTGTCATGGATGGATTTTACTTGAACTAAAGATTTTTAATGAAGGACGTATGTGCATGCTAAACAGCTCAACATGAGAATTATTAGCTCTAGAAGCTCATGCAAAAGGCCTAATTTGTCAATTTAGGTAGAAGAGAACACTTGAACTGTTGAAAGAACACTTTTATTGGTTAAAGATGATGAAAGACGTTGACAAAATTTTAGAGAGGTATGAGGTGTATAAATGTGTAAAATGGTCAGAAGGAACTAGATGGGGAGTACATATCTCTACCTATGCCTAAACGGCCTTAAACCGACCTAAGTATAGACTTCATACTTAAGTTATCCTAAACAATTCGAAAGCATGAGTTCATCATGGTGGTAGTTGATCAATTTAACAAAATAAGCCACTTCATCCCCTATTATAAAATTGATGATATTTTATCTGTTGCTAACCTTTTTTTTGCAGGAAATAGTATGATTTAATGGCATTCCCAAGAGCATTGTGTCCAATAAGGATATAAGGCTTTACGAACTTCTTTTGGAGAGAATCTTTTGGAGAGAATATAGAATGTGAGAAATCTAACCTAATTAAAATCATCTAGATGAGAGCAATTATGGTAACCGTGTAAGGCTTGTACTCATATGTTAACAATGGTGAAAGCATATATTCCAATATGATTTGATTGTGCCTCTTAGAAGATGTTTTGTCAAATTAATGGTTATGGTATTTATAATTGATTACTTTTCTTTGAAAAAGAAAAAAAAAAGAAAAGAAAGAAGGAGCAAATCTATGCAAAAGATTTTTTCACCAACAAATTAGTAATGATCGGAATATCTAAAATAAATTATAGATTTGATAATTTTTACTTTTCAAATCAGATTCCAAATAGATTCAGTTTTTAAATATAAAAAAGGCTTTTGTTCTTACTATTATAAAAAGAAAATTTTTATATTGTTATCCTATCTGTGACAAATATTTAATTGTTATTAATAACTACTATTAATAGGACTATCTGTTGAAAAAAAATGAATTGATAATTTACTTTTTTAACATTAAAATACGTAGGAAATGAATATTTATAATTAGCAATTACTATTAGTAAGAAATTAGATAAAATATTTGTCAAACATGTTGTTTATCTTGTACCTTGATATTTGTTTTTCTAGTTTCGTGTTTCAAAAAAAAAAATCTTATTTCATTTTTTAATTAATTTGATTTTTTTTTCTAGTTTGTTGCTTAGAAAAAAAAAATCTTTTTCTTCTTCATATTTTCAGTTACTTTTAGCCAATTTAGCATATCGTTCATGCTTTTTTTTTTTTTTTACCTGTCAAATTAATATTTTTCTTTTCGATAGATATGTTATCCAATGAGAAGATAAGTTTCTACAAGGGGAAAAAAAAATCGACAATTAATATGGATGAGAGTTATTTTCGCTGGAGGTGGGTTTTGCAAAAAAAAAAAAAATCAATAGAAATCAATGCAATTAATATCATTTATTTAAAACGTGGCAGTGGGTTTTATAGGGCATGTGGTTTTAGCCGGACAAAGTCAAGAAGGAGAGAGAATAATATTGAAGCCAATTACCAAAGTATGGAGGGCCGAGAAAGATTTTTTGTTTTTTTTTGTTTTTTGTTTGTTTTGTTTTTTTGGGCAGGGGGCCATGGCCCTTGTGGGCCCCCCTTGAATCCCACCCAGCATTTAGCTCTCTATTGAAATACACGAAAGGGCAACATCAACTTCTATCATAATGTTTATCCCATGAACAAAGTTCATCCTTCTACGTTTGGAAAAAGTAGTTTGGCACATTTCAAGTTCAACTTGAGTTATACCCTACTCTTAAAGGAAGTCAGTTGCTAGAATTATAGTAACATCTTGTAGTTAGCTTTTTGTCCTAGAGTGATTCTAGACACATGAATCAGGAAAAGTAGGGATGTTGACATAACGTTGTGATGGGAACAGGAACAAGACATAGCTATTCTAACCACCGATTATTGCCATTATACTTGTAAGAAAGCCCATATGGTTATCTATTATGATGTCTTGTCTTCTTTAGTTAATTTAGACTCTGCGGTATCATGTGTCGATTATATTTCCAAGTATTCTCGCACCTTTTATGTTATACTCAAGTTCTATTTTCCTTACAAGTGCTAATAATCTTTAATGTGTTTAAACCAATTTAATTGAGGCTAAACACGAAATTATGTGCACAATTCAATCCACAGTCAACCTCATAAGAGAAGAACATTGAACAAATTTAGTAGGGTTTTAACATGGAATTCTTAGTTGCTTGTGCGTTTGCTTTGAGGGAACGTTTTTAAACCGCTTCTTGTAGTTGAAATTAAGTTTTTGCAAATATTAAATATTATGATATGATGAGCTCAAAAAGTTAGCATACATTAATCACTTTCCTATCGATCATTATTATTAAAACTCCGATTTTCCTTATACGATTTTATAATTTTACGATTTTAAAAAATCCTTTCGAATTAACTTTTGTATAAAATCGTATTTTTAATAAAAACTTACGTTTTTATCTAAGTTTACATATTAAATTTAGTAAAAACTTACATTTTTAACCAAGTTTATTAATTTTATATATTTGAGTTGAATGGATTTATTAGGGCATTATATATTCTTCCTTATCCTATTTTGACTTTTTTCATCTTTCTTGATCTCTTTCCTAACTTTTATTCGATGTTCATAACTTTCATTCAGTTTTCAAATTTAATAGCAAAATTCATATAGAAAATTACATAATTTATTTTATATCATCAATAGTATAAAATGAGTTGAAAGGTTTGATTTTCTTTAATTCATTATTTTTCTCAAAATAAAAAATAATGGAAAAAAGTTTAATTTTTGTTTTACTTATCCTTATTCCATACATATTAAATTATATATTAACAATTTTTTATTAAAAAATAAACTTAATTTCTTTATTTATTAATTATATATTTTAATTTTTAAATAACTACTATAATCATATCTATAATATTTAAAAACTATTTCACATAAACAATAAAAACTTAACTTATTATGTTTCGATTTTATAAATCCTCCTGCAATTTTAAAAGCTATTTCACATCAACACTATTACTAGTCATCGGTTTCACTTTGACTCTTAAGTCATTAGAATCTACAAATTTTTTTTTTTTTAAATTACTATGATGAAATTTGTTAATTTTAAAGACTAATAAATACCGAGAAAATATGACTTCACAAAAGCTGTGGAATTTTGGTAAGGAACTAGACTAGACTAGAGTCCAAACCGCCTATCAATATATGGCCATGAAAACAAATTAATATGAGTTCAACGTGTTGGAAATCTTAGTAGGATTTAGTATCAAACATAGAATCAAATTTCCACAGCCTTTAACTCTTTAGTATAAACTTGGAAAAAAGGAATCTTTATAAGCTACAAAAACCAGACAAATTCCTTTTTTCTTATTTGCAATTGTCATTTTCACTTCTCTACCTAATTTTACCTATTCGATGAACAGGTAGCAAAAGGCTTAGAAGCCCTATGCAGAAAGAGGAACTTGAAAGGAATCAAGAAATGGCACAACTCTCGCCAGTCGCCATCATCATTACAGTAATCCGTGCAACAAGTTGCAGAGAGTCATGTCATATGTTTTTAGGCTCCTTAAACGATGATATTATCCAAGAAAAGGAGGGAAGTATGAGGAGGAAAACAAAGGCTAAACCTTTAAAAGACATTAGGATAAGCCCTTTTCTAATGAAAGCATTGTTAAAGCAAATCCCACTATACAAAAAAGCCATAGACTGTACAATTGAAGTCTAATTCACGCATGATTAGGTTATATACATGAGAGACATGGAGTGAGAAAGATGCTTTTAACCAAGTAGTAATCTTAAGAAGAAAAGGCTATTAATGTTACTGGGATGGATGACTAAGCAAAACCCCATTAACGAAGTTGACAATGACAGGGGCTTTCACGAAATTTAATAGCGTAAATAACTTCCTGAATTGTGATATAGGTATAAACGTTTTTCGAAGTTTCAAAAGCTGTAAATTAGCCCCTAAATTTCGATGTGTTCGAGGCTTTTTTTTTTTTTTTAGTTTAAAAAACTCTTTGAGATTAAGATTTCGGGTGTGTTAAAAAACATTTGATAAATTTATCTTTTCTTACTAAAATAAAAATTTAGAGAGACTATTTATAATTTTTTGAAGTTATTAATCAATTTATTAAAATTTGAGAGCTTTTTCTTTTTATAACATTTGAAAATTTAAAAATATATCGCATCGAGCTCATAATTTAAAAGATTATTTACATTTTACTTGATTTAATATGTATAGACATTTTGCCAAATATAGGAACTGATAACTCTTTGTAAGTAATAATAATTTAATATATATCTCAAAGATTTTTGTAATCAAGAACTACGATCAGTAATTACATAATAAAATGGATTAGCTTTGAGTTCTCATCCGAGTAAATATATTAGTAATTGATAAAAATAATAATAATTTGTTCTAATTGCTGCTCGATACCTTTTAAGTGTTTTCTTCGAACTGTTGTGTTACGAAAATTACCAGAAATTATCACGATCACAGCCAAAGATTAAATAGCTCTTTTGTATTGCTTCCTTAAAATGAGCTGTCTCGGTTGATAACGATAATGCTTCTGTAAAATAGAATTATTAAACATAGATTCACAACCATTCAAATTCGATAGATTTGACATATGCTGAGACAATTTATTGAGACTCGTTAGAGTAGACTGATTAAAGAGATAGGAATTCAATGATGTCGTAATAATTTTTAACTCATAGTTCTAATATTATTATCACGCAACCACATTAAACTTAAAGATTTATATAGATGTTTATATTTATTATTATTATTATTATTATTATTATTATTATTATTATTATTATTATTATTATTATTATTATTATTATTATTATTATTGGCCAAGTAGATGTTTATGTTTATATTTTAACATTTGCCATTACGGGTACACACTTAACATCGACTGGACCCACGAAATGGAAATAACAAAATGAAATGAGGGAAATTAAACTTTAGATTCCAACTTTAATTCGCAATTGTTTAATCTAAAATTTTGAGCTCATAGACCTAATATAATTTGTACTTATTATCAACAAGGATTTATCGGAATCCAATTTTCTATTGGGGCTTAATGAAGTTGATAACATGACGTTTAAAAAATGTAATTGTATTGCACTCGGTTCCTTTGAGTCCAATTTATTTCATTCTTTTGTTAATGAGATTTCAATAAACTAGAAGCAAGCTGTATTTCTAATCTTTCATCCTTATAAAAACTGTCGATTAATTATAAAAATTAAAGGAAAAAAAAACCGATAGTGAAAAGCTGTTTTATATTACAACCTAAATTAAGCAAAGTCTGCAATCAATTTATGAACGAATAATTCGATGTTGAATAAAATTGTTTTCTTTTTTAATAAATTGGTATTATACCTTCCCTTCCTCCTTAACGGTATCATTCCATTAAAATCTTGTTATTATAATTCTTTCAAAAAGTTATTAGTGAAAAACCTTCAAGAAACTTGTTAAGGTGCAATCCCCTAATAACAAAATAAATTCAGTGGTGTAAGGTTTTAAATTTATTGATTCAATTTTTTCAGATATATTGTTTCTTTTCATAAACATAAAAAGCAAAAAAAGCAATATTTTTTTATTTCCTATCATATTCGTTATAATTATTATTTAGAATACGTTTTCTTATTGAATTTCCAAATTTCCACAATTTATCATTCATTTAAGTTCTTTTTTTTTTCACTATCTAATTTCTAATTTAGTATCAAATTTATATCTTCTATTTATCCTACATCAAATTAATATAAGAGACCAAAGGACCTATATATACCACCATTAAGAAGTGCCCTTAATATTTGGAAATACGTTTTTTATAATTGAAAAAGGTTAAGATTTCGAACCACTTGAGAGGAAAAGGAAGGTGAAAAGGTAGAAAAATTATCTATATTATACGAGAATCAATATAGTTTCTTTATTTTTCATGTAGAAGAGTCATTACTTTTTTTTGAGAAATTTTATCGAACGTACGGTGGCCGTAGTTTCTATAAACAATTTTCTACTATGAATTATTCTGTTCCTGCCGTTATTTCTAATGCTTTCTGCGATAGTCTCCATAATTTCCGTACTTTAAGGACGAGGAAGGGAGGTGTTTATATATATATATATATGTGCATATATATATATATATAGTGTATAGATATATATAGAAATGATTAGTCATCGCTCTTTCCATAAAGACAACACCTATATTAATACGTTAACACATTATGGATGAGAGGATTTAACTGTAGCGATCAAGTACATATAGTGTGTATTTCGCGCTACGCATAGCTAAAATGAGTGACGTGATATGGCATGTAAGAAATTACTTGAAATGAAAGAGGTAGAGACGAGCAATCTTAAGATCTCGAACGTGAAGAAGCAATGAAACGTCGACTCTATTATAATGGATGAGACCGATTTGTATTCTTCATTCTGAAATCCGTTTCATCTTTCTGTGATTGCAATTCTATAACATAATACCGTTTTTTAGAGTTTATGACTTCTATCAAAAAAAAAAAAAAAAAAAGAGCTACAAGATATTTATAGTATATTTGTCAATAACATTCCTTTATCATGTCGTAAATTGACAATTAAAATAAAGCTCGAATCTTTTCATGGGTTCCATTAAAATTAAGTTTATATCAGTTTTTTTATAAAAGATTACAAGCAATCAAGTTGATCTATTAATCGTTACTCTAATCCTATCATGCGCTAAATTACCTTTAAATTATTCTAAATATATAAACTTGATTCCTTAAGACGGCTAATTAGTCCAAAAATTCAAGCATCAATGACGCATGATGTATTTTAGCACTCTGCTAGTAACCAATACGTACTTGTGAACCCCCAAGGATTTAGAATTTCTTTTTGATTTTTAATCATAGGACTGGCATGCCTGGTATACCGACCAAATATTCAAGACTTGTACTAGTTTTCTTTCAGTCGTATATCTCTGATGTATGAACGAGTACTGTTCAGAATAAATTGAAACTCTGTGCAGGGTGGAGTGAGTGGATATCACGACAACGCTTGTCATGTTTTGATAGGGAACTTTTGGTAACTTTGTAGGAAGATAGGTCGGAGAAAATCAAATCAAATCAAATATAAGTAGGGTACAGAGGGACTTTTGATTATTGTGAGAAATCTATTGCACGATTACATCCTAGCTCCTCTGGAAGCTGTTGGTGGTAGACAACGAAATGGCTATAGCTAATTGATCCATCACACCACAACCACCTTGGTGGATACGTCAAACTCCATGCTTAGTTTGTTAGGCAATAAAGTTTTAATTTGTGATTGTTTCCGCCAAAAAAAAAAAGAAAAAGAATGGAAAATGAAAATTCAATGTATTAGAGGTACTTCAAAAGCTCTTAAAATCGAAACATGAGTTATGGTGTAAGTGGGAAAAAGCTAATGAAATGTCGTTAGACATACGTTTAGTCTAAATTTAAGCGAGACTTATGCCCAACCTCTAAGGACTGATAACGGTAGCATCATTGATGAAAGCGGACATGGTGGGTTCATAAAAAATAATAAATAAATAAGTAAACAAAATAAGAGATAAATATTAGTCTACAAATTAAATCATTGATTCGTCCACATTACTTGGCCCGTATTGGAGTAAACAGAGTCAAACTTAATCTGGCAGTGCTTAAATGTGTTAATAGTGGTTCCTTTCCTTTCCTTTCCTTTTTTTTTTTTTTTCTTTTTTTCTTTTTTCTTTTATTTAATCTGAACCCAGCATTTACCTAGTGCATTTTATTTTTCCCCTCGAGCACAAAGTTTAGATAGAAACTCGAATGCCCGAAATTTAAGATTTCATAAATATTAATAAGGTTAAATATTTACCTAACATCACATGTCAACAGTCGAAACTCGGAAGGCACTCAGAAATTTCAAGCTTGTTGGCAAAAATGCTTACTTTAATAAAGCCAAATTAATCGGCGCAATTACCTCAAAATGCATATCACTTTGTGTGTCAAACTCACAAAGAAGTGCTTTATGGAGGGGGCAAAATGGTTACATCCCGTGCATAACGTTATGCTTTTAGCATTGCCTTCTTTTAATTATAATTTATTTGTCACTGTATGGCTCCTTTCCATTTAGAAGCTTGATATTTGCCAACAAGTTCAGTAATCTGTATTTTCCATCAATGTAAACCTAAAATGAAAAAATTACATATTTACCATCAAAAGTAAAAAAAAAAAAAAAATCATAATTCAAATTGTATAAAATATATTACCAAAATACTAATACCTTATGGTATCTTGAAGATATGATATTAATATTTATGTACATATCACATATTAAATATGCAATATTAGTATTTATATATATATATATATATCACATTTTCAAGATACAAAATTATTTTTTATATACCAATGCTATGTTACATCTTGAAAATGAAATATATATATAATATAAGTGTTAATGTTACATTTTCAAGATATGACATTATATTGACATTTTAGTAATATTTTTTGTATAATCTATAATTATATAATTTTTTTTTAAATATTGGTAACATATATTATACCCAACCTAAAATCCTACCTATTAGATGACTTATTATTGTGTGTTACTGATTCAAAATCTTAAATCACAATAAAAAGGAAAAAGAATATATATTTGTATTTTCACTTTGATTACTTTAGGTTTTCACTCGCTTTCACATTTTACGTACCTGTGTTTTTATTTTAAACACGTATTTCTATATTGTATCTTTATCTACCACCATTAATCAATGGATCCCTATCAGTTTTCTTGGTTAATAATAATTAATTTAATAAAATAATTTTATTGAATATATTTAATTAAATAATTCAATAAAAATAATAATGTACATAAAAATAACAAAAAAGAGAAAAAGCTCTAAGAAATTAAAGCCAAGGGGCATAGCCATCAGCCACCATCTAGGTGTCATCATGTAACCCACCTAGAAACAACCATGCTAGTGAAAATTAGATAATCACTTCATTAATCAATCGGCACTTTCTCTGTGTACATAGAAATATTAGTTGGCTTATCCTAAGCAATGTCTGCATTACATTTTACTAGTAAGGATAGAGCCTTTAAAGAATCAATTTGTATAATGGTTTCCTTAAATTTTTATCTTGATTTAGTAATTTAAGCCCCAAAAGAAAGCTTATAATTTTGCTAAAAGAATATGTATTTTCCTAATTGTTTCGTATATCCAGCTACCAATGCTCTTGTCTGTCTCTAAAATTTCTCCCCTGATGTGACTTGATCAGTTGAGGTAAAACCAATCCACCTGTGTTGAGCTTGATTTAACCTTCTAGTGGTGGTTCCTATTTATTGGATGGTTCCGTATAATCTACTTTCATTTGGTTCTCCTTATTTGGCTTTAGCTATTAGCTACCCTAATAATAGCAGCTTGAATGACGTTAACATTTTCACCTTGTGTGGTGAAAAGTTTCCTACTTCCTTGGTTCCAAATCCTCCACTCTACGATGGAGAAGAATATGGGCCATGGTGGGATCACTACAACAGAGAGGATATGCACTTGTCGTCAAGTTCAAATAGAGAATATGTATTTTAAGCGCTACAAACTGTAAATAATTAGTATAACATGTCATGTATATCAAGAACATATGCCTTCTCGTACATTCAACTACTAGAAAATAAATGTTATAACGTATAATGCATACAGATGTTGTTTATTTGCCTACAAGTGCAAGTAGAACGTACTTGTGCTAAAGCTAAGATAGTTATGGCAGGAAGTTCACAACATGCTTCATATGCAGTATGTGGTTTAATTGAAATCATTTTTAATTTGCACTACTTAAGAACATATAACCTTTATTTCCACTTGAAAGCATTATAATTATCCCCTATCTTGTTCTACCATTGTTTAGCAGTTTTGTTGCATCCAATCTCCTGTTGATAGCTGAACGGTTTCCTCATCTTACCTTATGATTTCCTGGTTGACGCTGCATGTAGTGTGATAGACATACTATATGTGAGAATAGGTTTGTATTATTTCAAAAAGATTGTAAATACAACTGGTTCATAAGATATTTATAGTATAATAACCCTAGAGTATGCAAGGAAATTGAATAAAATTTAGATCCTAATAAATCAGCAAATAAATAAAATCAAGACAGACTTTCATAAATTAACATGGAATCTTTGGCTACCCAATATCTTGTCAAAGCAAGTAAGTTTGACTTGTTAAAAAGCATCATACAACAATGTGTTTTCTCCAAACTATAGCAAACTTGATAAATCGTTATTGAAATTTTATCGGCTTCATAATTCTCCATATATGAAAAGTTATGGCTTCTTGAAATTAGCTCTTAAATCAAAACTGAAAATCATATGCTATGAGCTTCTGGTTGCTACTATTTATCTTTTGATCAACTACAGACTTCTTTGGGTTCAAACTCTTGCTACTTCTGACCATGTTCTTCCTCTTCTTTTACTAATTCAAATGTTCCATATATTGCAAGCTTAAGCCATCCATGTCGTTTCCATTAAGTTCTATAAGGATGAGGCCTTAGGACAACCACTATGTGCAAGTAATATATCTTTATCTTCTTCATTACAGCTTAGACATCTCATGTTAAGCATTAGACCTCCTTTTTTCAAATATTAGACAGTACAAAGGCCATTCAATAAGGTCTTCCTTAAGAAGAATTTCCCTTTGGGCATGGTAGGACGATTATGAAGCCATAGCCATTGATTAGAATCTTGTAAGCTTAACGGCTCTAATTGTTCATAGATATCCTAGATCTTTACCACTCTTCTTTTTTTAAAGGTGCAAAGATGCATATCTTGTTTATATTGGAGTAAATAATATTGTGTTATTTGTTGATGTAACATGTAAGAGATTATAAGTCCATTTTTTTTCTTCTTTCCATTTATTTTCATTTATCCAGCATCAACTGTTGTTAAAGGAATCGTTTTCAAGAAGTGGCGCCTCAATAAACTTTCATTCTGCACCGTGCTTTATCCAATTCTCATACCTTGGTATTTCTCTATTCCTAGTAAATCCATCTTTAATTATTTTGTTCAGTTATATCAATTGGATAAAAAGTTCCTACGTGTATGTTCAATTCCATCTTCTTTCTTTTCTTTTGGCATGTTGATACCTTTCATATAATATGTTATAATTACTTCTTAAGTAGATTTAATCAAGATAAATCTCCCCACCATGCTAAGCATTCTTCTTTCCATCTACCTAATTTCCTTTAAATTTTCCTTTTTCCTAATAAGAAGTCAAATTAGTCAGAATTTGCTTTCGTTTATTTCAATAATCGAACTCTAAGATATTTTTCAAATCATATATTTCTTTCACCCAGAGAGTGTCAATTATTTGTGGTCTCTTAAATTTCAATGAGAAGAAAATTATTAACTTTTTAAGGTTTATTGATTGGTTTGACTATATCTCAAGCCCCTTAAGTGTTTGATATATCAAAGAGGTAGGAGTGTGAATTCCCTTCTATCACTACCATTACATTATCTGTAAATATGATTCGAGAAGTCCCAAATTAGAAACTCATTCTACCCTACGATTTATTATTGGGCTCATTGCTAATATGAAAATATAAGGTGAAATGGGATAATATATCGAATTCTTCTTGATATTTTGAAATTCTAGCTTTTGATTTAATGAAACTTCAATGGATGTGGAGAAGGTACAGGAAAATATGATTTTTCTCCACCAATTTGGGAAGTTCAGTATTTATAACATGCTCCTCATAAAATTCCAATTTAGGTTGTCTAAGCCGTTTTAGCATCATTCCCGACCATCATTTGTGCTTTACTCTCCTGCTTCCTATTGAGGTTATGTAAAAACACTTTATCCAATATAATGTTATCTATAATGTTTCTCCATGGAATAAAGTTAGCTTGGTTAGGATGATGAGATTATCTAAAAGAGACCTTAATTTAATCACCATAATATCGAACATTGAAACCTTATTAGTCTATATTAGTTATTCCAATTTGCTCCCAAATTCTTTTATATTTGGATGAGGAGTCCTTTTGATTAAGTTCTTGGGAATTCCGTTCTAGGAAAAAATGGTTAGAATAAAATTTTCAACTAAATCCCCAATGATTCTCCAATGTTTTTAATAAGATTGCGCATGGGAATGATCTTTGTTTGGTGCCTTAAGTACACTCATCGACTTAAGTACTTTATACATTAATTCTTTCTACATCAGTCTTCGAAGAAGTTGTCTTAAATGCCCACAGAGGCAGTTAAGTATATCAAATATTAAGACGATTCATTTTCTCACTGGACGAAAGGTGTTTTTTAAATGATTATTTATCCACGATTTATGTTCCTCGGAATTTTCCATCCAATTCCCCTTACTATCTTGTAGTCTAATATTATATTTTTACTTCTTTAAGAGCACCGAGATAGAGATAATATCTAGATAGTATCCATTGCATTATGGATTTGACATTCCATAGTACTCCTCTTTCCACAATTTCCTCCATCTTTTGGTGTAATTCTCTTTCTTAGGTCAATAGAACTAATATTGTATGCCTTACTAATCAGCGTAAGCTTTTTTATTGCATGAGTTATATCATGTCCAAAATTTTCCAAACATCTTGCACTAAATTTTGAAACCCTGAATTCGTGATACATGCATTGAAAACCCAAAATTGAATAAGAGAGTGGCTAAGGAAAGAGGTCGACTAGGCGAGCTATTTGAGCCTATTCCAACCTATTTTAGCTATTTTCTTTATTTTATTGAGGTTAATTCTATCGATAAGCCATTTTAGCCATAGACCAATCAAGCCCAATCCAACCCCATTAAAGTATGGGCTGAGCTATTTGAGCCTTTTCCAACCTCTCTCTATACTTGCTAAGCTCCATGCAACCTAGGTGTCTCTATCAAGATCCAAGTCAGGCTAGGCCAAGACATTGATGGTCCTTGCTAACTCATGTTGAATGTTTGACTTAGAACTTAACCTAACCAAAAGAAGACATTCGAAGTTCAAGAAATCAGGGCTAAGCCCAACCCATGATGCTCCTACATCTCTATGCAAGAACGGTTGTCATGAAAGGCAATCATTGACTATCTCCAAATCACATCTTGAGATTCTCGAGATACATCTTCAACATGGAAGATATGCTTTCCTAATTTATCTTGGCCTCGTCTCTCATAAATAGGTAATGAGGCGTCTAGGTAATACTAGTTACACGTACTTTTGCTTACTTGAAACTTTGTTGTGTTCTCTCTCCTTCTCTTACAACACTAACTTAAACATTGAAGTAGTCTTGCCAAACAACCTCTCGGTTGTTCTACTCACTCCATTTGTTTTGTAGGCCCTTTAAGGTTATTGAAAGGCTCTCATAAGATCCAAACTCTACTAATGAAAGTTAGGAACAGCATTTTCCATTATGTTATTTAGTCTCATTAATTTTCTTTTAGTTATTTATTAGGGATATTTCCATATCTGTTAGTTTTTATTTTTATGTATTATCAAGTTCTTAAGATATGTTTCCTCTTAAGTTGTTTGCTTTCATGGATAGTTACGATTTATTTTATGAGCCTATAAGTTGATATTGTATGCAATCAGTTTCAATTATAAGATAATGAATGAATAACTCCAAGTTTTGTAAAGCTTTATCGTTTTTAAGAATTGAGTGAGATCAGCTTCCTCCTAATTCATGAATGATGAAAGTTTTACTTTCTTTATTGACTTAGTTCTTATCAGTCTAGTTATAAACTGTAGTGAATTCATTGATTGAGTTCCATAAGTCATTTTGAATTTCTTTTAATGCCTATGAGAGTTCCATAAGTTATACATAATAATTATCTACGATTCAATTAGAAATCAATTCAATTTTATTACTTGTATGTAATATTGTAAATATAACTAGTTCATAAGATATTTATAGTCTAATAATCTAAGAATATGTAAGGAAATTGAATAAAATATAGATCCTAATAAATCAGGAAATGAATAAATCAAGATAGATTTTCCTAAATTAACATGAAATCTTTAAGGGACGAATATCTTCTCAAAACACGCAAATTTGACTTCTTAAAAAGTGGCATACGACGATATTTTTGCTCCAAACTATAACAAACTCAAATAAGTATTTATTGACATTTTAAGGGCTTAATTCTTTATATGCGAAAAGTTATGGCCTTCCAAAATTAGCTCTTAAATCAAAACTAAAATTAGCAACTATGATCTTCTAGCTACTACCATTTGTCTTCTAATCAACTACAAATTCCTTCGGGTTTAGACTCTTGCTAGTTCTTTCTACTAATTCAAATGTTCCATATATTGCAAGCTTATGCCATCTATGTCATCTTCATTAAGTTCTATAAGGATTTGGCCTCTAGATAGTCACTATGTGCAATACTACATCTTAGACATCCTGTGTTAAGCATCAGACCTCCTTTTTTTTAAATGTTAGATCATAAAAGGTCATTCAATAATGTCTTCTATAAGAAGAATTTCCTTTTTGGCATGGTAGGATACTTCCGAAGACATAGCCATTAATTAGAAGCTTGTAAGCCTAACCGCTCTAATTGCTCATAGATATGCTAGACCTTCACCACTCTTTTTTTTTCAAGATGGGAAGATGCATATCTTGTTTATATTGGAGTAAATAATATTGTCTTATTTGTTGTTATAACATGTAAACACCTTGCTCTATCCAATTCTCATACCAAAAGTATGTATCTCTCTGTTCCTAATAAGTCCATCTTTAATTATTACGCTCAACTATATCAATTTGATAAAAAGTTCCCAAATGTATGTCCAATTCAATCCTCTTTCTTTTCTTTCGCCATGCCCATACTTTGCATATAATATGTTGGAATTACTTCTTAGGTAGACTTAATCAAGATAAATTTCCTTACCACGCTAAGCATTCTCTTCCATCTAGCTAATTTCCTATAAATTTTTCCTTTTTCCTAGTTGATCAAAATTTGCTTTCATTCCTTTCAACAATTGAACTATAAGATATATCTTAAATCATATGTTTCTTTCATCCCTAAAATATCAATTATTTGTGGCCTCTTAGATTCCAGTGAAAAGAAAACTATTGACTTCAGAAGGATTACTGATTGGTTTAACTAAATCTCGAACCCCTTAAGTGCTTGAATTTGTCTCTATCATTAACACCATATCATCTCCAAATATGGTTGGAGAAGTTCCAAATCAGAAGCTCGAAATTTTATTGGATCCCAGCGTTTTTATTCTAGTCTATGATTTATTATTAGGCTTATAGCTAAGATGGAAATAGGATGGTATATCTAATTCATCAGGATATTTTGACATTCTAACTCTCATTTAATGAAACTTTAATGAACGTGAAGAAGATGCAAGATAATATCGTTTTTCTCTACCAATTTGGGAACTTTAATACTTGTAACGTGTTTCTTAAAAAATCCCAATTTAGGTTGTCTAAACCAATTTAAGATCGATCATATCATCATCTACGCCTTGTTCCCCTTCTTCGTATTGAAGCTATGTAATAACACATTTACCAATATAATTTTATCTATAGATTTTCTCTATGGAATAAAGTTAGGCTAGTTAGAATGGATGAGATTATCTAAAAGAGACCTTAATTTAGTCACCAAGATATTGGTAATCAATTTATATAAGGTATAACGAAATCTTATTGGCCTATATTAGTTATTTCAATTTGCTCTCAAATTTGTTTGCATTTAGATGAGGAGTCCTTGATTAAGTTTCTAAGAGTTTACAATAACAATTTCAACTAAATCTTGAATGATTCTTCAGTATTTTTTTTTTAATAAGATCGTACATGGAAATAATCTTCGTTTGGTGCCTTAAGTACACTAAGCAACTTAGAGTGCTTTATAAATTATTTCTTCTAGATCGATCTTCGAAGAAGCTGCCTTAAACCCCACAGAGTTAGTTAAGTATATCAGATACTAAGAGGATTCCCGCTGAGCGAAACGTTTTTTGAAATGATTATTTATCCAAAGTTTGAGCTCCTTAGAATTTTCCATCTGGTTCCTTGCACTATCTTAAAGGCTAATCTTATATTTTTACTTCTTTAAGAGCACCAAGATAGAGACAATATCTAGTATTAGAATCTCGATCTCTATCCATTTCATTATAGATTTGACTTTTCTAATACTCCTCTTACAACAATTTCTTCTATCTTTTTAGAATTTTACTTATCTACCATTATATTTAATAATTTTTATGTATTTCTTAATTATATGAAAAATATTACTATTAAACTTTATTTCGGTTTCCTTAATTTAACCTATATCAAGTCTAGCCTGCTAAATAAAGATTACTCGATATTAAATTAAAAAAACTTTTTTCTTAAAAAAATTAAAAATTAAAGTCGTTAATCAGTTCAATTGGTAAAAAAATGAAATTTAGCTACTGATCTATAAATTTTCTAAGAAAATGATTTTTAAAAAATTAAAACAGAAAAAATCGGGTTCGAGAGCTAACCTATTAAGACTAAATCACCATGTAAAAACTAAAAAAAAAATATGAGCTTTTATTTTTATAATTTCCTAAACATACTAAAAATATACCTAAACAAACAAAATATAACTAAAGTGATTTTTAGATTATTTTTTATGATGAATTTTTCAAAAAGAGGAAAAAGGTTTTTTTATTATTTTTTATAAGATGCCTAGGTATTTACGTACCTACTAGTCGAAATCAAACAGACCATAGTTATCTTTTTATAAAATATTTAGTGGGTAGATTCTTTTTATTTTAAAAACCAAGGCAAGTTTATGTTTATTTGTCAATTTATTATTTAAAAAGAACCTAAGAAATCTAATTTTCCTAAATTAAAGAAAATCCTAACTAACTAAATCTTAACTATAAGATACGTTAAAGATATAATCTAGATATATATCTACATGTGTATCTTTTCCAAATCCCAACCATAAGACGTATCTTTTCTAAATTTCAACCGCAAGATACGTATCTCGATACGTATCTCGATACGTATTTATTCTAAATCTCAACCAGAAGATACATATATCGATACATATATTTTCCAAATCTTAACTACAAAATACATTGAAGATACGTTTATTTTTCAAAAAACACAATTTTACTAAAAACTCAATTTAGCTAAATTTCATTGGAATTATCTAAAAAAATATCATGCAATATGAAAATAATAGTAAAAAAAAAAAAAACTGTACTAAAACAAAAAATAGGTTAGTATAATAATTGAACTAAAAATAAATAAAATAAAATAAAATAATTTTACCTACATGTTGTGCGTGATTATGCATCATGATCGTTTGGGTGTCGTGCTCATGTTCGTGTGTGTACTAGCTCGTTTGGGTGTCGTGCTCATGGTTCGTGTGTGTACTAGCTTGTTGGATATGTGTCGTGCTAATCGGATTGTTTGTAGGACATGGCTTAGAATTAGACTTCAGTAATTGCTGCCGTTGTGTGTTGGATTGCAGATTGCTGTGAATTGATTCGGATAGGGAGCCGCTTAGCGTGCGTCAACTTGTGAATTGAGATTCATACATTTAGATTACTGGAGATAGACTTTGGATGGGGGCTCGTGTTTGGACTGTTGGAGATGGACTTCGGATAGTGAATTGGAGTAAGGGTATCAGGGCATGCGAATGAAAATCAGCGTTTAGGCGATGGACTTCGGTTGGTCAACGGATTAATGTGCTTGCATGTCTTCGTGTTGCGTCAAAGGATTGCGTAAGCTTAGTCAAATTATGTTCAGCTATTGGAGCTTTGGTCATGAGATTAAGGATGGAATGAAATTGCAGCTTATGTGTGGAGTTGAATGTGCGGATTGAGGGTGTTTTGGGGATGTAAATTGAGGATTGGTCAGCGTGGGATGGCGTCAGGGGTTACAAATTGAAATTGGACTTCAACTAATGCTTGCTTTGTGAATTGTGGTCAGTTAGTTCAAAATTTGGCGAAGGGGAGTTCATGAATTAAGATTAGTGTCCGGCTTTGTTGTGTTTCGTAAATTGTGGCCATGCGGGTGAAACGTGTTTGGGGAATTGCGTACTTTTAAAAAAGTGTGTTCAAGTCCACCGGCTGATATATATTAAAGATACGAAAGATATGATTACGATTACGATTTTTTGAAAATTTAATCTAATTTCTAGAAACCCTATTTAATTCAAGCTTTCTATTTTTCATGGCTCAATTTGATTTGATTCAATCAGATATAGCCTAATACCTTATCTAATAAATCTTAAATCTATTGTAGTGCAATATAAATTAAATAAAAATTTACTTTAAATCGGACTAGGCCTAAATCATTCTAATAAAGCCCAATTATCCAATGCCTTAATGATTTTATTAAATCATTACACACCGTTATTCGATTTGATCTTAAACGATCTAACGCGATTCGACTCGACATGACTTGACTCGATATGATCCGACTTAACTAGATACGATTTGACTGGATATGACACAACTCGACTGATACAATTCGACTCGACTCAATACGATTCGACTCGACTCAACCCTTTTTTTTCATTTTTTATTTTTTAATTCGTTTTTAATTTTTATTTATTTTTGTTTATTTATTAACTTGGCTCAACTAATGAAAAATAAATTTTAAAAAATGGTAGAAATGAGGTATCTACAACAGTTCCTTTTTATAGTGAAGTTCAATTAGAACTGCGCTGCAAAAATAAAAGAGATACATATTTTTGCTAAACCCTACTTTGAACTAAACAAGGACCACTAGGGATCAAATTGACTTATTTTGGTAGATAATCCGAAGAGGATAGATCTTTTCAAGGTTTCAAGAAACTTACTTTGGTTTGTGGATGATTCGAAGAGGATAGATCTTTTCGAGATTTCAAAAAAACTTGCTTTGGTGGGTAACCCAAAGAGAATAGATCTCTTCGAGATTCTAAAAAACTTATTTTGGTGAATAATCCGAAGAGGATGATCTTTTCAAGATTTCTTTTGGTTTGGTAAACAATCTGAAGATGATAGATCTCTTCGAGATCCATTTTGACTTGTCAAACAATCCAAAGAGGATAGATCTCTTTGAGATTTCTTTTGACTTATTGAACAATCCATAGAGAATAAATCTCTTTGAGATTTTTTTTTAATTTGATAAACAATCCAAAGAGAATAGATCTTTTTTAAATTCATTTTAGTTAATCCCAAAAAGATATATCTCTTTGAGATTCGTTTTGGTTAATCTGAAGAGGATAGATTTCTTCAAGATTTATTTTAGTTAATCTAAAGAGGATAGATCTCTTTAAAATTCTGGTTTTGTTTTTATGATCTGAAGAGAATAGATCTCTTCGAGATTTAAAAAAAAAAAAAAAACTAATTTGGGTTTGGGTAAATAATCCGAAGAGGATAAGATTTTAAAAAACATGTTAATTCTCCCAAATATCTCATTCAAAAACTTTTAAGATCATTTTACCTGGAAATAGAAAATTTTTCAGATAGCAACCAATTAGCACACTCACATAGACTCTTGATAGTTACTCATTCAATCAGCAAAATTTCACCAAAAGATTGTGCTTGCTTCTTCTTTCCTCTTTTCCTTTTTTCTTTCTTTTTCTTTTTCTTTTTCTTTCTTTTCTTTCTCTTTCTTTTCTCTTTCAATAAAACCTTCTAAAATTTTTGCTGATGAATCTTGTATTCGTCCCATGTTCATGTCTTGATTTTGCTTTCATCGTCGCCAAGTTTCAATTTTCACTCTCCATGACTCCTGAACGATAAATTTCTATTCGAAAAAACAAGATTAAATTATTAAGAACATTTGATTTCAATTTATTTCATGATTCAAATTCATTGGTGAGTATTTGGTGTTTAAGAGTATGAAGTTAAGAAACATAACACATAAGGATTTATTAGTGAAGTGTTTGTCAATTGATGACCATCTAAATTCGAGAACCATCCAAATTCGAGAACATTCACGGATATCAACTTTACTTGTAAACGATAAAAGATTAACCACAAACAATTCAAGAAAAATTGAAATCTTTATTCAACTCAATTCTCATGGATAATATAACTTGATTGCATTTGATTTCATGAGTCCCCTTAATTCTGGGCCATCCATTTCTGTTAACTCTAATGCACCTCCTAATAATACCCTTTTCACCACATAAAGACCTTTATAATTTAAAGCAAACTTGCCCTTAAGGTCTTTTGCATTCGGCAATACTTTCTTTAACACCAAGTCTCCTTCTTTAAGGTACCTTAGGTGTACTTTCTTGTTAAAAGCTCAGATCACCTGCTGTTAATAGCACTGACCATAACATATCACTGCAAGTCTTCTCTCATCTAGGAGATTCAAATGCTCCATCCACTTCTTCACCTACTCTACTTCATCAAGTCGAGTTTCTACCAATACTTGGAACGAAAGTATTTCTACTTCCACTGATAGTACCGCTTTAATTCCGTACACCAATGAATACAGTGATGCACCAGTAAAGGTTCTAATTGAGGTTTTGTAGGCCATGAGAGCAAAATGAAGCATCTTATTCCAATCTCTATGACTGATCACCATTTTCTCAATGATTCTTTTAATGTTTATATTAGCAGCTTTAACTACCCCATTCATCTAAGGTTAATATGGAGTTGAGTTTCTATAATTGTTCTTAAATTGGTTACACACTTTATCCATTAGCTTATTGTTCAAATTTTTCCCATTGTTTGTAATAATAGACTCGGGTGCATCGTAACTTGCAATAATATCTGTTTTCAAGAATTTGACCACTACTCCTCTAGTCACCGTGGCATACGATACTACTTTTACCCACTTGGTAAAATAGTCGATTATGACTAAAATGAATCTATGCCCGTTCAAAACCATTGGAGAAATTGGACCGATCGTGTCAATTCCCTACATTGAGAAAGACTACGGAGTTGACGACAATGCAGTTCTTAAGGAGGAGTGTTGATTTTATTAGTGTACAGCTGATATAGGTGATAATGCCTCACGTACCCAATACAATCTAATTCCATCGTCATCCAAAAATATCCCATCTTCATAATTTTTCTGGCTAACATATACCCATTTATGTAAGGATGATAGACTCCTTCATGTACTTCTTTCATTAATTTCTCAGCTTCCTCTTCATTTACACACCTTAGTAACGTTGTATCCAATGATCTTTATACCCGATGATCTTTGTACAACTTGGCTCCACTTATCAAGAAATGAGCAGCTCATCTTCATAAAGTTTTTCTATCTTTTCTATCAGCATCTTCAAGAAAATCCTTTGTTTGAAGTAACTTTTTGATATCGTAATACCAAGGTTCTTTCGATTTCTTCAATTCAACTATCAGGTAAAAAGCTGGTTTTTCTTCCACCTCAATCTTTAAGGGCTGAATTTCTATCCCATCCATGACTTTCACCATTGATACTAATGTGGCCAATGCATCAGCAAATTGATTTTAGGTCCTTGGAATGTAAGTAAACGAAATTTCTTGGAATCTTTCAATCAGCTTACTTAAATACTCATGATAAGTTATCAATTTCTCATCTTTTGTCTCATATTCTCCTAGGATTTGGAGAATTATAAGAGAGAAATCTCTGTGTACTTCAAGCTTTTATATTCTCATATCTAACGCCAGTCCCAAAATATAGGCTTCATATTTTACTATGTTGTTTGTATATGGAAATGTCAATCTTGTTACCTTAAGGAAATGGTTATCCTAAGGTGATACCAACATTGCTCCTATCCTCATTCAAAGACATTGGTTGCTCCATCAAAATGCATTTCCCATCCCAATGTCTCACTACTCAATTCATTTACCATCATCACATTTTCATCAAGAAATTATGCTTTCAAACCATCATCCTCATCTTCTAATAGGTATTTTGCCAATTGATCAACCATCACCTACCCCTTGACTAAACTTTGACTTACATACTTGATATCAAACTCAAAGAACAACATTTGCCACTTCAAAATTCTCTTAATCAATGCCGGTTTTTTTTTTTTCTCAATACCTCAATGGGTCATGTTTTCTCAACAATTCTATTGAATAATAGATAGTAGAAACACCCACGCTAAGGCACAACATGTCATTTCTACTTCTGAGTATTTCTACTCGCTTTCTGTGAACTTCTTGCTCAAGTAATATATAGGATGCTCTTTTCTTCCCGCTTAGTCTTTTTTCCCCAACATACACCCCATTGATTTAGGAAGAATCATCAAATAGAAGATCAAAGGCTGTCCTAGTGTAGGAGTAACCAATACTGGTGGTTTCATGAGATAATCTTTTAGCAAATGCTTGCTCACATTCTCTATCCCATTCTATCGTTGCATTCTTCCTCAAAAGTTTGAATAACGGTTTGCATCTATCAGTTAGCTATGATACAAACTGAGCAATGTAATTCAACCTCCCTAACAATCCCCGTACTTCTTTTATAGTCTTTGGTACAAGCATATTTACGATTGCCTTGACTTTGTCTACGTCCACTTCAATTCCTTTTCTACTAACTACAAAACCCAACAATTTTCTCAAGGTTACTCTATAGGTGCACTTTTCGGGGTTTAGCTTCAATTGAAACTTCCTCAACCACTCAAATAACTTACGTAAAATATTCACATGATTTTCATTCTCCTTGGATTTAGCAATCATATAATCAACATAAACTTCGATTTCCTAATGCATCATGTCATGAAACAAGGTAACCATAACACACTGATAAGTTGCTCTAATGTTCTTCAACCCGAAAGGCATCACACGATAACAAAATGTTCCCCAAGTGGTAGCAAAAGTGGTTTTGATTTTATCCTCTTCCGCCATCTTGATCTAATTATATCCTAAAAAACCATCCATAAATGAGAAAAGATGGTTTTCGAGTGTATTATCCACTAATACGTCAATGTACGGCAAAGGAAAGTTATTATTTCGTGTCACCTGGTTTAAATCACGGAAATCTACACATACTCTAACTTTCCCATTTTTCTTCAACACTAACACCACATTTGCCACTCATTCGGGGTAATTCGACACTTCATAAACTTGACTTCTAACAATTTCTTCACTTCTTTTATTCTAATGAGTATATCCGATCTAAACCGCCTAAGCTTTTGTCTTTTCAGTTTAATTTTTTCCCTTGTTAACAATTTGTGAACTATGATAGACAAATCTAAACCGACCATATCTTCATAAGACCACGCGAATATGTCTAGGTATTCCAATAACAATCGTGACAACTCTTGTTTTTTATCATCCGCTAAATTACCACCAATTTTTAAGTTTCGTGGATTTTCTTTTGTCTCCAAATTAATCATAACTATCAGTTTGTCAATAATCACTTTACCTTGTTTAAATTGACGCCAACTCTCTTGTATTTGGCTTAGAGTCTCAATATCATCTTCAACGTTTGACCTAATAGGGCCAAAGGTGATATTGGTACTTTCATTGTTTACAAGTACGGGATATCTATTACATTCATCGTTTTTATCAAATCTGAAGAGTAAAGAAAACAGAAAGAAAGATAGCAAATAAATAACAAGGAAGAATTGATAGAAAGAAAGGAACGAATTTTATTGAATGAATGAATTCAAATTGTTTAAAAAAAAGGCCTAACTAATTGGACTAATTATGAAATCGAATGCTCCTAATTAATCTAATATTGCTTTTCTAAAGAGACCTATTAATGGGAACGAAAAAATAGTTGCATAAGGAAACCGATATGCCAATATCTTCCTTCTAATCAAGACCGATGCTACATTGTTGAGCCAAAACCTTAGATAAACTGGCTACTTTGGGCTCTTCAACACCAGTTGGTATTAGGAATGTTTAATGAATGTCCGAAAAGTCCATATGAACATGGTATAGCTGATCTCCTCTCTTGCCCTTAGTTTTAGCCTTCGTTTCTTGGATCTCATCTTCAAAGGGCTTATACCTCAGCTCGAACGTTCTAATCTACTGCTTAGATTGTTCCAAGTGACCCTGTACCCCCTATCTTGACTCTTCAATCATACTGACTTCATAAAAAACTTGCAATCCTAGCTCCTCCAATTCTTCACTCCCAACACACAAATAGCTATCTCTTTGTAAATCTCGTAGTCCTACTCCTCGAGAATAGTAACCAGCTACCCTTCAACTATGAATTTCACTTTTTGATGTAAGTTGAACGAAATTGCCCCTACTGAATGAATCCATGGTCTTCCCAACAAAAGATTAAAAGTTCACGGTATATCTAGAACTTAAAACTGAATAGTAAACATCTGTGGACCAATCTCAACCTACAGCCCAATTTCCCCAATTATCTCCCTTTTTTATCCATCAAAAGCCCTTACTAAAATCAAGCCGGGCTTAATCTCAATTGAATTTACTCCAAGTAAATTTAGTATCACCAAGGGACATATATTTAGTGAAGATCCATTATCAATTAGAACTTGAGCAACCACTTTCCTTATACACTTGACCACTATAAAAAGGGGCTTTGTATGATGGTCTCCTTCTTCATCTAGCTCATCTGACGAGTACAACATCTGATCCATTACAAATATCAAGTTCACCACCAATCTCAACTTTTTAGTAGAAATCCCTTCGGTTACTTTCACATCTTTCAGAATTTTGATTAATGCCTCCCGGTAAGTATCTGATGACAACAGCAAGCCCATTAGAAAGATCTAGGCCGGTACTTTGACTAGCCGATCCATAATCTTATATTCACTAGCTTTCACTATCTTCTTGGCAATATTCTGATCTTTATTATCTGTATCTTCAAAGATCTTTCAATAAGCCTCTTCCATAGGAGACTTCCTCTTGGCTTCCTCGTTTTGGTTATAAACTCGACCCGAGCACGTAAGCCCACCGACCATAGGTGATGAGGACCTAGTTGTTTGATTCACTGTTTGGTAATCCAAAGGGGCTGGTTTGTAATTCTCTAGAGCTATTAGGACATTGAAAGCAATCTTCTTGGGCTTACCCAATTCTTTAACTTTCTTAGTCTTCTCGAAGTACTAAAAAACTAATGGCTTATGCCCATCTCCAATCATTCCAACCATCCCAACCATCTTCTAGGCTTCTGCAATAAGTTCGTCTTCTTCTTCAAATTCTGAACCCCATCCAATTGGTAGTTCTTTAGCATATGCGGTAAGTGAACTAGCGTAATCCACCAAATATTTAAACTTTCCTGATGGTTCTCTTAAGGTATCAACTGTTGGATCTCCGACTTCATAACTTTCTCTAGGCTCCTTCTGAGTACTTCTCTTTCGTGGTTTTGGAACCGTTACAGCCATAATATTATCTTTCTTTATCTTCCTATGCTTCAGCAATAGATATATTGTTGGTCTAGTCTGGGTTCTATCTTTGAAATTCATATTTTGCAAGTATTTGCCTTGCCTTAGATTCTATGCTATCTCCTCAATGGTGATGAGAAGACTATCTAGATCAATCTCCGATTCAGAAATTTTCACAATGATCATGTTGATTGAATGTCCATGATGTAGTAGAGGACTGTTACCTATATTAGGAGTGAGAGTCTGAATGAAATCTAATTGAACCAATTTTACATCAATAAGATCCTAGATCTGATGTTTAAGTCTCTAGCATTAGTCTGTAGAATGCCTCACTTGCCCCAAATGATAATCACAACGGAGCTCTAAGTTATAGTTTCTTGGTCTTTATCCTTTCTTCGGTATTTCGAATGTCAAGAGATTCTCTTTCCTTAGTCATACGAGAACCTGGCTTAGAGAAATAGGCATATGAGTAAATTATCTTCTTTTCGGGTGATTGTTTTGACTTAGATTCGATGGGGGATTAGATCTTCCTGTCATGGCTACCAGGGCTATAAGTCTAACAAGGTTGCCGGTGTTAACAATGCTTATGGTAGTTTCTTTGGTTTTGTTCGAAAATCTTATGAGAGGTGTCTTCTTCTCAGCTACTTTAGGATTAAGAAGCCTCTTAGTAGCAATCGCTTCCTCAATTTAGTACCCTGAAGCCACAATTTCTACAAAGTTAGAGGTAAGGTACCCGACCAAATGTTGGTAATATAGACTTCCAAAAGTGTTAATGAAAGCGAAAGTCAAGTCCTTTTCAATTAAGGGTAGAGTCATCCTAGCTTCCATGCCTCTCCATCTCTAAGCATATTCCTTAAAACTTTTGTTAGCCTTCTTTTGTAGATTATTCAAATCCAACGTGGACAGGGCCACTTCGATGTTGAACTTATACTAGTTGTGGAAAGCCCGAGCTAATTTACCCCAAGTATCGATTTCATTTAAGTCCAGTTGGGAATACTAAGTTAAAGTGGCCCAGTCAAGCTGTCTTGAAAAGTTTCAACCATCACCTTGTCATAGTTCATGTATTTCCCCATTTTCCTGATGTACAACCCAGTGTGGAGCTTCAAGCAGCCGATCCCATCGTATTTCTCGAACTCTGGTACTTTAAATCTGTCTAGGAAGTCATCATCTTCATATGTTGGCAAGTTGACCATTCCCATCTATTTAAACCTATTAACCATTTCTAGGGTTTTCATCTTTTCGATTAACTTCTACATAAACTTTCTTTCCATCTCTCGATGTTTCTCTTCAATCTCCTTCCTCCACATCATGACATTAGGAACCAATTCTTCATCTTCTAATTCAGGGGGAGGGTCGCTTTTATATTTTGGTTAGGGTTGACTTAAGATCCTTATCTATCATTAAGAATTCCAATAGCTCAAGCAAGGGCCTAGATCTATTTGGCCATCTTGTTCATGTTTTCCTCTATGGTTGTGACTTTCGTGTTGGAGCTTAGTTTGACTGATGTTTCTAGTACCCTGAGTTGACATTCTGACCTTAGAGTGAGTGAATATCAAGCTTCTAACTGAGTTTACTTGTTTAGATGCTATCTTTAAAATCCTACGTGAAAACCCAAATTTTAAACCTCTTTAAAACTTTTTGTTGTTTTTTTTTTCTATTGTTTGTTTTTTTGTTGTTTGTTTTTTTTATTTTCCTTTTTCTTGTTTTTTTTAATTATTTTTTGTTAACTATTAAGAGAAAAAAATAAACAATGAACAAGAGACTACATAATCAATAAAAATTTTCATTTAATAAAGTTGCAAATTTATTAATAATCTTAAAATCCAACTTAAAGAATTAAAGGAAAAGAAAAGAAAACCCCTAGCTAATCTTCCTAGAAAAAAACTCGGATCTTATATCTATGAGAGTCGACAGATTTGGCCAGGACAAGCTTCATCAACTTCTCTCTTAAATCTTTAAACTATAACATCCCTTTCTCAAATCTTTCTCCTCAAGAATTGATTTTCTTCCAGTAATCTCTCATTTTCCAGCTTTAACTCTTCAATAATTCTCTTACTTTCTTGGAACTGGGCTTCAACTCTAGCTCATATGGTATCCCGGTAAGCCTGCTCAGTAGGTGAAAGACATATTGGTTCTAGCTCATGTTTGAATACGTTCGGAGCTTTTTACAGTATCTTTCCAGTCTTCTCCAATTGATCATAGATGAACTACTTGGTGGCTCAGTATTCTCCGACTTTGCCCCTCAAAGGTTACACATTAACTATTTTCTTGACTTCTCTCCATTCCCATAACTTCACGAGTTCTGCTAGTTGTTGAATTAGAGTAGCCGTGGATAAACAAGGATCTTGATAACTCATCATGACGACATCCAAAGAGCCCCTTTAGGCTATCTCTTGAAGTGGACCTAGTTGTTTGGTGACATAAGCTGTGAAATATCCTATATAACCCATAATACCAATAAGGAGAACCCTTGCATAGTCGACACACCCTAAGATGGCTTGAATGCAGTGGCTTCATCTAGCTGTCCACATAAAATCTACTGGCTGCATCTTGTTGATGATTGACACCCATCCTTTAAACTGAGCTTCATTTGGTACCTTAAGGTAGTGGGCAAAATCGTTAATTAGGTTCATATTTCCAATAAAGAACTCTCTGAGAAGATTCCCTCCATATCCTTATGTGTGACTAAGAAACCACACGACAAGGATTGTAGGGTTAGCCATGAAGTACCCATGCCCCTACTTCTTTAAGTGAGTAAGTGTCCTAAACTGTTTAACTAGTAAAGCCAGTATATAGGATTTACCAGCTAAGAATTGAGTCACTAGCTCGGTTACCCTATAATGGAGTTAACCATATCTGACAAGAAATAGCATTGTCCAATACACTGCTATGATAAAGGCGTTGACCCTCTTCTCAACCTATTATTCATATCCCCTACAAAAGATCTGGTGATACCTCTAATAACCGTCTGGGCTTGAGAATTACTCTATTAATCTTAAGATGTTGAGGCACTTCTTGCCCTCTAAAGATACGAACGACACTAAGGTTGATTTTTTTACTCCCAACAAGGTCATGAAAGCTTTCTCAGACTGGACTCTGAGATCTAGGATAGTTATGCCTACTTCGAGAGGTGGAGGGCTAAGTAATTGCGAGTACTCTTCTATAATAGGTGTCAACATGTGTGGACCGAAATTAAAAGGTACAGATTTCAGATCCCAATAATGGATAAGGGCTTGAATTAGAGGCCAGTAAAATTGGACCCACATAAGGGATATGACTGGCTCGATCTTCTTACAAATATGATCTTGCTTGGCGGGCAAAAGCTGGTTAAACCAATCCCCAAAATGGCCTTGAGGAAGGAATACTTATCCAACTAGACCTCATAGACGGGCTCTAGATTGACATTATCCTGACTCTTCATATCTATGTTACATAAAAACAAAATGAAATGATGCAATTATTTACAACGAGACTACCAAATTTGCAATAAAGTTAGATATGACATTAATAATTTTACAGCTTTTCAAAAAAAAAAAATTTTAAATTATGCAGCCTTTCACTCACCCAAAAAAAATAAAAATAAAACACATATAATACAAAGATTAAAAGCGATTAAATAGAAACAAGCATTGGCAAAGTAAAATCAAACAAAAAAATGCACTAGGGTTGGTAATTAATAAATTATAGAAATTATGATGAACTCGTGGTTGAAAAATACCCTTATATATAAGTAGGATTGAAAATTAAACTTTAAAAAAATGAAACTCGCGAATACTCATGTATAAGAGTTACTAGTTTTTTTTTTTTTATTTCCCCTTTTTGAAGAATGAAAATCGAACTGACCATAAATTAATTGGGCTTTTCCTATAATTTAAAAAATAACTATCCTTTTTTCCAAAAAAAATGATGCAAGAGGATGGGGTCTACCGGTCTTAGGCTTTGTAGCTCCAAGGCTTTCCTAAAAGAAGCCTGGTAGGCTACATTTAAAACTTGAGTGAGCTTCACTTATCATTGCTAGGCGAGGGTAAAGACCCCAACAACCTAAGCGTTACATAATGGCAGCCTATCCTAAGTTGCTAAGGTGACTCAAGTCCGACCACATTTAAACATGTAGATAATTAAAATAAAAGAGCCTCCTTTAATTCCCCAAGAAGGCTCGTTAGGCTGAGCTTTTTTTTTAGGATCTACATCACTAAAAAAACAATTAATATAACTATAATACAATTAAAGAAAAATAATACAAAATCCCATAAATAATTTTTAATTTTCACATGGCTAACCTACCATGCTTCCCTAGTGGAGTCGCTAATTCTGTTGAGCTCTATTTTGATTTTCTTATTTTAACCAATATTAAGACCAGCTCGCTTAACATAAATTATTTGACAATAAACTAAGAAAATATTTGGAGCTTCGGTCAGGAGATTGAGGATAGTGTAAAATTACGGCTTATGTGTGGAGCTGTATGTGTGTGTAGATTGAGGGTTTTTCGGGGATGTCAATTGAGGATTGGTTGGCATGGGATGGTGTCAGGGGCTGTAGATTGAAATTGGACTTCAGCTACTACTTGCTTTATGAATTGTGATCAGTCAATTTGAAATTTGGCGAAGGAGGGTTCGTGAATTAGGATCAAGGTCTAGCTTTATTGTGTTTCGTGAATTGTAGTGGTATGGTGAAATGTGTTTAGGAAATTGTGTACTTTTAAAAAAATGTATTTAAGTTCACTCAGCAACGTGTTATTTATAAACCCTCAATCGTACCTTTCGTATAAAAAATACGGAATATATGCTTACAATTCTTCAATAATTTAACCCAACTTCTAAAAACCCTACTTAATTCAAGCTTTCTATTTTTCATGGCCTGATCTGATCCGATCTGATCAAATGTAACCCAATACCTTATCTAATAAATTTTAAGTTTATTTTAGCTCAATATAAATTAGGCAAAAATTTACTTTAAATTACACTGGGCCAAAATCATTTTAATAAAGTCCAATTCTCCAATGACTTAATGATTTTATTAAATTAATCACATACCGTTATCCGATTTGACCTAAAATAATTCGATGCGACTTAGCTTGACATAACTTAACCCGATACGATTCGACTTGACTCGATACGATACAATACAACACAACTTGACTCGATACGATTTGACTCAATACGATACGACTGGACTCGATATAATTTAAATCAATACGATACGACTTAACTCGATATAATTCGACTTGACTCGACTCTCTTTTTTTTATTTTTTATTCTTTTGGTTATTTTTTTTTGTTTATTTATTAACCTAACTCAACTAACGAAAAATAAATAAAAAAGGGAAAAAATAAGGTATCTACAATTACTAATTTACCAAACCTATCTCGTATCTCTAAAATACTACATAGGTATTTGTACGTACATCATATATTTAATTACATTAATATCGCATTTAAGAGATGCTGTCAAACCTAATTTTTTCCAAGTTTTTATTATTTTTCTTAACATGATTAATATTCAACCTTAACCCATTTAATACTAATCATCAACTAGGAGTTAAGAAAAAATTAGTTTTTATTTTGAAAATTATTTAGAGTTCTCATTTGACCGGAATCAGAAAAAAGAGTTAAATCATAACTAATTGAATGGATCAGTCATAACTTAGTTAATGGTATTTCAATAAAACCAATTTTTTAAAACAGTTTTGAAAACCAGATTTTTGAGTCCATGGGCTAACTTTTTAAAATCAATAACAGGTACCACTTTTAACTTTTCAAATTTAAATTTACTTTTAAATATACCCTTCAAAAAGTATTATCTATTTACAAGCAAATAAGAAAATAAAATTGAATCTACAAAAAAGGTAAATTAAACAAATATTTACAAAAGATGGAAAAAGAAGATTTTCCATATTTTAAGTTGCCTTGTAATTACTATGAGTATCTACATACCTATTAGTCTAGATTAGATTTCCATCGTTTGTTTCAAAAATTTAAATGTATGGATGATTTTTAATATTTAAAAGTAGTCGAGTTTACATCTCTTATTTATTTTATTTATTTAGTAAAAATTTTTAAAAAGGGTCCTAAATCAGGGTGTTTCATTTTTGAAAAGTTATGAAAATGTCCTAATTTTGAAAAATGGTTGATTTATTTTTATTTATTTAGAAAATGAATTTTTCTAAGTGATAAAACAATTTTTCTAATTTTATTTATTTTATTTTACTTTATCTTATTATATCTTTATTTGTATATTAATTAAAGAAAATAAAGTCAACTTTATTTATCGCATTTTTTTTTCATTTCTCTTTCTTTTTTTTTTTAAATTTACAATTACAATATTTACAAAAAATAAATTAAATGAATTAAATAACATAAAAAAAACAACAACAACATACGATACAAACATAAGTAGGCCAAACTAAGTCAAGGAGGATGTAAGTCGGATCTTTAGCAAGTTGAACAGGTCAGAGCAAGGTCAGGTCATGGGTCGGCATATGGGTTGTAGTTGAAGAAGCATTACAGCATGTGAAGGCGGTTTTGGCCATTCCAAGCTCCAAATCAATCGAGAAGAATTGCTTTTGTAAGTTTCCTATTAATGAATGGGAGGTAGGCCAAGTGCCTCAGCATTAGGTAGACGTTTTGGTTGGTCATTGGTTATGCAACCATGCAATGGTTGCTGTGGAAGAAATAACAAGTAGGTTGGGGGGGGGGGGGGGGGAGGTAGGTGAGGGTTGGGCTCGGAGAGGGGTTTGGGGTGTTGATACTCATGGTGTAGTTTGTTTGCTTCAACAACCAACGAAAGTGGTGGATCTTAAAGAGAGAAATTGGGTTGAAACTCTAGAGATAGAAAATGACGCTAAAGCTTGAATGGGGGTGATTCAACTATTTCTTCATGCCCCAATGACTTCCTAATGTCCCTATTTATAGTTTTACAACTTGAAATAAACATGGGAACCTTTGATTCGTATTTAATTTGAAGATTTTTAATAAATGGGTATTGACGTGTTTTTTTTTTTTCATTTTTTCCATCTTTTTGGACCTAATTTGATTCCTAAATTTTATGTTTCTACACAAGATTTGAGTCCAAACTTGAAGTATACCATCTCCTCTTTTGATTCCCATATTTAATTCAATTAAATATTGCTAAGAAGTAGGTTTAATCGGATAACAAAAAAAGGGGATCGTGAGCTTTGTTTTTTTTTACTCTTCCTATTCACAGAGATGAAGGAGAAGATAAGGGCACATAGTTATGTGCTGGGTACATGCCGCGTATCCCCATGCACGTATTGTAAAGCAATTAGGCACACAATAGCGCCCTTATGTCCTCTTCAATGAATTGATTAGGACTTTTGGGCCCTATTTCCAAATCAAATGAACTAGGTTTAAGACTTGGTTTAATCCGTCCGTTTTCTTTCTTCTTGTTTTTTCTTTTGGCTTTTCCTAACTAAACTAAATTTCAACCTAAAATAGACTACTCCTAAGGTTTGTACAATTTAATTTTTATCTAAGCCTAATTGAAAATTTATTTTCTTCTTTTTTATATTTTTTGTAATTTTTCTAAATTTTCCATTTTTGGGGGGTTTTTTTGTAAAATTTTTTTTTTTTTTTATATTTTTCTAAAATTTTCTTTTTTTTTTTTTTACTTTTTCTAAATTATAACCCTTTATTCTATTCTAAAATTAAAAGTGTAAGGATGAGGAAAAAATGGGATGTTTACAGTTATCGCTCTTTGTGGTGAAGTTTAAGTAAAACTTTTCCACAAAAACAAAAAGAGACACCATTTTTGCCTAGGGGTGAAATTGCCTAAAGAAGCTCTATAACTAGCTAGCTATCGTAAACTTGACCCGCTGGGGATTTAGTGAATAGTGAAAGGTGAAAGAGAGAGGATGTGCTTTAAGAGCTAGTTAGGATACAAAAGAAATTAAAAGAGGGTAGCGCTCTTATGGACTGGCAAGAACCTTAGAAGAGTTTGAAAACCTAATCATACCCCTATGAGTTAACTAATCTAAGTGAATAGGAGAAGCGCTCATTGAGCTAACTAAGCCTCTAGATGAGAATTTGAATCTTAGTAATGCCTTACTGAGCTGACTAACTTAGGTAAACGGGCGAAGTGTTTCTTGAGTTAGCTAAAACCTAAAATTGAAAACCTAGTTATGCTCCTCTAAGCTGACTAATTTAGGTAAATGGGTGAAATGCTCCTTGAGCTAGTTAAGACCTTAAATTGAAAACTTAGTTGTTCTCTTCTAACCTAATTAATTTAGGCGAATGGGCGAAGTGCTCCTTGAGCTGGATAAGACCCTAAATTAAAACCTAATCGTACTCTTTTAAGTTAACTAACATAAGCAAGGGCATCTCTAAGGGATTAGCAACCCTGAATTGGAATCAATTCGAGAAAAACTTAAAAGTGCTTCTCTAAGTTGACTATCTTAAGTAATTGAGCAAAACGTTCATTAAGTTGGCTAAGACCCTAAATGAGAACCTGGTTGTGATCTTTTGAGCTAACTAACATAGGTAAGAACGTCTTTAGTAGACTAGCAACCCTAAATTACAATCGACTCGAGAAAAATTGGAAGTTCTCTTTTGAGCTTACTGACCTAGGCTGGAGTGTCACTAGGGGACAAGCAACCTTAAATTGGAAATTAATCTGAAAGACTTGGTAGTACTCCTTTGAGCTAACTAACTTAGGTAGGAGCATATTTGAGGGATTAACAACCCTAAATTGAGAATCAATTTGAAAGACTTGGTAGTGCTTCTCTAAGTTGACTAACCTAAGTGGGAACGTTTATAAGAGAATAGCAACCTTAAATTGGTTTAGGAGAAATGCCTTATGGGCTTACTAAAAATGCTAAAGAGACATGGGTGATGAGAAGCGCCCTATAGGTTGGCTAAGATCTTAAGAGAGAGAGACTAAAGGGGAAGCTCCTTATAGGCTTGCTAAAACCCTAAATAAAAAGTGGTGTAAGGAAGTATCCTACGAGTTAGCTAAAATCTTAATGAGATTGATCAATAGGGAAGCACCCTATAGGCTTGCTAAACCTTAAAAGAAGCAATGAATCAGACAGTGCTCTATAAGCTGACTAGAACCCTAAAAATGGATAAAAGAACGCTCTAAGAGTTTGCTAGAACCTTAAAGAAAATGGAATAAAGATGGAACAGTGCTCTAAGAGCTTATTAGAACCCTAAAAATGAATGAAAGAGGGGGTAGTGCTTTAAAAGCTGGCTAGAATCCTAAAGATAGGACAATGCTCTAAAAGCTACCTAAAACCTTAAAGGAAAGATGAAAGATGGGACAACACTCTAAGAGTTAGCTAGAACCTTAAAAATGGGATAGCACTCTAAAAGCTAGCTAGAGCCCTAAATGAAATATGAAAGATTGAAGAAGCAAAGCAAGGAATGTAACCAGTTTGAAGAACTTCTTGACTTGAAAAATATTTATAAACAGAGAATTTAGTGAGAACCATTTATGATAAAAAAAAAAAAGGCATCAAAGATTAAGTCCCTTAATGACTTAGATTAATATGATCAACTTAAAAGGTATGACCACATTGAAAAGGAAACAAATGACATGAATTGAAAGATTGGCCATACGAATCAATGTGGATTTGAAAATGGACAAAAAACTTATGACAAGCCTTTACTTTCTCTCTCTCTCTCTCTCTCTCTCTCTCTCTCTCTCTCTCTCTCTCTCTCTCTCTCTCTCTCTCTCTCTCTCTCTCTCTCTCTCTCTCTCTCTCTCTCTTTTGAAAGTTTGCTAATAGGTATAAATTCTTATCAAGGAACAAATGTTATAATCATCCCCTTTCTTGGTAATTGTGTCAAGCATCTCGTATTGTTCTTAACGTTTGAAAATGTCTCTTGACCCTGATGTTGGGCTTCTTCATGAAGCCTTGTGATTTTAAACATTATTTTCCTAAGAAAAAAGGTAACTCATGATTAGTCTAAATGAAGAGGGCTTCTTTACAAACTTTCGGTCTAGATTACACTCTTGACTACATTCTCAAAAATTATAGTCCATTTTGCAAGTAATATGCCTTGATCAATCTCTTAAATCTTTTTGTGTCCAACACTATGAATTTAGGACTTCGGTCAAAGGATTTTAAAGAAGACAAATGAGAAGGCCTATTTTGAAAGATTTATTTATTCAACTTAGGTATACAAGTTAAGAACCTTTAAGAAAAATTAGAAGTGTGCTTTCCCCAATTTGAAAAACTTTTTTTATTTAGGATAAATTATTCTTGTGATTAGAAGAACTTTTTATTAGGTAAGGGTGGTATTGAGGGTAGGAAGAGCTTATGTTTGTGATTTGGGATGAGTGTGTATGCAGTTCAAAATGGGCATAAGGGTTTTATGTCTCCTAGGAATATTTAGGTTTTAATTATGGGCCTTACATCTTCTAGGCTTTCTTTGGTTGGGGTAAGACCAATTTTCAAACCTTTCTCCTTTCTCCTTTTTTTTTTTTTTGCCCCATTATTTCTTGCTCTTCTCTCTTTCCTTTGGCCCAAAGAGTGATTATCTATATTGCTGAATCTTTGTCTTTGATAGATTCAAGGCCCTAAATCCATGGATTCCAAGTGTATGGGCTTGGGTATGAAATGTGTAGGCTTAAGGTGTTTGGAAAGAGGTTGGCTCTTCTTTATTTCAACGAAAAATAATTTATAAAAACTAATACTTTTTTTTAATTAATGTTACTAAAATAAGCACAACTCAATTTTATTCTTCTCTCCTAATCGATGACCCTATCTTCTAAATTGCCCCAGTATAAGATGATTCTTGATAAGATTTAAATTTTGAAATTCTCCAAATTGGTCCAACAGGCCTAATTAAAACTTATATAAGGCATGAGCGTAGGTGCTAGAACAGTTGTTTTCAAGATGTTATGGAAAGTTGGAAGAATGGGATTTTCATAGGTAGGATGAAATGTGGTAACAAGAGATAATCGTGTTTAGGATTTGAAAATGAATGTCTAACTTCATTTTAATCTACATATCAACTTCAAAATGGACATCCTTTAAAGAATGATTCAAAATGTCCCCATGATTATGTCACTTAACACTCAAAGTGTTTAAGGGTTAGTATGAGGAGTGAAGTTTGCCTCTTTTCATTTTAGACTTTTTAAAAGTGAGTTACCAATTTCTTAAGAAGGAATCTATATTTATTTTCCCTTGGATCGAGACGGACTTTACCCCCTAGTTTCTTAAAATATGCCTCAACGTGATACTTTTTCATTTAATCTAAATTCAAGAATGAGGTTTGCAATTGATTTTATGTTTAGCCTAGTTGGGTTTGGTTTTCTCATTGGACTAGGGGTTTCGACTTGCCTAAGTTACCTTGATAAGCGAAGGTTTGTGTTTGGTTTAGTTACCTTGATGGGCCCTAGTTTACATTTGGTTCTACTGCCTTAATGGGCCAAGTGGCTTTTGTTTGGGTTAAATGCCTTAACAGGCTGAAGGGCTTGTGTTTAGATTAACTGCCTTAATAAGCCAAGGGCTTATACTTGGGTTAGCTACCTTGTATTTGGATTGAGCCCATAAGAATTTGTAACTATTAGCAACTTTTATTTTCTTCTTCTTCTTCTTCTTCTTTTATTTGTGAGAGAGAAAGGTAAAGCTTTATTTTATAGAAACTGAGAAATCTAATTACAAATAAAGATAGTGATTTATGGGGTTTTGTTTATGAGTCAATGGATTTTATTTACATCTCCTTAAGGGAGGGAGAAAAAAAAAAGGTTAGATGAATGACTATTTATCAAGAGGGAAAAACTAAAGAATAAAGAGTAATACGTTGAAGGGAACTTTTATTGTCATGATAAAAAGAAAAGAAAAGGAGCTTAACATTTATTCTCAATGAAACTTAAAACTTATTCAAAACCTTTTAACCACATCTAAAGTCCTTAATCTAGCTCTCATAGTTGGGCTACAATTTTGTCCAGCATTGCTAGAGCTTAATTCATGGTTTTTTCGCTTTTTTTTACCTAAGCTAATAGGGTTTAGTTAAAGGCTTCAGCACGTCTAGCCCTTTTGCTTCCAGTAGGTAGCTTCAGTTTGCAGTAGTTGTTCATGGATTCCCAAGGCATCTAGCAATCTATTGACTCTTTGATTGTTCGCTTGTTGGTTACCTGCCATTATTTGGTAGCCAAGACATTTTATAGACAAGAATTAGCTATTAACAAAAGAATGCACGTGGAAGTATGCAAATGCAAGAACTGTTTAGGTTAATACATTATTCCTTAAGTTGCAACCCTACTTGTTTGATTTAACTTTTACAAAAACTGATCATATTAAAACGTTCAAACATTAGTAAGGTTATAATTCTTAGTAATAGTATATTAACTCAAGCTTTAAGGGGAGTATATACAATTACGATAGGTTTTAAAGGTTGTTAAACTTTGTGACTTCGCACATTTTTAAAATAACGACTCATTGATAATATTGAAGTTTATGCAGGGTAGCATGATTGGCCCCAAAAGGTGGTTACCCCACAACATTCAAAGCTAACACAATGGCTCCCCTCTTAGGATCATAAAATGGCCTGGGTTTAGCTATATCTACCCTGTATCCTTGATGTAATAAATGATACCCCCATATCTCAATGTATGTTGCATGCAAAAAATAAATACAACAATTAAAACAAAGTATATTCAAGAAATGAATTATAACAATAAATAAATAACATAGGTATTTTAAAATGTAAATTTAATTTCAGAAAATTCCTAAGTGGATAGCCTTCTTGACTTCCTCAATGGAGTCACCAAGTAGTCGAGCTTAATTTTTTCCCAGTTTTTATTTTTTTAGCCTAATTAATATTAAATCATAACCCGTTTAATATTAACCCCTAACTAGGAGTTAAGAAAAACTTAGTCTTATTTTGAAAATTATTTGAAGTCACCACTCGATCGGAGTCGGGAAAAAAAGCTAAGTCATAACTAATTGGATGGATTAGTTATAACTTAGTTATCAGTCTTTCAATAAAACTAATTTTTTAAAATGGTTTTGAAAACTAGACTTTTAAGTTCAAGGGCAAACTTTTTTAAACCCTTAACAAGTACCATTTTTAACTTTTCGAATTTAGATTTACTATTCAATATACCTTTCAAAAAATATTATCAATTCATACGTAAATACGAAAATAAAATTGAATCTACAAAAAAGATAAATTAAACAAATATTTACAAAAGATGGAAAAAAAATTTATATTTTAAGTTGTCTCGTAATTTCTACAAGTGTTTACGTACTCGCTTATCAGAATTAAAATTCCGTAGTTCATTCCAAAAGTTTAAATGTATTGATGATTTTTCATTTTGAAAATTGGCTAAGTTTACATCTCTTAGTCACTTTATTTATTTTGGAAAAATTTTTGAAAAGGGTCTAAAATCGGGTTTTTCATTTTTGGAAAGTTTTGAAAACGTCTTAATTTTTGGAAAAGGGTTGATTTATTTTTATTTATTTGGAAAATCATTTTTTTAAGTGATAAAACATTTTTTCTAATATTATTAATTTTATTTATTTTATTTTAATTTATCTTATTTTATCTTTATTTATGTATTAATTCGAAAAAATAAAATAAACTTCACTTATTTCTTCTTCTTCTTTTTCTTTTCTCTTTCTTTCTTTTTTCTTTTTTTCTTTTTACATTTACATTTACAATTAAAATATTTACAAAAAAATAAATAAAATAATATAAAAAAAACAACAATAATACAAACACAAGTGGGCCGGACCAAGTTAAGAGGGAAGCAGGTTGGAGCAAGGTCGAGTCATAGGTCGATACAGGGTTCGTAGTTAAAGAAGAAGTATAGTGGCATGTAAGGGTAGTGTTGGTCATTCTGCGCTCCAAATTGACCTGAAAGAAGCGCTTTTGTGAGTTTCCTATTGATGAATGGGAGAATAAGCTAAGTGCCTCATCATTTGGTTAGTCATCAGAAATAGGTGGTGACACTAGTGGTTATGTAACCATGCAACGGTTGTTGTGGAAGAATTAATGAATGGATTAGGGGTTTTTTGGGGTGCTAATACTCATGGTGTAATTTGTTTACTTCAACAACCATCAAAAGCAGTGGATTTTAAAGAGAGAAATCGAGTTGAAACTCTAGAGAAGGAAAATGACACTGAAGCTCAAATGGGAGCGATTTAATTGTTTCTTCATGCCCTAATGGCTTCCTAATGTCCCTATTTATAGTTTCACAACTTGAAATAATCATGGGAACCTTTTAATCATATTGAATTCGAAGATTTTTAATAATTAGGTATTGATGCGTTTTTTCTTTTTCTCCATCTTTTTGGATCCAATTACATTCTCAAATTTTATGTTTTTAGACAAGATTTGAGTCTAAATTTGAAGTATACCATCTCCTCTTTTGATTCTCATATTTAATTTGATTAAATATTGCTAAGAAGTGGGTTTAATCGGATAAGAAAGAGAAGGGATCTCAAACTTTTTTTTTTCTTTTTTACTCTTCCTATGCATGGAGATGAAGAACAAGACAAGGGCACATGGTTATGTAATAGGTACGTACCACATGCCCTCGCATATCCATGCAATGCACACGCACATTGCAAAGCAAGCCTTGTTTCCAAATCAAATGGACTAGGTTTAAGACCTAGTCTAATCCCCCCTTTTTCTTTTCTATTTTTTTTTCTTTGGCTTTTCCTAAATAAAAAGACTAAACTAAGTTTTAACCTGAAATAGACTACTTGTAAAGTTTGTACAATTTATTTTTTATCTAAGCTTAATTGAATTTTTTTTCTTATTCTTTTTTTTTTGTAATTTTTCTAAATTTTCTTTTTTGGGTTTTTTTTTTTGTAAATTTTCTATTTTTTTGTATTTTTCTAATTTTTTTTTGTTCTTTTTCTAAATTAAGACCCTTTACCATATTTTAAAAATTCTAAAATTAAAAGGGGTAAAAAATTGGGTGTTTACAGATACAACAAATATATAATTAATATATGTCACATCTCTTCAATACAACCTAACTACTATAGGCAAAATATTAAATCACATTTATAAAATATGACTCTTTTACTATTTTCAATATCACATTTCTTAAATGCAATTTAGGCTTGATATTTATACAATATCTTTCATTTAATCCATTTTCATGTAATTTTTTTTTCTAAAAAATAATAGACATGTCTTTCACCCGTCTTTTGGTGTAATTCTCTTTCTATGGTTAGTAGAACTAATTTAGTTATCTAGTCAGTACTCTCTATATTCCAGTTAATATGATTGTCTTTGGTTGCTCCCTTTATGTAGGATGCCAATCTTGTATGCCAAACTAATTAGCATGAGCTTTTTTATTGCAAGAGTTATATCATGTCAAAAATTTCCCAAAACACCTTATACTAATTTTTGAAACCCTAAATGTGTGATACATGCATTAAAACCTAGAAGCCAATAAGAGAGTTCTTAAGGAAAGAGGTTGATTGGCTAAGGTCAACTAATTCATGTGATTGTGTTATTAAAGATTAGGCTTTGGCTGGTTCCTCATGCATAACTCTTTGTTTTAACTATTTTCTTTTATTTTATATAGTTTACTAGTTTTTTATTGATAGGCCATTTTATTCATGGACCCTTCAAGCCTAATCTGACCTATCTAAGGCAAAAGCTAAGCTTTCTGAGCCCATTCCAACCTATCTCTATGCTTGAGCTCCATGTAGCCTAGGTGTCTCTAGTAAGATGCGAGTCAAGCTAGACCAAGTCACTTATGATCCTTGCCAACTTATGTTGAGTGTTCGACTGAAAACTTAACCTAGCTAAATGAAGATACTTGAAGTTTGAGGGACTTAGGCTATTAGTTTAGGTCAACCAAGTCTAGCCCATGAAACTCGTATACCTCTTCGCAAGAATAGTTGCCATAACAAGCAGTTATCAAGTATCTCTAAATTACATCCTGAGATTCTTGAAACATGCCTTCAACATGAAAGATATGCTCTCTTAATTTATTTTGGCCCCACTCTAATAAATAGGTGATGAGGCTTCTAGGTAACACCATTTACATGCACTTTTGCTACCTCAAATTTTGTTGTGTTGTCTCTCCTTCTCCTATAACACTAACTTAAGCATTGAATTGGCCTTGTCGAATAATCCCCCCAATTTTTCGTCTCACTTCATTTGTCTTATAGGCTATTTAAGGTTGTTGAAAGGCTCTCATAAGGTCAAAACTCTTCTAGTAAAAGTTAGAAACAACATTTTCCATTATGTTATTCGGTCTTATTAATTTCTTTTAGTAATTTATTAGGGATGTTTTCATATTTGTTATTTTTTATTTTTATGTATTACTCGATTGTTAAGGTATGTTTTCTATTAAGTTGTTTCCTTCCATAGATAGTTACGGTTTCTTTTATGAGCCTATAAATTGATATTGTATGCAATTAGTTTCAATTATAAGACCATGAATTAACAACTTTAAGTTTAGTAAAGCTTTGTAGTTTTTATGAATTGAGAGAGATTTGTTTCCACCTAATTCATAAATGATGAAAGTTTTCCTTTCTTTATTGACTTAGTTCTTATCTACTTAGATCTTATCTATCTAGTTACAACTTGTAGTGATTTTATTGATTAAGCTCCATGAGTCATTTTGAATTTCATTCAATACCTACGAGAGTTTCATAAGTAGTACATAATAACAATCTATGATTTAATCAAAAATCAATTCAATTTTATTACCCCTGTATAATATTGAATAATTAATTTTATTCATATCCATTTTCTTCATAGTTACACAAATATATACATGAGAAGCTACAAAAATACCTTCTTTATTTATTTTATCATTTTCGAAAGCCCTAAACCTAAGATTTTTTTATCTTTAGGTATCAGTTGATGTTCAATTCTCTTCATTTTTGTTTTAAAGCATTTAAAGGTGTACTATCCGTGAAGAAATTTTATGATGAGTACATTTTCACATTTTTTTTATTGGTAATATGGACATAGGGTTGTTAAAAAAATTGATTGTTTGTTAAGTATTATAAAAATTTATGGTTAACTTGTGATTTAATTGGAACTTATGGAATTAGATTGCTAATTTATGATTTGAGTTGTTAGATTTGAATTACATTAGAGTAATAAAGGATATAGAGAATAGTTTTTCTACACATATTAAGACTCAAGGAGGGCATTCTAAAGGATATAAAAATTTTTTTTACACGTATTAAGGCTTAAGGAGGGCATGGTTATTTTGTACTTATTAATGATAACCTTTCTTTTTTGATTATTGTGTGCTTATTAATGACAACCTTACCAATTTGATTCCGAACTAAGTAATGGAGAAATTAAGATAAGAAGTTATAAATTATCCATGTCTATATGAGCTTGTTCATTACAGTGAGGTCATCCGAGTAATGAAATAGACATAAGTAGTTCTTTATGAGGTAGTGCATTTGAGGATTCGGCTCTATGTTATATTAATTCATGAGTGATGACCATATAATTTTGCGAAAGTTGTGGAAAGTTTGGCAATGTTATGCATGATCTTATGAAGATATTATCAAAAAGGGAGGAAATTTTTTCTTAATGCCTTTGACCAAGGAGGAATCTAATAGGAACTAGAAAGAACTAAAAGTTAGGTACATAATTGGGTAAATAAAAGAAAACTCTACAATAATCCAATCAAGAAATCCGTTGAACTTGGACCTTATAGTAATGAGTTCAAAGAAACAATTGATAAGAAATGCACTAAATTAAAAATGCAAGGCAACTCAATTTATGAACATATCAATTCATTCTTTATGGATGGAGACCAACATTTCTTATTTTGTAACAATGCATAACCAATTAAAACATTATCGACAAATCCACCATTATGTATATGTATAAAAAACTGTCTTAATATTCTAATATCAATCTTTGAAGCAAATCTGAACATAATAAATTATATTAACTAGGTTCATGATGAATAGAAAGTAATCCGATTGTGTTTGCAAACCATTTTTCGTATTATTTAGAATTGTAGTCTTGATTTTGAATTTTGTAGGTAGTTTTTAATCTTAGAGGACAAACCAGTAGGGATGGATTTAGGGAGGGGGCCCATAGGGGCCTCAACCCCCTTAAGCTTAGGAAAAATTAATTTTTAATATTTTTATAAAAGAAAAAATATGTATACTAGATATACATTTTAAAGAGCAAAATGTAATATGAAATTAGGTATAACTTAGTGGTTAAATACTTAATGTTACAAACATAAGGTTTTAGGTTCAACTCTCTTGTTTGTCATTTTACTTTTCATCTGTACATTTATTGCATCCTTTTACTTTTCTTATATATATTTATTGTTTAAAAGATATTAGACCTTCTACATTTATTAAACTTTTTTTTTTAATTTTAATTAGTAATACACAGTAGATAATAATTGCATTCTTCATATTATAAATATTCCAGTCTTATCACATAAATTATTGTAAATAATACCAATTGTATGATTTCGTTTAATTAATTTATTTTTACAATTAATGTTATAAAAATGAATGTGAATTATTGAATAATTGATTGGGTAATAACTTATTTTCAAAATGATATTCCTTTTTTTAACATTGTTAATGAGACAATTAGACAAAGTTATTATAAAAAAATAATAATATAGTACTTATATCTATATCAATTTGTTTTTCTCACTATACTAGTAATTATTAACAAGATTCTCCAACATATATAAGATGTAAAATAATTATGGCGATAATAAGATATTTTTCATTAATAATTTTAATATTGATTTAATTAAAACAAGCCTGACCCCCTTAATTATATCATCCTAGTTTCGTCCCTATAAACTAGGTTTGAAGATGAATCTTCCCAAAGAAAGGAGATGATGCATGCATGGAAGATGTGAAGTTAATCAAAGAGTGACTAAGGATAATTGAATAGTTCATGAGATGAAAGTCATCCAAGATTACCTTTAGCTAGTTCTACATGCTTAACTAATCCTGTTAACTATTTTCTTTTCATCTATTTATTTATGTTAGTTTTCTAATATGTTTTTTAGTCTTATCGATTTCCCTTTAACCATTAAACTAGAGATATTTCTTATTTGATAGTTTTCATTTTTATGTATTAGTTGATAGGATATATTTCTTATTAAGTTGTTTCCTTTCATTTATAGCTAGAATTTATTTCATGAGCCTATAAATAGGTACATCAGTTATAATTATTAGACATTGGATTGATAACTTTAAGTCTTTTAATTTGTGGTTCTTATGAATTGAACCAGATGAAAGGTGTTTCTAATTAATCAATGATGAAAGTTTTCCTTTCTTTATTTGCTTAGCTTTCCTTAGTCTAGAAAAAGGATTATTCATTCCACCTCTATAAGATTAGTTGGACACCTTTTTAGTGAGAAATAGTAATATGGTGAATTTGTTGATCATACATAAAGTTGATCAATAGTTTGAGTACAAACCAGTTCAATTTCATTGTTCATGCATAATATCGAATCATGACTTTTGTTCATATTCATTTTATTTATAATTCACTAAGTACATTAAAATCTACAAAAGTACCTTCTTTATTTGTTTTATCAGTTTTAAAAAACTCTAAATCTAGGATCTTTGTCTCATTTAATATTAGAGCAACCTCAAATTCACATGAGTGTGTAATGATTTAGACAAGTATGAATGTCTCAAGATATGTGCTGAACTTTTTTCTCAAGATATGTGCTCCTTCAAAAATAATTATCCCAACTTTGTTAATAAAAGTTTCAATTTATTACATCAATTGTTGTTTATTTGATTAAGTGTATCTTAAGTTAGTAGATCATAAGTTTAACATGGTTAGTAAAAGATGATGGTAGGGATGGAGTGAATTGGTTGTTGTAGAAAACTTAAGCTCAATCTCAAATCAACCTCTTTTTAAGATTATCCTGCTGAAGCACTTAATATAATATCAAAGTTATGTACGTTTGTTTGCTTTTACTACAGTAATTCACTTAGATTCGCTAGTATAACTTAACAATAATAATAAGCAAGTAATTAGAGTAAATGAAAAAATAAGAAGGATAGAGAGATAAAGCCTTAATATATAAAGATTTAACCTCCTACCTCCGTCCTCTCCATCAGCACTACTAATTCAACCGCTAAAAATCTATCATTTCTTTTTAGAAGCAAGTACAAATGAGTCTTATAACTTTGACAACTCTAATAACACTTCATAGAAACTACCATCACCATGTCTATCTCAGTTCTCTTGGGTTCTCGTGATTGTTCATTAGTCCTAACCCCTTATTCCTTCACATTATAGGTCTTCACTTCTCATACTAAGTCCTTGACTCTAAACTATAGTTATAATAGAAAACTCATTATAACTCTCCAAACAAGATACTTCTTTTAAAAAGACATATACTTAATTACAATTGTCAAAAACTTCTTGAGCTATTTGCTAGTAGGATATTACGTAACATTTCAATTTTCAGAAGAAAGTTCTTAATAGCAATACCTAGTCAAGTACATCATATTCAATTGTTCTTCTTCCTCTGTTTTTCTAATATTTGATTTCAATTTAAATAGAGATTAAGCTTTGTCTAAAATATAATGATCTCCATATCACAATGATCACAATGGATAGAAAATTGATTCCCACATATTCAAAAACCTTTTGAAATAGTTACCTAATGGCTAGTTACCTAATGGCTAAAGCAAAATGACTAAGGAAGTATTTCAAATTCAAAAATGTAGCTATGATTTTATAAAATAAGATCCTTTCATAAAATGTTTCTTTCTTATAGAAACTTAAGTCCATAGACACTAGCAAATGTGCTTACCAAAAATAGATTTAGTTATTTCTTAAACATGTACGGTGCATAACTAAGTTTTTTGTTTTTGCCAAATACTTTTTCTTAAAGGGAAATAAAGCCATGTTGCATATAGATGTCACTAATAAAATTCTTTTTATCTAATAGACTTTTATTCAAAAACTTTCATTTGAGTGTATATTGAGGATCTTGTAGACCATTGGTAGTATAATAAGATTCATTCTTATACTCTTGCCCAAGTTGTTACCTAGATGTACTTAGTTATTAAGTGCTCGATCTTCAAATTTGGTTCTTCTAAATTCTCCTTATTTGCTTCTACTTCTCCTTTTAATACTTGTAAGCAACTCATTATAACAATAAAATTAAGAAACTAAGTTACTTATAGTCTCCCCTTTTATTAAGTGAAAATTCAACAATAGGGAAAACAAACATCTAATAACAATTAATGTTCTTCCTAAACCTTAGCATAAATAAATATTAAGCATTCATAAGATTTATCAAAGTATTAGTAGGTTTTTTAACCATAAAATAAAAATCAACTATACACAATCACATTTCACAAGTCTTAAGAATTATAAGTCAAAATATCAAGTAAAAAGCTTATAAAAAGACTAATAAAAGTCTTCCATTGTCGATTTACATACAACCTCCACCTTCAAAATCTACGCTTTGCCTTTTCAAAAAAACCCTTACGTAACTGCTCTAACTTTATGTCTACCTCCTTCAGGTAAATATCTATATCTGCTACTTAAGATCTCCCCTGGTCTAGCGAGACTAATACCAATACCTACAGCTGTAGCAATAGCATCCTTCTCTACTAACTCTTGCACACTTGATATACTTATGCCAAAATATTAATAACTATCATCTCATCATTCTTATATCAAATAAAAGGTGCTTATGGTTGCTTCTCCGTACTCTGAGCTAAACTAGTTTTTCTTATCATTAAACATTTCCCCCCTTTTTTGGTTCATGATTGCTGTGAATAGAAAATTCAGTTTTGGGATTAATTTTAATCAAACAAGCCTCAAGATGATTCATTTTGTTTGAAATTTGTCCCATCATTCCTACTGTAGAGTCAAAGCCCTTGGAGAGTTGACTAAGACCGTTTAGGACAAGATTAATTATGCTTCTCATCAAATGCTATGTTTAAAAAAAAAAAAAGAAGTAATCTCTCCTAAATAAGAAGTCACAATAGTGAAAGATTCTAACATATCAGTAGGAAGGGATGAAAGATCCAAGTTTTTAGAAAGTGCTACTTTTCTCACTCATTTTAGGTCTCAACTCTATTTCTCTAGTAAGGCTTGTTTAGAAAACACTAAAGTTATTGTCCTTATCATACTAGCAATCTTCCATTACACTTAAAAGCAAACTTTTGAGAGTTATATGGCTAATTTCCCTTACCCCTCTAAAATCCTTAGAAAAGGCACTCAAATAAAGGAAACAATATATTCATTGAGTCACTAGGATCTTATTTACCCCTAAATAGGTTTACCTACATTATAGATTGGCACTACTATAGTATTACAAGAAGAGTGTTGTCAATAGGATTTTGCTAGTAGAATATGAAGCAATTGGGCTTTGTGCAAGTACTTAGTAGGCTTGCAAAAGAAAACATAGTGAGAGGCATCATAAGGTTATCCAGCGTGGTCACTCTGATACATTAGCATTCGTACATAAGAGAACGAGCAAGTGAGGTCGAAGTACACAAGGTAGGCTTAATGTGTAAAGAAGTGAAAGTAGTTTATCATTGAAGCACTTAAGGCTATTTATAAAAGAAGGCCACCATAAATCTTAGAGCACGTTTAACATTTTGGCACATCTACATGATCTAAGTAATAGGAACATGAAGTTTAATGTATTCTAGAATGGTAGGGACATGGTTGTTGACTAGGTCTTAAAGCCTTATCCGCATATCTAATAATTGTTATGACCATCTTATTGCCAGGCTGGTCATCGGAGGATGTTGACTTATCTAGAGACGCTTCTAAGAGATTAGTCTGTAAGTTGATCAAGTCAAGTGCTAGTGGATCAAGATAGTAATGGGCCCAATTAGGTCGGTATAAGGTCAAATCAGTCAATGTAGGCCTAAGGGACTTATGTGCAAAACTATCATATCAATACTTGCGCAACCCCTCCCCCTCCTTACCCTCTAAGTATAGTTTCATTGCCGATAGGTTGGCAAGAAGAGTAGGTAGCTGAATGGGCTCTTTAGGCGTACAATAGAGTTAATCTTGGAGGTATCCATCATGTTAAGTGACCAATTTGATATGGTAGGGAGCTACCTTGGTGTTCGTTGGGGAGGAGGCCATTGTGTTAAGCTTGGCTTCCATCTTAGGTGAAGTATCCCATAGGGCCAGTTAGGTCTTTCATATCCTAACCATCTCGAGTACTCAAAGGATCAGGTGCCAAACTTAAGAGTCGAGGTACCGATCTCATTGAGCATAGGGAAGTACCAAGCTGAGCGGTTGATCTTAGTTGATGCCATGCAATTGTGTTTTGGGGCCGAGGTCATACCCTCAGGGCCAAGGAGATTTAAGTCACTTATGCTAGGCAAACTGATTACCCAGGCTTTTTGTTGCCGATATGCCATGGTAAGAAGAGGAGTTGTTTAGTTGGTGAAATGTTATGGTGGGTAGAAAAGCTAAGGAGTCACCAACAAAGCTTGTTAAAGAAGCTAAGCCTTTCAAATTCCAAACATGGCATGCTATCTTGAGATGTAATTAATGTGGCATGATAGATATCATGTCCATATAGTTAAACTTGCGGTTTAATCCATTTTCTCGCATTAATCTCAATCATCCAATTCAAACATTATCCACGTATAAGCATCACAACAGTATGAAGTAACTGTACCTCTTTAGATGCTATTACGCCCCGAAGCAGCAGAGTTGTAACAATCACGTCGTGCAAACCATTCTAAAATAGAAGCTGACCATACAGCCATACATCTTAGACCTAATTTACATAAGGCATCCAAAGTCGCTTTGAAATAAACAATTCATAAATTAAATAAGTTATTTACTTAAGAAAGTATGAAAACATATACATACACTAAGATTCAAGTATTATAAATAATGTTTTTAGGGTTTTATTATCCTATACATTTTAAGTAATACATTATTTGAAAATAAAAGATTCTAAATAAAAGCTAAGACCCTAAAGATATATCTGTGCATCTGATGTATTTCCTCACTCTTTAGGATCCAATAATTGCTAGCTTCAGGGTAATATAAGCCGCTTCTTAACTAACACTTGCAACAAGTCTATGGAGATGTAAACAACCACAACTCAGTAAGTTAGGACAAAAACTTAAAAACCATATAGCAAACACAAATAGGATTATCAACCAAATTATTAGGTGCAATGCAAGCTTAAGCAAAAACCATCGCACGACGTTGTCTGGCCCGTTATGAGATTAAAGAAATTGTACCGACTCTAATATAAGTTAAGGAGTTTCCATTAATACAACAGCTCATGACCAAACTAAAGCTTATGCAATGGAGACACCGCTCCTCTCGCAACTACCTTTAAACCATTGACTTTACCCTTGCCATAACCTCCTCACCTGTCACTTAGTTTGACTAAGGATGAAGAAGGGATCAATTATGCCATCCAACGCTATTCCTTTCGAAAAGGTCAGTATTTAGTCGGAGGATCCTAATGTTTCCCTAATGGGTTGCTATGCATATCCAATTTAAAATTTATGAGTCAAATATTTGGTTAAGTCCATTTTAGGGTGATCAATCGTTTTATACAACTCACATAATACAAGTTAAAGCAGCACATTAACATCATATCATCAGCTTTAAACAAGCACATACACATAGTCAACAATCAAGTACAATTTCAAGTCTCCAAGTATTACAAATTTATACTCTAAAATACAATAATGTATTAATCCCAACTTACCTAGACTCATCACTTACTCGGTTAAGGTAGGACTCGCTCAGTCTATTGCCAATGATCCCTATAATACCAAAGTTATTTTAGATTTCACATAATTGTCATAGATTAGTTTTATTTGATAAAACTTATTGTTATCTTTGGCTTAAGGTTTAATATACTCAATTATCTAGATTCTCAAGCCTTTTACAATTATTCTTGATTTGGGCTAGGTTCGGGTTTAGTTTTCCCATCGATTTCTAAATTAGGTTCTAGTTTTGCTTTTATGTATGATTTTATACGTAAACCCTAGAAACCCATTTTAATCCATAATGTGAAATTAATCACATTACTTCCAAGTATTCTAAATATCATAATTATCCCTAATTAGTATTTTATTCTACCCAATACACTTAAATCCTTATTAGTGTATCGAATTTATTTTTAATGTGAAATTTTTTTACATATTTCATACAAATACTTAAATTTAAGTTTTCTACTAGATTTATTATATATTCTTATTATTAGTGTAATATCAATTTTTATTCTAATATTTTTTATTTATTATAATTCTAATTTTTCATATTATATATTATTACCTATTATGTACATAATACACATCTAATGTTTCTATCATTCCAAATATCATCTCCCAACATCAATTAACATTACAAAATATCTAAATTCATCACAAATCAGATTTTATACCTAATTACCCTAATTTGCAAAATTGACTTAAAATTTACTATTTTTCCTATTACTTATATGTTACAAAATGCCCTAATAATTACATCCAACCCTTTAAATGCTACAAAGAGCATACTCTATCGGATTTTAACATCCTAAAACATGTAATTATGTACCAAATTAGTAATTATCTATCTAATTACCTAATTAGCCCTAATTTACCATTTTATGCTTCATTTTAATGCCTAAAAATTATCTAAAAATTTCAAAAATTAATTTTTGAAAAAGGGCTTTATAGCACTATTATATAACCCCTAAGTAGTCTACATAAAAATTTGGACTCAAAACTATACTACTAAAATTATTTACTTCTAAACCGAAACATATTTGGTTTTACATGACTTTTTAAGCACCATATATCATGGGACATATTTTTATCAAAATGATATTTTTCCTAAAAACTTCATACAAAAATATTTCAAAATATCAAATTTCATAATTTTATAATTATTTTTAGTATTTTTAACAAAATAAGACAAATCAAAACAAAGATCAGAGTTACCAGAATTGGTGGCTCCAACCACCAAGGCCTTTTCTGCCAACTTGGGTGTTGTTACCATCATATGGTGGTGGTGGCTATCCACTCTTAGATTGTCGTCAGGTTTTGGATCTCCTTAAAACCCCTGTTTGCACGCAAATTTTGTAATTTTTTTTAAAAATATCCTTTTTTTCTTTTCTCTCTTCTCCATATTTTTTCTACGTCCTAAACTGACTAAATGAGGAGTGAGAGTGAGTTTTCTAAATTTATAGGGTGCTTAGATATTTTTTTGCATTAATTTTGAGGTGACATTAACCTTATCTTCTTTCAAATTGCCTTTTTTGTTGTGTTAATTTAATTAGCTAATTTTTTTCTTTCTTTCTCCGGTTACAACAACCACTTTCTACACAATTCCACATTTTTCCATAATTTTCCTAATTTTTCTTTAATTATACATGTATTTTATTTAATTATTTAACATTATTTTAGCTTTTTCACATATTTTAAGCAATTACGTGTATTTCTACCTACACATAAATACATATATGGTATAAATAAATACTCATAAATATTATTTAAGTTATTTTATGATTTTTAGTATACATGTAATTTATCCTTATTGATTCATTAGTTGCCATAATTTGTTCTAAGCGTTTCTGATAAATAATAGACAATTTTCAAAAAAATATAATATTATATTAATTAATCATTTTATTACTTGTTTTCCTAAATTTAAATTTATGAAAAAATTTAGGTTACATCAAATAATTTGTTCGATTACCCTAAATTTTACAAACCAAACCCCAAGTAACTGATTACGGGGCTTATATATCCCAATAACCACAAAATACTTTTCTTGATGCTTGGAGTCCGTAAATACCCTTTAGGCCAGCATTTTTCACAATTTACTCACTTTGCGATCCTACTCTCTCTTGTAAATTATCTTGTTTCTTCGACTTTCTTCTATGTTCTTTCCCTGTTTGTTCTTTTCTTTTAAGTATGAATATGTCGAACTTCGGTGAGTCAAATTCTTCTAAGTACCAATTGACTTCTTCCGAGTCTAAGACAGCTAAGGAGCCTATTCCCATATCAATGGTAGCTAGAGAAGCTTCATTGGCACCGGTACAAACAGAGAGGGGTTCTTCGAAGATTGTGGCTATGGAGATAAATAGAGTAGATCTTATCAATGCTATCTCCTGTGATGTGTATCCTTATAATGAGGTCGGTGTAAAAGAGATAGTCAATTTATTTGACAAGCTAAACAGTAGCCCTAAGCCAAATGGACAAATGAGTAACTATAAGTCGTGCAACATGAATTATTGTTTGTAGAATTTCTTCATTGAGAGCTTGACCGGTATGGCACTTCATGTGCCAAGGGCTAACAAGAGAGTGACTCTCCTTTTTAGGAGGTACTTTGCTATTAATGAGAAGTGCTTCGAGTTTAGGATGCACCTCCCTTTTAGTAAAATTGAGAAGGATCCCTTCAACTACCATAAGGTCTATCCTGCTCATAACACTCTAAATGGATAAAGGATTTTAAGGGTGTATCAAGCCTTTGTGAATACTTAGTAGTGTAGGCTACCTTGTAATTATCCAAATTTAATTATTTATGGAAGATAAGGGTGGATGTGTATCTAGAACCATCCTGGCAAAAAAAATTTTAGTAGATTAGACTCATTCATGAAGCGTTGGAAGGACAAGTTCATGATGGTAGAGTTTTCCAAAAAGGCTAATCTTGAGGCCATGATGGAGACCAATGCCTTCATCGCCTTGAGGCATAAGTAGCCGATCAATTTCAAGGAGATAGTACAAAGATACTTCTCCAAGACAATTTCCCAACTATTTTTTAGCATAGAGACGGTTATGATGAAAAGGTGGTTAGAAGGTATGTGCTTAAACTCCAATGCAACTGACCCCTTCGTCATACCAACGTAGGCTTATAAGAATCTACTCTCTATCCATCATCGTTTGTATCACGCCCCGAAGCGGCAGAGTCGTAACAGCCCCGCCGTATAAACCATCCTAAGATAGAAGTTAGCCTTACAACCGTTATCTTAGACTTGATCTATACAAGGCGTCTACGACTAACCCGCTTTGAAGTAAACAGTTTGTAATTTAAATAAATCATGTACCTAAGAAAGTGAAGAAATATATATATACACTATCATTCAATTATTGAAATTCAAGTTTATAATAATTCTCCATAACATATTTCCTAGTTATACATTATTCAGAAATGAAAAGTAATAAAATATGTGTTGATTCTTCAATGTTTTTCCTCACTCCTCAGGATCCAGCAGTTGATAGCTTCAGAGTAGTTGTTGCCACTTCTTAGCCAGCACCTACACGACGTCTATAAGGATGTGAGCAACCACAGCTCAGTAAGTTAGGATGGAGGACTTAAAACTATACCATAAACACAATAAGGTTTTCAATCAACTTATTAGGTGCAATGCATGTGCAAGCAAATGCCATCGCACGACGTTGTCTGGCTCGTCGTGAGATTAGAGAAATTGCGCCCGCTCTAATCCGAGTTAAGGAGTTGCCATTAATGTAACAGCTCACGACCAAACCCAGGCTTATATAATGGAGACCTCGCTCTTCCTACGACTACCTTCGAACCATTGTCTTCACCCTCGCCGCGACCTCCTCTCCTATCACTTAGTTCGACTAAGGATGAAGAAGGGACCATTTTGCAATCCTGTGCTATCCCTTTCGAAGGGGTCGGTATTTGGCCGGAGAGTCCTAAGTTCTCCTAACTGGTTGCCATGCATATCTGATTATGATTACTGGTCGTATATTTGATTAAGTCCAGTTTAGGGTGATCAATCATTTCATACAAATCATATAATACATGCAAGAGCAACAAACAGAATCATAGTATCACCCATAATCAAGCACATGCACACATCTAACTATCTAACAAGCACATGCACACATCCAACTATCTAACAAGCACAACCAAGCATAATCTCAAGCCTCTCAAAATATAGCATTGTATTAATCTCAACTTACCTCGACTCCTCACTCACTCACTCGAGGTCCAATTTGCTCAAGCCATCGCCGATCATCCCTATAACACAAACATGGTTTCAGTTTTTCATATAACTGTTATAGGTTCGTTTTATCCTATAACGAATATTGTTATGTGTTATATAGGGTTTAATATACCTAATTATCTAGGTCTTAAGTCTTTTACAATTATTCTAGGTTTGGGGTTAGGTTCGGGTTCGGTTTCCGTTTCCGCATCAATTCCTAAATTAGGTTTTAGTTCAATTTCTAAGTCCTAAACATGCTCGAATCCTAATGTGAAATTAGTCACATTAAGCTCGAGTATTCAAATATCCTATTGGATCTTAATTTAGTATTCTAAGCTATTTGGTACACGCTAGTCCTAATTAGAGTATCGGATTTATCACCGATGTGAGAAAATCTTACTTTTTTATATAATTACCTAAAATTCAATCTTAATTCAGATTTAATATTATTCTGATTTTTACTCTAATATTATCTAAATAACCCTTTTTTTTAGATGTATTAATTTACAATTTCACATATTACTAATTTCTTATATTAATTACCTAATTTCCTAAATTAACCATACTTAATTCTCCAAAGGTTAGGATTAGGGTTCTACATCAGAAATTAACATCCCTAAACATTTAATTACTATCTAAATCAGTAATTAATATCTTAATCACCTAATTAACCCCAAATTACCCAATTTTTCCATCATTTTAGGGCTAAAAATTAACTTAAAAATTATGAAAATTAATTTTAAAAAAATAGCTTCATAGCACTATTCTATATCACATGAGCATCCTACAAAAAAAAAAAATTGAACTCCAAACTACACTCCTAAGCCTATTTATTTTCCGTTCTAATTATGCTCGGTTTTGCACGATTTCTTAAGGACCCTATATTTTCAGACGTGATTAAACTAAATCACTATTTTTCCCTAAATATGCATACAATAAAACCTCAGAATAACAAGTTTTATAATTTTATAAAACTATTTACTATTTTTACAAAATTACACAGGAATCGGGCTGGAAATCGGACTCACCAGTCTGGGTGGCTCTGGCCACCGCCGGCCACCATGGTCTTGTCAGTCGGCCTGGGCGCTGCCACCACCGTGTAGTGGTGGTGGCCGTCCACTCCCAGCTGCCCGTCGGGTCTGGGTTCTCCTTTGTGGCCCTAACTGCACAGTTTTCCTTTTCGTTTTTTTTTCTTTGGTTTTTCTCTCAATTTTTGCCCCTCTCTAATTTTCTCTGATTTCTAACTGTCCAAATGAGCTTTTGAATTTTTCTTGCTATTTATAGAGCTTTAGTGTAATTATTGTGCATTAATTAGACATGACTTTGCCCAATTTCCTTGATTTTTGGCTTCTGTGTTGTCTAATTTTAATTGGTTAATTTTTATTTTGTGGATTTTGACCTGCCACGACCTGATTTGGATCATTCTTGATTTTTCCTGATTTTTCTTGATTTTTTCTTAATTAATTATGAATTTTCTTTAATTATTTAGTATAATTTTAGCACATTTCGCGTATTTTAAGTAATTACGCGTATTTATACCTACATGTAAATTCATATATAGTACAAATAAATATTCCTAAATATTATTTAGGTTATTTTATAACTTTTAGTATACATATAATTTATCTCTAGCGATTTGTTAAGTATCGGAATGCATTTTACGCATTTTCAATAAATAACGAGGTATATACTTAAAATTTGAAAATTTTGTAGTCTCCTATTTTATTACTTATTTTTTTAAATTCAAACTTACAGGATCAGTTTATTAATATTTCGAGCTTTACTTTATAATTTAGGCTCAATCAAGTCTTTCAACCGATCAAAACCTCGGATTACTAGTTTTTGGGCTTACAGTTTAAGGAACAAGGATTCCTCCTAACTCGTGCTAGACATGACGTAGTTTGTAAGTATTCATCAAAGTTTATTTTTGTATTAACTGTGCTCATTTTATTTTGTAGGTGAGAAGTTGGCACATTCTGGAAAGTTGCCCTAGCCTGGTGGATTGGATCTCTTGAGGTAGTAGGAAACTAAGGTAACCAAGCGCCAAAAGCTAAAGTCTAACACTAAGGAAACAAGCTAGAAGAGGCAGCCAATTATGAAAGCAATCCCTTTGACCACCGTCATCATAAGGTTAACCATAGTTGTGCCAACTTCTACTACAACATTAATGGCTTCTTCTCCAACTATTGTAGAGGAGCAAACACTAGCCACAACGCAGATCAAGGTGGTTGAGTTGTCTTCCCCTTCAACCAATGCAAGCAAGGGGAAGACTCCGGAGGTAGTTACTAATGAAATCCAAGTCAACCAAAAGAAGAAGTTTCCAAACGTGATCGAGGCAAGTGTATAGCCTTAAAAGAGGGTTTATGAGCTTACTCTAATGGAGGGGTACAAGAGGATTGACAAGGTACAGCCAAGGACCCAAAAATAGAGGCCATTTAGGCATACCCCAAAATAGATGCAATTTTTATAAGGTAGGGAGCCTTCCTCTAACCCATCCCCACAAGCTATAGACCAAATGGCAGTGTAGGCAACCCATTTTTGCCCCTTTATTCTTTTTAAAATTTCCTTAAATAATGAAAAGGGTCTTAATTAAAAAAAAAGCAAAAAAGTAGAAAATAAAAATATATACAAAATAAATTAGAAAATTGAAAGAAAATAAAAGAAAAATTAAAGAAACTTGGTAAAATGAAAAAAAAAATAGAAAGATAGAATTTTTAATAGAATGGAAGTTCTTTAGGAACATAGAAATTTCTTATTTTATGGTAAAATAGATTTTTTAGAAAAATGTTGTGTTGAGTCATTAGGTAGATTAATTTATTTGCATAGTTTTTATAGAATAATTTAGGTTGCTATAAAGCTTATATATAATTTAGCTACAACTATTTTAAAACACGAGCTAACAACCCAATTAGTTAAACACATTGACTTAGCATTGATAAGAGTGAGAGGTTGAAGGTTCAAATCCTACCATGCACAAAAAGTGCATTTTTCAATTTTAAAATTACACCAAGGCCAAGTGTCACTTCGTGATAGGTCTGCGTATCATACCTTACACGTGGCGATAGCTGACTGGTCCATGTGATTGATGTGGTGCCACATGTACACTACATTAGCATTGTCTTCTACACAAGCAAACACATCAAAAGAACTAAAACTTGCTATTTTCGAACCTCTTTCTTTCTATCCATTTTTTGACCATTTTTCACCAAAGTCAATCTAAATCCTTTCCATTTTTGTGTTGCCAACATGGAATAGTACCAATTGAGCCCAAGAATGCGTCTTGATTAGTCCATTTCATGGATTAAATTGAGCTCAAAAAACAAAAAAAATTATAAACCATGTCCCATACAGCTTGGAAAATCCAATCCTTTTTCACTAAAATTTTTTTATTGCGAACTATGATTGACAATTGCTAATGTCCTAGTGACTATCTTCTTCAATCAAACCTAAGCTTTCCATGATTTTAAAGACAAATCAAGCAAAACAACTCAAACCCGAGTGGTCGTGATCCGCCATATTCAAACCTTCCAAGCTTAATTCATGCTCCCAAACTATAAATGGAGGCCTTGTAATCATATTTGCACACAAATCATAGCTTAAAACACTTTCTACAAGCACACTCAAAAGCTTTCTGTCTCTACTACATCGCTTCTCTCTCAGTAAGATTCACGTAAGCTCAAAGCTTTTCAAGCTAAGATCAGCTACTCTAAGAACTCCCCAACACCTAAGCTTTCAAACCCATACACACCAACTCGCAACCATGCCTTCTAGACACACGATAAGGCTTCTACTATAAAGCCTTAACCCTAACCATGACCACCTTGCCAATCTTCACCCCACACTACTCCTCAGCCAAAACTAGTGCCACAGTTGTGCTTGTAGCATCCAAAAACCTAATACCTAACCCCCTTTCGAAGCTTAACAACTGCCACTTTAAGGAAACACTAACACCTATAGCTGTTTGAAGTCCAACCATTGAAAACCACCAATAGATCCTACGGAACCTTCATCAAAACCCTCTTATCCAATAAAAAAAACTCACGAATATGCCACTTTTCTATCATTTAGGTATCTGGAACTACTCGAGATACATCATCCATTGCATGGAGCTACCCCTATTTAGTTTTACATGCATGGTACATACTAACCCAACCTAAGCCTGCTTATCCAACCAAAAGTTCGAAATCGAACTGCCCCTAACTTGCATCCTAACTCCACTAAGTCCAACTCCTTCTTTCCTTTGTTTTTTTTTTTTTTGTATTATTATTTTTTCTTTTTTGAACTTATTTACCTATTTCTATTATTTAAAAGGAAAAAAGAAAAAGTAGATAATAGAAAAGGAAAAAATAAAGGTTTTCTTTTTAATATTTTTCTTTCGAAATAAAAGCTTTTTTTTTCTTTTCAACCTTTAAGAAATTTTACTTAAAAAAAAAGTTCTTTCACTTAGAAAAAATATTTTCAAAAATAAAATTTAATTAACCCTATCTTCAAAATTAAGACTTCCTTGAGAATTTTCCAAAAAGGAATATATTATCAAAATTAAGACCCTTTTAAAGTTTTCTTTAAATAAAACTAAATTAATAAAAATGTAAATTCAATTGTTTTCTGATATTAAACGAGGTTAACACATTAAATTTTTATAAAAGAATGAATTAGGGAAAGTCTAATCTCGAATAGTAGGTACATAGGTACCTGTAGACAATTACAAGGCAACTTAAAATAGGAATTTTTATTTTATTTTTAGATTTGCAAATAAATTTATTTTCTTATTTGCTTCTTATTTTTGTAAATAGAATTAATTTTCTTTAATTGTATTAAAGTTCATCTTTAATATTAAAAAAAAAAGGTTATTTTGAAAAATAAAGCTAAACTCAAAAAGTTAAAGTGGTACGTATTAGGGTTTAATAAGATAGCTCCTAAACTTAGATATTTGTTTTCTCAAAATCTTTTCAAAAGATTTTCAAAATTGCAAGCTAGTGGTAAATTAGAATCGATATGCTTAATCGATTCTAATTTAATCACTTTTCCCAATCTTACCGGGTGACGACTCAAAACATTTTCAAAATGAAAGAAACTAGGTTTTCCTTAATTCTTGTCAAAAATTTAAACTAAATAAGTATTAGTTTAGATAAGATTAAGGAAAATGAAAACCAAAATTTTAACTTCGATAAGGGGAAACAAATCAAGGCGAAGTAAGGGAGTGTTATTTCTTAGGAGCAGTTCCTGGGGCATTTTGAAATATAACTTACTCGTCTCTGGACGAGGTCTCCACCAGGCAGGCTCAGGGGAAGACCTTATGCACCCAATGGTCTATTTAGGAAAGTGACCTAATTTTGTCCTAACGAGACCTCAATTATCAAGCTCTCTAGGTCTTACACTCCAATGGATTGGTGTCTTCTAAAGAAGGATTTGGAGATAAAGTTCCATGACATTCTAGATCTTCGATGGCATCTGTATGCCTTATCTTGTAAGGTGAGTTATAGTCACTTGAGATTCTTCATGTAATATTTCACCATCATAGTTACTAACTATCATCTACATTTTGACTTGCATAGTATAATGAGCTAGTACTCATGTGGCTTATGCATTGCAGTTCACTAGGTAAAGCAAGTATAAGTATAATTAAAGGATAAAAGATAGAAGAAAATCGAACTATCTTTTAAGTATCGACGTTATCGTCGAAAACAAAGGAGAGCTAATAAAAAGTATGTACGTGTTTTGCAATAAAGGGAGAGCTGGAGGTTGAGCTAAAAAGGAAGGAGTAGAAGGAAGAGGAGGCTCTGAAGAAGGCTGTTGAGTAGATTGTTAAGTAGCGAAGGAAAGTCGAATAGAACAAAAGTCCAAAGTCGACCTAACCAGATAACTAAAAGAGGAATGACAGGCTCGAGCTGAGCTCGACGAGTGGAATTGAGTACTCAATGCATTAATCTCCAAGATGTAAGTTGAGTTGACCTTAAAGGGTGAAGAATGAGTTTCGATTAGGAACCTCTTGATGAGCTTAGCCAATCAGAAGGGCGAGTTGGAGAGGAAGATAAAAGAGCTCCAAAAGGAGGCTGGTGAAATAAAGGAGTTAATCATTAGCTTCAAGAAGAGGGATGTCATACATGCTTCTACCAAAAAGAAGGCTCGCTCATCCTTCTTCACCTCAATGAAATGGAAGGATGAGTGTAAGGATATCGAGGTTAGGACAAGCCTAGTGATCTAAGATTGAGTACTTAAAGTACACCTCGACCTGGATTTTGAATTCTTGGACTTACTTAGTAGACCTACCTATAAAGAGGCTAAGGAGGCAAAAAGTAAGGTAGCCACCCTTACCACTTAGGCAGTCCAAGATGATGTCCCCCAACCTCTCCTACTAAATACACTCCGCAAAAGGTTGCGCTAAAAGATGACTAGTTGAAGGATCAAGGTTGAACAAAGCTCCCTTCAAAGGGTTAAGGCCAGGTTGGTCTTTGGTAGACAAGTCCAACCTAAGGACACTCTTCCTTCCCCTTCTCCTTCTCAGGCTCTTTCAGATCAAACTCTATTGGATCAGTCTTTTAAGTAGATTGGGGCACTAAACTTCTTCATTCCACCAAACTTGGTTGATTTAAAGTAGATGGCTCAACTTTTCCTTCTTTTTTTTTCCTTTTGCTATTTTTGTTTCTTTGTTTCTTGTAAATGGTCATATTATAAGAGAACAACCTGTAAGGATTGATTCTAGCCGACATGCCGGTCTTACCTTTTATACCCATACATGATGTAATGGAAATTTGACTTTTTCATTTTATCATTGTATCTTTAATATTTAGCGTATTTTTGAGGGGTTAATTGTGGTTTGGGTTACTTAGTTGAAGAGTTAATGTCACCCTTTAATAAGACCGTTCAACCATACGTGGTTTAGGTCTTATTAAGTGCTAGGCTAGTGGTGTTCCAGTCTACTCAGTAGGAGTTCCTTAGTTTTGCAAAAGGGTATACCCTATCACCAAGGTTATTAGATGAGGGTTAAGCCGGTAATGTTCAAACCTACCTTGGGTTAAAGAGGTATAACAGTCAAGAGTCCTTATAAGGACCTTACACTTACATGTTCATTCACTCGCCGTGGGCTTGGACAACACAATCTAAAATAAATATTAGTGCTCGAATAAAGATAAGCATAGAGTAATTGGGAATGAAATTTCATTACTTGCAATTGATAAGTATACTGGTCATAATTACAAGGATAATCAAAGTATAATCTTAAATTGTTGGCATTCCATGTGCATGGGATGAGCTCTCCATCGAGCCTTTCAAGTCTGTAAACACCATTCCTTAAGTTTTCCCTTACTTTAACCTAGTATTCTTAATTAGGAGCCAACTTCCCTTGTCCTTTCTACAAGGCTATAGCTTGTAGTCTTCTGTAAACTAGGTTTTCAACTTTAAATTCCTTATGTTTGACCTTTTTATCACAATACTTGGCCACCTTGCGTTGATAAGCAACCACCTGAGCTGTTGCAAGGTTTCAAATCTCTTTTATTGTGTCTATGTGGCTTATAAGATAAACTCATTTACGAGCACATTGAAGGATTGGGTTCTGATGTTAAGAGGCTCCAATTATATTGGCAAGATGGCTTCCGAACTAAAAGCTAGGCAAAATGGAGTTTCACCAATCAACGTACAATGAGTGATCCTGTATCCTTACAAGATGTTTAGAAGCTCATCTTCCCATTTGCCCATTTAACCTGAGCTCAGTTTACCCTCTTCTTAATGCTATCGAAGATGATATGATTGGTTGCCTCGACTTATCTATTAGACTGGGGATGTGCAATCGATGTGAAATGAGGGTTGATGTGATGTTTGGCATAGAAATCTCTAAACTTCAAGTTGTCAAACTAACACCTATTACACATTGTAAGGGTATAAGGAACCTCGAACCTCAAGAGGATGTTATTATGCACAAAGGATTCCGTACTTCTCTTTATAATCTTGGCGACGGTCTTAGCCTCAACCTGCTTGGTGAAATAGTCAACGATCACTATTATGAACTGTCATCCTCTGAATGCCTTTGGAAGGTACTAAGAATGTTAATGCTGTTATGCCTCAAAGCTACAGAATCGCAACAGTCTCGTTATATAAATCAACCTATAACAGTAACTAACCTCACAGTCCCTATTATAGATTTAATTTACACAAAGCGTCAACGACTCCTCGCTTTGAAGTAAACAGCTTAATTAAGAATTAAGCTAAAATTAACATAAAAAGCTAGAACCTTAAGTCATATATATATACATAATTACATCCATATTGTCTTATAATCCCAAGAAATTATACATACTACAGTAGTCAGCTAACTTACACATCGCATCGATCCATAAACCTAAAATATATTAACAAAATGGTAAAAGACTCAATCGTACATACAATTGATCATCATTCCCCTATAGTTTCAAAAAGAAATTGACCTCAGGATAATTGTACTATGGCATATCAATCAGAACTTGCAAAAAAATCTATATGGGTATAAGCAACTACAGCTCAATAAGTTAGGTTGGAGACTTATGAATACATAACAAATACAAACATGATTGTCAATCAATTAATTATATACAATACAACAAGCAAATGCTATTACATAACGTAGTTCGATTCATTGTGAAATCAAAGTAATTTCACCTACTCTAATCCAGATTGAAGAATTTTTATGTTTATGCAACAACTTGCAACCAAACCCAAGTTTGTGCAATGGAGACATCGCTCCCCCCAAGACTATCCTTCAAACCATTGTCCTCATCTTTACTGCAACCTTCTCTCCTATTACTTAGTTTAGCTAAGGATGAAGAAAAAAGCATTATGCTATCTAATGTTATCTTTTTCGTAAGTGTCAGTGTTTAGTTAAAGAATCCTAATTGTCCCCTAAAGGGTTGCAATGCATGTTTAATTAAGGTATTTAGGTTGGTTATGATTAGGTACGATTTAGGGTAATCAACCAATTTCACACCATTCAACTCGCATTAATCACCAACCGCAATATAGATTTCAGTACAAAGTCAATTACGCATATAACTACCTATAAACATAATCATACACAATCCTAAGCCTCTGAATACTTTAAAATAGCACTCCAAAATATGATGATATTAAACCCAACTTACTTGGAATCCTTGGTTCTCACTTAACTTATCATAGGTTGACTTATCTCTTCATCTCCTATAACATAATTACTCTTTTAGTATTTATATTCTTATGATACATATATATTTTAGGTTATAATTTAACTCAATTTTTCATATATACATATTATTTATTATCGATTTATTCTAGGTTAGTATAGGATTCGATTTCTTAATCCAATTCCGATTTAGGTTCTAAATCGACTCTAACTATAAGTATTATACATAAATCCTAAAAATACGTTCTGAAGCCTAATGTGAAAGTAATCACATTAGGCTTAAGTATCCTAAGCATCACATTTGGTCATTAATCAGTATTATAGTCAACTCAGTATATTCTAATCCTCATTTATGTACTGAATTTATTTCTAATATGAGAAAATTTTACATTTTTCTTATAATTACCTAAATTTATGTTTCTTACCAAATTTATTATATTATCCATTTTAACCTATTATTTTATATTTATTATAATTTCAATTTCACATACTCTTAAAATTACATATATTTACTACATAATACTTCTAATAATCACATCTAACACCACAAATACTACAATTATCATACCACATCAAATATGAACATCTTAAAACACCTAATTATACACTAAATCAATAATTATTCAATTAACCATTAATTAATCCCCAAATCACTAATTATATATATATATATATATTAAAGGCCTAAAAATTACTAAAAAATTTCAAAAATTGATTTCTAAAAGAGGGCTTCATAGCACTATTGTATGTCCTCCAAGTAGTCCACACAAAAATTTTGAGTCTAAAACTACACTCTTAAGCCTATTTACTTTCAAAGTGAAACATGTTCAATTTTATATGGTTTCTTAAGCACTATATATTTCTAGATGAAATTGAACTACACCAATATTTTTTCCGAAATTTACATACATAAAAACACCATAATACTAAATTTCATAATTTTCTAAATAAAATTGATAATTTTAATAAATTACACAAAATCATATTGAGATTGGACTCACTTAGCTATTAACTTTTAGCCATCAATGGTGGTCTTAGGGGTGTTGGCTAATCTAGGTGGTAGTGGGAGGGTGCTTTGGTGGCAACAGTTTAGTTCCAGTTGATCGTGGGTCATAGGTTTGGTCTGAATGCCTTAATTGCATAATTTTTGTAATTTTTTAAGAATAACCCTAGCTCTCACTTTTTCAGTTCTTTTTGTTTTTCTCACACTCCAAATTGACTAAATAAGCTTCTAAAGAATTTTAGGTATTTATAGAGCTTTATGAGATTTTTTTGCATTAAATTAAGTTGACATTTGCCCTATCCCTTTCCAATTTTGACTTTCTAATTGGTTGATTTTAATCGGTTGAATTTTTCTTCTTAATCCCAGCATTCCATGACCTTGATCTAGACAAATCTTCATTTTTCTAATTTTTTTTGTAATTTTATTTAATTATTTAGCATTTTTCTAGCATTTTTGGTAATTTCGCATGTTTTTACCTACACATAAATATATGTAAAGTACAAGTAAATACTCCCAAATAATATTTATGTTATGATTTTTAGTATATCTATAATTTATCTTTAGCGACTCGTTAATTATCAGGACTCATTTTATATATTTTCGATAAATAACAAGTAATATACTTAAAATTTGATATTATAATATTCTATTATTTTACTACTTATTTTCCTAAATTCAAACTTAAGAATCATTTTTACTAATATTTCTAATGTTATTATAATAATTTAGACTCAATTGAATCCTTTAACCAATCACCCTAAACTTTACGTACATTACAAGGCTTACAAATACCCCACTTAACAGAGGGTTAGGGACTCGTTAAAGGCTGAAGGTTAGAGCTAGGGGCTTAAATGACTAGAGCATGCTTCTGGCATTATGGATACTTCTAAGCTACTACCTTTATGTCTTATCTCATTGTCAACTAGTAATATCTGAGTAGGAAAGCTTGGATGTAAAGGGCTTAAGATTAAATATGGTTACTGCACATGCCAGCGTATAGCTCATCCATGACACATAACCCTTCTTCAGGATGAAGCCATCTTAGGAGAGGGAAGCTAACCCCTCTTTAGTAAAGGACACCATTAACTAAGGTATAGTTGACGGCGTTGTATCTTAACTTCTTAGCCTCCGTCTTGTTGGCCGATAAGGTGCCTTACTCTACGTAATCCCTAATAGGGTCCATCTAACTTACCTTAGTTGGTGCTATACTAAGCCCTAGGACCTCGACTCTATCTAAAATGATGCTCTTTTTTGGTAAGTACTCGATGTATATATTTTTGTCCTTCACTTCAGGCTTTTGTATCTCTATGGAGGCAAGCTTGAACAGCTAATCGACCATTAAGTTCTCAATTTGAGGGAATTTCATGATATTCTACGAATGGAACTCGGCTAAAAGAGCCTTTACCTTCTCTAAGTACCGAGCCATAGTGTCATCTCTAGCTTCATACTCCCCTCAAACTTGTTAGATGGTGTGCATGAAATCAAAGAAAACTTCTGGGTGGTTAACACAAATCACTTTTTCTAGTCTGAGATTTACAATCAAAGCCTCTTATTCGAACTTGTTATTGCTTATGTCAAATCTAAATTTGAAGGCATAATAGACCGTCTTCTTATGAGGTCTACTAAGCACCAATCCTATACCTCCTCTTCTAAAGGTAAATGAATCGTTAACATGGAGAGTCTACATCAGTTTGTCATTCATTAATAGTATTTCTTCCTCTCCAGTATATTCTACGATAAAGTCAGCTAGGACTTCACCTTGTAGGCCATCCATGGTTAATACTGGATCCCATACATACTAAGTTCTAGCATGTACTTGACCATCCTTCCAAATGTGTTAGGCTTCTAAAGTATTGTGCCAAGGGTTAATCTATTGGTATAATGATCTAGTGCACTTAGAAGTATGGTCAGAGCTATCGTACCGAGATCACTACGATTAAGGCTTACTTCTCTATCTTATAATACCTGATCTCAAGCCCTTGGACGATGTAACTGATGTAGTACACAAGCCTATGTTCCCTTCCTTTTGCCTTAACTGGAACAGATGAAAGTACCCTATTGCTAACAACCAAGTAAAGGTACGGGTCTTACCCTAGGACTGGCTTCGATAATATTGGTAGATGCTTTAGGATATTTTGTAGCTCTACAAATTAGCTCAGCGTAGCTATCTTATCGGTGAGCTTCTATACTTCATTTATAGTAGAAGGTTGCTTCATGTCCCTTATGGCAATGATCTTCTTTAGATTGGCTGCAATTCCATGTTAGATGACCATAAAGCCTAAAAATTTACCAAAGGCTACCCCAAAAATTACATTTATAGGGACTCAATTTCTTGTCGTACCTTCTCATTCTATCGATAGTCTCCTATAAGTCTTTGATATGATCATTGGATTGTTTGCTCTTTGTTCTTGATAATCATGTTGTCAATGTACACCTCAATGTTACTCCCAAGATGAGGCTTAAATGGGAAGGTCACTATCTACTAGTACATCCTCCTAACCTTTTTAAAGCTAAGGGGCATCACTATACAATAATATTGCCAAAGTCTATAATGAAGGAGGTGTAGACTTCCTCTTTCAAATCCATTTTAATTTGATTGTAACCTGAGAACATATCGATGAAGCTTAATTGAGCATGGTTCGGCTTAGACTCCACCAACTAATTTATCATTGGGAGGAGGAAACAATCCTTTGGGTAAGCTTTATTCAGATCGATATAGTTGATACACATTTTCCATTTCCCATTCTTCTTCTTGACTAACATGAAATTTGCTAATTAGGTTGGGTATTTATCTTCCTTGACAAAGTCGACCTTCAGGAACTTTTGTACTTCCTCCTTAATTACAGCTCTTTTTTTTTTTTTTTGCTTGATAAGTCAGCTCTTGTCATCAATCTTGAGCCTACAGGTTATAAGTTTGGTTAAGATGCTAGGCATATTTGACGGTGACTAAGTGAACCTGTCTACATTAGGTCATAAGAGTTTAATAATAGCTTCTTTCAACTCAAGGGGTGTTTCAATCCTAACTTTAGTGGTCTAATCAAGGCTATTGCTAATCTACACCTCTTCTGTCTTCTCTCTCACCTCACCTCTCCCAATTGGTTTCTCTTGTGATTTAGTCGCCAATACAAAGATGCTATCTCTTCGGGCCTCCTTCACATAAAGCTCCCTCAAGAGCCTTTGGTCACATCGAAAAATTCCGACCTCGATTGGAGTAGGAAATTTAGCCTTATAATAGAGGGAAAACATAATGACCTTAAAGCTAGTGAGGCTTAGTCATCCTAGAACCACATTATAGGGGGATGGGCAGTCTACCACCACAAATTCCACTGGGTGCTTTACAACATTATCATCGTCACTAAGCTCTACATCAAGGTTAATGATGCCATTAGGTCGGGTGGTCCTCCTGAATTCAATCAGGTCATAATGGTATCGCTTCATCTATATGAATGGCTTCTTCCACGTCTTGTCATAAGTGTACTTAAAGAGGATGTCAATAGAATTGCTAGTGTCTACCATAATCTCTAAAACCTTAAATCTCGAGATCTTTACCTCCATTACACGAGTGTCTTGACAAGGGGTGTCAGCCTTTTCAAGATCTTCATTAGAAAAAAGAGATAAAGATATCCCACCTTTGCCTCTTCTCCCTTACCATCGTCACCTCGAATAAGGTGTTAGCCAAGCTATTACAACTTAGCCAACTCCTAAGGTGTAGTCCCCAACTATGATGCTAATGATGTCCTTGGGGGTTCCGTTGTTAAGACAATCATTGTCTTCTTCTCAAGCATCCTTAGTCTATCGTCCTTAAAAAGCCCTTTCGCCGTTATCATTGGCGTTGGCAATGTACTCCCTAAAATATTCTCTTTGGATAGCATATTCCATGGTGTTTTTCAATTGGAAGCACTCATCCGTAGTATAGCCATAGTCTTTGTGAAATTGACATTATTTATATGAGTCTCCATGGTTGGGGTTACCCCTCATCTTGGGGGGGTTTCTAAAGCAAATCCCTTCCATGGACCTCCATGTATACTTGGGTAAGAGGTCGATTGAAAGGAGTGTGTTGCGAATACGTTGAAGTAGGTAGTGGGTGTTTCTTATCTTTAGGGTTTCCCCCATTAAGGTAGCCGGGCAACTTGCTATCAAAGCGGTCCTTAAAAGACCCTTTATCTTTACCCTTCTTGCTTAGCCTCTCTAGATCGACTTCGTGCCTGGCACATATGTTATCCTCCATGAAGGTTTCTGAGGGTGCCAAAGTGGAGCAAGTGATCATTTAGGTCTCGTGTTCCATCATATTGGTCTAAGGTTAGGAGTTTAGAGGAAAGACCTCATCTTGGATACTTCTAATGAAAGGGGTTTTGTTATTAACATCCTAACTAGTGCCTAGCGCCTTCAACAGACTTGCTCTCTTACTTCTTGAAGAGCTTTTTCACCATTTAGCAGAGCTCGCTCAAATCAGCATTGTCTACCTTGTCCAGCCTAACTGAAGCTCCATGTTTTAGGCTTTTATCCATGTGTTCTTAACCAAGAGCCCTTCAAGCGTCTTCTCAAGCTGCTCCAATTAGCACTACTTTATGGTGGGCTTGACTAGGGTTAGTTATCATTTGAGTTCACTCTTTGTGATATGGTGAAGGGAATGTGAAGAATTCGTTAAGGAAAATGTGTTTAATGTGTTTAAAGGATCGAGTGAGTTTGTTTCCCATAGACAACACCAAATGTTGTTAGTAAGATTTTGTCAATACAGTATAAAGGAATTTGGCTTTGCATAAGTACTTAGTAGGCATGCAACAAAGAGCATGGTAAGGGGCATTGGAGGTTATGCGGCGTATCTACTCTAATATGTAAGTTAATATTAGTGCATAAGAGGGTGAGTAAGTGAACTCAAAGTATACAAGGGAAGCCTAATGCTTAAAGAAGTAAAAGTAGTTTACGGTTAGAGCACTTGAGACTATTTATAGAGGAGAGTCACCATCAATCTCATAGCACGTTTGGCATGATGGCACATCCACATAATCTAAGTAGTGGGAACATAAAGTCCATCATGTTCTAGAATTATAGGGACATAGTTGTTGATCGAGTCTCAAAGTCTTATCCACATGTCTAGTAATCATTATGACTGTCCTGTTATCAAGCTAATCATCTCAAGATGTTGATTTGTCTTGAGACACTTTTGGGAGATCCTTAGTAGGTTGATCAGGTCGAGTGCTAGTTGATCAGGTCGACCCAATAAGGTCAACTCAAGGTTCAAATAGGTCAATTTGAATCTAAAGGATCCATGTCTAAAATACCCTATTAACTGAGAGTATCCTCATTGAGTCGCTCCCCTTATGCTGATCTTCATGGGATTTGGTCTAGGCTCTTTGCTAGTAGAGTGTAATTTGATAATTACCTTTGGTTGCTTTAATAAAATATTCGCAGACCGCCAACTAGTAGTTATGACTATGAAAATATCTCTATCGCAGACCTGATCATCTTATGTTGGTGAATTGCGGAGTATTAATATCTTTCATTTAAGTTATGATTTTTGCTAGTAAAGTAATAGTTTCGATGCTTCATGAGATATAGGACATCATTTTGAAGCAATTATGACAGGTTATCATGATTATAGCATGCTATCAATGTGATAAGTAATAAAAAAAAAAAATTATCGTACATTGGCTTCTTTTCTGAATATCAATTTTATAAAACCGTTGATCTAAGAGATGCATGAATCAAATGTAACAACAGCAATTAACCCTCCACTATATTTCAAGGGTTACACACAAAAATACTATACGTATATTAACAAGTAATAACGACAGCACCATAGTGTCTTTCTTTTAACAAAATAAATAAAGAAAGAAAAGAAAAAGGGAAGCCGAGAGTCTTGATAATTTAAAAATAACATAGACGAAAAATCACAGGTTGACAATCGATGTTGAAAGGGAGAAAAGAAAGACAATCAATTGGGTGCCAAAAGATATGTCGGAAAGGGGAAATGTCCTCGACAAATTTTTCTTGCCACCCCAAAGACACCAATTTCTGATTTCCATAAACTCATTCACACACTAAACCTAGCGTTTGACTTTTTCAGATGCTTAATCCCTATCTACTTTTTCTAGCCACTGTGGAAACCCTTAAGTGGACATCACAATGCTTGCTTTCTGGCAGGCAGTATCTCAACCTGAGATCTTCTCAACATAACCCAACTAGTCCTTTTCACTCCATTCTCCGGCCTCCTTCCTAAGCTCTACTTGTACTATTCACATTGCAAAGCAAAAGCTGCTACATTTATATATATTGCCCCTGTATTTCAACTTTTTCTTCTTTTGTCAACCTTCTTTTGCTTCAAGCACACCTGCAACTTAGGTGGAAATTCAGGAATGTTAATATAGTAGTCGATCGCATGAAAAAGAAACACACACGTAAAGATAGCAAAAATAACATCAATTACTCCTAAATTGCACTTCAGGTATGTTTTTGCTATGAGTGTGGTGAGAATGCTTCTTGAAAAACAATATTTGTATGTCAAAGGTGTCTCAAGATATTTATTACTAATCAAAAAATGAAACTTGCCACACTTATTTTTAATATATAATCATTTCTTATTTTTGGAAACCAATCAATTTTAAATAGATATTCAAAATTTTATTATTATTGATAACACAAAACAAAAAGCTAATATATATATATATATATATATATATATACACATATATAGTATCAGGTCCTTCTAGTCTTCTCATGACAAAGTATCACTTCAATAGAAAGTAAAACATCAACTTTTGCAATCAATTCCTCTGAAAATTTTATTAGCAGAAGGGGGGAATTAAAAAAAAAAAATAGTTGGATCTTTTACTAAACAAGGCAAGAAATATGCCCTAGTTATTACTAAAAAATCGAAAGAAAAAGTCAGTGCAAACGTGTGGCATAAAGGTATTTTATCTATTCAAAAGGATTTGCTTCGTAGACCAGAGATTAAAGCATGAATATTCATTTTTCCTAACAAGTTTAAATAAAATTATCAAAGTTGCAGAATCATAACATGAACTGAATTTTAATTCGAGGAAATTAATCACTAAAGTGATAACAGAGGCATAACAGAATTATTACATAACAGATCAACAAAAGCAAACATGATTCAAAATTATTACATAACAGAGGCAGGTTCGTTCAGAGGCCAGAACAATTGTGAAATAAGGGTGTATTTGTTTGGTGGAAAACCTATCCTTTGTGTTTTTATTTTTATTTTAAATATTTATTGTTATTAAAACTTTATTAATTACCAAATCTCCATATAGTTATTTCAAAAAGTTGTAAATTGAAGTAGCAGGTAGAAATATAAATAGTACTGAAAGTGACAACGGTGATTAGTCACTAAGATCATTCGCGGTGGCCGTTGCTTGACACAAATCTCTATAGAAAGAATTCGCTTTTTGGTTTCTCAGTAATGATATTATTTGTATTAGAAAAATTGGGTTCTTAGCATTGTACATAATGATTAATATCCCATACAAAATGCTATTAGATAAATAGAAAAATGAGTTTATTATATAAAATTGAATAATTATTTTTTCTATTTTCACCATCATTAATCATCGGCTATCACTTTTGCCATTCGGCATCACTTACTTTGAAAGCCTTCAGACAAATGTTTTACACATAACAAAACCTTAATTTGTAAAATATTAGTATTAGAATCAACTGATTCACCTAATCCAACAAATGTTGATATTAAAACGAAATATAGTACACTAATTGACAATTGCCAAAATGCAAAATCATTGCGTTATGGGGTCAACCTACTTCGACAACATAATAAACACTGTGATTTATGTTTGAAAAAGACATGATAATTCATTTCAGTATTATATAAAGACCACTAGAAGAATGCTTTTTTGATCATCACTGGATTTAAAAGATACCTACTATTAAATAGGCACTTAAAAAGACACACTAAATTTAAAAAACAAATTGATTTTTCTATAGAGATTACATACTTAATCAAAAATCAAAACATATAAAGGTATAAAAGATTTTTTAGTTTGATCTCTTTATAATCGTCCTAAATAACCATTCTCATTTTAAACGAGAAAAAAGATTTACCTTTTCTTAAATTCATGAATTCGGTCATTTCGTGTACAAGTCCTAAGTTGGTGGTCTTGGAGCAGCCTGTTTGAGAGCAACCGTTGGGACTGTCCTTTCCTTCCTCATACGGTGCTCCTCCACCAGTTGGTCGGCGAACTGATCGAGCTTCTCGAAATTGGTCTGCTCGGCGATCCTCTTACCACCAAAGAGCACTGACTCAACGTTCTTTTGCTTCAACATTTCCTCTGCTATTGCAATTAGCATTTTTGAATTGCTAGGACTTGGATCTTTATCTACATTCGGTCCACACCGACCGAGGCTGCTCCCATGCGACTGTTTCAGCAAATTGATTAAGAAAACTATTAGTCTATCAGCTATAACATGATCAAGAAATATAAAATACATAATTCATTGAACTGTATCTACAATCGATTTAGTTTAGTTCGTAGTTTGAACTAAATTGAACTATAATATGATTCAATTCAACCATACTAATTATAGACTTAAACCCTAACCAAATAGTGAACTAAACGGATTCCATTTGGTTCGGATGGTTCTTTTTGGGTTTTTGTCCAGCTTTAGCATCAAAATTTAGTTTGAATCAAACTCATAGTTTATATAAATAAGGAAGAAATATTATATGGTTCAACCTAGAAAACCAAACATTAGATCTATCACGAAAAGGGAAATTAATTGAACCAAATTGATTAGATTCTGTTTGCGCTTTGCCCCACCTTTACTTTTAACCTTGCCCTTAAAAAGAGTGGAGTGCAAAACTTTATGCCTGCCCTAAGAAATTTTCACCAAATGAAGTAGACTGGCATAATCATCAGATGACTTTTTAAAAAGTTAATTGCATTAGAAAAATTAAAGGTTGTACCTCTTGTGGGGCATATAAGACTAATGAAAATGAGACTAGTTTCCTCAAGTAGGCATTCACCAACACCTGATGGACAATTCTGGCCACAATACGTGCCAGGATATTGCCATTTATGGAGTACTTTTGCCTTTTTGCTTAATTTCCTGAGAAATTTCGATGTTACAACAGAACTGAATACCGATTTCTATACTGCTTCGAAATCTCAATTTTATAATTCATTTCTTTTTCCTTCCACTGAAAATGATAACAAAGTTCTATAATTTTTTTAAGGATTATATGGCACGCCGGTCATATGGCATGTCCCATCTGCTCACATCTAATAGCTCATATGCAGAGTAACTAAATGGCCAGGTTTCAAAAAGCTTATTAGTTCAACATTCACAAAGTCAAAAAAGAAAAGGTAACAGCGACGTAGTGATTTAATAAGATTTTATATAAAATGGACCGTAAAGGTACAAGGACCACCCAATGTGGCATTATATTCCGGTGCCAAGCCAATTGTAGATCCCAGCTTACTGGTCATTTTGTGTTGCTTGCCAACTGAATGCGAACTAGAGAGAAATTTCGATTTTTGCATAGAGATTTACTGTAATTTATGCTAACTTAAACTCGGAAAATGTTGATGGATAACCTGGAACGCTTGTTAATATATATGTGGAAAAAATTTCATTCACTTTCTCCTAAATTGCAGTCAATATTAAGAAAAAGCTATGTTTGTTCTTTATACCTTTTTCTTCTTTTCTTTTCTTTTTTTTCCTCAAATATCATATTATTAGAAAAAGATTGAATCAAACTCGTTCCATTAGACTAATGTTCATATTACGTGGCTATAATGACCTTTGCAACATATGTAATAAATATAACAATAGAGAACCAAGTGGAGAAAGAATTCATGGGCAGACCAGGGGAAAAAAACAGTAACATAACACATGAGCAAAAACCAACAACCATCACGAGGAAACACACAGGGGATGGATACATAGGTCCCCAATGCTCCTATTGGGCAGTTCAGAGCATGAGTTTCTACGCATCTGATGGAATAACATGTCGTTTAACACACACCACAGGAACCAACACAAATGCTGAATACCTAATACATTAATAACACCACCAATGCACAATGCCAAAGTAGCCAACAGCACAATATACAATGACGAGTCAAGGTAAAAATAATTAAGACCAGTTGTATATATAAATAGATGCATTTTTATTGATCTTTCGGCATGTATAAAAAAACTTAAAATCCCTTTTTTATTTAAACATTTCTCATATCATGAAAGATGCAACTAAAAATAGATATATATCTTTTTTTTTTTTTAAGTAATATGATAATCACTACATGACGTATGGTTTAATGGCTGAGTTCATGGCTCTTTTTTAAGTCTTAATTATAGATCTATGGGAAAATAAGATAATAATAATGGGACAAACCCCAAAGACCGGCCAACCAAACATTACTCCCCGTGCCCCATGCAAAGACAATTCCCTAAACACAAACCACACCAGCCTGTCTAAAACTGTCTAGGTACTCGCATGCACCAAAATTGGCAAAACCAAGAACAATTTTTAAGTGGAAGAATGCAATTGACACTAATTCTATTATCACACTAAAGTCTTCCACCCCAAGTCTCTTTCGCAATTATCTGATTGTTCTTGTAAATAACTTGCTTTAATGAAATAGGTACGATTGGATGTATTTAATACTCGGTTGAATATAAGATTTTAGAATAGTACTTATAATAAGGACATCATATAGCATACCACATCTTATCCATAAATCTTTAACGGTACAGAAGGGAAAAGGTGTTTTTATTATAAGTTTAAGACTGACCATGGTTAAGTAGTGGAGCATGTACTGGTCAAAGAATTAATACCTGAATGCGGACATAGTTGCTGCTCCTGCACTGGCCGAACGCCATTGCCACGGCCTGGTCCACCATATCAGCGGAGCCATCACCCGATATGCGAGCCACGGGCTTAACCCACTCCTTAGTCTTCCATTTCTTCATTTTCTCATAATCATAACTGACTTCAAGCAACTGACCACTCCCTAAAGACAACACCAACAAATCCTCCACTCCCCTAACGAGGGGAAACTCCTGCTTATTGTGCAGCACATGAGTGATGGCTGCTGACGTAGGATTGTTCATCGCTAACCCGCCGTCCACAGCCACACACCGAGTCTTTCCATCAACAGACCGCATCGAAACCGGCTCAAAAAGGCCAGGCTCGGCTGCTGTGGCGCAGCAAATTTCCCAGAGATGGAAGTCAAAGCTGTCTGTCTCAAGGGCGTCGGCTCGTGAGAACAGAAACGGCGCTTTACTTGACATATCATAACAGGGGACCAAAACAGGCTTGAGGGTATCCTTCAATGTCAAGCTCTTGTTCTGGTCTCCAAAGACTCCTTTCATGGCAGCTTCCATAGCTGCCAGTGCCAGGGAACCGTCAGAACCGCCAGAACCGGAACATCCGCCTCCCAAAAGCCGGCGGAAAAGGCCTTTATCCCCGGATTTCAAACCTATCAAATCACACAATAACGTCAATAAAATCCAATCCTAAAACCTAATCTCTTAAAATTTATTTATCATTTTTATCAATCCTTAATGAACAAGATTAATAACAAAATATAACTTCTGCCAAATTTTCAATTCCCCTAATCTTTGGTAGTTAAAGTCATAATTCATGGTCATTAAAATTTATCTGTTTCAAAATATTCACAAGACCTGACTGATTGAAAATTTTACTGCCACGATCAACAAGGAACCGCCAAGTATCGTCGGCCTTAAACATAGGCCGTCTTTGGTTACGGGTGGCACAGAGCATGGTGGCGAATATGCCACCGACGCCGCTTCCGGCTACGACGTCGAAGTAATCAGCAATTCTGGCATCTGGGTCACCTGATTTTGCCTTAAGCGCGTTTTCCAAATACGCCAGAGCCTTTCCTGGTATAATCCCCCTCATGCCACAACCACCATCAATACTCAATATACAGATTTTACCTCTCTGGAGATTTTTCACGGGAACACATGTCGTGTCGGTCTCTGTATTTGAACTAACAACCGTTTGATCATCCTGAGGTTGCTGGTTTTCGGGCTTGTCGTGTTCGGCTTGTACTTGTTTAGGAATCCAAAGTTTCTGATCATCATAACCGAATAAAAACTTGGATTCCAGGATTGAAAATATCTCATAACTTAACTTGTCTGTGTCAATACTCGGCTCTTGCGTATCCAACAGATTACAAGCCATGATTAATCAAAAGGCACGGATTTGCCGCCCAAAGCTACACGACGAACGTTCGATTAATCGTCGATGGTCTAATGGAATAGAATTCTAGGAAACGAGATGAAACTCGTGTAAAATAAGGAAATTATAATGGAAATTATGCGAATATGTTATCGAGGGAGCTTTCTAAAGAGTTAAATCAGAACTAGGACATGCCAAAACAACATCACATCATATGAAAACAATGCACAACCGACTTTAACATTAACATCTCTTCGAAAACTCACGTCTCCATCTCCATAATCTTATTATAAAACAACCCTTTTTGGTGATTTCACGTTATAAGCACACCTGCATTAAGAATAACACACGTTTTGGATCAATTGAATTCTTTATGACAAGAAAGAAGAATAGATAAACCAAAATGAAGGGGGAATATTATATTCTACGGTTACGTTTAGAAAACAAGCAAAAGGGGTGTCTCTCTGGTTATATCTAAAGGTGAAAAGATGGAGCAACCAACGAGGAGTTTCGGGAAAATCCAAAAAAAGATAATTGAGAGAGAGTAAGAAGAAGCCAAGCGATTAACAGAGGAGAGGGAAAAAAAAAAAAGATGGCAGGGGGGTGGTGGGGGTGGAAGCAGTTGTTTTTGTTGTTACAGAGAACGTCTTGTTCTCCTCCAAAGGTTTTTATAGCCTCGGAATGACGTCGTTTTTGGTTAATCCTCTTGAGCACCACGTATTATATAGAAAATCCTAACCGCTGACTGGCGATTACTAAGAAATCAATAAAATTGCTTTTTATCTTTTCATATACTTGCATTCTTCGTAAGGTTTATAGTTAATGTTAAAAATTATGAAAATATTTTTCATTAAATTGCTAATAAGTGTTTTCAAGAAGATACCAATTAACAGGATAATTATTTCTAAATTGAACGTTTTACTATCCTAGCACGATAAATGTGGAAACTTAAATACGTAAATGGACGTTTTGGTAATTTCGGGACTTGTCTAATCTTGATGTTTGCTTACCCACTTTACCACTAACTCCTTTCCCATTCTATAATGTCGCTTTTATTAAGAATTGTTAGATTTCTTGGTTTGGGTACCTAAAGGGTCTATAATCCGATTCCTTGCCTCTATTCTCAATAGTTTTATCCAATAAAGATGCCCATGATGTTAGTTTAATCGCTTTTAGTGAACTTTGATTAAGGGCATTTATGCTTTACATGGGATGCGAAAAACGAGGATGGAAGGATTTGAAGGGAAGAAAAGTTAGATCCCTTTTATATTTAGAAAAAAATAAATAAATAAAAGAACCCATAATGAAAGGAAAATGATTTCTTTTGAACCCATGAGAACAATTCTCTCATAAGAAAGGTGAGAGGTACTTTCAGGAAATTAAAAAAGAAAAAGAAAGGAAAAAAAAAAAGAATTTTTATGCTATGGTTGAAATGATAACTTTGAATGGGGAGACCCTTTAGTACTTTCATGAAAGGAAAAAATAAATTATGATGAATTTTTTTTTCACTTTCCTTACAAAATAAACAAGAAAATAGGAATGTAAATGAGTTGAGTTGAATTTGGCTTTAGATTTATTCGAATTCGACTTAGCTATAGTTAAGTTGAGTATAAGCTCGAGCTACTCAAATAGTTTATCAAGTCGAGTTTAGGCTCTATGATACTTGGCTTAATAAGTTTACAAGCTCGATCAAACTTGAGTTGAATTTAAATATCGATCAAGTTCGAATATTATTATTTTATTTAAATTTATAATATCTTTTAAGATTATCGATTATAAACGAGTTTAATCGAATCAAGCTCAAATATATCGAGTGTCATTTTGAGCCAAGATTGAGCTTTATAAAATAAAATATAATGCTCGAGGTAAAAAATAGTAAATAATCAAACTAACAAGCACTAATGGATTCATTTCAACCACTTAGCTCAAAAATTGTAACTATATATTAATAAGGTATTCACAACTATGATCTTATAAGTTAGTATTATAACCTTCCATAATTTATATAGAACATTTAACTATCAGATCTCATAATTTCTCCCCCTTAAACACGCAACATTCTCGTTGCGAGACCTTACTATTAGGCCTGGATCATCCCCCTTTTTCGATGTACAATTCAAGTTACCCACTACCTATAGATAATCCTAAAGGAATACTAAAAGTTACATCCTAGTGATACTCTCCGTCCTCCTAGAACATCATCTATAAACTAAAGTCAGATCCGAACCATGCACTTACTAACAAGGAATCTACTCTAATACCATTTGTAATATTACAAGTTAAAAGCAATAAATAACCAAGCCAACAAATACTAATAGCTTCATTTCAATTGCTTGGCCCAAAAGTTACAACTATGAATTAACAAGTTATTCATAACTATAACTTTATAAACTAGTATCATAACCTCTCATAATCTATATGAGACGCTTAACCATAGGGTCTCACATTAAAGCTTGATAGAGTTTGAGCTTCGAGTTTTTCTATTCAAGTCTGTCTCGACTCGATTCGTTTACAGCCATACAAGGAAAAAATAACTTAATTTTCCTTCCCTAACACTTCCATGTTTATTCCTTTCACATAGTGTGTCAAAGAGTTGAGTCAAAATAAGTAGTATAGGGAACAATCTTAAACTCAAGCAATATTTAGTAAATTGAAACTTTGTCCATTAATGTATTTAAGCTCATTTTTCATAAGCTCTCTTGAGCTTAATTAGGTTTATCATCAATGGAGCCAAATATCATTAAAAAAAACTCACCTAATAAACTACTCAAGTAGCTTAAGTTCAAGTTTGATTTGAGTGTAGTCAAATTGAACTCAATAATTATGAAATTGAAATTAGATTACTTGTGAGTAGATTAGGTTTATTCATTTCTATGCTTTTGCATTAACTTTTTTCCTCTTTCTGGTTCCATATTTTAGAAAAAATGCAAAGTAGAAATCGATCATGTCTTGCTTTTATTCCTTTCTTATATTTCATTGAAACATGTAATAGGTCGTGTCTCATTGTACGCCCCAATGGAAGAGCATTAGCGGAGGCATACATATGGCAAAAATAACATTCATTGATTTATTAATTTTAGTCCTCTCTATAGAAGATTTAGATTCTCTTTATTTACTTTTCCTTAATTTTCCTTTATTTATAAATTAATAGTTGAGGTTGAATTGATTTTTGAAATATCTTATAATATTATCCTGGCATCATCGTCTTCTTTTTAATCTTAATCTTTGATTACACATGACAATATCATAAAGGGATAAATTGAGGGAAATTGAAGAAAAGTAAATGGAGATGCTTCATTTCCTTCCATAGAAGATGCTAAAGAAATTAAGGATTTTTACATGATTTTGGATTGTTTTAACAAGAGATTACAATCCCGTGACAATATTTTGACCCCCTTTATCTTCCCTTTTAAGGAGTAGAGGAAGACTAATGTAAGGGCTAAGGAAGGAACTTATTTATAGGAGATAAGCCTTAGCAATTTGTGATCTTAGCTATATTGTGATCTCTCTAGTTGGATAGAAGCATAATTGCCTTTCACGACAAGTGAATCTTAATATCCTAAAAGAAAGTTGCATTATTACACGCTTTAAAGTCATTGGCTACTAATTGTAAATAGATAAATTTTAAGAATATAGATATTATCTTAGTCAAAGTTGCCTCCTTGTGTTAGATAGTTTAAGCTCAATATTGATATACTAGCTAATCATACTAAGGTAATGGATGGACAATAAGACTCATTTGAAAATCCAATAGTTTATTGGTTTATGGTTTATAAAGAATGTCATATGTAGATACAATTGTCCATATACATTGCTCAAAGTCCTAGGTTAAGATCTAGTATAAGTCAACGAAAATGACCCAATCAATTGTTATATATGATCGAGGTTATCCTGGAAGCTTTGCAAATCTAACTGTTGAGATTTGATGTATATTAGTAGGTATGATAAGTAGGAACAAGTGAATGTATTATTTATGATAGTAGATTGAAGTAAATAATATCCCAAATAGATCTTAATCACTCAATTGAGAAGGGCATCTTGAATATAGAAAGGATTTCCCTTCATTTATAATATTCATTCAATAGTGGAAATACATTATCTTATAACATCACTCTCTACCTTTTCTCTTGTAGATTCTAGTGATTGTTGTGTTTAAACCAAACTAATACTCTCAACACCCTTTAGAATATACAAATGCCACTTGAGAGCACCATTAAGCAAAAGCTCATAATTAGTGGTATTAGAGCAAAGCCTTTAAGAGTTAAAGTAAGGATATTTTCGAGTGTGGAGAACAATGTTCAAGTTGTTAGTAAGGAAGCATTACAAAGCAAATAGCTCAGTTGAAGGACACATTCATAGCACCTAGTACTAGGCTTGTAAAGGAGAAGTTATGTATTATTAAGATAGATAGGGGGTTTGAGGAGTATAAGCTCACATAGAAGTGATAGAGGAAGATCTCTATGGAGGAGTCATTAGGGACTCAAAATGATACCATAGAAAGCCTATTAAAGTAGACAATAACCTTTAAGCCATGATGGAAGACCTAAGCATTAGGACTGGTAATTTAGAAGTAGAGTCTTGTTAAAGAAGAATGGATGCAATTATGTTAGCTCTAAGGAAGGAGATAGAGGATCTCATGCATAGTTGTAGATTATAAGGGCAACCATGGCTAATAGAATTACCATTCAACTAACTTAAACGGTAGATTTATCAAACCTAAAGTATTTAACAAACACGATCGACAAGAGAGGTTGATAATTTCCTTTAGGGAGTAAAACATTACTTTAGGGCTATTAGGCTTGTAGATGAAGATGGTAAAGTAAGAACTACAACATTATACTTGAGTAAGTTAACTATAGTTTTCATGGAGGAGGAGAGCCAATGAGTTCTAGGCAAAATTTGTGTCTAAGTACATAGATTAACCCTCTCCCTAAAACGACAAAAGGGATGGCAATATCAGACTTTGAAAGCTTACTTTGGAGATACCGAATCTCAACCTAAATAATGCTTTCATTATGTCTCTAGATGGGTTAAAGCCTTAAGTTAAGTTAGAGTTGGAACAATGAGAAGTAGACAATGTCTCTAAGGAGATAGACATCTTCAAAGGTTTAGTAAAGTTCAAAAAGTGGGAATTACGATCTTCCATTAGTAGTGAAGATGAGGAAAATGAGGAGGTAGAAAGCAATCTGTACTTAAGCCCACCAAAGAGAAAGGATAAGATAAGGGGGGAGGATATAAAGAAAATAAAAATCAAAGAACTAAAGTGTTACTTCTATGACGGGTCACATTATGCTAGGGATTGTCGTGATAAGGGATACCCGATGGCTTTAATGGTAAAGGATAAGTTGAATGATGATGAGAACAACTAAGTACGTTATCTCTACTTTATGCCATGAAATCCTAAGGCACTAAAAAGTACAAAAGCTTAATATATGTTAAAGTCAAGGTGGTTCGAAGGAGGATGAATGGACAACAATGGCAATTTACATTTATTTATTTCATAGGTAATCCCTATGGATGACTCTAAGTTTGTCATCATTATGGACTTCTAAAATAGGATTGATGTCATTACCATTCCTTAGTCCAACTTTAATTATTGCTTGCTCAGAGGAAAGACTCAATGTATAATCCTAGTGATTATAAAGATGAGTTAAGCTACAAAGTTCATCACATCAATACAAAAGAGAAGAATAAAATAACTAAGTAGGCATCACCTAAAGGAGGGGAAGGCTTCCCTTTTTGTAGGGGATACATTGGAGGTAAGCTTTGGCATAAAGTTTAGTCAAAATGAACAATTAGTTGAAGACCTAGCAAAGAAGAACATATTAAGGTAAGTAATGATAAGTAATTTGGCTAATAAGAGATAGAGAACTATTAGGAAATGTTGAAACTATAAAAAGGAAGAGGACATTGGTAAGGAAATTAGGCTAAAGTTAGGAAGCACAAAGCCAACATAAGTCCAAGGTAGAAGATGCGATGAAGCCTTTGTTGGGTTAGGTAAGGGAAAACACCATAGACATAGAGCCCCAAATTATGGTCCAATAGGAGCCCAATGAAAATGACCAAGTTAATTGTGACACAAGATCAAGGATTGCCAGAAATCTTCACAAGTCTATTTGTTTAGATTTGATGTATGTTTGTAAGTATAGAAGGTATGTTTAGGTGAATGTTATAATTATAGTAATAAGTAATAGTAGGTGGCAGCCATTAGATTAAATAAATTGTTTCAATTTAATTGGGAATGATTCTTTTAGATAAGAGGGATTTTCCCTCTGCTAATGCTAGTTACTAGACATGGTACAATAACCTAACCCCTAAGACTAAGACGGCCTAAGGCTACCTCCCCAACAGATGAAAATCATGTACAAATCTAATTTACATAACCAAGCAGCCACCATCAAGGCAACCAACTAGCAACCTTACTAAGAAGATCAAGACCTTAGCCAATTTCGAGGCCATTACTACCCAATTTGACATCTTCTCAATTAGCCTTATCCTTAACCTAGTTCGAGACCTTCGAACTATAGGCTACCCCAACCAATAAAGCTAACATGGTCACAAGCTCTAAATAAGTACATAACATCCAAGACATGAATCCTATCGAGCTACCTTCGCTTGTTCATACAACACTCATGTCACATTTGATGTTATGTGATAATTAGTGACCCAACCCATACTAGTTAGTATGGCCTAATCATATGGCGCTAGAAGGGTGAGAAGGATAAGATAGTCACTAAATTAAGAGTAATCATTTCCTTTATTAATGTTAGGAAGCTTTGTCAACTCTCCTAGATCCTGAGGTTACATGAATAGAGTCATATCCTATAAATACCCTTCTTTGAATCCCCAAAGAAGTAAGTCCACATTTTAAGTCTCAAGACAGAAAGGAACTACACACTTACATAATAAGTTCTAATCTTTCTCTTTTTCTTGCAAATTTAAGTATCGAAGTAGTCACGCTGAATAATCTCAAGCGTAGTGGTTCACCCCTTATCTATCTTGTAAGAAGTTCCCTCAAGCACCTAAGTTATCCAAATAAGGGCCATCATACTCTAGGAGGTCCAAAGACTTTACTAGCAAAAGATCTAAGGTGATACCCTACAATTATAGATCATCTATAATCTATTCAGTAATGGAAATAAATTACCCTAATCTCTTTACTTTCTATATCAAGAATTCTTATAAGGATTGTAAGTTAGGTTGACTTAACATTTTCGGTAGTCTTGGAAAGTCTAAGTGCCAAAATTTTCCTTGAGCAAAATTTACATGACACAATCACTTTTACCATAGAGTTTTAAGTTAACTGTATTCTGATACTAAATGATCTCAATTGTTATGGAAGTGAATATACTTAAAATTATCAGCATACCATCTTGTTTGCACTCATCTTCAAAAATTGCAATTTGAACATGGCATGTAAGGTGCTTTTAATCCATTAGCTATCATACACTTATCGAGAAGATAATAGTTGCATCAATTGCTTGGCATAAAAATTAGGTAGCAATAATTTTGTAAATCTAGTCCTTTGCGACTATTTGAGGATCCACTTTTTTTTAGACATATGCATATAATTATCATTTACAACAATTAAGAACTAGTAATTTAACAAAAAAAAAATTGACAAAATCCCTAAATCTAAACCTAACCCTATATCCTAATTTAGTAAGTATATTCTTTAATAGATAAAAATGGTATAGTTCATTTTTCTATTTACACTTCCATTACAGTTAAATTTATAAAAATTAGAAATAAAGAGAAATAAACCATAATTTCTAAAGTTTTTTTTCTTAATTTCTTTTCAAACTAACTCTTAAAAGTTCACTTTGTATGATAATTGCTGAAATCATTTCATGTGATAGATTATAATTATACCAAGTGGTGGCAAAATGTTAGTAGTTTTCATGCCAACATGATTGCCATTCTAATTCAAGAAATATATCTAGAAAAGGCATAGTCTTAAAATTTTTCAAAATAAAAGAATCAATTGTTAAAAATGTAAGGAAAAAAAAAATCTAGGATTGAAACCACATATGTTAATTGAAAGATTATGATAGAGCTATCATCTAAAGTAGTGGATTGTGCTATATTTATTTGAAAATTGAGGGGGGAAAACATAGAAAAATTTGAAGATTACTTCTATAAAGGTGAGAAGATGCTCTCCCACCACATGACTTGTTTCAAGAGAAAATCTCATTATCCAAGTTACAAGTTAAAATGCACAAGGAAAACATCAAGGAAAGCTACACAAAGGAGGCTAAGCTCCTCAATTGTGAGTTCCATGGAGTTGAAGAAAGTAAAGATTTTCTAATTAATTTTATCATTTTGTCATAACACTCGACTTGGTCAACAAAAACCTTAATCATAAACACAATTGTCGATTGTTTAGGAGATGCAAGTAGAATAGTGATAGGGGATGCAAAGGCAATTTAGTGATTGAAGTGAGGTGACTAACCTTTACAATTAGGTGAGTTAGAGATCTAAGAAATTTTTTACGGTTTCATCTTTATTTTTTACTAAATTGGTTCAACATTCCATCTCATCCTTGATTTATATTTTTTTAAATTTAGACCATTAAACTAATGTTACATTTGATATGAAGGAATAGTTTAGACCGGAATGCAATTAAATGAAATGGAATGAGAATCGGAATAATAAACTTTTTCCTTTATTTAAAGATGGCTATGGAATGCTAAAATAATATTATCTATCGAAAATGCTTTTCATTATTGCATATTAGAGTTTTTTTAAAAGTGAGAAATGTAATTGTAATTAATCATAATTATTGAAATGGAAATGAAAATGCAAAGGTGGAATAGAATTCTCTGTAGAATCAGAATTGTTGAATCCATAAAATCGCGATTCTAGTTTCAAAATATATTTCCAAACATTAGGAATAAAAATAGAACTTAGAATAGTAATTATGGCACATTCGCAAGTATCAAATGTAACATAATTGTGAATTCTAAATTCTAAATTTAAAGGAAGATAAATCAATGATGAAATGGAGAGTTAGATTGATCTCATCAAAACTAAGGACATGATCATAAAAGCTCTCAAGAGATATATATTAGAGAGAATTACTAGGTGTTATATTTAATCATGTTAAGTTGTGCTTTTTTGATAATCTATGATTTTGTACTAAAGATGTCTATGAAGTCAACGATTAGCTAAAGGTCATGACTACTTAAAAGAGTTGTAACTTTTTCTTTAAATTTAGAATTTTTAGTGTTATAGATGGGTTTAAAAAGCATGCATTATAAATTTTTTTATTGTTTCGTCCTTATTTTTTGAAGGACTAGTTCAATCTTCTATTTTACTCTTACTTTGTATTTTTTTATATATATTTGAATCATTAAATAAGTTCTAAATTCAATGGTTCATATTTAAGAAGAAAAAGTTAAATAAGTGGTAAGATAGAGAATAAGATTAATCCTTTTAAAATTGAGAATGTAATTACAGAATCACTCACTAGAGTCTTATTATGAGTCTTAAAAATGGTGACCAAAAAGAAAAAAGAAGCTTAAAAACAAACTTTTCATATATATCATTAATAGCAGATGGTTATATGCACTACAGATTACTACACTCATATTACGCATACAAAAGAAAGAAAAGAAAAATAAATTTCTAAAAGATCAAATAAATTTAGTAAAAATAAAATGATCATAAAATGAAAAGAAAAATTCACGATACAACAAATAAGATGAAAAAAAATATCATAAAATAATAAAATTATATAATAAAATATTGATAGTGGATGCTCATGTTAAATAGAGTAGAGGTTAGTTTATAATAGTGTGTGCTTTTTAGTGAACTAAAAACACCAAAGAGATTGATTTCCTTTAATATAATAGGTAAGTGTATTAAAATATGAAAAAACAAGAGAATTGTTTGATAAGTGTCAATAAAAGGATATCTATCAATATTTTCTATGTAATATTTTAGTGTAACTTATACAATATGTTTTTCGAAATTGTATGAATAAAATACATGTTTTACTTCCCCTATGGCAATGTTGCATATCTTAAATCCCAAATCCTAATAACAAAAATAAATAAAAAAATAGGTATTATATGTGATGTATTATATATATATATATGTAAATATTAATAAAATATTAATACGAATTATAATGAAATAAATAATGATCAAATTAATTATTATAAATGATTTACACTTATTATATATATTAATATTTTATTAATATTTATATAGTATATGTTGTGTGAATATAATATGTATATATTACTCGTCGAATCCAAGGACGTATAAGACCACTAATAATCAAATTTGAAGACGTCTACTCTATCCTACGAAAAAACACGTGTGGACGATGGGTAGTTTGGATTAGACTAGGGACAACACGCAGGTGTCTCGTTAAGCCTCCATGAAATTTGAAAATTTCAACAAGTAATGGAGATAAATAATTAGCTAAAAAATAAGACCTAATCATCCATTAGTTTGCCGTAAAATATTAATAAGAATCTTTTTTCTTTGAAAAAAAAAATTCTAGTAATACTAATATGTCTTGTAAATTAGATTAATGATAAATAAATATCATTAAAATATAAATAATGACTTTTTAAAAGATACTTATAACAAATTTTATGTATTTAAATATTATCGATATTTATATATCTTGTATTTGAATACATGGAATATTAATATTAATTAATCATTTTCATTTGTTCGATAAAAGTTTCGATGGCTGGAGCATAATTTTTTACATACTGCTCAATGGTCACTTAAAGTGCATAATCATTCTCAAGTTATATGAAAACATTCTTCGCATGTTTTTTTCAGTTAAATTAGTGTCTGAGATAGTTGGTAACAGGACATTAATTTGATTACGTTTGATTTGATGAGTACCGACGGTTTACTAACTAGCATGGTTGTCGCTATCGCCACCGTCGCCTTTTCACATCGAGCGGTCGGTACGTTTTGTTTAATGCACTTGGTAATGTCTGGGATCAACGGTCAAATTTTGGATAACTAATATTTCCTCTCCCACTTCCACTCGCTTTCGCACCCGCTCTCTATCGTCGTGTTGGTGTGGGTCCCACAAAACCGTCTCCAGACGGCGAAGGAAAAGGTGTGGACGCCCACTCATTTTCCGCATTTTGTTAGTTGATTTTATCCCATTTTTACTTTTGTGTGAATTTACTATTTCCAGAAAAATTATTGTTTATAATAGTTTAATATTAGAACTTAAAAGAATAAAAGTAGCTGGTGGTAGCTAGAAATTTCTAGGATAAACAACAGCGGTACACGTTAATAATTATCAAAATTCTGAAAGTATCTCAAAATTTTTAAAATGCAGGACTTATACATTTGAAAAAAAAATTATACATTTAGTTGGCTTCTTAAAACTATAATAAAATGGTTATTTTTCACATACAGACACATTTTTATGTTTAGTTGGTCGAATGGTTATTTTATAAAATTACTATTGTTAAAAACTAAGAAGGGCAATTTCTTTATAGCACCAAGAGAATAACTATTCTCTAAATTTTAACCACATATATCCATATCTATTTATGAAACCTTGAAATAATTATGATAAATATTTTTTATTTCTCTAAGAATTACAAATATATTATTTCTTTATTTCATTATATAGACAAAACATAATGTTTAAGACTTTTGCTATGAGAAATTGAGATTTTTTTACAGTTTTATCCATATTATTGATATGATTGGTCTCACACTTCATATGATATTTTATTTTATATTTATTAAATTTCAATTATTGAACCAATTATATTTTGAATTATTCAGATTTAATCGATAATAAATTAAAGGTTAAATGGAAGGTAAGACCGATTTAAGAAAAACATAAAGAGAATAGTAAAATTTTCAGAAAAATTGAGATAGGGAAACTTTTCATCAAATTTTATGTAAACATACTCACAGTAGTTATTCTTTTAAGCTAATTACTTGTTCGCTTTAATAGTTTTAATATAGTTAGCATTTCATCAATTGATTGAAAAAAAAAAAGAAAAGAAAATCGTATCTAAGTATTGCATTTTGAAAACTTGAGATACTTCCCTAATTTTAATAACTTTTAGGGTATCACTATAGTTTACCCTAATTTTTAGGAGGAAATGATCGCGGTGGAAAATAAAACTAGATATAAGTTAGCCATATTAAAGGCTGCTTTATAGTTTCGTTCACACGATTTACTTTACTTCATATGTTGTGAAGCGGTTCATGAATTGCAAACCTATGGACCCATCGCACACCAAATTGTTTGAGGGGGGAAAAACTAAACCCTTGATTTGTTTTGATTTACAACTGAAACCATAGGTCCAAAGATTCAAAATCCATAATAAGTACGTGTTAATCCTTAACCATTTCATAAAATATCTATTATATTTAAAGATATTAAATTAAAGGTAAAATAAAAAACGGAATCGATCCCATAAAAATATGAATAGAGTCATAAAAAAAATTCCGTAAAAAGAATATCTAAATTTGACTAAAGGAACACATACACACATTGTGTGCCTATAATATATAATGAAACAATGTAATATTTTCTTATTTGTATAGCAAAACATGTTGCAAGGGAAAAAATTACCACAATCTGTTAGTATGTCCTTAGAAATGGATATATTTTTTTTTTTTATGTAATCTTAGCTTTTGAAAATTTAGATATTTTTCTTTTTTTTGAATAAAACTATATAGATAATTAAATGATAGTCCTTAAAAAATTTGGAGAAGAATGAAATTGGCTATAGCAAAACAATTACTTCAGAATTTTTTCTTTTTCTATTCACTTTTACAGCTATGTCATATTTGCCCAAACCTAACAACGTCTGGAAACTAAAACACAAAAAAATAAAAAAATAAAAAATAGAGAAGAAAAAAGGGGCATTTTTTTTTTTCTAAGCAAACGCAATATTATTTCCTTTATGTCAAAGTTAAAATGAAATTTTTGGATGCAAATGTCCCGGTTGTTTGGATTCACCTGGTCATATGTTGTTACGTGCAAAGGAGTATTAAGGGTCAACATTAGCCGACGATTTAGTACGAGTGAAGATACGCTAAGTAGGGATTTTTTATCAAGGAAAATATATAAAACGTTATCTTGTCTCTAATATGAAACTTATGCAATAAATATAAATATATATAGGCATTTCTGCTCTTGACATATTCCGTAATCTCTTGCTTTGTAATTAAGTTTTTCTTATTTATAAAATTCAAGTTTATGGTGTGACGGCAAAATGGAAAAATACACGGGTGTTTAGTGATAATAGTAAAATCGATCACTAATTCCGTTTTTGTGCAACCACGAATGCCTACTCTATTGAACTTTTACTATTTAATAGGTTTCATATTAAGGATGCTTAATATTAGCATAGTATATGGTGAGCAATTTTCTTAAAAATCTTCGAATCTCTTCATGCATAAAAAATTATAATACACCATACTTAGTGGTGACGGAAACTCCTGATCGGTGAGAATATAATTTTAGGACAATATTACTGAATGTTTTGAGACACCCGTCCAATAAAATATGAGGAATTTTTTTTTTTATTTATTTGTATTGATACCATATCCTCAGAAAAGATAATTTAGGAAATTTTTGTTAAACATAAGACAAGAAACTTTGAGATATGTTTAGCTCATTTCCTGGTGAATGCTTATAAGGCAACTCTCGATGTAAAGTCAATTCATTCCATTGAACGGTATTAGCGGCAGGAAGAGCAATACAGGAAGATAGGACATTGTACGAGGAAAAGTGGAATTAATTGTGGTTGTCGACTTATTTTCCTATTGAATGGATATGGAAGTTATATCTAATTAGACGAATAATTCACCATACCTAACTTTTTTGTTTTCCTTGAGAAAGATGTTAGACATGCATTATTTTCTAACAAAATTATATTAGCGGAAATTAAAGAAGTGCTCGTTTCGTTCTCGATTAACATGATGAGAAAACTTTTAAAGAAAAAAATTTTCTTTAAGTAATTCCATTTGTTTGAATTGGTTGTACTAATCTGACATAATTAATAATAATCCACGAACTGTATTAATAATTAGTAAGAATTAAAATTCTGATAAGCACACTTGAGTGCTGACATATAAATTAATACACATGTAAGGACACGTTCCATGAATTTTTTATGGTAGTGATTGTAAATAGCGTTAGCAGAGCTGTGATTAGGTGCAACAAACTGAACGGACAAGAATTTCGTCACAGACCAATTTGGAGGAGCGAATATATACATACGTAAGACCCTGCAGTATCATCCATTTGGATTTTGGAGTAGCCACAAAGGCAACGCCATTCATCATATGTTTTAGATAGCGTTCTCATGAATGAATTAGGATTTATATTTGGCTAATAATAATAATAATAACAAAAGGGTTCGTGAATTGGAAATAATTAATGCTCTAGCATATATAGGAGTAGTCATGAGCAAGTTTACGGCGGATATAATAGGAATTTCATTTTTTTTTTTTCACCTTTATCCTGTAAGTATAAATTCCTAAAATTTAGACTCAAAAAATAACATTGTAAGTTCTCCTATTACCATATGAAACATGTAATTTTTTTAAGGGAAGAGCAAGTATAAGGGGTAGAGTATGAAACTATTTATTCCCTAGCCTATAAGGTATAGGTTCTCAAGTTTTAGAATTAAAATACACCCAGCAGTACCTTTATACCTGGTAAAATTTACATTGTAAGGATAGCTTGTTAATTTTGCAAAATTTGGCCGGATATTTAGCCAAGTTTGACTCAAGAAAAGTTAAGCTTAAATTACTTAAGTAGTTAATTCAATCAAAGCTCAAAACTCAAACCTCATAAGGTATGACTAGCTCATACGCTCGATTGAGTTTGAGTTGTGTATAAGCATTGGTCAAGTTTAAGTCAATTATGGACATTAATATATTGTAGTTACAAAAAAGGAAAACACTTTTATAGATAAATCGAGTTTAAATCTAATAGAGTCAAGCTCAAACTTACTAAGTATCAATTCAGGTTAAGTTAGAGATCAAAATTCTAAACTCGACAAAACTTAAGTTAAGCTTGAATTTTAAAATTTTTAGTCGAGTTGAATTTGAATTCAATACTATATCATCTTAACCCAACTTATTTATAGTTTTATCATTACAACCATTAATATACGTTGCAGTCTAACTATAATTAGTGCAATAGTTGATATGGTTTATAGTCCAACTAAATCAATATAATCATTGATATGAGCTAGTATCCAACTTTAATTATTGATATGATATTGAGTTGTAGTTCATTTTTCATATGGAAGTAGAATATGTGTAATGCCGGATTTTTGTTGTTGGAATTATATTGATTGATCAGGTTATATTATTTAGATAATTAGTCATTCTTATTGTATTTAGTATTTACAATATAGTGTATAATACGGAATATGTATGTGCGTGTACATTATAATATCCCACTAAGCTAGTTGCTCACCCGTATGGGGAAACTATTTCTCGAGTAACTATTTAGTAGACTTGAAGATTTTGATTGCATAAGAGATGAGTCTTGGATATTTATGTTCATAAACATGTACCCCAATAACCATGCCTTCGTGATATACAGTTAACTAAAATCAAAGAAAAAGGTAATCAAAGCTGTCCGATCCATTGGAAAAACAACATTCATATCAACCGAGTTAAATACGTTTGGTCACGATTCTAATCGTCCATTTGGACTCCGATTTTTTAGCTTGTACAATTCAAAATATACAAACCTCATCCTCTTTCTCTCTAGGGTTGGTTTGTGTCAAAAAGGGATCTATTTTGAAAGTGATCATTAAGATTGTAGTGCACAACCATATACGAGTAGTTTTAGGAACTAGTCAACCTCCGGTTTAGAGTCGGAGAGGAACAACCTTTATTGAAGTTGGTTTGTATTGCCTTTTGTAAACTTAAGGTAACATCGTCTTAGAGATATAGTTGGCCCAACAAGCACGAAACCTTCTTGCTCACGTTGACTAAGTAATATAATTAATAGAAGAATAGTCATAATATTTCCATAAAAAGTAATAGAAAATTTGATAATAATTTGCCCATATCTTCTATTTCGGTTCTAATATTTTTATATTTAATTAATGAAAAAAAAACCCATCATATCTCCAAAAGCACATAAGAAGTTTGAATAAAATATAGACACGACTAAAATATTCTTTATATATATTCCAGTACCCCGTGACATTTCTTGCAATCATGACAAGAACCAAAGAAGTTCAACTAAGATTAACGAACGCTTAAAGTGGCTATTCTTTAATTCTTTCTGACATGGATGGCTCCTCAAGTGCGTGGCCCTAATCCGACTTAGTTTATTCAAGATCTTGGGTAGGTTTATCAGTTATCCAATTCAGTTAACCACAAAAGTACATAACAACTTCTTCATTTTTTGTTTTTAACGGAAAAAAAAAAGGACCATCTTCAGTCTTTTGCTTAACTCATCAAATCGTAAAACAAAGGTAAAATTAAAAGGATGCTTTATAAAAACTATCACAATTATGACATCCTAAATTTCCAAAACTCCCTAAAAATTATTGATTAGAGATGAACGATTACAAAATCATAAGATATAAGAACAACTCTAAATATCATACCCTATAAGTTTTACACGGTTTAGGATTTTTATGGGACCTTTAAAAGTTTACATTTTTATGATTATAATATTTGTTTAGGTAAATGGTCCAACAACCTCTCAATTTTTTCACATACCTATGATTAACACATTCTTCAATTTGATAATCTTAAACAGTTTAATTACATAATTTTCAATCACATATTCCTCACGAAGGCATCCACACATTATGAACTTGATAATATAACTCTAAACAATTTATTATTGAATCCTATCATGAAATTGCAAATCTATCATAAAATTCACATTCATTTGTGTAAAACAAATAACAATACCGTATCCATTACGATATCTTTCACTAGCACCAAATATCTAATGAAAAGCGCAATACATCAAATTAAGCAATATTCAAATAATTTTAACTCAAACAAAATCACCATTCTCCAAAATGAGCTTAGGTCTTAAATACGTATTAAATTAATATATATATATATATCTAGTTATATTCAGTGTAGTAAGAATTTTTATAAAATAAATATCATTTATACCTTATATACTTTAAAGTCCCGTTTTGAGGACGAGTGTAAAATAAGCATATGTTATACCATGAATTTTACCCGATAGGAGTAACTTTTCAAAAATTTAATTGAAACCTACCGTATGACCTTTCAATTATTGTCCAAAATCTGTCTGATCATGGAAGGTAAAGCAAGCTATAGGTTCCAACAAAGTTACCACTAGTCCTCTAATATTAGTAACTTAAAATTCTACTCAAATGAAACGTCAAGTACATCTTTTCTATTAATGTAAAATTGTAATTATTAATTTTTTTTATAATATCATCTCCTAATTTGCTCTATATTTACCGTTGAAAAATCAAGTTAGTTAAGAAAAATCCATAACCGAATATTGAATTTGTAATAATAGTTATATATTGAAGAAAAAAAAAAGACTAACTTGAAACATTATTGATAGAAATATTATATGGTGTCAGTATTTTTCAAGGGTTGTAAATATATTATTTTTTAAATTTAAAATACCATTATAATTATGATAGTTTTGGTGAATATCACTATATTTGACCCTAAAATAAAACATAGATGAATAATATTAGTTGAAAGCTTAAGAATATGATTATATATGCATGTTATACATGTATCATGACTTATGATAACTAATAATTGAAATTCTACGGTTAACTAATACCTCACATATTCACCTCTTACTTTGAGCTCTTACAGGGCCTCATAATATACCTATTTAAGTAAACCCAATTCAATTAAGTCACTTAGTTCAATTCTCCATGGCCTAGTCAAGCGATATCAATACATGGCTTTTAAGTTGGATGGCATTGATGGGTCAGTTGGGTCATGGGATCAAGATTGGTCTTGGTTAGGTCATGATTGAGATGGGTTCATTAGTGCCGAGGTGGTTTGATTTCATGCTCATTGGTTTTACTTTATGTCATGGGTAGTGGTCTATGATTGTGATTAAGGGTAAGCAAATAAAGGATGAATAAGATATAAGATCCTACCTATTCTACTTTATAAGATATAGGTTCGCAAACCTTGGAATTGAAATTATCCTATGATATTATGGAGCTACTTTATAATCTGTAATTTATAAAACTTTCAGGGTATAAGGTATCTTGTATAATCTATAATTTTAATCTGTTTTCATATAAATTTTTTACAAAAATGTATAATATCAAAAAAGTAATCTAGATATAATATTATAAGTTTTTTATACTCAAAATCATTGGAATCTCAAGCAAAATCTATGAATAAGGAGTAATTTTTCATACCTTCATTTTTTTTTTCATGTATATGATTTTACCATTTTATTGATGGGAAAGTACAAGGGAAAAAAAATGAAAAACGTAAAATTAAAGAGGAAATGATGGGGGTATAAGACAAAGAGTGGAAAATATAATATGAGGGAAGCAGTATTAAGTTTAGCCACTTAAGATTATTAACTTCTAGGCTTAGACTCCTTTTTTTTTTCTTTTTACTAAACCACTTGTTAGCCAAAAATATAAAAGAATATTATATATTATTCATTTTTTAATATTATTTAATTTTTTATAGAATGGATACATTATACCTTAAAACTTGTATCTTTTATACCTTAAAGTAGAGATTCTATAGTGGATATAGAGTAAAAAAACCCTATAGTCATATTTTATCTCATGAGAGCATGTTCTAAAAAATCTATCTCCAAAACCTACCATATGATCCTTAATACCGACTTGTTACTTATCCTATCAAGTAAAGTATGAATTGATGATAGATTTACTCGCTTAATCCCAGTTATGGTGGCGAGTGATTAATGGATTGCAAGGGGTGAAAAGTATAACTTAGGATTCTTTTGAGAAGTATTTGCATTCCTTGACCTTAGCAAAGAATGTTCATTCCATAAAGTGTAGGATTATTTTTGTCGTACGGAATGGTCTATGGAAAACCTTATCCCTTAACTAAACACATTAGATTTATATAAAACTCCATTCCTTCCCACCAAAAACATCAAAACAATTTTCTTTGTATTACTTAATAACAGTATATTTTTTGTAAAAATTATCTATCGGTTACAATTGTGTGAATCTAATTTTTTTTTTGTCTATTTTAGGTAGTTTTAAGGTTTAGGTTATTACTCAAAAGAGACTATAGAGGGCGTATACATATAAAGTGTAGATAATAAGTTTAAATTTATTGATGAATCTATTTTGATCCTTCTAGATGTTATACAATATGATAATTATGCACGGGAAAGATTATTAGAAGTTCACTATATTCGTGGTAAAAGTTAATCAACTTCTCTATATTTTAGTTAAGTTAATTAATCATCAAATTTTAGCCAATCAATTCCTTTATATTTCAAGCAAGACATTTACGTTTGTTACATTTTTATTGTTTCATGAAAGAAGTTCTTTTTTGTTTTATGATGTATAGAAGATTTATGCGATAAAATTGATGATTATTGCTTAGCAAATTTAAAACTTTCCAATTAATCCTTTCTTTTAAGATCTAAGCAATGAAAGACTTAGAATAATGTAGCAAATGCACAAATTATAATTTAAGAAAAAAGAAAATCAAGAAGTAATATGTATCTAATGATTCCTTCTTATGAGTTAGTCTACTCTTCAAGCTCCAAGCTAAGATCTAGTCATATGCATTGGTTTACCACTATATAATTTAACAAAATAAAATACAACCATAAATACAATTTTTCTCATGGCTTTATCGCACACTTCTACAAAATCTTCATAAATCTACAATAGAACCTCTTTGAAAATACAAACAAATCAACTGCACTACCTCATGCTCTCACCCTAAGCAAAACCTATGTTGATTACATCAATACAATACTTTAAAAGTGTTAAAACTTAAAACATAAAAGATGAGGAAAAGAATAAACAAAATCTTCAAAAATTCACTCGAAGTAAGAAACTTCTATATAAACTCTATGTTCTCTTTTAAACCTTTTATATTCGGTTTTGACCTTCTATGTCAAGAATAATATCTGGACAATTTTATAACAGTTTAGAAGATTAGAAGGAGATTGTTTTATGATATGATTTTTCTTGTCATTCTTGTTGTATTTTTTGAAAGCAAATGAATCGTTTATGTAAGTCTCACAACCAGTTACTCAAGGTTCCAATCGGCTGAAAGATCTAATTGACCCTATATTATAAGTAAAGCTAGAAATATTAATAAAATGATCTTATAAGTTCGAATTTAAGAAAATAAGTAATAAAATAAAAGAATATAAAAATTTCAAATTTTAAGTATTAACTCATTATTTATCGAAAATGCATAAAATGCATTCCGATAATTAACGAATCACTAAAGATAAATTATATATATACTAAAAATAATAGAATGACCTAAATAATATTTAGAAATATTTATTTGTATTATATATCAATTTACATGAAGTCTAATAATTTAAAACATTCTATATTTCTATAAGATAACTATCTACTCTTATTCTAGAAGTTTCTATGTTTCTAAGAGATAGCTTCAACTCATCTATATCAAGATTCATTCTTTCTATAGCGAGCTTCTGCTTTTCTTTTAACAACTCCTACTCATATCCAAAACCTTTTGTATTGATCAGATCTTTTATCCATACCCTTAATAAACTTTTTAAATAACATTTAACATAGTTTAGTTGTCATAGAAAATAAAATATAATTAATAGATAATACACTTAAATAACTCACTTAAAATGTAAAAGACTTATTTAGATTTTAATACACTTAGATAACTAATGGCCCAATTTAAACATAAACTACTCATTTAACTGTTGGCATAAATATGCATTCTAGCAATACTTATTTATTAGGAGTCTAAGCATAAAAAACAAATGGACCAAGAAAGTTATTGTCTAGTGATTCATTAGCACCCATGAAAGATTGACTAATTAATTAGATATGAAAAAGCATAATCATATCTAGGTTCATAGTTAAGTTAAAGACAAACCAAATCAATATGGTATTAAGTTTGACCTAAATCTAAATTTGAAAATTTAAAATTCAAACTCGATTAAGCTTAAAACTTGAAGTGATATTTTACAAGCCAAATCTCCATTTGATCATGCTTGTTATAATTAAAAATTTACCATGGTTAAGTCAATGTACATAAATTTACAAATTCATCAAGCCAACCCCTTTAAATCTCGAGCTTAACTCGATGAACTACACGAATAATACAAGTTCGAATTTGAGGTGAACTCAAATATAAATAAATTTACCTTAAGCAAATAGTGCCCCAAATATGCATAGTTTTTGAGCAAATATTGTTGATTTATACTTTTACTTATGTCAAAACAAATAAGCTAATTTTTTTTTTCTCCCTTTGTTTACTTGAAAGATAATTAAAATTTTGCGATATTTTTTTATCAAATAGGAACGAATAAGAGGAAAAAGACTAAATAATTTTGATAACATAAGTCTAACCTTTTTTTTTTCCAACAAAATAACTCCTATTCAATTGTAATAAAAAAAAAAATTAACTTATGAGTATTTGTCATTTAATTGCTATTAAAATTTTCTTTAAAGTTTTGATTGAACAACTTAACTCTAAATTGGCTGTAATACTTGATAATGTCTACAACTTATATTGAAGAACAGTTAAAATAGCTCGATTCCCTTCTCCTCCAAAATTGCAATGCGATAGTTGGGCAATAAAATAAAATAAATCCATACTCTCCCATTTTCCTTTCTTATCTAAATAAAAGAAAGAATCTAGAAAATCTCACTTTTCTCCACTTTTCTTCCCTTACGGTTGTTTCATTCTAAATATAAGATTAGTCGTTCCTAGAATTATATCTCATCATGTAGAACGATTTCTCAACATCGGTGGTGTTTCACCTGTATACATGGCAATGTATTAACTTGCGATGAATAGAAACACTCAATTTAGAAACGCAGAGAGCCTTCCTCCATCGATCCTACATGTTAAGGATAAGGGCCAAGATAGAGACAATACTCCAAAGCTTTAAGAATTAAGATGGTGATGCTTGATGGGATCCTGGGATTTGGGATTAGCGACACCTTGAGTCAGGCTCGGGCCTAGCTTTGCTGAGCTCAGGATGGCCCAAACTTTCATTTCAGTCTCTTGCCCTTACATGGTGATTTCAGGTTGTCTTTTGAGGCATTGGCTAGACGGCGTAGCTAATTTATGTTCCCAAATTCGAATTAATTTTTAAGGTTCAATTTAGTTTTATTTGTCTATTGTCTCAATCGTAAAATCAGTTCATTTAAATCCTAATCCAACCACAATTAAATCGTGATTAAATCTGGTTTCACCTTTTTAATCTTTAACCTCCTCATATTACAAGTATAAATGTATTACTAGAAAATATGTAGTGGTAGATATATATCAGTCTCCTATATATTATTGAAAGTGCAAAAAAACCACTAATAAGTGACTTATTTTCATCAACTCCCTAAAACATGGGAGATCATGGAGAAACTTGTCATATGTTGGAGATAGATTTTAGATAAGTTCTAAATAATATCTACTATATATCCATATACATAAGAGATTTTAGGATTATATATTTTATCTCGTTATTTATTTATAGGTTTTAAAAATTTAAATTATTAAATTTAAAATTTAATCAATGGTATGCATATCAATAATAAAATAGATAATAATATAATCCTATAAAAAATAAGAATGAAATCATAAAAAAAAAAATCCAATATAAACAATCTGGTAGATTTTATTAGAGTCCCACGGCTTGTGCAAACGCTTAAATCCACATGTCATTCAGTCCAGCTAGTTCAGTCCTATTCTATTCGGATTGAAAAATGTTTTTGTAGTCAAAAGGTTGGGATTTGGATTCCCGCTCTGGTCATGGGACCCAAAAATTAACATCTGGTTTGTCCAACAAACACACACAAATTTAGTACAATATCCACTTCCTGATGAAGTCCGATGAAATGATCTTGTTAATGTTGTGTGGATAAGTTGAAAGTGGATTCATGCCTAAGATTGCACTATCTCAACGAACATTTCAATAGCAATTATCGCATTGAATAATACTACTACTAATAATAATACACAAACATTATCACTCCTAATAGTGGAGTAAGAGGCACTAACCCCATTTGAAATGATTGTCTTTTACGACTGTGCATACACAACAAAGTGGCAAAAAAAAAAAAAAGATTCCTCAGCATTATGTGTTTGAATAAAAGATGGGCGAGTACCGATCATTTTTAGACATATAATAGCTATAGTAGATAATTTTAATAAATTATTATTCACTTATTCTACGTGTTGAAATTTATTATTATTCACATAGCATTAATCAATTCAAATAGTTTTATTAATACCATGGAGGTTCTATTTTATTTATTTTTTTTGTTTTGGATAATGGTAGTAGCTTTATGTGCTAATCAAAAGATTATTCCTTTCTTAACTATCCTTAATGATACTTAGCAAGTCACCAGATATATGATGGAAACGATAAACTATATCCTCTTAATTCTTATCTTCATAGTACGTATGTTATGTTAGTCTATTCAATCATCGTGCGTCATTTATCAAGTACACATGGGAAGACATCAATGTCAAGATATTCTTCATCATTAGTTATATTCAAACACTAGCTCCAAAATTTGCACAAATAATATATATTTAGAGCACTTTTTCCTTTCAAAAGTATTTATTACCTAAATTTTCTTTTTCTTTTTTCTCTATGATTACTACAAGGAAGGAAATATGAACCTAATTGATATAATTAAAAGACCAACATGGTACTGCTAGGTGACAAGGATTTTCACATCTAAATTTTCATTTTCTTTCATTATCTGGTTCCATTAATAATGTCAAGAGTCTTCCTCATTTATTAATTATTCAATATTCTATGGAATGTGTTAGTTTGCTAATTTAGTCATTTGGTTAATTATGGCATTATAAACATTGGTTAAGTAACCATTTCATAATAAACTAGGAAGCATATAACTAAAATTATCTTCGAGCAATCAATGATAAATCTTTTCCTCCAGTAAATTATAAATTGAAAGAAAATCATCTATACTACCAATAAATTCTTACGCTTTAGTGTGTGTATATATTTGTACTTATTTATTATTTTTCACCGCCAGCGCTTTAAAAACCTTAAGTAAGAATTTAAGAACAGACAAACACAAAGCACTTCTATTTAAATTTGAAACCTGTTGTCCGACTTTTTCGCTTTTTTCCCCTTCGGATACTGAACCGTTACGAATTAAAAAGGAAAAATAAAATAATAATAAAATTTAACTGATTTTTTTGACAAATTTCCATATCTGCTTGCGTGGTTGCTTGTAATAGGCAAACTTGGGAGAAAATGACAGCGATTAATTAAGTCCTGATAATGTATATGCATAGATCATTCATCGTTGGGTTGAGCACATGAATGCTTATGAAAACCGACCGCAGCTAATGGAGGTGGTTGAGGATAGCAAATTTTTCTTTTTTTTTTTTCTTTTGATAAAGATTTTATTATTATTATTATTGTTATTATTATTATTATTATTTTAGTATAACAATGGTGAACAAATCGAAATTAATCCATCTCATTACGAAATAAGTATTCAAACTACTAATTATGAGGACTTTAATAATTAGAATTAGCAAAATTATAGGATAAAAACCTATATATTTTGCTACGAAAGGTACACCATTAGTACTCAATGCTTACTCACTTTTCCATCCGAGTCCCTAATATGTTTTCTTTTTTAGTTCTATTTGAGTCAACAATATCTTCAAATTGTTATAGAGATAGAATTTTATTACATTTGTTACATTTTCCATCCATCCATGATACATATTAGCTTCAAATTAGTCCATAATAATTAATTAGTTAAATAAAACGATACTATTAAATGTACTTAATCATATAACAAAAATTTATATTAAATAAAGTCAATTGTATAATATAGTAAAAATCATAAAAACATAATTAAAAGTAAAAAAAAAAAAATTATAGGAAAAAATTGTGTTAACCCAATCACCTCCTAAGGGTCAATATGAAGCTAATATCCAAATAGACAAAAAATTTAATGGATTGGCTGGAAGTTTTATTTTTGGCAAAAGGTACAAAAATATTAAGGATTTGAATAAAATAAAAAAAATGATTAAAAACTCAAATAGAATAATGGGTAAACATTGAGAACAAAAAGTATATTTGCTATTTTTCTATAAACACATTGTTACTCCAAGTGTACAAGTATCTTAGTATCAAATAGAGGATTCTTTGAAGTACTATGCTTATTTACTTTACAAGCTCACATGATTGTATATACACACAAGTGCAAGGTAGTTAGGAAGTTAGTTAAGCTATTAGGACTATGCATATAAATAGCTTGATGCTCTTTGTGTCTAATTAACATTTTACTGCAATTCAGTTTTTACACATTCATCTCTTGCTTTCTTCAACTTCCCGATTTCTTCTCTTAGATTGTTGCTGCACTTAACTTGATTTGCATCAAGTTCACATGGTATTAGAGCCACAACTAGGTATTATTTTACTGATTTGTCATTCATTTTAATCATGGAAGGATTTATAGAACCTAAACCAAAACAGTAGACTCAGGAAATTCTAGATTGATTAGGAAAGGCATGAGTCATTTGTTAATGTCTCAATTTCATATCCATATTTCATTTCGAATGCTGATAATTTGAATATGTCAATTGGTATGCTAATCTTTAATGGCACTAATTTTCTTAGCTAGAATCATTTTGTTAGATTAAGGCTTAGGGCTAAATTGAAGTCTAGTTTCATTTATGGTTCAATTCCTAAGCGTAGTAGGATTCGACTGATTACATGCATTGGAAACGTTGTGATTATATGGTACATTGCTAGTTATTGAATTCAATGATTAGTGAGATTTCTCAAAGTTTTCTTTACACTCGATTCGCTAAGCAATTATGAGATGAAGTAGTAGAGCAATACATTGTTTCTAATGGACCTTTAATCTTTCAACTACAATTTAAAATTTGTAGTCTTAAACAAAATAACTTAAGTGTTGGCACTTATTACAGTAAACTAAAAAAATGTTGGGATGAGTTGCAACAACCACAAGCTTATCCGAAATGTGTTTATGGGATTTTAAATCAATGTTCTTGTAGAGTGAAAGAAAAGTTAAGTACTATGGTGTCTCAATCTCGCTTGAAGTAATTCCTTATGAGGTTGAATGAAATTTATGATGGAGTGAGGAATCATATTTTGTCTATGGATCCTATGCCTTCGGTTAACAAGCCATTTTATTTGGTTCAGCAAATTAAGAAACAAAAGTAAGTTGCTTTTATTTTATTAATTAATGTTAACTCTTTAGTTTATCTTATTAGAGGAAGAGGCTATTCTAATTCTAATGATAAGAAGAATTTAGGAATAAGATGATTTGTAAACATCGTAAGGGTGAAGGACATATTATGGAGAGTTGCTTTTAGCTGATTGGCTATCCGGACTGGTTTAAAGGAAAAAGAGTTGTTAGAGATAAGGTTTTGAATGTTAACGCTGCCATACCTTCTACTGTTGGAAATACTTAATTTTCTTGTACGAATGTTGCATTGAAAACAGATCACTATGAGACCATGAATATTAGTGCTGTTGATCAACCATTAACACCATTTGACCATTTTATAGTTGAAGAGCATGATAAAGATAAATAACTTCATCTTGATGTAGGTGATCAACTTCTATAAAGTGTTTACCAAGAAATGATGAAACTAATGAGAGGAAAAATTCCTGATGATAGGATAGCACCATTTGCTAAAAATGTTTAAGTTGTAGGTAGCACTCTTAACTTTTTTTGCTTAAATGTTCTTAGTAATCAATTGTATTTTTGGATAGTTGATACAAGTGCTACAAATCATGTCACCCTTTTCCTATTTACTACATAACATTACCAGTCTTCTACATCCTATTCATGTAAAGATGCCTAATGGTAATTTGATTTTGGTTAGTCAAGTAAGATCTGCTATCTTGACACCTTCCTTAACCATACACAATGTATATCTTGTACCCAGCTTTACACACAACTTATTATTTGTCCATTCTTTAGTTCAAGACTTTCAACTTGTTGCCTAATTTAATTCACATGAATATGTTAGATAGGACCTGAACCTTAATCAGTCAGTAGCTAGAGTTAAAGTAGTTTGTAGATTATATGTGATGCAGATTGGCGATAAGAATCATTTAGTTGCATCAAAGTTTCTTTTTTATAATTCCATTACTTCATGTGATAAACTTGCTTGTAATAGTGATTCGGTTTCTTTAAAACTTTTTCATGCCAAACTTGGTCATAGTTCCATTTTGAAACTTCAACATATCAATTGTTGTAAAAGCCTTATTTCACACAATTCCAATTGTGATACTTGTCTTCAAGCTAAATTACACAAGCAACCATTTGCTAGGAGTAATAATGTTTCCACTCATGCATTTCAGCTTTTACACTTGGATGTTTAGGGTCATTATAGAGTTCCTTCTCTTTCTGGTGCATCATATTTCTTAACTATTGTTGATGATTACACAAAGTTTACTTGGAGTTATTTGCTTCAGCATAAAGGTTAAGTGTTTTCTATCCTTTGTAAATTTCTTTCTTATGTTTCCAATCATTTCAAGGTTGTTCCTTAGTATATTTGTACAAAAAATGGGTCTGAGTTCTTGTCTAGCTCTTGTAAGTCTCTCTTTGATGATCTTAGTATTGTTCATGAACGAATTATGACCTATACTCCTCAACAAAATAGTCAAGTAGAAAGGAAACATAGGCACTTGTTGGATACTTTGCATGCCTTACGTCTTCATGCTCAATTACCAAAAGAATTATTGGGGGAGTGCCTTCTTATGGCTACATACTTGATTAATCGAATGCCTATATCTAGTTTAGGTTGGAAGTCGCCTTTTGAGATATTATTTGGCTATCCTCCATCTTACAGCAATTTACAAGTCTTGGGTTACTTGTGTTATGCTATTAAACATCTTGTTCCTTGAGATAAATTTGATTCTAAGTTTGTTAAATATGTTTTCTTAAGCTATCCTCATGCTCAAAAAGGCTATAAACTCTTTGATATTGCTAATAAAGCTGTGTTTGGTTCTCGAGATGTGGTCTTCTTCGAAATAGAGTTTCCTTTTCATGACACACACATTATCTTGTCTTAGTCTTCAAAGTATTCTTTACCTTCTATTACATTTGATTCCATTGTTCATGACGTTACTCGTTTTGCACCTTCTAATAACTCTTCTTTGTCCATCAAGTCTTCTGATGTTGTTCCATCTTCTTCTGATGTGTATCCTAACTACTTATCTATTGATCAGTCTTTAACTGATCAATCTTCCTCCTCTTCCGTTCTTCCTTCAGTACAACCACGTCTCCTCCTTCAGTACAACCACGTCATTCTCAAAGGCTTAGAAAATTGCCTCTTTAGCTTAAAAGTTTTGTTCATATGGCTTAACTTAGACTAACCACTACTGATAACCATTATGATCTTACTATTTCTTGTTCCTTGTCTTTTGTTTCACCCTCTTGTCCCTCTGCTCACATACTTTGTTCTTGCTCTAATGTTAGACGTTTGTCCTTTAGCCTTATTGCATCTACAGTTCACAATTCTTCTTTCACTCCTTGACTAACCAGTTGTTCTTATCCCCTTTTAACATAAACTCCTTTAGTGCTTACCGTATTGATTTTGTGGCATCACTTGCTAATATTTTAACTGTTCATCAACCAACTACTTACTTAGAAGTGTAGACACTCGATTTTTATCCACAGTAGTTATAATTTTTTTTTTAAGGTCGTAATTTAGAAAATAATAAAAAAAATTGCAAAATGATAAAAAAGACAAAAAAAATAGAAAATTTTTGGAAAAAAAAAAGAAAAAAATTCGAAGAAATTAATTTGATGGAATCTTAACTAAATAGTTATCGAAAAAAAAAGTAAATTTGATACGATAACGTTAAATCTAATAAAATCAAGATTTGTAAGATTTGAATCTATTTCGAATCATTATCAATTTAGATTTGATTTGATTCGATTCGATTCAAAAGATTTGTTTTCAAGTTTTATAACTAAGGGTTGCATGGTGTGAGCCAGAAGGAACAATTACATATTTGTTAAAAATACGCTCGAACCCACTCCTTAGACCAATTCTATAGTTGTGCATGCAATAAGACTAGGGATCCAATTTGTTCCCTTTCATCAGCTTTACGTGCTTTGCCCTTTGCCTTGTAGGTACATAATAGTAATTTTTAATTATTTTTTATAGCTTGTCTTATTTATTTATTTTTATCTCACTTAATATATGCGCAATTATTTTTAAGACTTGTACTATTTTTTTTTTTTCATCATGTTTTTAATTGCTAGTAATTAGTTATAGTATTAGTGTCTAGTAAACATGTATTAAGTTAAATTTTAGTTTTTTTTTTATTTATTTTTTTAGATTTCATATTTTCAAAATGACATTTTTATAAAATCTCATATTTTACAAAATCTTGTTCTTTGCACATTGTATTAATTTAGAAAAATTGGATTAGGCATGTTAGGGTTTTCTAGATAAAAAAAAATCATTTTGATGTTCATAAAATAAAAAAAAAAATCTTTAATTGACTTCTTCTATAGTTTAAACTTATTTTCCATAGTTTAGATGTCTTTTCCATGTTTAAGTTTCTTTTCCATGTTTAAGTTTCTTTTCCATGATTTGAACATCTTTTTTATATGGTTAAATATCTTTTCCATAATTTAGGCTTCTTTTCTATAGTTTATATATCTTTTCCATTTGTTCTATGATTCAAATATCTTTTCTATAATTTAGATTTTTTTCTATGGTTTAAATATCTTTTTAATAATTTAGATATCTTTTATATGGTTAAACATCTTTTCCATAATTTAGGTTTTTTTTCTATAGTTTATATATCTTTTCCATTGTTTAGGTTTCTTTTCTATGATTCAAACATCCTTTCTATAGTTTAGACATATTTTTTATAGTTTAGACATCTTTTCTATGGTTTAGGTATCTTTTCTATGATTAGAAAATTTTTCTTTTCTTTTCTTTTCTTTTCTTTTCTTTTCTTATGTTTTAAGTATCTTTTCTATATAAAAGATTCATAATGTAGGGTATTGCATATTTCATAAAAATTACATATTTCATAAAAAGGTCTTTAGGATTTTTCTTGAAAATAAAAAAAAAATTATCACTTAGTTTTTTTTTAAATAAAAATCTTAATTTAGAAATTTTCAAAAATTAGGTTTTTAGTTTTTTTTTTTTATAATTAGGAATAAAAATTAAGCTTTAAAAGATTTTTCTTAATAAAAATAAAATGATTAATAAAAACGTAATTTCAACCAATTATTATTTTTTTTAAAAAAAAGAACCAACACATTAAAGTTTTCGGAAAAAACTATGATTATCCGATCCCGACTAGCGAGTACATAGACATCTTTGGGGCGACAATAAAATCTGTATAAACTTAGGTTTTCTATTTATTTATTTTTTCTTTTAAAATATTATAATTAGAAGAATAATCCTAATTTCGATAAATAGATAGTGATACTCGTTAAGGTTTAATAGGTTAGCCCCTGAACTTAAAACTCTTTAGTTCTTCATTCAAATTGAAATCAAAGACCAATAGCCAAGTTGTAATCAATCTTCCTAATTAATTACAGTTTCTTTTCTTTTTCCTGATTTCAGTCGGGAGGCGAGTTCAAATTTTTTTTTCAAAAAATCAGAATTTCCTAATTTCTTTAATCGAGGATTAATATTAAATGGGTTAGGGTTTAGTATTAATCAGAAATGGGGAAATCAATTTTAAATAGAAACCGAAAAAATTAGGCTCGACAAGAAGCATCTAAGTCTCAAGAGTGGCAAGATGCTATGCATAATGAACTTCTTGCCTTAGAGAAGAATGAGGCTTGGGAACTAATAGACTTACCTCCAAGCAAATGTCCTATTAGATCTAAATGGATCTATAAGATCAAGTATAGACTAGATGGTACAGTTAAGCAATATAAAGCTAAGCTAATGGCAAAAGGATTTACTCAAAAGGAAGGGGAAGATCATCTTGATACTTTCTCCCCCATTGTTAAGCTAAGTTTGGTTCGTATTTTATTAGTTATAGTTGTAGCTTCTTCTTGGCCACTTCATCAAATTGATGTAAATAACAGATTCTTACATAGACATTTAGATGAGGATATCTACATGAACCCTCCTCTTGGCAATGATAAAGCTTTGCCTCATTAAGTTTGCAAGTTACACAAATCCTTATATGAATTAAAATAAGCATCACACTAATGGAACTTTGAAATCTCTAAGTTTCTTTTACCTTTGGGTTTTTTGCAATTTGTTCACGATCCATCTTTGTTTACTCATTCCAACTCTTAAGGTTGTACTTTTATTTTGTTGTACGTTGATGATATGTTAGTCACTGGCTTTGATGTTGCTTTTATTTATTTTGTTAAATAGAAACTTCATAATAAGTTCATCATTAAGGACCTCGGCTACACTCAATTCTTTCTGGGGTTGGAGTTGTGTCACACTTCACATGGTATTCTTGTGAATCAAAGGAAATTCATCCTTAATGTTTTACAAAGTGTAGGTTTGACAAGTTTCAAACCAATTTCATTTCCTATATAGCCACGGCTTTCTTTGGATAAATCTACTAGTCCTTTGATGCCTAATGCTACTGTCTATAGACGACTTGTTGATCGTCTTCTTTATCTCACAATTACACAACCCGATATTTCCTATCTTATTCATCATCTCAATCAGTTCCTTGCATAGCCGAGACAACCACATTTTGATGCTCTAATTCATCTTCTGCGATATCTTAAAAGGACTTCTTCCTTTGGACTTTTTTTATCCAGCAACCAATTCTCTTCAACTCTATGCTTCTTTTTTTTTTATTCTGATTGGGGTTCATGTACTAATGACAGGCAATCTTTGACAAGCTATTGCATCATGCTTGGTGATGCTCTTGTTTCTTAGAAGACTAAGAAGCAACCTACTGTATCTACTTCCACTACAGAAGCGGAATATCGTAGCTTAGCAACAACCACTAAAGAATTGCTGTAGGTTTCTTATATTTTACGTGACATGGGTTTCTCTGTTCAACTTCCTACTCCTTTGTCTTGCGACAACAAATTTGCTCTTCAAATTGCATACAACCCTTGCTTGCATGGTTGGACAAAACATCTAGATATCGATACTCATTTTATTAGTGATCATGTGCACTTTGGTTTTCTATACCCTCAATTTGTTCCCTCTGCATATCAAGTTGCGGATTTACTCACCAAGGCACTTCATACTCCCTAACATCGGTCTTTGTGTATCAAGTTGGGCTTAAGAGAAGCTTCAACTTGAGGAGGGCTGTGAAGTACTATTATTTTAAAAGCTCACATGATTGTATATACATATACGTACAAGGTAGTTAGGAAGTTAGTTAAGTTGTTAAGACTATGCATATAAATAGTCAGGTGCTCTTTGCATCTAATTAACATTTTATTGCAATTCATTTTCTACGCAAATTCATCTCTTACTATTTTCGACTTCCCAATTTCTTTTCTCGAATTGTTGGTGCGCTTAACTTGATTTGCATCAAGCTCATAGATTTTCTATGAGTTTAATGATGTAGTTTAGAGTCGAGTTGGAATGATACAGTATTGAGTTCAACTTTGACTTAAAAATTTCACAATTGGAGCTTTACACAAACATGATAAGGTTTAGAGTTGTAAACTGGAGCTCCATTTTGAATATCTTTGATAAGCTTAAGAAGGACTTAGTTAAATTCATTTATGTTCGATTTTTTTTCTAAAAATATTCTCTCTTTTAATTAAAATAATATGAATATACAAATTTAATTTGAAGTCAACTAGTATTGAAATTCAACTTAAGCTCAATTAAGTTCACAAATTAATTTAGCTAAATATTATAAAACAAAAGTTGAACTATTCAACTCAAATAAATTTAGAGTCTGAAGTGAATTATGAGTAGTTTTGACAAATCTACGATCCTCTGTTACACGTTTCCAGTAAGGCAGCCCCAGACCAACACATCAATCTTGCAGCCGAAACAATATCAAAGGATTGGAAAAAAGTTTAGGTCTCGTACAGCAATATTCTTGAAATGGTAATCCGTCGGATCAATTTCGTAATTGAATTTAATAAAAGTTTTTCGACATAGTAAAAGTTTTTCGACATTGTATATCACAAGAAAGTTACGTACGTTTTTTTTTTTTTTTTTAACTGAAATTAAGAACTAAAAAGCATGCCTACATACTCAACCCAGGTGAAGAATTACTTCGTTCATAGTATATAGTATTATCTTACATATACATCTGTACATATATAGATATATATAGATATATGCATATGTATTTATATTTATGTGTATATATATTGTTTGAAATTTTGGATCAGGAGACATGTCATTTTATTAAAGTGACGATGTAACTCCTATATTTTCCATTACTTTGTTTAAACGTGCATCATTTCATGGATGAATCGTCTAACAATCTCAAAAGCTGTAATATATTACATTATTACATAATTAAACGCTAATATGGAAGAAAAATACAAATAAACTCTAAATGTTGACCTCTTTGCAACTAACCCCATAAGCTAGTCTTTTACATAAATAAGTAATCCGATAGCTAAACCTTTCAAGTGAAGTATGACTTGGAATAAGTTTAGAATTCAACCATCAAACTTATCACTATAGGATTGTAATACCCATTAAATCCCTTTTTTTGAAAGAGTACCTCGTAACTCCTTATCTATCCTTCTAAAAGCGAAGCAAACAAAATACTGGAGATTCACTTTAATCAATGATTTTATCCATCATACATTGCAAATTTCAGACAACTTTTAAATCTTATCTTTCTTGTTTACATTAGTAAACCAAAAACCGTGCATACCCTCTTTCATATAGACTCACTATGCATTTAATCTATTTATCTTTTAAGATCAATTATGTGAATCTTTAAATATTATTAAATTCGTTATAACATAATAGTATCAACAACTAATTCCCAGTTAGATAAGCCAATTATTTTTGGACATATAATAGCTATAGTGTGTAGCTTTAATAAACTGTTACTCATGTTTTTAAGTCTTACACTATTAATCCATTCCCGTGGAGTTGTTAATACTATGAAAGCTATATATATATATAATGGTAGTGGCTATGTACTAATCAAAAGATTATTCCATCCTTAAATCTCCTTAATGATACTTAGCAAGTCATCAAATATATGATACCAGCGATGAACAATATCCTCTTACTTCTTATATTCGTAGTATGTATATTATGTTAGTCTATTCAAACATGGTGCGTCGTATCTCTAAGTATATATGGAAACACATCAATGTCAAGATATGTTTTATCATTAATTATATTTTAAGCTAATAATCTTATAACTTAATAGTATAAATACCGATATTTCAATGGAATAAATCAAGTTCGAATTCTCATTTTTTATTATAATTACCAATATATATATATATATTTCAAACACTAGTTGCAAAAATAACATAAATAATATATATATAGAACACTTTTTCCTTTAAAAAGTATCTATTACCTAAATTTTCCATTACTTTTTTTTTTTCTGCGATTACAACCGAAAGGAAAATATGAACCTAGTTGATCAACATCATACTGCTAGGTCACAAGGATTTCCACGTCCAAATTTTCTTCTTCTTTCATCATCCGGTTCCACTAATAAGGTTACGATTCTTCTTCATATATTAATTACTCAATATTCTATGCAATATATGTTAGTTTGCTAATTTAGTCATTTGGTTTAATTACGGCACTATAAACCTTAGTTAAGTAACCATTTCATGAACTAGAAGCATATAATTAAAATTATCTTCAAGCAACCAATGGTAATAAATCTTTTCCTCCAATTATAATAAATTATAAATTGAAAGAAAATCATCCATACTATCAATGAAACAATATATTTTCTTATATTTCAGTGTGAATGTATATACTTATTTATTCTTTTCACTGCGAACGCTTTAAGAACCTTAAATATGGATATAAGAATAGACCAAGACAAAGCATTTTTCTATTTAAATTTGAAACCTGTCGCCCGACTTTTCTGCTCTTTTTTCCCTTAGGATACTGCACCTTTACGAATTCAAAAGGGATTTAAAAAATAATAATAATAATAATTCGTTTATTGACAAATTTCCATATCAGCTTGCGTGGTTGCTTGTAATCGGCAAATTTGGGATGAAAATGACAGTAATAAAATAAGTCCTGATGATGTATATGGATAGATCATTCATCTTTGGGTTGAGCACATGAATTCAACGCTTATGAAAATTGATTATGAAATTATGTCTATCTATAAGTCCTGAACCAACCGCAGCTGACGGAGGTTGTTGAGGATAGCAAATTTTTCTCTATTTTTTTCTTCAATCACTACAATAATGATGGGAAAATTCAACGTTGTTTATCTTATTATAAGATTAGCACTGAAACTACTAAGTTATATAAGCTTACTTATGATAGCAAATCTATAGCTTTAAATTCTATATATTTTGTTATCAAAAAGTACACCCGTAGTACTTAATGATTACTTGCTTTTCTATTAGAGTCGGTAATATTTTTTTTTATTCTATTTGAGTCACCAACGTCTTTAACCTAATGACTTCAACTTCAACCTAAAATTTTACAATTGGATCTTTACACGAGCGTGATAAATTTTAGAATTTTATGCTTTAACTCCATTTTGAATAGCCTTGATAAGCTGAAGAAGGACTTGGTTAAAGTTGTTTAGGCTTGGTTATTTCTTTTTTAAAAAAAAAAAATTGTTTCCTTTAACTAAAATAATATAAATATGCAGATTTGACTTGATGTAAATTAATATTGAAACTTGATTTAAGTCCAATTAAGTTGGCTAGCTCCTTGAGTCAATTGTTATAAAACTTGAGATCAATTGTCGAACTCAAATAAATTTAGAGTGGAGTTCAAGTGGTTTGTGCCTAGAACTGACTAATTAATGAAAAATTAAAAAAAGGAAAGAGAGCGTTTCCAATAACGCAGCCCCAGAACAATACTACAATCTTGCGGTCGAAACAATATCAAAAGCTTGTTAAAGAGTTTTTAGCTCTCATACGGCAATATTCGTGAAAGGGTATTCCGTTGGATCAATTTCACTTTAATAAAAGTTTTGCGACCAAGAAAAAGTTGGGGTGGCAAATTCAAAGCTATAGATGGCGTAGTTCCATTCTTGTGTCAAATCAGGTTTTTTTTTTTTTTTTTTTTACCTTTAAAATCGATGGGATATCACAAGAAAGTTACGTACGTTTTTTACTGAAATTAAGAACTAACCCAATCCCCGTGAAGAATTACTTCATTCTTATTATTCTGATTATTGTAAATACTAGATTTTTATTTTAATAGTTATAATTTTAGTTTTTTTTTGTTAAATAGGGTCCTAACTCAAAAAAAATAAAAATTTTAAAAATGATGAAAATATAAAAAAAATTATAAAAGAAAAATTATAAAGATTTTTTAAAGAGTAAATTATTTTAAAGTTAATAGTTTTAATTTTAATTTAATTCAAAAATTACCTTATAAAATCATGTATTTTAAGAATAATTCAATTATTTAAAAAATCAAAGTATAAGCCAACAGCCTAATGGATAAATATTAGCATATCAATATGGAGTTAGCTTGAAATTATAAGTTCGAATCTTCTTAGATATTTATGTGTTTTTTATTTTTCTATCTTTTTTATTTTTACAAAAAGCGAGTTATGCGTACAGGATTCACGTCTAATAAAATCTTTTGAATCTAATGCGATAATCTTTTGCAAGATTTAAATCTAGTCTAATTTTTTTTAAATCGGATTTGAATCGTTATAAAAAATTTAAATTTATTTTTATTTTATCAAATTAGGTTTAAATAGTTCCTAATTTGATTTTTATCAAATCAGATCAGAGTTAATATAAGATATTCGATTTGATACAATAAATTTTGAGCTTTACCAATATAAAGCGCATGGCATAAAATTTCATCTTCAGCCAATCCAAGTCCAATCACAGTGCACGCATTGACGAATTCATCGCAGTACATTCACAATCCCATCCTTCGTCCATCCATCGAACATATGTAACAAAATTAGTAGCATACTTCACAACCACATGCAAATTGTCAACCAAGTTCACTGGTTGAGCAACAACTATTCATCCTTCATCAGCACATTAGTCCGACGCCATGTGATTTGAAATATCACCAACAACCAATAGACAGCAACAATGACCCCAAGCCCCTACGGCCAGCAACCAAACACAATCAGCTACATACTTCACCGATAGATCCACATGGACCAAGCACCTAATGCCCCTAGCTCTTGTCAAACCTTATCACAAGCAACAATAGCGATCAACAAGCTCAAATAGTTGAGCTGCTGCCTAGCTCCAAACGTCGAAGAACAAACAGAACGTTAAGCTTGACCACTTCACTTGCTGAACACAGCAATTCATCACAGCAATCCCCTTTATTATCACCACACCAATCAACACTATAATCCCCTATCGCTTCACAGCCACATCTCGACGACATACACACTACTTTCACGCCAACAACACCTATCCTTTGTCCAGCAACCAAAGCTTTGCCGTCGCACGCATTCACCAACTACGCCCACACATATGAGCAAGCCACGTACGCTAAGCTACTGTCATTACGGACACTGCGCGACTTCAGTTGCAGATCCAGGCCACGCAACTCTCCCCTCCCATGCTACTGTATCAACATCTATAGTGAACACATACTTGTTGCAATGGATGCAAGGCACTGCTCCTTTATTGAACCGCTCAAATCAAGTTCCACTACTAGATTTTTTATTTTATTTTATTTTATTGTTTGGTTGTTATTATGTTTTAATTCCTTAGTTATTTAATAGTATATATATATATTAGTGAGGAGACTTTTAATACTAGTTTATATATGTTAAGTATGTTACATAGTTTATTAATTTATTTAAATAAGTAGTTGTTGACAATAAAATATAGTTGTAAATATATATATATATATATTAACTTAGGAGTTTTTAATATTGTTTTAGAATTCTTTACATAGAAAATTTTTCTTTCTAATAAAAATTAATAATGAAAAACCCTTTTAAAAATTTTAGGGCTTTTAGAGAGGTTTTTTTAATCACTCACTAGTTAAGACCTTCTTAGATTTTTTTTGAATATATTAAATCAATTAAAATGTAAATATGGTCAGCTTTCAAAATTAAAATCAACCAACACACTAAAGTGTTTGTAAAAAATTATGATCGTCTAATTCTGACTAGTAGGTACGTAAACACTTTCGAAGCAACCAACCATAAAATTTATAGAAATTTAAGTTCTTTTTCTTTTGGTTTTTATTTTTTTCTTAAAAATATTATAATTTGAAAAATAATCCTAATTTTGAAAAAATTGATAGTGATACTCATTTAAGTTTAATAGGTTAGCCCTCGGATTTGAAATCTTCTGATTTGTATTAAATTGAAAAAAAAAAACAAACCGGTAACTAAATCGTAAACAATCTACCCAATTGATTATGATTTCTCTTTTTCTTAATTTCAGTTGAGTGGCTACTCTAAAAATTTTTCTAAATAAAAAACCGAAATTTCTCAGTTCCTCTAGTAGAAAATTAATATTAAATGAGTTAGGGTTTAATATTAATTAAAAATTAGAAAATCAAATCAAATAAAATAAAAGGAAATTGAAAACTTAAGCTCAACAGTTTGGCGATCCACTAGGGATGCCTAGAGGGTTAGCCACTAAAATTTACTGAAAATAGGATTATTTTTCAAAAAAAATAATAATAAGATAAAAAATGAAAAATAAAGAAAAAGAGCACTTAGGCATGTTATTTTGTTTATTATTTTTTTTTCTAACATTTTTCTTTTGTTACAATTAATTTACGGAGGTAGTCTTAAGGGTGTATTTTATTTTATTTTATTTTTTTCATCATAAGCGTATAGTATATACGGTCAGAACCAAGCTGTTCTAAGACCTTAGGAAGGAGGCCATTGTGTAAGCTTCAGATGTTGTAAGATAACCACCTTTCGGGGCCAATTAGGCTACCTCACTCAAGTTCAGATGTGACCATAGAACCATTGCTTTGAAAAAATGTGGTGGTTGTAGAACTTGAAAACCTTTAGAACCCACCTATTGCATCAGATGAAAACCTTTTTTCAAAAATCACAAGAACTTATGATTTGGCAGACCTAAACCAATAAGGGCAGTTATGAAGTTATAGTTGTAATATTTCCCTGTAAATAATAGTAACGATTTTGTGTATAGTTTAGAATAGGTTGTAATTGTAATTTTGATTTTTTTTTTTTTTTAGGCATGGCTAGATTGAGTCAAGAGCCTTATGAACTCACCACACTGGCCTCAAAGACTGTTACAGATGTAGTTCCGACTCGTCAGCTTAGATAAGTAGGAGTTTATCAAGAATAAGATTAAACTTATCCTCTCTCTATAGAAGATCCCCATAAACATCACTTTTGTGTGGGCCTTAGTTCACCTATGGGAGCTTAAGATCGTCCGTTTCTATTTGGGCCTACATCAGCTAAGTCCAACCTTGGAAGAATACTCCCAATTATTGTAGGCCCCTGCTATTACAGATGAGGTTTACATCCCAGATTTGGAAGCTACAGCACTAAAAATCTTCAACAAGTTATTAGGAGTAAAAAAAAATAACATAAACCGAGTTTTAAATCAGGGAAAGACCATTCGGTTGGAGGATGTCATGGACTAGTTTTCCATTGAACTGAAGCATAAAGACAAACTGGAGGTTTTTTGTACAAACTTGGAAGAATGGCACCAGCATCAAGTAAACGCCTTTATATTGGTAGTCTTCAATACTATCTTGTTCCCTAATAAAAGATGCCGGGTCCACTTTAGAATAGTAGAACTCGTAACCTAATTCCTTGAAGGGAAATCATATGTCCCAACCTTCTTGCCCCAGCAAATCCGGTAACTGAATCATCTTAAAAAGAAGAAACGAGGAGATCTGAAAACTAATATGGGCCTACTTATAATCTGTTTGTCAACTACATGAGAAGTTACTAACTCGATTTCAATCGAGTTGAGGTTACCCAGCAGTATGATCTCATCAAGTCTTTTGAAGAAAGAATTGAGCTACTAGAAAATATAGCTACCTGTTATTGGGTCCAATATTTTTAAAGTATGAAAGCAAAAGAATTACTGTAGACACCTAGGTGTTTGCAATCAAGGAAATGATGAGAAGATATGAAGATTTTAAAGAAATGCCCCTAATCGACTTCAACCTCTATATTAGATATATCCTAACCAATGAACTTGTTGAAGACATGATCCCCAAATCATCATAAGAAGCCGTCTCATTATTCTTTCATAACCCCAACATGTTGGTGGCTAACAAAGTAACTAAACTTTTAAGCATCTGAGCTCTTTAATGCACAAGAAAGACCACCCCTACCACTAAGGAGATAATAGGAAGAAGCCAGACAACCAAAAGACTTCTTTATTACCAACTAAAGAAGTTGAAAGATATGGAAAACAACGAGAAGAAGGGTGAAGTCCAAGTAGAAGTTCGACCTGAGAAAACGAGTAAAAGAGAGCAGGAGTTGGAGAATCATTGCGAAGAGTATCACTAGAAGATAAAAGCATTAGAAGCACAACTAAAGAGAGACAAGGGCAAAGAAGAGGAGGCTCCTAAGATCTAAAAGAGGAAGAAGACTCAAGACGAGCTCACTAGCCATAGGAAGATTAGAATTTAGATTTTAGGCTCTTTTAATGTTTTCTTTCTTCAAGATTCCTTTTTCGAACACAATAAGCGATGTAAAGCTTCAAAATTGAAAAAATTAATAAAAATTAGTTAGGTTTTGCAATATCAAAGATCTCTTGCCAATTCTTAATTTTCATTGCATTCGTATGCCGTATATCCTGCATTTGTATATTTAATAACCTTTTCTTAGAAAAATGTACATATGCTAACCCTTTATTAAGTTTTCAATCAAGTAAAATCTTAAGATAGCTCCCAAACATCGAGTCTTTTAGAGAAGTACGATTAGAACACATTCCTAAACCAGGATGGCCACCACTCAAGGAGATGACGGAGAACCCAAGATCAATGATCCCTCCAAGCTAAGGTTTCGCTCCATAGAAAGGGCTATGGAGAAGATGGCAAACAAATGAGCTTCCTAGTAGACAACATTGCCTTGCTGCGAGCTACAGCATCAACTAATGAAGAAAGCTCCAAGGCCCATTATGGGAAGAATACACAGGCTCCCAAAGCATAATATGAATATCCAAAAGACCCATTCAAGTCAGAAGGAGTTTACTCAAAAGTCAACTTGACCTTCGAACTTGACACGTATGTAGCCCCAAAATCAGCTAATCAAGGTCCTAGCATAAACAGCTTGAAAGAACTAAAAAAGAAATTAACGCAATAGATAGTTAAGAAGATGGAATCACTAGTAGGGTATGATGGATTTGAATAAGCAAGGATCACCAAGTTTTCTACATATGACATCGAAGCAAATCTTGAGAAATTTAAGCTACCAAAATTTGAATAGTATAACAGGATGGGATGCCCTAAGCTTCATACTAGGTTATACGTCAAAAAGATGGGTAAATACGTCTAGTACGATTCGCTCATGGTACAGACATTCTAAGATAGTTTAACGGGGCCAGCCTTAACTTGGTAGGCCTAGCTTAATCTAAATCAGATAAATACATGGGCGAAACTTGCTAGAGCATTTTATAAGTAATATAAGTTCAATTTAGAGTAGCTTTGACCATGATGGATTTGGTCGCCTTGCGCAAGAAGAATAGTGAATCATTCAAAAAGTATGCTCAAAGATGGAGGTCCTTAGCTATAAGGATATCTACTCCTACTACCGAGAAGGAGCTCACTTCAACTTTCATTAACACCTTGGAAAGGCCTTATTTCTCTCATCTCATCGAGTAAGCCTTGTCTAGTTTACTGAAGTGGTAGCGACAGGGTATAAGATTGAAAGCGCTGTCTCTTTTGGTAAGCTTCAAGAGCCAATACATAGAAGGTCACCAGCTTCATCTTCAGGTCTTAGACCAATAGGCAACAAGCCTAAAGAACCCACAGTTAGCATAGTAAATTCAAATGCCAGATCAAATGCTCAAGCTACCTTCAGAACAAATCCTCCTTTAACTCAATAATAGTTCAAGGAACAACCTCAGGCTAACAGGACCTTTAGACAATTTACCAAGATACTAATCCCTTTAAGTTAAGTTTTCGAGAAGTTGCAAAAGGATAATTTGATACGGTACGAACTTCTTAGTGACCAGTATCGGCTAAGAATCTTTGACCCCACGGTAAAGTGTAAATGTCATTGTAGGCAAGTGGGGCATTCGACTGATGCGTACTGGAGACTAAAGAACAAAATTCAGGACCCAATAGATGAAGGGATAATACAGTTAGACTTTATAAAAGCCCCGGCTCCTAGTGTTAACAATAATCCCCTACCTAACCACGAGCCAATGATTAGTATGATTTTTTATGACTGTACTATCAACAGCATTAGTTCAGATAAGAAGCCTAAGGTTTTTTAGTTTTATACTAGTAAGCAAGCTCTAAAAGTGAAGAGGTATACATTTCACGTACCGTTAGCACCAGAAAATTACAAGGCTACTCCATTTAACTATTACATGGTAAATCAAGAGAAACCGGGTCCTTTGGTAAGGGGGATTACTCGATCGAGAAGCATTTACCACCCAAGAGAAGAGCATGAGCAGAAGAGCATGAGCGGAAGGTCATACTGGGGGAATCAAATGATAAAAAGATAGTTGAACACATTGATGGGCCATCAACCTTTACCAAGATGATCAAGTCGAGTGAGTACAAGATCATGTACCAACTCAGTAAGACTCCTACACAAATATCATTGATGAGCTTGTTAATTAAGTCAAAACTGCACGAGGAAGCTTTGTTTCGTACTTTAAAGGAGGTGAAGGTCCTTAGTGAAATTCTAACCAAGAAGATGGGATTGGTCACTAATTCCGTCCTTGCCATGGATCAAATTTCTTTTTCAACTGAAGAATTAGGTGAAGAAGGGAATAAGCATACGAAACCACTCTTTATCATGGTAAGGAGTAATGATATAATCATTACCAGAGTACTCATTGACAACGGATCATCGCTGAATGTTTGTCCACTCGCCACTTTAGATTTGTTGGACATCGACACATCTATAATTAAGCCTTCTTCCACAACATTTAGGGCCTTTGATGGTTCCAAAAGAGAGATTATAGGGGAGATAGATTTATCTATGAGTATTGGCCCTCGACACTTCATTATTTGATTCTAGGTCATGGACATTTCAAGATCTTTCAACTTACTCTTGAGAAAACCTTGAAACACGCAGCAAGAGCCATACTCTCGAGCTTGCACCAAAAGCTAAAGTTTATCTCAAATGGCTAAGTGATTAAAATTCTAAGAGATCGAGATTATGAAATTTAGAAGGGAACGATCATCCCTATATAGGAAGTGAAAGGCAAGAAGAGCTAGGCTTATATATGTTTGAAGAAGTAAGCATAATTATTGGTCCTGAGAGAGAAGAAGATAGAAGAATAGAATTCAAGGATTGCCAAATCAGCACCTACGGCCTTAGCTACAACCCCACCTCGATAGAAGAATTCCAAAAGAAACAAGCGAAGGGCAAGAGAAGTGATAGATTATATCATGTCCTAATGACCTTTCCACTGCTAGCTGAGACATTCATACGAATAGAGACTCAAGCTTAAGAATCTACCAATGAAAGATCAATAAGCTCGCCTAAGTCCTAGCATTATTTAAATAATTAGTTCTTTATCCTGGAAAAAGGCAACAGGTCTTCCCTAGGGTAAAGGGTGACCTGTAGTTAGCATATTTTAAATTTTTATTTTTAATTGTCATCTAAATGTATCGTTAAACCTTCCATTCAAAAATATTAGTTAGGCCTTTATCTCATTTGTGATTCACTTCCATTCATTCAATAAAGTCTTAGTTCGTTTCTTTTCTTTACTGTGTTTCAGTTCTCTTTTGCTTACATACACTTTTCTTTATGCACTTTACCCAGATCTAATGAACTAAGTGAAAACCAGGAATACCTCGCATAAGTAGAAAATGAGACTATCGATATCACGGCAGCCCTACTGGGTTAGTCATCAGGAATGATATCGATGACCACAATAATATATAAGAGAAATGGCAAAAACATAAACTGGGTAGAATTACTATCGATGAACTGATTAAAATAGTCAATGTGGGGGATGAAAATAATCTTAAGAATCTAAAATTTGGAAGGAATCTAAAAAAGAAACAAAAAACAAAAATGATTACATTGTTAGCCAAATATCAAGACGTGTTTGCTTGGTCTTATAAGGATATGCCAAGGTTAGACCCATCGATCGTGGTCCACCGTTTACCCATACAAGAAGATGCCAAGCTTAAAAAGCAAAAAATAAGGAGATTTTGACTTAATATCTTGTTGAAAATCAAGGAGGAGGTTAATAAACTATTAAAAGTTGGATTCATTGAGGAGTCAAATTACCAGAATGGGTAGCTAATATTGTTCCAGTAACGAAGAAGAACATGAAAGTTAGAGTTTGTGTAGACTTTTGAGATCTTAACCAGGTAATGCCTAAAGACAACTTTCCATTACCTCATATTGATGTTTTGGTGGATAACACAGCTGGAAATCGTCTATTCTCATTCATGGATGGGTTTTTGGGATACAATCAAATTCAAATGTCTGAAAAGATAACACTAAAATGACTTTTGTTACAACGTGGGGTACATTTTACTATAAAGTGATACCATTTGGGCTCAAAAATGCTAAGCAACATATCAGACAGCTATAGTTACAATCTTCCATGATATGATGCACAAAGAGATAGAAGTCTATGTTGATGATATGATTACGAAATCCAGGGAAGAGGAAGATCACTTAGAAAACCTGAAGAAGCTGTTTAATAGATTAAGGAAGTTCCAGTTCAAGTTGAACTCAAAGAAGTGCACTTTTGGAGTGACATTAGGAAAATTACTGGGTTTTATAATTAGCCAAAGGGGTATCGAAGTCAATCCTGATAAAGCTGAGGCTATAATTGACATGCCTCCTCCATGCATACTCAAAGAAGTACAAGGGTTTTTGGGGCGTTTAAATTATATAGCTCAATTCATATCACAGCTAACAGACAAATGTCGCCCTCTATTCAAGTTATTGAAAAAGAATGCGAGGATCAATTAGGATGAAGAATGTGAAGAGGCTTTCACAAAAATTAAAGAATACCTTATAAATCCACCAGTGTTAGTAGCTCCTAACCACATTGCCCAAATCTTTGGGGTCCATACTTGGTCAGAATGATGAAGAAGGGTAAGAGTAAGCCATTTATTATCTGAGCAAGAAGTTCACAAAAGGGGAGGAAAAATACTCGAAAGCCAAAAGAACCTATTGTACATCGGTTTATGTTATGTATCAACTCAGACAATATACGCTTTACTACCAAATCAAGTTAATAACACAACATGACCCCTTGAAGTATTTATTAGAAAAACCGGCCCTCATGGGAAGAGTTTCAAAGTGGCAGATGTTGTTGTCAGAATTTGACATCAAATATGTAAACCAAAGCTCAGTCAAGGGGCAAGCTTTGGTAGATTAATTAATAGAGAGCCCCCCTGACGATACCCTTCATGAAGCACGAGTCAAGTTTCCTGATGAAATTATCTTAGATGCAGAAAGTAGTCCCAATAGCGAAGTAATTGAGAAGTCCTCAGGTTGGAAAATGTTCTTTGATTGAGCAACTAATGTATCTAGACGTATAATTGGGGCAATTCTAGTGTCCCTTGAAGGTACACAATTCTCGATGGTTGTGAGACTAGCTTTCCTATGTACTAATAATATTGCAGAATACGAGGCATGTGTTTTGGGACTTAAAATTGCATTGTTTAAGGAGATACAAGAATTGGAGGTATACAGAGATTCCTCATTGATTATAGGTTAATCTCGAGGTGGGTATAAGATGAAAGAACTCAAATTAGTACCTTACCACCAACAATTAGCCAAGTTTAAAAAGATTACATTCTCGTACATGCCAAGGATTCAGAATCAATTCGCTGATGCCCTCACTACTTTGGCATCCACAATCCAGATATTAGGATGAGTAAAGATTCAACTACTTAAAATTGAAGTTGAAGAAAAGCCCACTTTCTATTTGGCAATGGAAAGTTCATGCGACGAAAAGCCTCGATATCATGATATCAAAACATTCTTACAACATGGAACGTACCCCGAAGAAGTCGAGAAGAAGGATAAGAAGATGATCAGAAGATTGGCTACTGAATACTTGATCAATGAGTCTAATTTGTACCCAACGATCATTTGACGGTATGCTTTTATGTTGTGTAGATGAGAAAGAGGCAAAGGTGCTAATGAAAGAAGTGCATGAGAGAGTATGTAACCCCCACATAAGTGGCTACATGCTCGCCAAGAAGATCATGAGGATAGGATATTATTGGTTAGCTATAGAAGCAAATTGCATCAAACATGTTACATACTGTCATTTGTATCAAATCTATGTGAACAAAGTAAATGCTTCGCTTCAAGAATTGCATACATTATATGCACCATAGCCTTTTTCGATGTGGGGGATAGACATCATTGGCCCAATCACTCTAAAGGCATATAACAGGCACCGATTTATACTAGTAGCTATTGATTATTTCACTAAGTGGGTTGAAACCTCATCCTACTCCAGTATGACGAAGAGTGTAGTGGTCAAGTTCATTAAGAGAGACATACTGGCTCGATACGGTACACCAAAGACGATTATTACTGATAATGGTACGAACCTGAACAATAAATTGATGTTAGAGTTGTATTAATAGTTAAGGATCATCCACAGAAATTCCACTCCTTATCAACCTTAGATGAATGGAGCAATGAAAGCGGCTGAAAAAAAATATTAAAAGAATTATTGAGAAGATGACTGTCATATATCGAAATTGGCATGAGATGTTACCATATGCACTCATGGCCAATCTAACTTCTATCAGATAATCAACAGAGGCAACCCCCTATTTGTTGGTATATGGGATGGAGGTTGTACTACCAGTAGAAGTTGAGATCCCATCTCTCAGGATATTGTTGGAAACCTAGTTGGATGAGGCTAATTGGATGAGGCTGATTGGATAAAGAAACGAATCAAGCAATTGAATCTAATTGACGAGAGGAGGTTGGTAGCTTTGTGCCACAACATCTACTATCAGCAACGAGTGGCTAGGGCTTTTAATAAGAAAGTATAACCCCGAAGTTTTGAACAAAGAGACATGGTGCTGAGGAAGACTTTACCTAATACACATGATTCGAAAGGGAAATTTGCTCCAAACTATAGAGAGCCTTACACTGTGAAGAAAGTATTACTTGGAGGAACTGTAATCCTATCTCAAATGGATGGTCCAGACTTAAAAGACCTAGTAATTGCTAACTCATTAAAGATGCATTACCCTTGAAAAATCAATAGAATTGTTGCTTATATTATGAAATGCAAACAATCTTAGTATTACTGTAGTCTCATTTTCATTTTCTACATGCAAAGTTGGTATTCCTAATGGTCATCGACATTAGGTAATATCTTTTGCCCTTTTCTCATTCCACTTAAAGTCCCTACTGCTTGCTCTATCTAAATAAACCCTATACACAAGAAACACAAGAAAAAATAAACACTTAACTTACAATGATGTCTATTGATAAAAATTCTTTTAATACTTTATTATGGTTCACCCCTCCAAAAGGGAGATTTGTTTTCTATTTTTCAAGATAGAGTCATGTTCAAAAAGAGTAATAGGTGGCATATAAGTAGAAACTCACTCGAAAATGAAGGTTTACATGGAAAATCGACTAAGTTGAACCAAAAATTCAAGAAGTAACATGCATCTGTTGAAGTCGCTTCATCTGTTGAAGTCGCCTTCCTAAATGTGTCTTTAAGTATAGCGTACATGCATTTATTTTAGGCTTAAATTGCTTTCTAAAAAGAAAAAAAAAACAGAAATAAAAAAAAAAAGAAAACAAAAAATAAAAAAAAGGAAATAAAAAAATAAGAAGAAAAAGAAAAAAAAGGGGGGGGGGGGGGAGGGGAGGGAGGGAGGGAGGTGGGGGGGGGGATGGGGTTCGGTTAGGGTGGGTGGGGATGGTGTAGGAAAGAAAAAACAAGAAAAAGAAAAAAAGGGGTAAAAGAAGAAGACGTAGAAGAAGAGCAAGAAGAAGAAGAGGAAAAAGAAAGGGTAAAAAACCGTTGATTCTAATCGAATTGTTCAAGAAAAGATTTGACTATTTGGGTACTATCTCTAGAGCTAAGTAAGTGGTTCCGAGCTTTAACATTGCATTGGCACTTATTCTCTCCTTAAGGATGATAGTTTCATTTAATTCTTAAACTCTTAGATCTAGCCAGCTTATAAATCGCAGTCCTAATCCAAAGTTTCTTAGGCTTCTAGTCAACTTATAGAATGTTACCCAACTCATAATCCCTTCAAGGGATTTAGTAAGCTTAGAAAGCGCTATAACAATTCAAGTTTCTTGATCTTCAAGTCTTAGCCAACTCAAAGGGTACTTTGACCGCCTTGATTAATCAACTCATTAGGGTACAACTAAGTTTCCTTATCTTTAGGTTTTAGCCAATTTAAAGGGTGCTTTAACTGCCTTAGTTAGTCAACTTATTAGGGTAGGATCAAGTTTCCTCATCTTTAAGTCCTAGCTAGCTCAAAGGGCGCTTTGACTGCCTTGGTTAGTCAACTTATTAGGGTATGACCAAGTTTCCTCATCTTTAGGTCTTAACCAACTTAAAGGGTACTTTGATTACCTTAGTTAGTCAGCTCATTTGGCACAACCAAGTTTATTGATCTTTAGGTCTTAACTAGCTCAAATAGCACTTTGACTACCTTAGTTAGTCAGCTCATTAGGGTACGACCAAGCTTCTTCATCTTTATGTCTTAGCTAACTCAAAGGGCACTTTGATTTCCTCGATTAGTCAACTCATTAAGGTATGACCAAGTTCTTTTATCTTTAGGTCTCAGCTAACTCAAGAAGTGCTTTGACCACCTTGGTTAATCAACTCATTAGCGCACAATTAAGCTTTCTCAACTCATTCTTAGGTCTTAGCTAGCTTAAAGAATGCTTTGACTATCTTAGTTTGTCAACTCATTAAGGCATGACTAAGCTTTCTGAACTCATTCTTAGGTCTTAGCTAACCCGAGGAGCGCTTTGATCGCCTTAGTTAGTTAGCTCATTGAGGCACGACTAAGTTTTCTCATTCTATTAGGATTTTAACCAACTTTAAGAGTGCTTACCTATTTCACCCAATTTAAGACCTTAGCTAGCTCAAGGAATGCTTCGTCTATCTTGGTCAGTCAGCTCATAGGGGACATGACTAAGTTCTCATTATTCGTTTTAGGGATTCTTGCTAACCTACAAGGGTGCTATCCTCACTATTCTTCATTTCAAACTTATCGCCATCAAACGTTTTAGCGTTCCTTAAGATAGAATCATCTTAAGAAAAAAAAAAAACAACGTCTCTTTTATCTTTGTGGCATAGTTTTACTCAAACTTCACCACAAAGAGAAGTAACTGTAGACACTCGATTTTTGCCCTAATAGTTATAGGTTTAGTTTTAGTTTTAGTTTTTTTTTTAATAGGGTCCTAACTCAAAAATAATAAAAATTTGAAAAATGATGAAAATATAAAAAAAAAAAGAGAAAACAAAAATTACAAAGATTGTTTAGATTTTTTAGAAAGTAAATTACTTTAAGGTCAATAGTTTTAGTTTTAACTTAAATTAAATAATTATTTTAGAAAATCGTGTATTTGAAGAACAATTCAATTGTACTAAAAATCAAGACATAAGCTAACAGCCTAACAGATTAGCATTGGAGTGTCGATATGGAGTTAACTTGAAGTCATAATTTCAAATCTCGCCAGGCACCTATATGCATTTTATTTTTCTATCTTTTTTGTTTTTATAAAAAGCTAGTTGTACGTACGGAATCTACGTCTGATAAAATCTTTTGAATCTAATGTGATAATTTTTTTATGAGATTTAAATCTAGTTTGATTTTTATCAAATCAAGTTTAAATCGATATAAACGATTTAAAACTAATTTGATTTTTATCAAATTAGATCGGAGTTAATATAAGAGATTTGATTTAATATGTTATAAATATGAAACACGCGGCATGAAAAAAGATTACACACTTGTTAAAGAGAAAAAAAAAAAAACAATTTCATCTTCAGCTAATCTAAGTCCAATCACAGTGCATATACTGACAAATTCATCATAGTGCCTTCATAGTCCCATCCTTCGTCCATCCATAGAACGTACGTAACAGAATTAGTAGCATACTTCACAACTACATGCAAATTGTCGACCAAGTTCATTGACTAAGCAACAACTATTCATCCTTCATTAGTACATCAGTCCAACGCCATGCGATCTGCAGTATCACCAATAGCCAACAGGTAACAACAATAGCCCCAAGCCCCCACTACCAGCAACCAAACGCAACCAACTACACACTTCACCAAATAATTCGCATGGACCAAGCACCTAATGCCCCTCGCTCTCGCCGAACACCCCTATCACAAGCAGTAGCAGCAATTGACAAGCTCAAATAGTTGAGCTGTTGCCTAACTCCAAATGTCCAAGAACAAACAGAACACCAAGCTTAACCACTGTACTTACTAAACATAGCAATTCATCACAACAATCGCCTTTATCCTCACCACACCAACCAAGCTTAACCACTGCATACGTTGCTTTCACGCTAACAACGCCTATCCTTTATCTAGCAACCAAAACTTTACCACCACACTCATTCACTAACCACGCCTATACACATGAGCAAGCCACGCATGCTAAGCCACTATCACCATAGACACTGTGCAACTTTAATTGCAAATCCAAGCCGTACAACATCTCCCCCTCCATGCTACTATATCAACATTTGCAGTACACGTACGAGTTGCATTGGACGCAAGGCATTACTCCTTTACTAAACCGCTCAAATCTGGTTCCATTACTAGATTTTTTTTTTAATTGTTTGGTTGTTATTATGTTTTGGTTCCTTAGTTATTTAATAGTATATATACATTAGTAAGGAGACTTTTAATACTAGTTTATATATCTTAAGTATGTTATATAGTTTATTAATTTATTTAAATAAGTAGTTATTGACAATAAAATATAGTTGTAAATATATATATATATATATTAGCTTAGGAGTTTTTAGTATTGTTTTAGAATTTTTCACATAGGAAATTTTTCTTTTTAATAAAAATTAATAATGAAAAACCCTTCTAAAAATTTTAGGGCTTTTAGAGAGTTTTTTTTAATCACTCACGAGTTAAGATCTTCTTAGATTTTTTTGAATAAATTAAATCAATTAAAACGTAAATTTGGTCGATTCTCAAAATTAAAATCAACCTATACACTAAAGGTTTTGTAAAGAATTATGATCGTCTAATCCCGACTAGCAAATATGTAAACACCTTCGAGGCGACCATAAAATTTGTAAAAACTTAGATTCTTTTTCTTTTGGTTTTTATTTTTTTCTTAAAAATATTATAATTTGAAAAATAATTCTAATTTCAGAAAAATAAATAGTAGTACCCGTTTGAGTTTTATAGGTTAGCTCTCAAATTCGAAATCCTCTAGTTTGTATTAAATTGAAATTAAAGACTGGTAACTAAATCGTAATCAATTTACTTAATTAATTACAATTTCTCTTTTTTTTTTCAACTTCGGTCGAATGGTGACTTTAAAAATTTTTCCAAATAAAAAACCAAAATATCTCAGTTTCTCTAGTCGATAATTAATATTAAATTTGTTAAGGTTCAGTATTATTCAGAAATTGGGAAATCAAATTAAATAAAATGAAAGAAAACCGAAAACTTAGACTCGATAATTATATATTATTTATCTTCCATATGCATCTATATAGATATATTTGTGTATTTATATTTATGTGTGTATATTGTTTGAAATTTTGGATCAGGAGACACATCATTTTATTTAAGTCATGTAAGTCCAATATTTTCAATTACTTTGTTTAAACTTGCATCATTTCACGGGTAAATTACCTAATAATCTTAAAAACTATAACTTAGGACATTATTACATAATTAAATGATAATATGGAAAAAACACAAATAAACTCTAAATATTGAACTCGATGCAATAAACCCCCATGAACTATTTCATTACATAATTAAATAATCCAATTGCTAAACCTTTCAGGTGAAGCATGATTTAGAGTGGTAAGTTTGGAATTCAACTGTCAAGCTTATCACTATAGGATTTCAATTGAAAATTAAGGGGATTTTTGGAACATGTGGAGTCCCTTGTATGTCCTCATCGATCCTTATAAATGTATCACAAATGACATACTAGACATTTGCAGGTATTAACGATTCTATTCCATCGTACATTGTGAATTTCAAACAACTTTTATATATCCTCTTTTATATATACTCAATGTGCATTTAATCTATTTATCTTTAAGATAAAATATATAAATTTTATTAAGGTAGTTATAATTTAATAGTATAAACAATTGGGTTTTAATAGAATAAATTATATTTGAATCCTCTAGCTTATAATTATAATATATAATAGTTGGCCCCAAAAGAAGGAAGAAGGAAAAAAAAAAAAAAGCTTTAAGCCTTTGAAAACGTGGTACAAACATGTAATGGCTCATCCTTAACAAAAGAATAGGAAAAGAAAAGAAGGAACACCCTTTTTGTTCTTCTTTTTGAATATTTTCTCATACTTGACTTAGTTATGTTTACTCCTTCGTTCTATTTTTTATTTTTTATTAAGAGCAAAACGGTCGGAACTGAAACGGAGCAAACATAAACTCGGTTATCTATGAAAATTTACCCATTTTATTTTGCTTTGTCATTTTTAAGGTTTTGAAACCGATAGAGGAAATTTCAGGGGCTTTAATGCCATTTGGAATGTAGCAGGCAAGAAATTATAGGAAGAAGTGAACACGACAGGCTACAGAGAACCCTAGGAGAAGAAGATTTGTATTATATGTTTTTAGCAGTACCGTCTTTCCCAACATTAATTCCTATGCACTCTGTTGGTCCATATTTGTCACAGTCCCCACCAGGAAAATAAAAAAAGTAAAAATAAAAATAAAATAAGGGGTCCATTTCACCGTAAAATTTTGTTTCTCCCATGTCAGATTCTCACGAACCCAAATCTACAACGATCTTGTACCAATGATCTTTACTTTTCACGCAGGATGTACAAAGTTAATGCTCTGCATGTTTTCCAATAAATCAAAGGTGGTGTTATAGGAAAAGGTCAAGAGTTTATGAAATAAGATGAGCTGAAGGATGACGGAAATGACAAAATTGAATAGACTAAACATTTCAAGCAGACTCGTGGAAAGGGACGGGACTAGGGTGGGAACCGAAAGGGGGCCTAGGGGGCTCGAACAAAATCCATCAATAAAGAGGAATATGCATGTTTAGCAGATAAATTTTAAATCTGAACTCGGTTGTATAGTTTTATATCCGTCTATGCTTCATGAAATCATATTATCTATATTATTAAAATTAAAAAAACTCTTAAATAACAATCATTTTCAAAAATTACTATTTAGTACTCAATCTTATAATATAAAACAATAAAACTAATTCTTATATTGACTATCAATTAATTTAATAAGAAATTACTTTATATATATATATATTTATATATTTCAACTACTCTTTCTCTATATTATTTCTCTTTTGTTATTAACTATATTGTACACATCTTCTCCATATATTTCTTAAACCCTAAATTTTTATTCATATCACAATTTTCCTTTCTCAAAGGCCAGAAAAGTCTTCCTTATAGGCAAAAAAATCACTGTAATTATTTAAATAAAATTTATTACAATTTTTTTTATTGTACTAATGAATTTATATCATGGTACATGTAATGTAAGTACATTATTCACTAGTTATATATAATTTCAAAAGCTCTTTACTTTATTTTTTTTTTTCATTTTATCAAAAATATCTTTATTTTAACATTCCATCTTTTTTTATTCCATCATCAATGAATTCCATATATATCTACCTACTTTTACCTACATAATCCAGAATAAACATAAACGAATATTAATGCACTACTTGATACATTTCTTGCCCTCTAAGATTAATCTTGGAAACTCTTTTGCAATAGATAAAATATTAAGTTTGCTAATCAAGAGAAATGTCGGAGAGCAAAACCAACAATGTAGTCAATTGCAATGAGAGTAGGAGTAATTCCTTCTAAATTTATATTTAAAAACTTAAAAGGAGATTACAGTATAGTAATTCCTTTTAAATTTATATTTAAAAACTCAAAGGAGATTACGCTATAGATAGTGCTAACCTAAAGCAAGGTTAATTTTGTGAGGGAAATAAATGTATTGTAGTATGGCCATTCTTTTTATATATGCTTGCATAAGATTGACATATATAGTATAAAATGGAAATTCTTTTATATATATATATATATATATATTTAGACTTAATCAATGTAATTTTCTACTTGAGTATGAATAATATTCTGTAAAAATTATTTTATCTCACTAAAACCAATTGTATCTATTATCCACTTATAAGGAGATTTAGATTAAGTTTTTCCTTTTTTTTTTGTTTTTCAACTATATTTACTAAACATTTTGTTAATATTTCTTATCTATTTGCTTCATATGCACTAAGCGATGATAGTTTCAAAAATTTGAATATTATTAGAAGACCTTAAATTATCAAGTTCATTTTTTTTTTTTTTTACATTTTGCTCATTATCAAAACAAGCATTCATGAAGATTTATAGAGTATGTCAAAAAATTAATAATTTTTTAAAGAACATATAAAAATTATGAATATAATTTAGAAATCATGATAAATGAGTGCTTAGGTAAGAGAATATAATCAACCATTTTGATACATCAACATTATAAATTTGCTAATTGGGTTTATATTTGTTGTAACCATTTTGGTTCGATTCATTAACTAATATTTGATAACATTGATGATATCTTTAAATTATCAAAAAGATGTTTGGTTTCAAAAAGTAACCATACATTTTGTCTACTTAACTATTTGGAATTATTAGATTGCCAAAACAATTATAAAGATGTACAAATTTAACCTCAGAACTTATTATTTAAAGTATGATGTACATTTTTATTAGATTATTACATTCTTTCATGATACTTTTTTCCTAGATTTAAGAAAATTTATTTTTGTAAGTTCTTTTCGACTCCCATATACTTATCAAAAACAAAACCAAAACAATATTGCTAATAAGCAGTAAAGTTTTCTTGATAATAATTTATAGTGATTAGTAATGAAAAACATATTCTTGTTTGTTTAATGCATCATGATTCGATAAAGAACCTTGTATGTTTTACCTTTTAGTCTATTATGTACTGATTCCATCAATATTCATCAAAATCAAATATTGATTATATAATGTTCATTGTTTTTTACTATTGATTATCATTATTGTTGATTTGCTAAGTACTACAAATGTCAATTGTCTTGGCTTTAAAAAAAATTGTCTTTATAATTTCCTTTTATTATTACTTTATATCTACCATTTGGTAAACAAAACATACTAAATGTTTTACATTCTTTATTTTAAGTATCTCATGATGTGCTTTTTCTAAGAATATATCGCATTTTGTAGTATTAATAATTGTATTATTGTTTCTTTCAATCACATTAAAGAGACATAAGAACAAAACGTTTAGAATAATTTAAAATGAAGTGCCACTACATAAGAAAGTTAGTAACAAAAGACAACATAAACTCTATCTTCCTATATCTCCTTATTTTAGGAACTTTTTTCCTTCTTATTAAGATAATGGATAAACAAATGGTTGTCTTTTGTAGGAAGCTTAATTTTTGGAATTAATCTACGTGATTTTTATAAAGAGATAACTTTTTCTTTTAAGATAATGATTAAGAGAAAAGGTTAAAAGTTGGATGTACTCTTTCATAAAAAGTTTAATTTGTTGAATTCATTAACATGGTATTTATAAAGAAATGATATGAATTAATATAATTTGGACTTATTTAATGTCTTTCTAACCCTCTTAGACTAATTTTGTGTATTATGCATTCGATTCATTATTTTTTATTAAGTTATCTAACTATGTATTTTATTTAATAATATATCACACTTTTTTTTTCCTTATCCATATAATTTTCAATTACATTAACAGACAAAAATAAAAATTCATAATAATTCAACATATAAATGGTGCTACCATATGACAGTGGTTGTAAAAAAAAATGACTTAAAAGCCTTGTGTCTCCTTATTTTGGATTGAATGTGTCATAGATAGATCAAATGCCAAAATATACATACTTTATAAACAAATAACTAAGGAATATAAGAATTGACATGTCTTTGTTTCCTTTTTTTTTTTTCTTTTAAGATAAATGGACAAAGGATAGATGATTTCCTACTTTATAGAAAAAATAATTTATGGAAATCAATTAACTCATTTTTTACAAATAGATGATCAATAGTGATCAAAATTAAGTAATTTAGGGATACTTAATGCCTTTATCACCTCCTTTTATTTTTTTTGCATTCAATAAATTATTTTTCATTCTCTACTTTTCGATTTTGTATTTCAACCATCTCATTATGTATTGGATTCTAAAATGTATCAACTTTTTCCATCATCCATATTCGTCTTATTATGGTGTATGTTCACATGCATGTGTAAGGTATCTAATACTAGGCATTAGCTCACCCTTTGAGGATTTGTTGTTTTTCAACTACAAGTTTAGGGTGTTGAACTAATAGCTTTTTATATATGATTTTAATGAGAACAAAACTATCAATTTCTACTAAATCAATCACTATTTGCAAATACCATAAAAACTTAGTTAAATGTATTTTAAGGAAATTAAATTATCTTGGAAATACCTTGTCTTTGCATTATATAACTTATTAGATTGATTTTGATATTATTAAAAGAAGAAAAAGGAATCAAAATTGTTTACTGCACCTTAGTATGTATTTTAGCTACTATAATGTGAACTGGCCTACTGGTAGTAGTGGAATCGTCCAACTGGTTGCACTAGCCTAACTGTGATTAGAGGAATATGTTGGACCTTGTGACTAGTGATCATTGAACTAGTTGGCTGGTTGTATCAAGTCGTCTGAAGTCAAAAGGGTTTGCTGAATTGTACAACTAGTAGCCTAAAGACCACTCAATTAGTGACCCCGTTTGAATTAATCGTTTGGCTAGTCTCTCTTGAACCATCTGTTACGCCCCGAAGTCGCGAGGTCGCAACAGTCCCGCCGTGTAAACCACTCTATGATAGAAACTGGCCTCACAATTCCTACCATAGAGATAATCTACACAAGGCGTCGACGACCACTCGCTTTGAAGTAAACAGTTCGATTAATGATTATACTACAAATATGATGAGTAACTCAAATTACTATTAAACATAGATAATCATATAAATAAGTCCACAGAGCTTCCCAGGAAGATTTACATAATAACTACAGTTTACTAATTTACAGAATAACTAACAGTCTTCATCCTTTAACTACAAGGTCAGTCTGGTTACACATTAAGCTAAATAACTTGATCCTCATACCCCTGGCTTCAAAAGACTAACCTCTGGATAATTGTAGGGCGGCATGGTACTTGAAGAGATTACAAATCAGAACCTGCAAAAGGATCTATAAGGGTATGAGCAACTACAGCTCAGTAAGTTGAATTGGAGACTCATGAATGCATACAAGCACAAACAGGATTATCAAACAATTATTTTCATGCAATGCAACAATCAAGTGTCATCGCACAACGTAGTCCGGTTCGTTGTGAAATCAGAGAAATTTCACCTGCTCCAATCCGGGTTGAGGAGTTCCATGTTATGCAGCAGCTCACAACCAAACCCAGGCTTGTGTAATGGAGACCTCGCTCCTCCCGCGACTACCTTCGAACCATTGACTTCACCCCCGCCGCGACCTCCTCTCCTGTCACTTAGTTCGACTGAGGATAAAGAAGGAACCATTTTGCAATCCTGCGCTATCCCTTTCGAAGGGGTCGGTATTTGGTTGGAGAGTCCTATGATCCCCTAACGGGTTGCAATGCATGACGTTTTCGGTTATTACGGTCGACTAAGATTAAATTCCGGTTAGAGTGTTCAAACAAGACCACAACAATTCAATCAGTCACAAAATCACCCACAGCACAAATTCCAGCACGAATTCAGATACATCACACATGCGCAAACTACTTACAATCACAAGCATATACAAGCCTAAGTCTCCGAGCACTACAAAACTAGTACTCTATTACAATAAGCAATAACCCAACTTACATGAATTTGCTCGGTCGCTCGATCCTCAAATTGCGAGCTGATTTGTTTCTAGGTGTCCTATAATGCAAAGAGGTCCTTTTAGTACTTATTTTTATGGATTCTTATTCTAATTTATAATGTAACTCATTTTCCTCATGTATATCTACAACGTACTAATAATTCGTTGTATTTTATTTCGGGGTTCGGTTCCTAAACTAGATTCTAGTTTTAATTCCTAGGTCGTAATTAGGCTCGAATCCCAATGTGACATTAATCACCTTATGCTCGGGTATTCAAATATCCTATTGGGTCGTAATTTTGGTATTCTAACTATTCGGTACACACTAACCCTAATTGGGATATCGGATTTATTCCCGAGGTGTAAAAATCTTACATTTTAAGATATTTACTTAAAATTAAATATTAATTCCGATTTATTATTTTTTTTATTTCAATTATAATATTATCTAAATAACTTTATTTTTTTAAATTTAGTAATTTATATTTTCACATATTCCTAATTTCTCATATTCTTTACCTAATTTCCCTAATTAACCATAATTAGTACCTAAAAGCTAGGATTAGGGTTCCACTGCAGAGATTAACTTCCTTAATCATCTAATCAAAATCCAAATCAGTAATTAACATTCTAATTATCTAATTAATCCCAAATCACCCAATTTTACCATCATTTTAAGGCTAAAAATTAACTTAAAATTTTCGAAAATTAATTTAAAAAAAAAGGCTTCATAGCACTGTTCTAAATCATATGAGAGTCCTACAGAAAAATTTTGAGCCCCAAACTACATCCTTAAGCTTATTTAATTTCCGGTTTAATCATGCTCGGTTTTGAACAATTTCTTAAGAACCCTATATTTCCAGACATAATTAAACTAAATCAATATTTTTCCCTAAATCTACATACAATAAAACCTCAGAATAACAAGTTTCATAATTTTCTGGGCAGAATAACTAATTTTACAAAATTATATAAAAATCGGGATGAGTAAATGACTAACCGGTTCAAGGATTTCTGGCCGTCCAAAACCGGTCCAAGGCTGTCGACCGGTCCAGACGCTGGTCCTAGGGTAGGGTGGTGGTGGTGGTTCGGTCCCAGGTGGTGGTGGGTGGTGGTTCCAGTTCACCTTGCTAATCTGCACAGTTTTCTTTTTTTTTTTTTTTGGAATTTCTCTCGATTTTTCTTGTGTTTCGATTTTTCTCAGATTACAAACTGTCCAAATGTCTTCTTTGAATTTTTTCCTTATTTATAGATAAACATAGTAATTAATGTGCATTAATTTGATGTGATTTTGCCCATTTCCTTGATTTTAGGCTTTTAGTTTGGCACATTTTTATTGGCCAATTTTTTTTCTTTTCAGTCACGACTTGATCCAGTTGCAGACCTCTCCTTCTGATTTTTTTATAATTATTTTGTATTTTTCTTTAATTATTTACTTAATTTTCGGCCTATTTTAGTAATTACGCGTATTTTTATCTACACGTAAATACATGTAGGGTACATGTGAACATTCCTAAATATTATTTTTGGTCATTCTAAAATTTTTAGTATACATATAATCTATCTCTACTAATTTATTAGTTATTATATTACACTTTTTGCCTTTTCAGTAATTAGTAGTTATTATGCTTAAAATTTGAAAATTTTATAGTCTCCTATTTTACTACTTACTTTCTTAAATTTAAGTTTACAGGGTCATTTTTACTGGTATTTTGTTAAATAGTTTATAATTTGGGTTTGATCGGATCCTTTAGTCGATCGTCCTAAACCTTGGGTTTTAAGTTCAAACCTATGGTTACTTGGCTTGGCTTTAGGGTTTACAATTCCACCCCCCTTCAAAAAAGTTTTGTCCTCAAAACTTCTGTACATCTAATGTATACTTAATTGACTAAATACAATAACTTGTATACTTTTACTAACCTGAAAATCAGAAAAGCCATAGATACTGCTCCATCATCGCAGCTTTTGGCTCCCAAGTCATCTCCAAGTCTGGACCTTCATTCCATGGAATCTTCATGTACTCCATATCCCTGTTCCTTAACTTCTGAACCCGACTATCCAATATCTTTATGGGTTGTCTCACCAGTTGAAAATTCCTCGTTAACTCCACTGGCTCTATTTCTACTATTGCATTCGGGTTCTTAATGAATCTTCTCAGCATGGATACATGGAATACATTATGATAGCCCGATAAACTTGGAGGTAAAGCCACCCGGTATGATACATTGCCAACTTTCTCTAATACTTCAAATGGTCCAATGTATCGTGGGCTCAGTTTTCCCCTTGAACCAAACCGTCGGAGTCCTTTGAATGGGCTTATTTTAAGGTAAACATGATCACCCATTTTGAATTCCAATGGTCTTCTCTTCAAATCAGCCCAACTTTTATAACGGTCTTGAGCTTCCTTCATCCGTTGTAGCACAATCTTAATCTTCTCACTCGTTTGATTGATCATGTCTGGTCCAATCATAGCATATTCTTCATGATCCCAATACAGTGGCGATCTGCATTTCCTCCCATATAGTGCTTCATACGGCGCCATCTGTATTGTTGCATGATAACTATTATTGTAGGCAAATTCTATCAACGGTATATATTTATCCCAATCACCTCCAAAATCCAATACACAAGCTCGTAGCATATCTTCTAAAGTTTGAATCGTTCGCTCAGACTGCCCGTCTGTTTGTGGGTGATAGGCTGTACCAAACTGCAACTTTGTACCCAAAGCTCTATGTAAGCTTTCCCAGAATTTGGATACAAACTGACTATCTCGGTCAGAAACAATACTCTCAGGAACACCATGTAGTCTTATTATTTCTCGGACATACAGTCTAGCCATCTTTTCCATTGAATCACCAGTCCGATAAGGTAAGAAATGTGCACTCTTTGTTAATCTATCTACGACTACCCAAATAGAATCGTATCCAACTTGAGTCATTGGTAAGGCTACTACAAAATCCATGGTAATATGATCCCATTTCCATCGTGGTATTTCTAAAGGTTGCAATAATCCACCCGGTCTTTGGTGTTCTGCTTTGACTTGTTGGCATGTAAGGCATTCCGATACATACTGTGCCACTTCTCTTTTCATCCCATTCCACCAATACATGAGTTTTAGATCTTGGTACATTTTATTTCCTCCCGGGTGCACAGTATAACCTGTAATGTGTGCTTCATCCAAAATTTGCTTCTTTAAGTCTGCATCTTGTGGTACACATATTCTTACTCTAAACTTTATTAGACCTTTATCATCCACCTTAAAGCTAGGGTCCTGTCCGTTACTTAATTTCTCTTTTATCTCCATCAGACCCTTATCCTCCTCTTGCTTTTGCTTGATTCTCTCTAATAGAGTAGGTTGCAATTCCCAGTTCATTAACTGGCTATTAGGTTCACACCAATCAAACCCAATTTGCATCCTTTCAAATTCATGCACTAATTCATATTAAGGTGTTAACAGTAAAGCAACCTGTTCATAATTCTTTCGACTTAATGCATCTGCCACCAAATTGGCCTTTCCAGGGTGATAATTTATATTCAGATCATAATCCTTAATCAGTTCTAACCACCTTCTTTGCCTTAAATTCAACTCCTTCTGAGTAAAGAAGTATTTTAGACTCTTATGATCAGTGTACATCTCGCACCGTTGCCCATAAAGATAATGTCTCCAAATTTTCAAGGCAAACTACAGCTGCTAACTCTAAATCATGAGTCGGGTAATTCCTCTCATGTAGCCTCAATTGTCTTGATGCATATGCAACAACTTTTCTATCCTGCATCAATACACAACCTAATCCATTTCGTGAAGCATCACTGTACACATTATAAGGTTTATCCGGATCAGGTAATGTTAATACTGGTGCTGTAACCAGTCGTTTCTTCAACTCCTGAAAACTCATTTCACACTCTTCACTCCATTCAAACTTTACATCCTTCTGGGTTAATCGAGTCAATGGTTTGGCGATTTTGGAAAAATCCTTTATGAACCGTCGATAGTATCCAGCCATACCCAGAAAACTCCTTATCTCAGTCACTGTGGTTGGTTGCTTCCAGTCCATTACTGCTTTCACTTTATCAGGGTCTACAGAGATTCCTTCACCAGATATAATATGACCTAGAAAAGAAATCCTATCCAACCAAAACTCACATTTACTTAACTTGGCATACAATTGATTCTCTCTCAACTTCTGCAATGCCAATCGTAAATGCTCCGCATGCTCCTCCTTGGTTTTTGAGTAAATCAAGATATCATCAATAAACACCACAACAAACTTATCCAAATATGGTTGATATATACGATTCATCAAGTCCATAAATACAGCCGGAGCATTCGTTAAGCCAAATGGCATCACCAAAAATTCATAATGTCCATATCGAGTTCTAAATGCAGTCTTATGTACATCTTCCGGCTTAACTCGTAACTGATGATATCCTGATTTCAAATCTATTCTAGAAAACACAGTTGCACCTTGGAGTTGATCAAACAAATCATCAATGCGAGGTAGCGGATACCTATTCTTAATGGTAACTTTATTTAACTCCCGATAGTCTATACACAATCTCATAGTACCATCCTTCTTTTTCACAAATAATACCGGTGCTCCCCACGGTGAGACACTCGGTCTAATAAACTTTTTATCCAATAGCTCCTGAAGTTGTTTCTTTAGTTCCTGAAATTCTATGGGTGACATCCGATATGGGGCTTTCGAAATAGGTTCAGTTCCAGGAACTAATTCTACATTGAAATCCAACTCTCGGGGTGGAGCTAACCCTGGTAAATCCTCCGGAAATACATCTAGAAACTCATTCACTACCTGTATGTCTGCTACCTTGGGTATTTCCTTCTCTGCGTCCACAGTAAACACCCAACAAAATGTCCAATCATCCTCCTTTACTCTTGTCTCAAATTGTTCATCACATATCTCCATCACTGATATATTCAACCTACTTCTACCGGCTTTTCCTTGAAATATCGTTTCTCCATCATTAAGATCGACAATTTTATTCCTACACTCCATAATGGCTTTATTCTTAGACAACCAATCTATTCCCACTATTACATCGTAACCTTGTAAAGGTAATATCACAAGACTTATAGGATACTCTTTCTCTTGGATTTTTATTCTACCATCTGCTACTACTTCTCGGGTTGTTACTTTCTCCCCAGTCGGAGTTCTAACTTTATAAGTTACATTAACAGTAACCACACTAATTTCTTGTTCATGTACAAATTTCTGGCTTGCAAAGGAATGTGATACACCAGTATCAAACAGCACAAAAGCAGGTTGTCCATTTATCAGCACATGTCCTGGAATGTACTAATACTATGGTTACCAACTACACTAGCATTCATAAATCTCAAAATGCAAATATTTCAATTCAATTCACACTTAAAATTATTATTACGATAGATAGTCTGAGTACGTACCAGTTACAAGTCCTTCATCATTTTCCTCTTCCACTCCCATGATCTCCTCGACATCATCATGGTAGTATTCCTCTATAAAATCCGAGAAATCCTCGTCCTCCTCAATTCCCATATCCTCCAGAGCAAAGATACGAGCAGGTGCAGTGGCGTTATCAAAGCCTTCTGTTCGCTTAGCTCCTTGTACAAACTGTGGACAGTATCTGGAGAAATGGCCCTTTCTACCACACTTATTACACTTTACTAATTTCATCTTAGGGCATGCCTTCAGTACATGGTTCGGATCTCCACATATAAAACATTTCCCTTTAAGCTGAGTACAATTCCTCGGAAAATGATTTGCACCACACTTCCAGCATTTGACATTACCATCCTTGTCATAAAAACTCACATTCGATATTGACTGTGCTGGGTTACTGGCCAGAGTTACCGGTCTCCTTCTCTTCAGTCCAGAATTGCTACTAGAGGCACTGGGATATGGTCTCTTAAATGATGGTCCTAGTCGATATCCTCTATTAATCTTTTGATTCCACATTGCTTGCATCCTCACACGATTATCCTCCAATTGTCTTGCCTTACATACCACTTCATTGTAAGTGGTAAAACCATAATCCAGCAGCTTGCAACACATTGTGGGGTCAAATCCAGTAAGGAACAAATCTTTCTTCAACTCAACATTATCCCGGTATGAACCAGGCACATATTGTAACAATCTATTGAACTCAGTCTCATACTGGGTTACACTCATACCTCCCTTCTTCAGTTCAAACAGATCTCGCACCATTCTGTTTTGAACACTATGAGGAAAATACTCCTTTCTGAATTCCTCCTTAAATTGTTGCCAATCAATGTTATTTCCAAGTTGCCTTGCTCTCGAGTCCCCCATACTCTTGCAGCTAACTTTAACATGAAAGTACCATATGACAACTTTTGAGATTCTGGAACTCTAAAAGCCTCAAAACTTCATTCAATTTGGGCTAGCCAATCATCAGCTAGATCTGGCTTACCCATCTCCCCTTCAAAATAATAATTGGCTTTTATAAATTCAGGAAGTTTATTTACTTCCTGAGGTCGCTCCATTCGGTGTTCAACTTCTTGAGGTCTCCTGTTTCCCCCATTACCACCAGTTAGAAGATGTTGAATCAACATTCCTTGCTGCCTCATCATTGTATGCATACTGGCAAGTATTTGTCCAATAGGCACATTCTCTTGGGAAGGAGGTGGAAGTAAATCTTGTCTATTCTGTTCCCTTGGTGGCGATGGTGCTCGTGGTGGAGGGTTTTGATTTCCTTCAGTTTCCCCTTGACTACTTCCATTTCCAGCTTCAGCCATGATCGCTTAATAATTTAACTTCTAATTCTGCATTCATACTTATCTATAAGTTATCCCTACTTTTGTTTAAAGAATATTAATAATTACTAGCAATAAGTACTCATATCAAATAGTGAGGACAATATTATTGAAGTCAACATACTTAGTAGTCTAACTTCCATTATATATTTCATTCAACCTTACATCATCACTATTACAACTTTAAAACAAAAGATACAACTCGATAATCTTTCAAATACATACATCAAATTTACAACTCGATTACATCATTACTTACATCATCTACTACAGACTCGATCTTTACAACTGTACAAGACAAAAGGTTACATCAAACTTAATTACAACATACACCTAACTTGATCCAGAAGCTAAAAAGTACATCAAAAGTCAAAAAGATACATCAAAAGTCGAAATACATCAAAAGGTCCTAAAATACATCAGTATCCATCAAAATTGCTACTGGATCATATCTAAAAACCTAACTAAAACAAATCAGTCGTATAACTAGGCTAGTCCTCCTCTGAATCTGTGGTAGCTACTCCATCAAATGAGTCGTGACCCATATAGCCTCCTACAGAATGATCCTCAGGCTCGCTGTCTGATGCGGAGTCTATAAACACGATCTCTGGAGTCTCAGGAATCACAATCACCTCCTGTACATCATCATCATCCGACTCAGCTGTAGCACCAGCTCCATCTCCAGCTATCACGGTGTCTGCGATCACCTGCATGACTACCGTATGTATATCTATATCAGGCTCACTCTCGTTCGCTTGCTCTTCCTCAGGGTCTTCTTCTAGTTCCTCTTCTTCTGGGTTCTCTTCAGGGTCCTCCTCTGGATCTTCCTCGGGGTCTTCTTCAACATAGACTCCATCCACGTGGGGTTCAACTGGTGGTGGGTTTTCTGGTGGTGGTTCTGGTATTTCCAACTCAGGTTCAGGATTAGGGTTCAATGGTACCTCTATACCATCCCCAGCAGGCTCTGGAAACTGTGGAAACCAATCAATGATCCCTGGTGGGTACTGTCTAGGAATGTAGGGAATGTCAGCAGGGATATGTGCAATACTAGCAGGGTATGGTCTCCCATCCTCTAACCTAGCAGGAAAATACCGTAAGGGCATCATCAGGGTTATAATTCCCTCTTTCTCCAACCATCTCTGCTCAAAAGCGGCTATAGCAGTGTATCTATTATACTGGGGGCCTAAGCTCATTTCCATCCATGCCCATTCATCCTTCCAACTATAGCACATCTGATCATGGAACTTATTGATGATCTCATCAACCGTCCTAAATATATTCCAATCAGCTAGTTCCATCAATAGCCATTGTAATTTCACCCTATAATCAATGGGAGATACTTCTCCATTCCATCCAAACCGTATCCAACTATGAATTAATTCTCCCCTTCGACCCTGTAATTATAATTAAACCAAGTCATATTTCCTATGTTAAAGATTAAGGTTATTTATGTTATACAATCTTTTATCGTCCACCTAATATTACCCACTCTCAACATTCCTATAATGTCTATTTCTTTTAAGGTATGACGCTTCAAAGCGAGTTTACTAAAACTTCGCTCTGATACCAACCGAGAACTGTTACGCCCCGAAGTCGCGAGGTCGCAACAGTCCCGCCGTGTAAACCACTCTATGATAGAAACTGGCCTCACAATTCCTACCATAGAGATAATCTACACAAGGCGTCGACGACCACTCGCTTTGAAGTAAACAGTTCGATTAATGATTATACTACAAATATGATGAGTAACTCAAATTACTATTAAACATAGATAATCATATAAATAAGTCCACAGAGCTTCCCAGGAAGATTTACATAATAACTACAGTTTACTAATTTACAGAATAACTAACAGTCTTCATCCTTTAACTACAAGGTCAGTCTGGTTACACATTAAGCTAAATAACTTGATCCTCATACCCCTGGCTTCAAAAGACTAACCTCTGGATAATTGTAGGGCGGCATGGTACTTGAAGAGATTACAAATCAGAACCTGCAAAAGGATCTATAAGGGTATGAGCAACTACAGCTCAGTAAGTTGAATTGGAGACTCATGAATGCATACAAGCACAAACAGGATTATCAAACAATTATTTTCATGCAATGCAACAATCAAGTGTCATCGCACAACGTAGTCCGGTTCGTTGTGAAATCAGAGAAATTTCACCCGCTCCGATCCGGGTTGAGGAGTTCCATGTTATGCAGCAGCTCACAACCAAACCCAGGCTTGTGTAATGGAGACCTCGCTCCTCCCGCGACTACCTTCGAACCATTGACTTCACCCCCGCCGCGACCTCCTCTCCTGTCACTTAGTTCGACTGAGGATAAAGAAGGAACCATTTTGCAATCCTGCGCTATCCCTTTCGAAGGGGTCGGTATTTGGTTGGAGAGTCCTATGATCCCCTAACAGGTTGCAATGCATGACGTTTTCGGTTATTACGGTCGACTAAGATTAAATTCCGGTTAGAGTGTTCAAACAAGACCACAACAATTCAATCAGTCACAAAATCACCCACAGCACAAATTCCAGCACGAATTCAGATACATCACACATGCGCAAACTACTTACAATCACAAGCATATACAAGCCTAAGTCTCTGAGCACTACAAAACTAGTACTCTATTACAATAAGCAATAACCCAACTTACATGAATTTGCTCGGTCGCTCGATCCTCAAATTGCGAGCTGATTTGTTTCTGGGTGTCCTATAATGCAAAGAGGTCCTTTTAGTACTTATTTTTATGGATTCTTATTCTAATTTATAATGTAACTCATTTTCCTCATGTATACCTACAACGTACTAATAATTCGTTGTATTTTATTTCGGGGTTCGGTTCCTAAACTAGATTCTAGTTTTAATTCCTAGGTCGTAATTAGGCTCGAATCCCAATGTGACATTAATCACCTTATGCTCGGGTATTCAAATATCCTATTGGGTCGTAATTTTGGTATTCTAACTATTCGGTACACACTAACCCTAATTGGGATATCGGATTTATTCCCGAGGTGTAAAAATCTTACATTTTAAGATATTTACTTAAAATTAAATATTAATTCCGATTTATTATTTTTCTGATTTCAATTATAATATTATCTAAATAACTTTATTTTTTTAAATTTAGTAATTTATATTTTCACATATTCCTAATTTCTCATATTCTTTACCTAATTTCCCTAATTAACCATAATTAGTACCTAAAAGCTAGGATTAGGGTTCCACTGCAGAGATTAACTTCCTTAATCATCTAATCAAGATCCAAATCAGTAATTAACATTCTAATTACCTAATTAATCCCAAATCACCCAATTTTACCATCATTTTAAGGCTAAAAATTAACTTAAAATTTTCGAAAATTAATTTAAAAAAAAAGCTTCATAGCACTGTTCTAAATCATATGAGAGTCCTACAGAAAAATTTTGAGCCCCAAACTACATCCCTAAGCCTATTTAATTTCCGGTTTAATCATGCTCGGTTTTGAACAATTTCTTAAGAACCCTGTATTTCCAGACATAATTAAACTAAATCAATATTTTTACCTAAATCTACATACAATAAAACCTCAGAATAACAAGTTTCATAATTTTCTGGGCAAAATAACTAATTTTACAAAATTATATAAAAATCGGGATGAGTAAATGACTAACCGGTTCAAGGATTTCTGGCCGTCCAAAACCGGTCCAAGGCTGTCGGCCGGTCCAGACGCTGGTCCTAGGGTAGGGTGGTGGTGGTGGTTCGGTCCCAGGTGGTGGTGGGTGGTGGTTCTAGTTCACCTTGCTAATCTGCACAGTTTTCTTTTTTTGTTTTTTTTTTGGAATTTCTCTCGATTTTTCTTGTGTTTCAATTTTTCTCAGATTACAAACTGTCCAAATGTCTTCTTTGAATTTTTTCCTTATTTATAGACAAACAAAGTAATTAATGTGCATTAATTTGATGTGATTTTGCCCATTTCCTTAATTTTAGGCTTTTAGTTTGGCACATTTTTATTGGCCAATTTTTTTTCTTTTCAGTCACGACCTGATCCAGTTGCAGACCTCTCCTTCTGATTTTTTTCTGATTTTTTTATAATTATTTTGTATTTTTCTTTAATTATTTACTTAATTTTCGGCCTATTTTAGCAATTACGCGTATTTTTATCTACACGTAAATACATGTAGGGTACATGTGAACATTCCTAAATATTATTTTTTGTCATTCTAAAATTTTTAGTATACATATAATCTATCTCTACTAATTTATTAGTTATTATATTACACTTTTTGCCTTTTCAGTAGTTAGTAGTTATTATGCTTAAAATTTGAAAATTTTATAGTCTCCTATTTTACTACTTACTTTCTTAAATTTAAGTTTACAGGGTCATTTTTACTGGTATTTTGTTAAATAGTTTATAATTTGGGTTTGATCGGATCCTTTAACCGATCGTCCTAAACCTTGGGTTTTAAGTTCAAACCTATGGTTACTTGGCTTGGCTTTAGGGTTTACACCATCTAGTTAGTTTCAACAGAAATTAGCCATTACAATGCATTAGATGCAAGATGAATAGGGCCAACAGTTAGATTTTTACTATAAAATATAAATGCAAACTTATGGGTAGATGAAGTACAATGAATAGAGCAAAAAATCTGCAATTATTCCTCTTGTCTACTTATACTTCATTTTAATTATCTTGTGCTTATTATTTGCTATCATTTGTAAACCATAGCATAGTGTAAAGCTAAATATTTGCTAATCATCAAGAGAGTGCACTATACTAGTGATTGAGAGTTGTGATTGCAAGATTATTTGTAATAGAGATTGGGTATAGGCTCTTAAGCCATTGAAATTGTGATTAATAAAATTGTGTGTAAAGACCTTCGTTAAGGCATTAGGTGATTGTGAAGAGTAAATAGCGATCCAAACTCTATGTTAAAATTCCAAGCTTGATTTCTCTATTCGAGCTTGATTTATGTACTTTATTTGTTTCTTAATTGTTTAGATATTGCATCCACTTAATTAATTTGATCAAGGAATTGTTATTAAAGAAAATTTTGGGCATTAAACTCAATTCATCCCCCTCCCCCCACTTCTCAAGTTCCTAGTGTAATTTTTCATTTGGTATCAAAACTAGTCTCTATACTTTACTTTTCATTGCTTAATTGCATTATAGAGAAGTTCATGGCACTAAATGCACTAAGATTCATGAAAGGTTAACCTATAAATAGGTCACCACTTTTAAGTAGTGGAAAATATCCCTATTGGAAGTGTAAGATGAAAAATTTTCATTAAAGCACAAAATAGAAAACTTTGAGAGGTAATAGAAAAGGGACTAATTAAAATAAAAGGAAAGGAAGAGAAGGAATATACCAAGAAAAATTGGAAGAAAGTTGATTTAAATAAAATAACCATGAACATATTATATTATGCTATAAGCGAAAATAATTTTAATAGAACTTACACTTTCACAAATGCTAAGGAAATTTGGAATGAGATATAAAGTACATATTAAGGTACATTTAGAGTGAAAGATGCTAAAATAAGCTTATTGTGTGGAGAATTTAAAATTTTTAAAATGCTTCCTAGTGAGACTAGAGATGAAATGCATGAGAGATTCATTGATATTATTAATCTATTAATGGTGCATAGAAAGAAATTCTCTAATTTGAAGATTAATTCTATAACTCTTAGGTCTTTTCTAAAAGAATGCGAAGCTAAGAGGACCACCATTATAGAAGTGAATAATCTAGAAGCACTATCTAAAGGGTTATTTTTTGGTACATTCAAGACTCATGAGATAATCAAAAGATATGGAGAAAAATCCAAAAAGAAGGCTATTGCTCTCAAGGCCACTAATTGTAATACTAGTGATGAAGGCGATAGGAGTGATGACAATGATGATGAAACATTAATGATGGCTGGAAGGTTTAAAAAGTTCATAAAATTCAATAAAAAGCTAAAGAGAGACAAAATTGGTGATAGTAATACCTTAAAGCCAATAAAGGAGTAAAAGGAAGTTATAAAGTACTACAATTGCCACCAATTAATTGGTGGCAATTGTAGTACTTTATAACTATCCTCTCCCCAAGAAGGGCAATAGATCAACAAGAAAGAAAGCGATGGTGGTCATAAGGAGCAATAGTGACAATCTTTACCTCATGGCTTTAGATGATGAGGTATGCACTACATCTTAATTTTCTTATGAGTTGAAAGACACGTATGATGATTTTTTTAAACAGTTTGTTAAAATGCAAAAGAAGAATAATATTCTTAAGCAAATGATGAATGATATAGAAAATGAATTTGATCTATTCAAACATGAGTATAATTAGGTAGTTGAGGAAAAAGAGAACTAAAAGAGGATAATGAATATTTGACGAATTAAAAATGAAAAGTTGAAAGTTGAGCGTGATAGTTTAAGGGGGGAACTTGAAGAATTGAACAAGAGGAATGCAAAAATTATGAATGAGAACAAAGAGCTAACTAAGGTAAATGAAGGATTGAAATCAAAGATTAATGTAATTAAAAATAAAGATGCATGTATAGATAAGTTGGCTAAGTTAGAAATAAAAAATAATGTGTTAAAATCTAGCCTAGATGATTCAAAACAAACTATAGCTAAGTTTGTTAAGGGAGAAAAGAATTTTGGAAAGCTTTTGGGACAACAAAGGTTTGGTTTAGAGAAAACCTAAATTGGCTATTGTAAAAACAATATCTACAAGTATTATAAAAGTTACTTTGTTAAAGTAACTAATAAGACTTGTAATTACTATATAAAATATGCTCATATTACACATACATGTGCAATAAGGAGAAACACCAACTTGAATCAAGTAGGTACCAAAGGTTTAAATTTCTTACTCTTGTAGGTACCTTCAAAGAAGAGCAAAAAATGGATTTTGGACAATAAATGCTCACAATATATGATGGAAGACACTACCAAATTCACCAAATTAACTTTAAAGGATGAAAGGAATGTCACTTTAGGGGATAATAGAAAATCACCCATATTAAATGAAGGTAATATTCTTATCAACAATGATTTTGTTATTAGAAATATATTGCTAATTGATAACCTAAAATATAACTTACTTAACATTAGTCAACTATGTGATGGTAGATATGAATTTACATTCTTAGCAAACAAGTATATCATTGAAATAATTAGCAATGATCAAAGTAATTTCAAAGAGTATAGATAAGGAAACATTTACAAAATTAATTTTGACAATTTTTCTCATCAAAATAAAACTTATCTATCCATTTAAAATAATATTAGTTGGTTGTGACATAGAAGACCAGGATGTGTTAACATGGAAGTCATTTGTAAGCTTGTTAAAAGAGATCTTGTAAAAGGTTTACCAAAAATTATTTTTCAAAAGAACAAAGTTTGTTAAGCATGTCAATACGAAAAACAACCCAAAAACTCTTCCAAACCAAAGGATGTTATCTTGTCTTATAAGCTACTACAACTATTATATTTGGACTTGTTTAGTAATACACAAATCTTACATTTGGGTGGGAAAAGATACACTTTAGTCATTGTAGATGATTTCTATAGATATATATATGAACCTATTTTCTTACAAGTAAGGATAAAACAAATCATGTGTTCTTTAAGTATTGCAAAAAGGTCAAAAAAAAAAGGCCTCATAATTGCCTCTCTTAAAAGTAATCACAAGAGAGACATTGAAATGGATAATTTTTGTAATCAAAATGACATAGAACATACCTTTTCAACACCTAAAACTAAATAACAAAATGGAGTCACCAAAACGAAAAATAAGATCCTAATTGAAATGGCTAGAACAATGTTTTGTGAAAATAACTTACCAAAGTACTTTTGAGCAGAAGCCATTAACACTGCTTGTTATATTTCAAAACATGTTTTCATAAGACTAATTTTAAAGAAAATCTCCCATGAGCTTTGGAAAGGTAAAAGGCTTAATATTTCTTATTTTCACCCTTTTGGTACTAAGTTTTATGTGCTTAATAATGGTAAAGAAAAATTAGGTAAGTTTGACTCCAAATTGGATGAAGCTATTTTTCTTAGATACTCACTAACATATAAAGCATATAGATTATTTAACAAAAGAACTTTAGTTGTTAAAGAGTCTATACACATTATGTTTGATGATTCATTTCCTTCATTGTATGATAAATCTCATAATGAAATGAATAACATAAGTACTTATTTAGATAGGCTAAACTTAAACAATAACCAAAACAATGCTCTTGATAAAGATGTTCATAGGGAAGATAATAATATGAATCGATGAATTTTAGACTTTCATAGAGAATGATGGTTTGTTAAAGATCAGCTTACAGAACTAATCATAGAAGAACCTTCAAATAAAGTGTTCACAAGATCATCTCTTAGAAATATGAGCAAACTAATATTCTTCTCTCAACTTGAGCTTAAGAATATTGATGGAGCTCTAAAAGATAAATGTTGAGTACAAGTAATGAAAGAAGAGCTTAACCAATTCACTAGGAATAAAGTATGGGATCTTGTGCCTATAACTAGTGATAGACCAGTAATTGAAATGAAAAAGGTCTATAGAAGCAAACTTGATAAAATTGGTATAACAACTAAGAATAAGGCTAGATGGGTTGCTAAAGGCTATAACCAAGAAAAAAGGATAGATTTTGATGAGACCTTAGCTTTGGTTGCTAGGCTAAAAGCTATTACCATGCTTTTGGTATTTACGATGCACAAAGATTTCAAATTATTCTAAATGAATGTCAAAAGTGCCTTCTCAAATGGCTATATTAAGGAAGAAGTGTATGTATAGCAACCCCTAGGTTTTAAGCATAAAGAGTTATCCAATCATGTATTCAAACTTAACAAAGCACTCTATAAACTTAAAGAAGTCCCTAAAGCTTAGTATGAAAGACTTAGCAGCTTCTTAATAGACAATGGCTTTAAAAGAGGAATTTAAGATATAACATTGTTCATTAAAAATCACAATTTAAATACATTGATTGTTCAAATCTATGTAAATGACTGTGTTTGAAGCTACTAGCATGGAACTTATAAATAAATTCTTAGAGTGTAAGAAGAAGGAATTTGAAATGAGTATGATAGGAGAACTCAATTACTTCTTAGGTCTTCAAGTTAAACAAACCAAAAATGGAACATTCATAAATCAATCCAGATATACAAGAGAGCTTCTAAATAGATTCAAAATGTATAATTGTAAAGTTAGGCCTACTTCTATGAGCACAACACTAAAACTTAATAAAGATGAAAATGTTACATCAATTTTTGAGAAACTTTATAAAGGCATGATAAAAAGCCTATTATACTTAACTACTTCTAGGCCGAATATTATGTTCGCCATATGCTTATGTGCACAATTTCAATCTTACCCAAAAGAATCTCACTTAAATGCAATCAAATGCATCTTTAAGTATCTTGCAAGCGTTATTGAAATTGGCTTGTGGTATCCTAAGTGTACATCGTTTGATCTTATAGGATACTCTAATGTCGACTTTGTTAGGTGCAAAGTCAATCAGAAAAGCACAAGTGATACATATCACTTTCTTGGAAAATCACTAGTCTCTTCCAACTCCAAGAAACAAAATTTAATATCACTTTCAACCACTAAGGCCAAATATGTGGTCGCCAGGAGGTGTTGTGGTTAAATTCTTTAGATAAAACAAACCTTAAATGACTATGGGCTTAACTTTTCCAAAATCCCAATCTAATGTGATAACACAAGTATCATTAACCTCATAAAAAAATCCAATCTAACACTTTAAGACTAAGCACATTGAGATTAGGTATCATTTCATTAAAGATCATATATAGGATAATGATTTGTTCTTAGAATTTATGGATACAAGTAGCTAAATAGTTAATATTTTCACAAAACCCTTAAGTAAGGATCCTTTTTGTACTTTAAGAAGAGAGTTAGACATGATCATATAAGATGAGTGCTAAGACACAATGAACCAAGATAGTGACTTTTGGATTAAACACCTTTCTCTTTAAATCAAGTGACTTATAACATTATATAAAGTCTTAAGAACATGCTCACATAGACTTCTTGCATAAACTTCATCATCTTATATGTTTTCTCCACAATTGTAATCATACCTGCATGCTAAAATTCTCCTCACATGTTTATCTTAACTCATAATTTGTAGTTGGATGGTTGCATTTGACATAACATATATTGATGCACTTTTGATCTTCTTAACCCTACTAAACTGAGCTTAAGTAAATTTGAGAATTCTAATGATAATTTAATATAATTTCCTTAAACTTATGTAAAACTTGCTTCTTTTGAGTCTATTTATGGTCACACAATTCATTTGAATGGTAATTGTTCCTATTTTGTAAAGATTTCATGAGCTAAGTTGCAATTTTCAATAGCCTATACAATCTGCATGCAACCAGTTAGCTAATGGTTTCCTATTGTCCAGTAGGTTGCATCAATTCCTCTAACTAAATAAGACCATCTTGAACTAACTAGCCAATCCTGGCCTTACCAACCAAAATGTTCATGGACCATCCAGATGGTAAGTCCTAGACCAGCCAACCGATCCCGATAGATTCTTTGTAGGTAGAGAACTCTATTTGCAACCATCCAGTTGGCTCTAGCCACACCATCCAAACAATTACTATAGACTCAGAACAAAAGGGCCTGATTTTTCCTTTCATTCTTATTCCCTCCTTCACACCATTTATATACCCTCTTCACTCTCCAATCCATTCACATCCTTTTCATACCCCTTACCAAAATCTCTTCTTTTTCCCATAAATCTACCTCTCTTTCCCCTTATTTTCACTACAAAACCCTAGTTCTCTCTTACAATCAATCCCATTTCCCTCTCTCAAACCCTAAACCCTAATATCCCAAAACCTTTACCTAATGGGAAGAGGAAGCAAAGGATAAGGTAGACGGGTCAAGATCAACCCCAAGGTGGCCAAGGATAAGTACTAAGTAGACATGCATAGTGCAAAGGAAGACAAGCTTTAAACACTGACTTTGATGCCCATCTCTTTTCTACCCTTTAGTATGCACAAAGGTATGAAACATTCCAACTTTTGAAAGTTGATTATGGAAGAAAATTTAAACAAGATATTCCTAATGCATTTGGCATACTTAAGATAGAGAGGTTAATCACTAATAGGGGGTTAGATATAATGGACATACCTAACTTGGTAAATGAGGGGGTTGTTCAGTACTTTTATTATAATCTATTGATAATCATGGTAGTAATGGAAACTTAATGGTTACTATGGACACAAGTGATCATAGTCAGTTGTAGTTCTATAGTTATCTATATAGCTAAGAAGTTGAAATCACTCAAGATGATATCTATAGTGTTATAGGACTTATAGAGGTAGAGCAAAATATATGGAGGGGATTGATGAGGTCAGATCAGGCTTTTATGAAGATGTTTTTCAAGAAAGGAAAATTGGTGAATATAATTAGGTACATCCAAGAAATCTTAGAACAGTTTGCCTCCATCTCTACTATAGAATTCTTCATCTATTTATTTGCCAAAATTATTATACAAGGAGTGGCGACTAAGAGCATGTGACTAAAGGCGATCTTTAGATATTGGGACATATTCATCACAATGCTAGGATTAATTATGCGGATTTAATATTTCATTGGTCTAAGAAGGTCACAATTAAGCTAACGTAAGCTTTTCTAAGATGTGGAAAGCTAATTACTCACATTCTCTTATTCAAGCATGTCATATTTCCCGCTCCTAGTATCAATCCTTGAATTGAACCTTTTATTATGAGACATATTGGCAAAGGAGGATGGAAATTGGACAAGCGAGCATGTTGGGTACACAAATGAGAGCTTTCTCCTGTAGCTGGACATACTTCTTGAGACCTTGGCAACCCCTCATAAAGGAGGATGTTGAGCCACTTAATCAAAGCATCCCTCTAGGAGAGGATGCTCATGTTAGTGAGTATGTTCCTCAAGACACATTGGCTCCCATTCCTCCAATGGGTATGTCTCAAAGTGGGACTCAAGCATCTATTTATACCTATATTGATCAAATGGAAGGTTACTTATGCACCCACACTGATGACAACATCTATTAGATGGAGCAAAGGGTTTCTTGCTAACAAGATCGTATTTTTTATCCCCTGTTTCAGCATTTTCAATTACAATACCCTTTCCCTCCACTTACTCCTAGCCCTTACACTTAACCCCTACCTCCTCCTCTCAAACCTCTTGGTAGCTGTTCCACACCCTCGGAAGTTGAGCTCATGAAGTCCTTTTATCTTGTTATCTAATTTTTGTTTTATCGTACTTGTACATGGAATCAACCTCTAGCCATCTTTTATGTTGTTCCTTTGAATGTTTACTAGCCTTTCTTCCCTCTATAGTTATCTTTTTTTTAAACTTTGGCCACTCAACCTTCAGTTTATGACTTACTCTATGTTTATGTGATGTCTATTATGGTGTTGGGATTGCTTATTATCAAGATTCATGTTGTTTTGCACATGCTTATATGTGTTATTTATGACGTAATATTTGCTTAAATTCTTGGTATGTATGTAGAAATTCTTCGTATATACATGGAATTCAAGGCTGTACGTGATGTTCATGTGCCCCTACTGGCTTTTTTTTTTTCTTTTCTTTTGTAGGTAATCTACCCTAACACTTAAGTTAGGGCTATACCGACATTTTGACTTACTTTTCTCTTCCCCTTTACCATTTAGAATCTCATCTTTTTTATGAGGCAAAGAGAGAGAAGAATTTAAGTCACCTGGTTGTTTGAAGTTATTTGTCTAAGTAAAATGAATTTGTTTATCTAAGTGAAATGAAGATACGTGTGCAAAAACTAAAACATGAAGTAGTTGAGAATGATTAGCTAATAAGTGTCTAATGAAATATGGAGTTGAATTAGCTATATTCTAGAGTAAATATTAAAACCCTTTAGCTTACTCTTATAATGACTCTTCCATAAGTTTTTATATATGAAATCATTTATCTAATGCTTCATTGGAGGGGAACATCTTTTAAGGGGGAGTTTGTTTAGTAAGTTTTTGTACTCACCAAAAAAGGGGAGATTGTTGAGCTATTAGGTTTTTGTGTATAATTTTAATGAGAACAAAACTATGCAAGTTCTACTAAATCAATCATTATTTGCAAATCTAATAAAAACTTGGTTAAATGTGTTTTAAAAAAAAATAAACTATCTTGGAAATACTTTTTCTTTGCATTATATAACTTATTAGATTGATTCTAATATTATTGAAAGAAAAAAAAATGGATTAAAATTGTTTGTTGCGCCTTTGTATGTATTTCAACTATTTTAGCATGACCCAATTGGCTGGTAGTGCCAAAACCATCTAGTTGGTTGCACCAAGTAAACTGTAATTAGAGGCTTATATTGGACCATGTGGCTGGTGATCATTAAACTGGCCAGTTGGTTATACCAAGTCTTCTAAATTTGTAAGGGTTTACTAAACCGTACGACTAATAGCTTGAAGACCATTCGATTAGTGAACCTATTTAAATAAACTATACAGGTGGTCTCTCTTGAACCGTCCAATTAGTCTAAATAGAAATTAGCCATTATAATACATTAAATACAGGATGAATAGGGCTAACGGTTAGATTTTTGCTAAAAGATATAAATGTAAGCTTTTCAGCAATTGAAGTGCAATTAAGAGAGAAAAAATCTACAATTATTCCTTTTTTCTACTTGTACTTCATTCTAATTGTCTTGTATTTATTATTTGCTATCATTTGCAAACCCTAACCTAGTGTAAAGCTAAATATTTGCTAATCATCAAGAGAGTACACTATACTAGTGATTAAGAGTTGTTGTGATTATGAGATTATTTATAATAGAGATTAGGTATAAGCTCTTGAGCCACTAAAATTGTGATCAATAAAATTATGCTTGAAGACATCAGTTGAGGCATTAAGTGATTGTAGAGAGTAAGGGGCAGTCCGAACTCTACGTTAAAATTCCTGACTTAATTTCTCTATCTGTTACTCTTTAAATTTTTATACTTTATTTGTTTCTTAACTGTTTGGATATTGCATCTACTTAGTTAGTTTAATCAAGGAATTGTTATTAAAGAAAATTATGGGCAATAAACTCAATTCAACTTCCCCTCCTCCCCAACCCATGAGTTCTTAGTGTAGTTTTTCACAGGTTATGAAGATTATGGTGATTACTTTGTTGAGGATGCGAGTTATGATTACATATACTGTAACAAGTAAGGTGATTACTATTATTATGATGATAGAGCAAAGACAGCGTAGTCTAGATGTTAGGAGTGAATTGTTGAAGACTTTGTATTTGTGTTTCACATTGTACATATTTGAGACTTATGTTATCTGTTTAGAGTCACCTATGACTCCTATAGTTGATGTTTAGTAGGTTACCTCTAGTTAAAGCTATGAAACTCCTAGTTGTTTATTTTTAGTGACTTTCTTGAGTTCAAGTTCTTTAATTCATGTTAATCAATTTTTCTTGTGGTGTATTTAAAGATTGAGTGGTTGACATCTTACTCTTGTTTCAGATTTGAGGTTATTACATTATGAGTTGGTAGTTTTTATGATATTATGTGGAATATAGCAAGATACATGGATCCTTGTTTGCCTTAACGTATTTGCCTCTAAGACTAACACTTGCAAAGCTGTGGCTACCGGTGTTCTCATACATTACATTTTTTAGTAGTATTAGAGCATAGGTTTAAGATCTCTAAGGAACTAAGATGGTGATCTATAGGATTGTGAGGCTTGAGAGGCACGGGTAGCTAAGGATTAGGCTTGAATCTAAAAAGTAGAAGTAACAAAGTGTTTGAGTATTGATCATATGTATGCCTTTTTTTTCTTTCAGTGCTTCCCTGATATTTTACTACCTATTGTGTTCACTTGTCTACTTATTTCTATCTTCCTATTAGTTGCTTGTTTCTAACTTCTTTTCTTTAGAATGTCACCTAAGAAAGTAGGTTACAATTCCTCACAACCTTAAGACTATCCAACTGGCAAACAAGATGCTTAAGGTGATTAGAATGTGCAAGGAGATTAAGATGCTTAAGGAGGACTTAGGCTACCAAGTGTTTAGGGTGCTAAGCAATAGGGGTACAAGCCGATGGAAGTAGATACCATGCAATTGTTGAATGCCATGAATAATTTAATAGATGCTATGGTATAGAAACAAGAGCATATCAAACATGATGTACACATAATCTAGGCTAATGCTGAGGCCTAACATCAGGAAAGGCAAGTGGTCATGCAACCAGGTATGGACCACTTCCTAAAGGTGGCTAAGGAATTTGTTCCTAAGCTAGATGATGCTATAGCTATTGAAGACCAAGTTAAATAGAAAGAGAAGGCTTTTGCCATGGCTGAGGTATTGAATGACAAAAAGGTGGATTTTGCTTCCTTTATGTTAAGGGGAGACTTATTGAAGTGGTGGGACGGCGCCCTCCACACAAAGCCTAATGTGGTAGCTAAACTTGGGAGAGGTTCAAGGACATATTCTTTAAGTGTTTCATCCCCACCAATATGAGAGAGCAAATGTAGCTAGTTTATCAAACATTTCAACAGAGGAATTGGACTATAACAGCTTATGAGGTGGAGTTAGACCATTTGGCCCATTTCATACCAAAGGCTTTTAGAAGGGATAAGTAGCCATAAGTTAACAGATTCATTCATAGGTTGGAGGAGAAGGTTGGAGCCTTCTAGCTTATAGTTTACTTGGTAGTAGTTGATAAGACTAAGTGTTTAGAGTAGCTCATGAAGAGAAAGCGGGAGTAGTTAGCTCATAAGGCAAAGATAACCTTAAGGAAAAGGCTTATACCAATTTATGTCATGCCAGGGCCAAAGAGGATGAAGAAGCCAGCCCTAAGGATTATGATCCCGTAATAAGGAGATAAGCTAGTAGTAGTGCAACCCAGACCTATAGCACTGCTAACAGTAAAGCAGACCATAGCTTCTACACTGGCTATGAAGTACACACGATGCTTTAGGCCCCATGATGTTTTAACCTATAAATGGATAATAAGGGCATGTTTCCTTTATAGGAATATTGGGCATTTGGCCAAGGACTATAAGGAGACCACCATACTATATCAAGGTTTCTACTACAAGTGTAGTCAAAGGGGACACTAGATGGCCAATTGCAAAGGTAAGGGTATAGGGAGCTAAGCAATCTAGGAAGCATCGGTTATGAGATCCCCAGTAGTTCCTAGAGCGACATGTCCTCAATAGGCAGGCCTACGCTAAAGAGTCCCAACTTGAGTCTTCGCTCTTTAGTACCAGGATACCACCTATGACATAGACACCATGATAGGTACGCTTTCTATCATATTCTATCGTGTTTATAGCCTTTTTCGATACTAGTGTATCCCATTCATATGTGGCTGAATCTTTTGTACATGTGTGTAGCTTGGATTTTACTATTATAGAATCTTGTTTAGCTGAGATTTTCCCTTGAGGAGTGGAACGGTTCTAAACTTTATTTGTCGAGATGTAGAGGTAAAGATTGAAAGAAAAGTTTTATTAGCAGATTTGTTAATGTTGGAGATGTTAGATTTTGATATTATTATGGGGATAGATTGGTAATCAAAGCATCATGCCATTGTTAACTATCATAATAAAGTAATATCCTTTAAACCTTAGGAGAAGTACCCTTCAGTTAATAAGTAGAAGTTCAAAGACCAACTCGATATGTGACATATGAATTATGGCAAAGGCCTACTATAGCCACCCTGGTGGTAGATTCAAATAAAGATGAGTTGAATTTAGATAAGATATCGATAGTGCAAGAGTATCCAGATATGTTTCAAGAGGGTCTGCTTGGTATTCTACCTGATAGAGAGGCAAAGTTCAGAATTGATCTAGTACTGGGAATAAAACCCATTTCAAAACTAACCTACCGAATGGCACCTATTAAGTTAGTAGAATTAAAAAAGTAGCTACAGGATAAGGGCTTTATTAGCCCTAGCTTGTCTCCTTAAGGAGCTTTAATATTGTTTATAAAGAAGAAAGATGAGAGTTTACAGATGTATATCAATTACTAGGACTTGAATCAGGTTACTATTAAGAATAGGTATCCCCTCTCGAGAATCGATGACCTTTTTTACTAGCTACAGGGTACACAGGTCTTTTCTAAAATAGATTTTTACTCGGGTTACTACCAGCTGAAGGTCAAAGTAGAAGATGTAGAGAAGATAGCTTTTAGAACTACGTACAGGCTATATGAGTTCTTAGTGATGCCTTTCAGCCTTACAAACACGCTAACAACATTCATGGATCTTATGAACCGGATCTTCAAGGAATATTTGGATAAGTTTATGGTAGTATTCATAGACGATATTCTTATTTACTTTAAGAGCAAAGAAGAACGTGAAGGACACGAAGAACATTTAGGAATGGTTTTGAGTAAGTTGAGAGAGGAGAAGCTGTATGCTAAGTTCAGCAAATGCAACTTCTAGTTAGAGCAAATGACAATCCTGGATCATATCGTAAATTGTGACGATATAGCTATAGACCTAGAGAAAATAAAGGCATTTATTGAATGGCTTAGACCTACCACATTATTGGAGGTCAGAAGTTTTATAAGGTTAGCTAGGTATTATCAGAAGTTTGTAGAGAGATTTTCTATACTAGTAACGCCTTTGACTTAGTTGACTCAAAAAGGGATCAAGTTCAAATAGGATAACAAATATGAAGCAAGTTGGTCACAGCTCAAGGACAAGTTGGTAACAACTCCTATTTTAACTTTACCCTACAGTGGGGAAGAATTTTTTATTTATAGCAACGCCTCCATACAAGGATTATGGTATGTCCTTATGTAAGATGGTAAAGTGATTTCATATGCCTCTCATCAACTCAGGCCGTATGAGAAGAATTATCTAATACATGATTTAAAATTGGCAATTGTAGTACATGCACTGAAGCTTTGAAGACACTACCTAGTTATAGGAAATGCAAAGTGTACACAAATCACAACAACCATAAGTATTTATTCACTCAAAGAAACATGAATCTAAGGTAGAGACATTGGCTAAACCTGATCAAAGACAACGACTTAGACATCCAATGCTACTTAGGAAAAGCGAATGTAGTAGCTGATGCCTTAAGTAGGAAGAGACAGGAAAACCCGACCAGCTTAGTTACTTCATAGAGGTCATTACTTGAGCAAATATGTTAACTTGAGTTAGAAGTATTTCCTAGAGAAGTAAGTACCAGGTTGGCAAGCTTAAGAATACAACCCACCCTGATAGATCGAATTAAAGTTGTATAAGTTGTGAATAAGGGAATCGAGGCGATCAAAGGTAAAATAGAAGTAGGGAAAGCACCAAACTTTATAATAGATGCTGAGGGAGTAGTGAGGTTTATGGGTAGATTATGCCTACCAACACAACCAGGGTTGAGAAGTGAGATACTAAAGGAAGCATACTATTCAGCTTATTCTATCTACCCAAAGAGCATAAAGATGAATAAGGACCTGAAGGATTACTACTGGTGGAATAATATGAAGATGGAGACAACGAAGTATGTGTCCAAGTGTCAGATATGTCAATTAATCAAAATTAAGCATAAGAGACAAGCTAGTCAACTATTACCATTAGCAATACCATGGTGGAAATGGGAACATGTAACTATAAATTTTGTCACTACCTTACCTAAAACCTTAGTAAAACATAATGTTATGTAGGTTATAGTGGATAAATCGAGTAAGTCTACTCACTTCATTCCTATAAACATCAAGTACCAAATAGGGAATCTTGCCAAGTTATACATTTAAGAAGTGGTGAGATTGCATAGGGTACCAGTATCCATCACTTTTGATAGGGACACTTAACTTGTCAATAATTTCTAAAGAAGCATGCATAATGCATTGGGCACAAAACTCTGATTTAGTACCACTTTCCATCCATAAACAGATGGTTAGTTAAAGTACACCATTCAAATTTTAGAGGACTTGTTGAGAACATGTACGCATGACTTTGGTAGTTAATGGGACGAGCATCTAGCCTTAGTAAAGTTCACCTACAACAACAACTATCAAGCTATTAGTCAAATGGCTCCATTTTAAGCATGTATGGTCAAAAGTATAGCTCGCCTATTCACTAAGATAAGGTAAGTGAGCGACAATTGGAAAAACCAAATTTAGTGCAAGAAACAATAAACAAGATTAGGTTGATTTGATAGAAGATGCAATCTACTTAAAGCAAGCAAATGATTTACACTGATAAGCAACATTACCCTTTAGAATTCTAGGTAAGAGATGAGGTATTATTGAGAATTTCACCAGTTGAGGGAGTAGTCAAGTTTGGTTTGAGAGAGAAGTTGAAACCTAGGTATTTTGGCCTTTTTAGAGTCATAGGGAGGATGGGCAAAGTAGCCGATAGATTGGAGCTCCTTCTACAACTAAAGGGTGTACACAATGTGTTCCATGTACCTATATTGAGGAAGTATAAGAAGCCCAATCTAGGTCATAAAGAGGAGCCACATATAGAGATAGTTGATATGAATTTGCTAGAGTTACAACCAAATATGTCAATAGTTGAATGGCCTATAAAGATAGTCAACATTAAGGTACAATAGTAGCTAAATCAGTCGGAATGTGATGCAACTTGGGAACTTAAGGAAGAGATTATGAGAAAGTATTTAGAGTTGTTTCAAGATCTAGGTATGTAAACTTTTAAGGAAGAACATGTTGTTTAAGGGGAAAAAGCTGTAAAACCCGAATTTATAAAAAAAATAGGTCAAATGGATTTAAAGAATATAAAAAGGGTTTATAAATAATAAGCTTGGTATGACATGTAAAATAGGGTAAGCTATCAGGTAAAGTAGTCTAGAGGGACCAACTTACGTATTATTTCCCCCTACCATTCCATAAACAAGATATGTTTCTTTTTGTGGCAAACTAGAAAAAATAAAAGAGATATCTCAAGAAGATCATTAGGCTTCAAATTTAAGGAGTTTATGTGCTTTAATCAAAGCAAAACTCAAGATTTTACAAAGGATTCACCAAAATCGGGTAAGTTACCACTTATACTTTGTAGAAATTTGTTTTTCTCTAAAGTTAGTGAAGGAAACTTAAAGGAAAATCGTTTTTACAAAAGTAAGGTGTAGGATATTGTAGGTTAGAGCATCTTACATCAAGAAATATCAAGTAAGTCGTATTTAAACCCCTCATTCATCTAAAGTTTCGTTCTTGATATGGATTGTTGAGTTTGAGTGTTGGCTGCAATTTAGGGTTGAGATCTTTGTATCAGTGTTTGAAAGGTGTTATAGAGTGTTTGGAGGCGAGTGTAGGAGTGGGAAAAGACTCAAGAAGTGAAGTTTGGAGTTAGGTTTAAGCAGGAGAAGATTCGCAAATTGTAGATAGCAATTGGCATCTAGACGCTAGTGATATGTAACTCATACATATAAGTTGCTACATGGCATCCAAACACCCAACCCTGTAGTATCCAGATGCCATGTTTGCTGTAGTATACAACAAGTTTCCATTTCCTTCCTTAGTGCTTTTTCAACCTTCTTTTTTGTTCTAAAATCTTTCTAAAATGTTTTTAAACAACTTTTTTGAATCAAAACAATAACCAAACTTTGTTTTTCTAAGAAACAAATTGAGGCTTCTTATAGAGACTTGTAGCTTAGTTGAAAGGTTAGGATGTAATGAGTAAGTAGTGACTTTTTTTACTAAGTTTAGGGGTTGATTACCTATTTTTATGATGTACCAAGTTGTAGAACACCGGAAGACTTGTTAAACACTATTAAAGAGTCAATTATGGGATACATGGATGTTGTTTGTATATGTTAAGCTAGTATATTAACCAAACTTCATTTAACTCGAACCTCAACTAAGTTTGCTGCGTGTGTGCTTGGTTTCAACCACTCATTGGTAAGATCCAATGGTGCTAATGAGACACCTAGGGATCTTTGCACGATGTTGTCTCAAGTAAAGCCCCGTACTAAGAGGGTGTATTGATTTAAGTTGGTGATTGGTTACTTGGTGTTGGGAAGAACCTAATACCAATATCTATATAATACTTATATTGATTGTTTGTACGGATTAGTTACTTATGTTTCTTGATGAATTGTGTTATTTGTGGACTTAATTAATAAAGACCAAAAGCAATGATTGTTGCATTTAATATGGTCACTCGTGTGTGCTTATACCTATTACCTGTATGATTATGCACATGTATGTGGTATCTTATACTGAGCTTTAGCTCACTGTTTGAGAATTTGTTGTTTTTTAGCTGTAGGTTTAGGGTATGAAGATTATAGTGATCACTATGTTAAGGAAGTAAGTTATGATTACATGTACTATGATGAAGAGAGTGATTACTATTATATGATGATAGAGCAAAGATAGTGTAATCTAGATATTAGGAGTGAATTGCTAATGACGTTATATTTGTGTTTCACATTGTAAATGTTTGAGACTTGTATTAGTTGTCTAGAGTTACCTATAACTCCTATTATTGATGTTTAGTAAGTTGCCTTTAGTTAAAGTTATGAGACTCCTAGTTGTTTATTTTTAATGATTTTCTTGAATTCAGGTTCTTTAACTCATGTTAATTAGTTTTTAATGTGGTGTATATAGAGATTTAATGGTTAACATCCCACTCTTCTTTCAGATTTGAGGTTATTACATTGTGAGTTGGTAATTTTTATGATATTATGTGGAATATAGATAGGTATATGAATCCTTGTTTGTCTCTATGGTTGATACATGGTAGAGCTGTTGCTACCCAAGTTCTAGGGCATTACATATAAAAATAAAACTTATAATAATTCAACATATATATGATGCTACTATTATGGAAAGTTAATCTCATTCTGCAACTCATTTAGCTGTATCATGGATTATCTAACTTGAAAAAACTTTTAGCTATAAGATTTTTTATTTAAAAAGAAATAACTAAGATATATAAAAATTGGTGCTTTTTTTTTCTATCTTTCTTTCATAATAAGACAACGATTAGAACGAACAACTACTTAAAATTGTAGTTAAGAACAATTGATTAGTAGAAAATAAAAATAACATAATGTAAATCATTAATAAAACAAAATTATATAAAGATAAATGGTTAAGAGAAAGTTTTGAATTTAAGTAGTTTCTAAATTTATGAAAATTAATAAATGCAATCTTTATTAATAGATAGTTAATGGTAGGAATCAACATCTCATTATTATAAAAATATAAGCATGTGAATATTTGTAGTCTTCTAGAAAATTTAAAGCGGCTATAATTTTTCATGGTTAGTTGGCAAAAAAGATAAATTCCCAAAATTAAAGAGGTAATAAAAGCTTGAACAATACCATAATTTTTCAAGATTAGTTGGCAAAAAAGAAAACTTTTCAAAATTAAAGAGGTAATAAAAGCTTAAACAAAGAGATGATTGATGGAGATAGAAATTAACATTTCATTATCATGGAAATTTAATAGTGCCACATTACTATGTTTTGAAAGGAAACTATAGGGCCAATGATTTCTTAAAACTAAAGTAGTATTAGAAGTATGAGAATTAAGAATGGCCAAGAGATGATCAATAGATATGAGAATCAAACTTTATCATTTATGAAAATTCAAAAATGTAAATGCTTATATGTTTATTATCTTTAGGGTAACTTGAGGAGCACTAATTTATTAACATATGCTAATGGAAGATCGAAGGAAAAGAAGTTTTTTGTGTATGTGTATGTGTCTCTTTTTTTTTTCCTTATTAATATTCAACAATTTATATATAGTGAATAATTTGTTTTCACAAGGCATTACATTGCTTAAATAATTTTGTAACATGTTTTTTTTAATGCATAAAAATATTATATTATATTTACATTTTTTGCTCTAAAAAAATTTGTAATAAACATGCAATTTGTGCATCATGAGGCTTTTCTAAATAATTTAATATAATTTCAAAAGGCCATGCCTTTTATATTCTATTATAGTAAATTAATATTTAGTGATTCATTTTAAGTCATTTTTATGTGAAAATTATATATTATATTATAACATGTTATAATATCCATTAGTAAACGAATTAAATGTTTTTTCAGATAATATTCTTTAGATAATACATGAAACATTAAATTATTTTTATATTTAAACTTTTATTTGTGCATAACGTGGGCTGTTAACTATATATATATATAATCACTGTTTAAGTTTTAAGTGTTCTCTAAGATTTATAAAATGTACATGGAGTTTGAAGTTGTCAAACATCATACTTAATTAAATTTATATCTATCAAATTTATTACCTCACCTCCAATTGTTTTACACTTATACTCTAAAACCAATAAGTCATGTTATCTTATATTTTCAAAGATATTGAAGGTAGTCATTTGATAAGTGAAATTTAAATTAGTCATAATAACCAGAAATTTTGAAACTTTAAGTGTTATTGGCAAAAGAAAAAAAATTAAGTATTAATTTTGATAAGTAAAAGTTTAATTAGATAGGGCATCTAACAATTTCAAAATTCTAGCATCAAAACTTCAACTAATGATGTCGTTATCATGATAAACTCCTAATTGCATATATTTTATAAAGTAATCTTTAATGATTTTCCCTTAAATTTTGAGTTTACTTTAAAAAATAATACTTAATTGAGTAAAATTTTCTTTTCTAAATTTTGTAACAATCTATAGAAGAAAATGAGAAATTAAAAACAAGTTTCACTCAATTCGAAACTAAAATGAAAACGTTTTGAAATTTTAAGGAATGATGTGACCAAATGGCCCAATTATGTTGTTTCGAAGAGAATTTGAAGTAGAAACATGAGAGGTCAATAGAGAACACAACCTTATCCTTAGTCATATCACTCCCAAGTGTTATGAAGATACAAAATTGATTTAATTTGGTATATCAAAACAACACAAGCGAGTGACATGATCGTATCACCCAGTCATGTATCGTCAATTATGGATCCTTTATTTTGTCCTTCCTATTTAAGGTATCATTAGGGTTTTGTATGAGAGCTTTTGCAAGTCTTTTTCAAAGAACTTCAAGGATAAAACACTCAAGAAAGCTTAGAGTTTCAAGAATTTAAGATTTAAGATTCTTCTCATCACACCTATGGACCTTTCTTCTACTTTTCTTTTAGTTTTTTTCAAAGATTATTTTTTTATCATAAGTAGAGAATAGATCTTCTGTATCTAGGTCTTATGGAACTTAGATCTATCATATACAATTGTTTTTATTAGTTCTAAGAACTTCTTTAGTTTTCTAGAATCAATTACGTGTACTTGCATGCTTTAGATTGATATTCTTGTAAGTATTAATCTAAAAATTTGATATTATACAAAAAAATCGAGAGATTTCCTATATAATTAGATTGAGACATAATTAATGAGGATTTGTGCAATGTTAAAGGTAAATTGTAAAATTCTTTCAGATTTTTTAACATTTTCTTTAAAGTAATTTATTATGTATCATTGCGATTTTAGGTTATGCTATGAGAAAGAGATTATATTATACCTAAAGATTTGGATTAATAAGCTTAAGAAAGCTATTAGTTTTAACAAAGAACAAGCAAGAAAATTAATAAGTTAATTAAATTATTTTTGGAGAAAATCATATGTATGGGCTTAGGGGATGCAAAATTTAGGTACGCCATTGAGTCTTGAATTAAATCTTTAATTGATTGTTTTCTTGTTTTAGTTCTTGATTTGTTGCTAAAATCATTAATTGCCACAAATTTAATTTAAGATGTTTAAGTTCTTGATATTAAATTTACTAATTAAATAATAAAGTTAAAGGTTAGTATTAGTACTTAGGATCTCTAAAAAGTCAACTTAAACTCATATTCGCTTTACTAGAATATAATAAATGTGTTTGTCCCGTATCACATCACTCTAACAAGGTATTCAAACTATCCTTATCAATATTGCATATTGCATTGAAATTTATCAATTTACACTCATAGACAAAAAAAAAAAAAAAAAAAAACTGAACAACCACCAGATTGTCAAGGACGCATCAGAGGAAGAGGTGGACGTCGTCCAAGTTGAACCCCCTGTCCAGTATCCACGGAAAGATTGCAAGGGGCGACCAAACAAGAGAGTTATAAACAACTCAAGTCCCATTTTCCCCTTGTACTACAACTATAGATATGTTATCGGTAGTAACATATTATATGCATGAGAAACTTCTTTTAGAATTATGTAATCAAAGATTAATTATAAATAAAAAAATCATTAATCGACTTTTTTCCCCATAAAATTGTTCAAAATCAATGTAACATTTAATAGAATATTTAGAGTTTGTTATTTTTAAATTCTGAGTTTAGATGTGAGAGAGAGAGAGAGAAAGATAAGCGAGCAAGAAGAGAGAGCAGTTGCAAAAATTAATGACAATTGTCTCTAAAACGAACTTATACAAGCTAGAGACTCAAGGCTGCCCACTGAACGCCAGACCGAGTGCATACAGGAAATTCTCTCTCAGGCATTCATGGAAGAAGTGCCAATTTTCTAAAGGAATAGCAAAGCATCAAGTTTAGCAGCAAATCTAAAGTAGCAGCATAAGGAAAGAATAAATAAGCCTCAGCTTTAATGGCCATAGGATACAATTTTCTCTGAAGGGACTACAAAAGTAATTGCCTTATTCCTCTTTTTGTCGTAGAGACACAATATAAACCATACATCCCGAATTCATTTAAGTTCATAAAATCACTTGAATGAATCAATAAGAACAGAATAAACAGTACATATTTCATAGTACACAATCCAGATTCAGACTATTGTAGCTGCTTCTTGCAAAGTCTTCGATTTTACCTCGTACAAAATCTTAGTTCTTCACAGATGTCACATACTTCAAAAGCATCTGCACAACGTCTTGAGATATTCTTGATCCCTCTGCCTTCAGATGAGCAATCTTTTCTGTAGTTTCTTGCTCAAGCCGTTTAACATTAGCACCCGAATCTCCACTACTCTGTTTGATAATTTACAAGTCAAACTTAGTAATAAAAATTAAAACTGTGTTACATATAGCAGAATCCAAAAATAAGTATATAACAAAAGTCCAACACCATTCTCTCTTATCGATGCAACTTCATTAACATAGGCAAACTAAAATCAACTCCTTAAAGAAAGGATTAAGTTATAACTTGAATATGCTGGAAGAAAGTTTATGGCAAATGTACTATAAGATATCCCTACAAGATGAAGTACCAAGAAATGAACAAATATCCTTTGCATGCATTTATTTGCTTATATTTGGGCAATTTACCTAACTCTACTTCTGTATTGGATATAAATAGAGATGCTTTCTGTTTCTTACCTCTGAAACCTTTCTCTGAAACTCAGCCTCCATCTGGGCACGAAACTCAGCTATCTCCTTCTCAGCCTCTTCTTTGGCCTGCCTTAGACGAGCCATTTTTGCTGTAAAAGGAAACAACTTAAGTTAGATGGTATGGTGCCAACTGCAAGCTACTAATCCTTTTCTACGTAACTGTAACTATCTAATTGCAAAATTCATCATATCTTAATTGTGCCAGCCAAGGTGTTGAAGATGAGATGGAAAAAGAACTTCATGGTAACTGTTGACTCTTTCTCATCATGAAGGATCCAGCTTAAGATTTAATTATCGTTCCTTCAACCATACATCCAAAAACAATGAGAAACAAAGTATTCCCACATTTAATTCGCATTGACTTCGGAATTTTCCTAGAGACCTTGTGAGGACTCAGATTCAATCTAATACCGTATGCCAACTTCACTCCCTCCATACCAGATAAAACTAAGTTACTACCACCAACATGCATGCTATGAACCTTTTATTTTCTAAAATCAGCTACACATATGAGCCCAGCCAGAGTGATGTTTCAAGCATTATCAGACAAAGGAACACACCTGAACCCAAGGGAACCTGTTTCCACACTTTGGATTATTGGCATAATGATCACATCAAACATACAACTTATGTTAGCCAATTATTAATCAGCATAACTAAAATATGGTATCATCAGACCCTCCCAAGGAGTTTTCCTGTAAGGTAGGCTCCAACAGTAGTTGGTCAAATCTGAGTTCTCTTGTGGTCTCTAGGAAATTCTCTTCATTTTCAAAGTGTGTTAAATGAACCCAGCCAAGTCATCTTTCCAGAATTAGAGCTCCACATTCATGCTAAATCCAAATGAAACCGTTTCCACACTCTGGATTATTATCGCAATGATCACTTCCAAGATAAGAGACCTATGTTAACTAGTAATTATCAGCATGACAAGAGGATGGAATTGTCTTCCCATAGGTTAAGCTCCAAGAGAGACCAATCCTTGGGAGATGAAGATCATCACAAAGGAAAAGGAAGGAAACCAGATGGACCAGAATTGCATATATTTGTGTCCAAGCATTTGAATAGCTGTTGTGAAATTGTGCCAAAAGCCTCAAACTTATCCGAAACACTCAAAATTTTTATGACACCGCCCATAACTTTTAAAATGACAATCCACCTCCTAAAGCAGGCCTCCTCTTTCTTCTCACCCCACTTCTCTTCTTCCATGTTTTCCTCTCTCTTCCCTCTCTTCTAGTTTTCTCATATCTATAGACAACACCCAACCTTTTTCCCATCTACTTTAAAATCAATATTATAATAATACATTTATTATTTATTACTGTACTTTGATGACAATAATTTTTCCAAATTATTGGCCTGGGCTACATACTCAGTTCTTATTGTTACAAAATAAGAAAAGGATTAAAGAAGTAAGAAAGGAAATGGGTTGTGAAAATACTTGATGAGAAAAAAATTTGGTAGACAGAAATTCATCTTTATATTTTCTTACTTAATAATTAATTCCACTTCTACAAGGAAGTGTAAATATTAATTATCCTTCTAGCAGGTGCTGCTGTAGCTTTATAACATTCAAGGGGCCCTCAATGTCATTCTGATATTTTCAAGGCATCTCAGAGCGACTTTCCCATAGTAGAGCTCTACCTTACAAGTTACATAGCCAAAGTCAAGAATTTCATTCTCATTGTTGGCTTTACAAATTAGATGGTTTATAATTAACATAGATTTAAAGGGCTGTCAAATTAGAAAAAAGAATTGATTTCCTACAATGATGTTGTTGGCATTGTTCCTTCTCCAACATCCTCCACACAACAAAGATTGCTTGAATGGGAAGATGGGAATCACAGAAAAATAGATGCTTTCTTTACAAGATGATTTACCAGTTAACAGCTCAGACATAACAATTCATGCAAAACAATGCCTAAGTTTCTGCTTGATTCAATTATTAAACCTCTACATGCAAACAGTATGGTTGCAGTATAATTGCATCATTTTAATTGCAATACCAAAATTTTGCCTAAATTTCTGTTTGATTCAATCATTAAAAATCAGCATGCAAATAATATGTTGCTTTCTTTATGAGATGATTTATCCAGTTAACAGATCAGACGTAACAATTCATACAAAATTCAAATGTTTTGCCTAAGTTCCTGTTTGATTCAACTATAAAAACTCAGGATGCAAATCATATAATGCCAATGCAGTTTAACTGCTCCCATTTGAAAATATATCAAAGAATACTTAAAAAAATTACAAAGGAATTTCGCTGAGATCAGAAATCAAATGAAATCAAGATCTTAAAATGCATTACCCTCTCTGGCAGCACCAACAATCCGCTGTGCCTCTTGTTCAGCAGCAAGAAGCAATTGGATTCCATTTTGTCCCCTGTTGCTGTTGGCATCCATAGTCACTAAAATCAAATGGATCCACAAAGAAAAGGCAATATAAAATCAGATTTTAGACTATAACCCAGGTAAAAAAGTTATAATCAAAGTTATCAAACAGAAAAGCTCTGACATGAGTAAATACATGCGGTTTCTAGTTTCTACAATCTGAGATGAAATCTGACATCTACAAGATTAAGAAATACAGAGCAAATTCTGATGGAGAAGTGAAGACATAGTAAAGCCCTCCAGGCCTCATCAAAAGGAAAGTGCAAGCAACAGCATTATAATGAAGTGTTATACTAGTAAAGCTTTCCAACCAGCAAATTTTCAGATACAAATATTGAGGATCAACAAAACGCATAGGATGCAGATGTGAACAAGGAAACGATTCCATGATGTAAAATACCACGCAAAATCACTTGTGATTGTGCCAACCAATGAGTTTATTTCCATCTTACTTATATCTAATTTGCTAGCCAGTTTAACCAAAGAAATAATAAGACAACAAAGCAACTAAAATAATGAACTAAATACATATTAATCAAAATCCAAACAGCACCCAATCAACTGTTCCATAAAATTCTATTAACAAAATTTGCACACTGATTAAAAGTTGTATGCAACATTCAAATCCCTGTTCCATGTCATTGTTCATTTCCCTTCTAATCTCACATGATACCGACTTTTGACATTTTTATGCAAAACTACTATAGATGTGATTAGTGGTGACACCCACAATCTTATTGTTACAATCCCAAGAGGTTGCAAATAGTGGTGTCTTTTAGCAATAACTGTTGGTGGGAGGCACGAGCAGAACTTGATAGTCCGTGAGAGTGATTAACCATCATGGAATAAATTTCCATTCCAAGGAAATCATTTGCCTACTTATCCATTGTTACTCTCCGTGGTCCTTAACCACCAATACCGAAAGACGGTTGCTGCCCACAATCTTATTGCTAAAAGTTACTAATACTTACAACTCATAAAATTACTACTATAATATTCATCACTATAGAGGTTCACTATAGATTATCAGAAGAGAAAAAAAAAAAAGAAAGAAAGAAATAAAACCTTTTCCATCATACAATCATGCCTTGAATCGGTACATTAAACTTTGTCCATAAAAATTATACCTCGAAAAACCCTCGTACTTGGATCTACACTAATTTCGGTGCTTACACTAACTGTACATGATTAATCTAAAATATCAAAATTTCCCATCACAAAAGTAAATCTAAGGTGATCACTGATCCAATCCAAGCATCAGCAGAACAATCACCACAAGCATCACTAAACACACACACACACAGAGATCTATTCCACAAAAAAAGTGGAAATTTTCGATTTTCATCCAATACCCATTAATTAAAACGTCTTATATAAATCGTTTCAATCCTAAAGTAATAAAAGATCTAAACTTTATGGCAACTCATCTACATGAATAAAAATATATATTCTCATAACTGTTACATAATAGAGAGGACAAAAAAAAAAAAAAAAAACAAAAACAAAACAAAACAAGAAGAGGAAGTTCTGATTAGAAATCTGGACTAGCTACAAGGAGAGAGAGAGAGAGAACCTCGAGCGTTGATGTCGTGTATGGGCTTGATTCTGCGAGGAATTATTGAGACTAGAGAGAAATCTATTTGACTGGATTTATACAAATTAATGGCTATATACAAATGGGAACAAATTTTAGAGTACATGCTATGACGAAAGTGACCCTGTGGAGTGATGCTGTGTGCGAGTATGATGGGCTTTAAAAAAAAGACCAATGGATGCAAGATTGGACCGGCCCGTATATTGCTCCAAAGAATAATTTATTTAACATCTAGATGTCTCGGATTCGTTTTCTTGCTTTGAGTAGTCGCAGAACCACGCACATTGCTACGATTAATCTCATCGCAACTATCAAATTTATTTATGACTTTACGTTAATAATAATATACATAACTAAAATTTTTAATGTAATAAAGTAAAATTATTCTGTGTGCAAACAATGGATGATGGTTGCCCTTTATTAATTGTTATATATAGAATTAGAGTTAATAAAGAGAACTTGATGGAACAAATATAAGAAGTATTGAATAATACAAGTTTATTATGATATATTTAATTTGTTCAATACTAGATATAAAATTTTATACTATTCCTTATTTGGTATATGTAAATATTAAACTTGTTATTATATTTTGATATTATACTCTCAAAATTATTTAATATATATTTTAATTATATTTCTATAATATTTAAAATACGATTTGAATAGATTTTGAATTCATATAATTAAACAAATTATATATCATATTATATAAAAAATGTAGACTTATTAGTTATTAAAAAATTAATTATTTATATTATAAATAATATAAAAATATTATATTTTTTTAGAAGAAGTAAAAAAAAAATTAATTTAGAGGAGTATTTTTTAAAATGCAAAATATTTTTGTTTTAATCATGTGAATTTCATTTTTTTACTATAGTTAAGTAAAACAAAATCTAAGCATTTTATCCAATTCATTAGTCTAAATTTTTATTTAGTTATTGAGTAAAGTTACAAACCAAATATGAGATAAAATCTTCTATCCAGTTTAGTACTACAAAAAGTGCGCAATCAAGCACGTATTTTAGATTTTCAATTGCAAAAAAGAAAAAACTAAAAAGTCATGTTAAGTGACAACTTTAAAAAAAATAAAAATAATTTGGATCTTAATAAAGCTAGAGTTAAACATAACACATCATAATTAACTCGTGAACAATCCACATGTACATAAATATATATATCTACTTTTTTACATTCATTACCATGATGCTATAATAAGATTATTATTTAAAATATACGAATGCTTTTATAAATTTTATACAAGCCTAAATTTCATTTAAAAATTGCAATTTGATTTTTAAAGATACCAAAATATTGGTTGTCAATATCATAACTCGAGAAAATTAGTCATGACAGTTACCGTATACCATACAAAGGACTGTAAATTAATTTTCCTTACAATTGACAACCCTTTATGCTATATATAAGGCTAAAGCTACAGTTATAGCTAACAATTAAAAGTTATGCATATATAAGTAATATCATTTCATGATGATAGTAATAACAAGCTAATGAAATATAAAACATATCTATTTATATAGAAGTTTAGAAATAAGAAATTTATAATAGTATTTAATACCAACTGGTATCATCTCACTACATCATAAAATTTGAAATCTAAATCCGCTATCATAAGTATACTCATATCAATGTAACACTAACCTCAGGCATGCAACGGTTCAACTCCATAAACAAATTAGCTTGCGAAAAAGACTATAAAAGTATAAGCTAACTATCTTAGTAAGATAATCCCCTTAACTATATAGCAATTAAATTATACATCAATTAAATTCAATTAAATGAATGTATAATAAACAACATGCTAAAAAATATATATAAGTGACTAAGTACTGTATACAACTCAAATTTAACGCCCTCCGAAGTTAGGGTTGGTGATATATCGGTACAGTAAGATCCGGATATCATACTAGAACTTATATTATAGCAAAACTCTGTGTTTTGTATTTAAAATGTAATAGTATATCCAGTCTCAATTTTTATCAAAAATGAGTTTTATATATGATTGTAAGTAAATTTACATAGCCCTTACTCATCCCTAAATAGAGGCCTTTGGACTTGATCCTTAACTAAACGATTGGCGCCTCCAACGACTAATAATCTTACGGGCCAAGATAAGGTTATATTGTACATGTGTACTATACAAAATCTATAACAATAAATAATTAACCTAAGTATGGCCTCTCGCTACCTCCATATAATGTAATGGCCAGAATTAGTTATATAGTGCATGATTATGCGTGATTCGAATTAGTTCTTTCAAATCAAATAAAATTAGGTCTTATTATTCAGTGATCAACAAGGTCACAAATAATCAGGTTCTATCAAATCTATTATGCAACAATTAATATGTTTAAAGTAAATTCACTATCAATAGACAGTATTATATATAAGCATAACCTAACCCAACACAATATTTAATTATTAATCACAATTCATATTCACTAATTACAAATACAAGTAAGTATGAAATCATTAGGAAAAAATCACTTGGCCATAATCAACTCAAGGGTCGTAATAGTCCAATGACAGCTTAGGATCAAAGTTGAGATCACCTGAAAATAAGGAATATAGAAAGTAGTAAGTTTAGGAATTAAAAACTAAACTAGTATTGTAATTCGTATTGTTTACTTAATTTAGTTATTAATTTGCATAAAATTGTCAATTCGAACTTTTTATCAAAATTGCATATACCTTTTTCAATTTAACTCGAATTTCTATGAGCTTATAATCCATTTCAATTGTTTTTTAGTGTACTTTCTCATAATGAGGTCCATTTTAGACATTATAATTCACAGTTTGGATTATCATATAAAAATATCACAAATTTTATTATTTTAATTTAAAAAGTTATAAAATATTAATTTAAGCTTTTTCTTAATATATTTATGATTTAATTATATATAAACACTTATGATTATATTTTATTAAATTTTTTAATTTATTTAATCATTAAATTTTTCTCCAAATTACGATATTCTTATATATATATATATATAATTATCACCTCACTTTATACTATATACATCATTTAAGTATACTCGTATTTTTATGTATACGTCACTATTTATATACATACATTTATATGTATACTATACTTTATGTGATAAATTATTCTAACTTTAATTATATATTATATACTATAAGTATAATATAGATGTATTTGTATTTTATATACATATACACTTATACGATTGTATCAAATATATATATATATATAAAATACGAAATATAACTAATAACATAATACATACATATAACGTCCAACCTAATACATGTATAAATATATACAAAAATTCTTATAAAAATGAAAATACTAAGTATAAATATACATACATATACCTAATATTATACATATACACATATATATAATATAAAATACTATGTTTATATATACATATATATAATCACGCCACTCTTATATATATACATATATATATATTTAAAGAAACAACTTACATGTATACATAAATACTAGAATACATAATACATGTATATATACCATATACGTATATTTATGCTTATATATCATATAATAAAATAAATATTATGTACATATATACTCATATATGTTCACGTGTACGCACATATATATATATTAATACTTAAATAGTGAAAATACTAAATACATACCATATGTATTCTTCTTTATACATACATACATACATAAACATGAAGAAATACATAATATATCTATATTATACACATACATGTACATACTTTAGATCATACACACAAAATACATATACCTTTGTGCATATATACATATAATACATCGAAAGAAATATAATAAATAACAATGTATATATATATGTATGTATGTACATAGGATAAAGTATATATACATGTATAAAAATTAAATACTGACCTACCTAAATCCTTTAATAATTTATTCAATCATTTTTTTTATCTTCTGCTTTTTCCGTCTTCTTTTCCTAATTGTCTTTGTTGCTTTCAATTTATGTGTGAATGTTTTTGCTTTCCTTTTCTTTTTCTCTTTATGTTTTCGATTTGGCCTTTTCTTTTTTTTTTTTTCCAAATATTTGCAACTTCCAAACATGTACGGTAGAGAGGTATAAAGCAATAGAAAATGAAAAAAAATCAAGAAACAAATCCAAGCAAATCAAATATTAATGAGAATAAAATATATGCTTTAAAGGATTTGTCCTTGTTCCACAAATTTGTGACACTTGTAATTTATATTTTTTCACATATGAGTTACTGTAGAAGCAGCCAGAAAATCATGTAGAAGAGGGAAAAAAATAAGAAGGAAAAGGAAAAGAAAAAGGAAAGAAAAATAAAATTAAAATTAAATATATGTAATTTTTATAAAAATAAAAATAATAATTATAAATTAATTTTTTAATTTTATGAAAATTTATTAATTTAATTGATACCCGTTACAATTATAATATTTATGAGCTATTTTGACATTTTCGGTAAAAGTTTTACACAATTACACGATTTAATCGATAATTATAATTGACTAAAATTATATCACTATCAAATGATATTTATTCATTTTATAAGTTTAAAATTATAGTTTAGGATTTCGATCAAGTTCGGGTTCAATTTTAAGTACTTACATGTACATTGGATTTAGGGTTTTGTATGCGATTTAGGTTTCGATCAATTTTTAGAGTTTTTATTATTAATACTATATTCGGTTTATAAATTTTATAAAAATTTTATCTTATTTATCCTTATCGAATCATAGTATTATTTAGGATACTCGAGCTTAATTAGAGTTCAAACTAGTAACTAGATAGGATTTACAGTTAGCCAATCATAATGTAGGTTTAACTTCTTAAGAATAATAGAATTTAGGGAATTAAGTCCATAACTCAAGATGAATTACGAGAATTCATCATAATTGGCTTAGAATAGAGATTATTGAATCAATGCATCTACTCTCACTCTCCTTCAGACATACTCATTCACTTAATAAGGAAAGTGACAAAAACCCATAATAAGCTTAATAAAATTACCCTTGATTAAGTAGTATTCATCTCTCATCCTTCAATTACCAAGCAATGGTTAATAAATACTTAACAACACCTTTTTGGGGATTTTGGGAAAAGATCAGAGAAACAATATTTATTATGAGAGTTTTATTGTCAAAGATCAAACAACTATCCTAAACATCTACCATCAAGGTGAGGTTACAAATATAAATGTCATGTACATATTACGTGATACATGTACTACACGTGACTAGGAAGTAACTTAAATCGTATGTATGGAATGATTAAGTAAGGTAGAGTAAGCAAAAGGACTAAGCAATATCACAAAAACTATAACACTTGTAATAGTAGGTAAAAAATTTAAAAGGTATCAAACTTCATAATTGATGAAGAATAAGGTAGTATTCTTGAAATATTCAAGTATTTAATCTTTTAAGGTAAAACATTTACGTCAAGATCTCTCTTGTTCAAATAAGAGAGAAAAGGTAATATTTATAAGAGTTGGCCATTAATCTTATTCATAAGATTGTAATATCAATCAATATCTAAAATCAATCCCTTCTATAAACCCTACGAATTTAGCTAATTGTAAGTATAATTAAACTATAGTACTATAGATAATTTTATAAGACGATAAAGCTGAGTAAGATAAAAATTTTATTAAATTATAAATCGAATATAGTATCGGTAATAAAAACCTTAGAAACTTAATTGAAACTTAAATCTTGTACGAAAACCCTAAATATTACATATGCATAAATACCTAAAATCGAATTCGAACTTGACGAAAACCCTAAAACTATAACTTTAAGCTTATAAAATAAATAAATATAACTTAATAGTAATAAAATCTTAGTCAATTGTAATTAACAACTAATATATATAATCATATATAAATTTTAGCGAACGTGTTGAAATAACTGATAAATATTATCAATGTAACAGATAACAATTTAATTAATAAATTTATATAAAAATTTCAATATTATTTTATAAATACTAAATTCATAATTTGTACATTTAGAAAAATCTAATATTCATATTTTTAATTACCTTTTTCTTCTTTTTTCTTTTTTCCTTATTTCTTTTCCAGCTTCTACGTCCCATACCTTCTAGATTGTTGGTGTACACATATTGTTCCTCTAATTTTCACCATGTGTTAGTTATATATTACAAAATAAAAGATAAAATTTGTGTCTTATCACATTAATTACAATATTGTACTTTAGATTTTCCTCTTATTTTTCTTTCTATTTTAACCACATGATTTACTCTTTGTGTTTATTGTAAAATGTTTGGAAATCAAGAGTAAAAAAAAAAAAAGACAAAGCACTTACATACTTATTTCCTTTTCTTCTGTTCAACTGTACTCATCTTCTTCTTTGTTTTTCAAATTTTTTGGTGAATGCAAAAGAGCAAGAACAAAAGAAGAGGTAAAAGAATCCTTATCATCTCTACTACCTTCAATTCATTAAGGAAATTAGGTTGGTAACGTCTATAATATATTTCTTTTATATTAATTCTCTTCATATATTTTTGTACATACTTATATCATGAAGAAAGTATATGTAACATTAGTATTTTTTTTTTCTGTTTTGTTTAAGTATATTCATATGTGTATTACATATACTATAGTAATTTCTATAAATTAATTGTATAAGAAAGTTATGTACATATGCATGTATCTATGCACCTAGAATAATATGTATATATACTATGTAAATTTTTCCTACTTATGTACTTATACACATATATATGCATGGGTATATATATATTTATACATAGTATTTTTATTATATGATATATGTATCTATGTGTGTATAGTAGATATGTATATATATTTAGTATTTTTATCATATAGTATACTATACATATATTTAGGTTTACATAATTTTTATTACATATACATAATATACTATGCAACTGAAAATATATACATGCATAATTACAAATTACAAATACTAATATAATATAGTATAATTATATTAAAGGATATATATATATATATATACAGTATGTATAAGAACATACTATTGTGTGATTGTATTGTATTTTTATAAATTATATATATATATATACGTATGTGCTAGACGTGATAATTAAGTATATGTATTTATGTATAATAATACTTATATTAAGTACTTTAGTATATATATGTATGTATGTACATAAAGTACAATTACATGTATATATATATACTCAGACATATAGTATATAATATATTTAAGGTTAGGATATTTTAATACATAAGTATATTATACATATAAACATATGTATATGAATAATGTCGTATATGTAGAAATATAAGTATATTTAAATAGTACATACATAATATACTATAATATTAATTTAATAAGTAAATTAATTTAATAAATATGAATATATATGTACCATAACTTTGAAGAAATTATAATAAATAATTAATTTATAAAATTTAGTAAAATATAGTAATAAATATTAATATATGTATGACGTAAAATACAAAAAAAAAAAAATATGGAAAAAGTACAAAAGTGATACATGTCATTCCCTTATGTTGTCATATCATCATTTAGTTAAATTAATTAAATTTTGTAATTAAAAATAATAATAAACTAATTAATTAGAAAAGTAATAAAGTAGAAAATTTTGAATTAATAAGTATTAAACCTCAAAATTAGAAAAAAATGAGAAATTATTCTAAAATGACTCAAAAATAAGAAAATTTCAAAATATAAAATTTAAATAATTAATTTTATAGTATTTTTAGGTCATAGTCAAAATTGTGGGTTACAATGTATAAAACAGACCCCACTACAAACTACAAGAAAGTATGTCAAAAAATTATCAAAATGAACTATAAGTTCATAAAAATCAGAGTTAAATCGAAAAAGTTATATGTGATTAACGAAAAAATTTGAACCAAGTATTTTATAAGAATAGATGACTAATTTAAATAGTTAGTACAAAATATATAAATAACTTAGTTATTCCACTTAAATACTCATTATTTTTTATATTTCGTAAATGTTAGGTCATTCCAATACAGATATCGACTTACCAAGTGCATTATTACGAATGTCAATAGACTTAATAACTAAGTGAGTACTTTCAATAACTTTATACTTGTTTTATTTTTATAATTAGTGCACATAAAGTAAATATTAATAACATGATGTATTGAGGTTCAGGTTATGCATGTGCTTGAATATTAGTTATGTGTTATGTTGTAAAACATAATAACTGAATAATTGATTATTTGATTTATTACTGCATAATTGAATGGTTTATTAATATTGGTTGATCACCTCATAGATTAACTTAATCACATATAACTTAACTTAAATTATATAGATAATGCATAAAGCACAAACATTATATATAATGTTCTGGCCGTCACCTTACACGATTGATAATGAAGAGTCTTGAAAGGATGGATTCCTATGTGATTTGATTAGTACAGTGCAGGAGATTGGTATAACAAGATCTTACCCTTGGCTCGCAGGTTTTACTAGTGTCGGAGATGCTAACTGTGAGTAGTTGGAGATCGCGTCTAGAGACTACTGTTGTAAGGTGTGAGTATAGAATGTGGGGGCTACCTTACTGATTAGTACAGTGCAGGAGATTGGTATAACAAGATCTTACCCTTGGCTCACAGGTTTTACTAGTGTCAGAGATGCTAACTGTGAGTGGTTGGAGATCGCGTCTAGAGACTACTGTTGTAAGGTGTGAGTATAGAATGTGGGGGCTACCTTACTGCTAGACTTGGGAATTTGTATACTATTAACTGTTGGAAATAGACACATATTTCATAAAATAAGGAATTTCTATATATAATATACGGTTAAAAACCTAAGTACTAGAGTCTAGTTGTGATTAGTACGAATGTATCTCCAACCCTTGTTTGTCATACTACTTGTTCAGTATGTTACTTATTTATGCATTCATATGTTTGATAATCTACTTGCTGGTATAGTATGAGGAATAACTCACTTAGCTTACGTAGTTTACTCCTCAACAGTTTTCTCTTGAAAGTTACTAGATAATCGAGCATAGGTTAAGAGCTGAGTATTAAGTACCAGTGTCGAGATACATAGAAGTTAAAATCCGAGGATAGACTATATATTTGGTTTGAATTGTTATATATAATTATTAATACTATATTTAGATTTTATAACTTTCATAAGTTTAAGTTTTAAAACTTTACTTCCTTATCTTAGCATTTGGTAAAGAATATCGATTCTTTATGGTTCTGGTAAATTATGAAATATCGGTTATCTATAATCACTTATAAATTATAGTAAGTTAATTAAATTAAAAATAGAAATCTTTAGTGACTAATCATTTAGAGTCTTGCAATTTTTTATTTGTAAGACAATTTTTATATTATAGATGCACACCTAATATAAAAATTTTAGACAATTCTACCAAACCCACTTTAAGGTCATGATACCTTCCCTTAAATGGACCCTAAGTGAGTATCTTTTATGAGCGTAGGCCCAATAAGACCTTGTTTTTTGTACAAGCTAATATTGAGAAAGGTTGGATTTACTAGACTAATCTAACAAGCCATACTCTAAGCTTCTTGACCAATTCAATTACATGAACTCGACTCTTTAGGCCTTATTAACTTAGCTTAAAGAGTTAAATTCAATTAATTAATAGACTTGAAACCTAATTTTGAATTTAGCCTCTTATAATAACTTATACAACTCAATGTTGTCAAACTCGAATTGACCTCCTACTAGTACAACTTGATTGAACCTAAATCCTCCATAAAATCGGTCCGATTTTTCCCTTTGACTCTTATTAATAGTAATTTCATTTCAATTGATTAACCTGACCAGTTCAACCTAATTCTTAACCCAAATCCTAAAAGAACCTATTAGGTTTTTCCATATCAAAATATATATATTTTTTTTATATTTTCTCGAAAATATACCAATTTGCATAAATGTAAATCAGCTAAAAAATAAATAAATTGAAAAAAAGCTCTCAATTTTTAATTTTCAAGAAAATAAGTATTTTTATTATTTTATAGATAAATATGAATTATTTTATAATATTTTTATTAATTTAAATTCAATTGAACCTTTAGACCTTAAACCCCTCTCACTCATGAGTCAATTTTTTTATCCAAGTTTGATAACATTGATACAATTAAGATAAATGTTTTGCCTTCTTATAAAAAGTCATGTTAAGTGACAACTTAAAAAAAATATATAAACAATTTGCGTTTTAATAAGGATGGAGTTGAACATAACACATTATAATTAACTTGTGAACAATCCATATATACATACATATATTTATTTATTTATTTTTATATTCATCACCATGATGCTATAATGAGATTGTTATCTAAAATATACGAATGATTTTAAAATTTTTATACAAGCCTAAATTTGATTTAAAAATTGCAATTTAATATTTAGATATACCAAAATATTAGTTATAAGCCTAATCATAATTTAGGTTTAACTTTTTAAATATATAATAGGATTTAGAGAGTCATGTCCGAGACTCGAGATGACTTCGACAGTAACATAATTGGCTTAAAACAGAGATTGCTGATTGATGCATCACTCTAAACCTATGGATACATACGCATTCACTCAATAAGAAAGGTTACAGAAACTATAATAAATTTTAACCCTTGAATAAGTAGTATTCATCTTTCTTTCATCAATTATTTAGCAATAGTCAATAAATACTTAACAACACCTTTTATTGAGGATTTTTGGAAAAGAATGGAGAAATAATATTTTACTGTAAGAGCTTTATTCTTAAAGATCAAATAATTGTCCTAAACATCCTTATCTATTACTCATACAATTAAGATACCCATTTTGCCTTCCTGTGATTATTTTTAGGTCATCTTTGGTATATCATCACCGCATCACTTCTCTAAAGTTACGTGAAATGAGAAAATGCATAGGACAAGTATGAAACCACACAAGTAAGGCATTCTCATTTACAAAAGGGCAATCCGTAGCCACTTTAAAAATGAACAATCAATCGGACATTCTCATATGCTGATGGCAATTTGTACCTACTTTAAAAATGAATAATCGTTTTTTCTTCATTTAATGTAGTTCGAATTCTCAATTTAAGGAAAAGAAGGAAAATTAGGAAAAGTGATTTAAAAAAATTCAAAAGAGACATTATATGACTCGACTAATTTGTATATAATATGGTTGTGATATAAATTAGAGTATCTAAATAATTTTATATGCTTCTATATATGTCAAATTTGACAAAACTGCTTATCGTTAGTAGCGATTTAAACAATGAATTTTAAAAAGTCATACATATTTTTTTTAATGATATATTTTGGTTATTTTAATGCATAAAATAAAAATGCCCCATTAATGAATTTGAACACTATTTGATAAGTTTAAAAAACAAACATAGATGAAATTTTTTTTTTCCTTTCCTAACTGTTGAATTCATTAGCGTTTTCCAAATATAAAATATAGATGCAGGAGGATATGACGTTGCTCCAAATGGATTCATAAATAGAGATTCAAATAAGCCATAATAGTGCATCATATATCTAATCTTCGTATGATGAGAATAAAATAACTGACATGTCATTTAAAGTCTAAGAGATCTCATAAGTTTTTACATTGATCCAGATTGACATAAAATGCAAATGCAGATTCAACTATCCATCTTCCATTACTCTCATCTCTTTCTTCTCCAGTAGCCTCTTTCTGTTTCCTTTTACCTCTCTTTTTCTCTTTTTTACTTCTTCGGTGCATATCACAACATATAGTTTCATTAAGAAAACATAATTACAAGTTCGACATCAAAAAAATAAGGAACCCATTTGGGTCCCTTGTACAAGAAGAAATAGAGCCATTACCACCCAGATAGAGTCTCGATATATATATATATATATATATATATATATTTGGGTAATGTAGAGAAATTCATTCAACTAAAAAAGAAGTCTAACATACAACGAGAACCATTATCCTACGTCTAATGCAGGAATAAAAGCATCCCTTATATTGGGTTCACAAAAAATATCAAAAAACATTGGAGAAGAGAGAAATATAGAAAGGCCAATGGGTACGCAGGCCGCCAAAAAGCATAGAATTGGGCCTTTGAATTCCCTATTTCGCTAGCCAATCCGCTGCTTGATTTCTTTCGTGGTTAACCGTACAGGTAGAGAAAAATTCAAAGCATGCTAGTAGGCTCTTGTAGTCTTGCAAAAGGGTATGGCATCCGTTAATATCGATGCTGTTATTGCTAATCCATTCCCATGCTTGTTATGAGTCTATGGTACAGATAATTTTGCTGTATCATGTTCTTCTAGCTTGGTCTAGACCCTCTCGGATGGCGCTTAATTTTGCTGTATCAGCAATGATATGGGCACATGCAACTTTTGTTGTGAGTTCTCCATCTAGCTATTGTGCCCATCGTGGGACGCCCTCATCGAACTCAAAATCACTTAGCGATAAGTTCCCAACTTACTTTTGATTATATCATCTTGCGGGTACCCTATAATGTTCTCATTCCAGCCTGTCTCATTACTCCATACTGGACATATTCGAAGATTTTCATCATATTCGTTGAGGGGGGCAATAAGCCATGATCTTACCGGTCTATCCCCTCACCATATATCATTCCAAAAACGAACTGTTTTCCCATTTCTCTCTATAGTGAATTCATAACTCCATCCTATCCGTAACTTTTCTTAGTGCGGAGTATAGTTGCGATCCACGTGTTGCTCGATTCCTATTTTGTTGCAGGCGATATTTCTGATTTATGAGAGTGGTTCATAGGACTTTTTTGGTTTTCAAGTGCCAAGCCAACGTAATAAAATGTGCTTGATTTCTCTTCTTCGGGTCCATAAGACCCAAGCCTCTTACTTCTTTTGGCTACTTAAGATTCTCCCAGCTTATCTAATGCAACTTCTTCCTTTCTTCTAAGCTTCCTTAGATAAAATCTGTGTATTTTTTCCATTTTATCTATCAAGGATTTTGACATAGGAACCACTTGTGAATAGTAGTTTGCAATCCCCTCAAGAGACAACGAAGCTAATAATTTTTCTGCCAGCCATGCTAAGCAGATTCACTTTCCATCCTAATAATTTGTGTCACACCTAGATATTTGCCAAAATCTGTGCTCTGTCTTATGCCGAAAATCTCAAATAGCTAGGCCTTTACATCCGTCGGGGTATATTTCAAGAACATAACATAGGACTTGGCATAATTCACTCTTTGACAAGAGAGATCACCAAACCCCTTCGTGATTTCCATCATCAATTTTGCATTTTCGACTAATGCTTTGCCTAGTTAGAGTAAGTCATTGGTGAAAAATAGATGCGATAACTTTATTGACGTTCTATGCTACCATAGAGGCTTCCATTTTCCTGCGACAACCATGGTGTAAATAATTTGGCTTAACATTTCCATGCCCAGGATGTAAAGGTAAGGTGAGAAGGGGTTGCCTTGTCTAATAAGTCCCATGCTTGCTAGGAAGGGGTCCATCATGGCTCCATTAAGCGCTAGCCAATAATGGACTGTAGCAAAGCAAGAGCTAGTCAGCTTGATCTAGCAAGGAGGAAAATTAAGAGATCTTAGAGTGAAATGGATGAAGTCCCATTCCATGCGGTCATAAGCTTTCTCAAGATCAAGCTTTACAACCATCCATTTCGTCTGACCTATCTTCTTTTGGATAAAGTGCAAAATTTCATGAAAAAGAATGATATTATCTCTAGCGGCCCTCTTGGGGATGAAACTGACCTGTTCAAGGCTTACTAGATCTAGAAGGAGAGGTCTAATTCCGCTGACTAGGCACTTACTAACAATTTTGTATAAGGTGGTACACAAGTTGATCAACTGAAACTCCTTCACCTTGTTTGCACCCAAGATCCTCGAAATTAGAACAAGGAGTGTATCATTCAATTGCCCGGGCATGGAACCACTTTGTAAGATATTTCCTATTATCTAACACACTTTTCCCCCAACAATTTCCCAACACTTTTTATAGAACTTTGCATGGAAGCCATTTATTCCCAAGGATTTTTTATTCCTTACGCACCAAAGAGCTTGTTTGATTTCATCATTCTGCCAAGGTTGCTCTAACTGACTCGTTTCCTCCTTCGATAATACTCTTTGTTCACTATTCCAGTTCCCCAATTCTTTCCAGACAAAAACCCTTTCCGAATAATATAAGTTGCTGAAGAAATTGACAAGAAGTTTTTTTATTCCTTCTTCTTCTGTCGCCCAATTGCCAATAGAATCATAGATGCCATTTACATTAGATTTAGATCTCCATGTCAGCACGCTTGCATGAAAAAAACGGGTATCTCTCTCGCCCTGTAGGACCCAATTGACTCGAGCTTTAATCGCCCAAAGTTTTTCCTCCTGTCTTAATACCCAAGAGAGTTAATTTTGTAAGTTCCTTTCCCTGTCAATCACTTGTTGATGGTCTATCAAACAGCCGCTTACCACCTGCTGCAATTTTTTCAACACTTCCTTTTTACAGGCCCTGATCAAGCCTAACACTTCTTTGCTCCACACTTTAAGACCTTCAAAAGCAAGACAATTCTAGTAGCTTGCTACCAAGGATTTGAAGCCTAAGTGCTCCAACCACATAGGTTGGAAACGAAAGAGTCTAGATTGTCTGGGTCCTCCCTTGAGGCTTAGGTTGGTATTGAGAAGGATAGGTAGATGGTTGGATTGATTAGAGGCTAGATGGAATAATTTGGCCCCTACGTAGATTGTCCTCCTCTCGTAGTTAGCCCAGACCCAATCTAATCGAGTTTGGACTAGATTACATAAGTTTTTAGATTGTTTAGGCCACGTGAATCTTGATCCAACAAAACTGATATCAACAATGCCATACATGTTCATACACTATTAGTACTCCCACACACGCGACTTTGATTAAATTATGTCCCTCCCTACTTCTGCTCTTTAGATAGAATCTTATTGAAATCCAATCTAGGGGCCAGAAATCTTATTTACCCATTCATAGGGTTCTTCCCACAACAAGCCTCTAATGTCTCTATTTGAATTATCATATATGGCTAAAAAGAAAAAAAAAAAAAGAAAAACAAACAAAAGGACAATTTTATGCTTGAACTTCCATTAATACTTGTCGCCTAAACTAATGTAGAGCATGGATAGCAACTGTAAATCCCACAAATTTACTATTTTGAGTATATAATCGAACTCAAGTATTATAAGTAATTTTTCTAAGTCAACAGAAATGATAAATTTAAAGCCGATTAAAATTTTAAATTCAAAGGCTAAAACGAACATAAAAAACTTTAATATGCTGTTCGAAACCCTAATTACATATGAAAAACCTAAACCCTAAATACGTATAAATACTAGAGATTAAACCTAAATATAATAAAAACTCTAAAACTAAAACTTTAAGTTTATAAATATATAAATTTGCTTTTATGATAATAAAACCCTAACTGGGTATAAAAATTGATCAATACGCTTAATCCCATAAAATCGTTAACGAATGACTAGAGATAACTTCTAAATGCTAATAAATGTAAGAGTACTAAATTAATTTAAAAAATTGATAATATTGTTCTATAATCATGAATAACTTTATATATATATAATTAACATTGTATGAATTTAATTAATTGAATATAATTTTGTTATTTAGATGTTGTTTATGTGTTATAAAGTTAATATAAATTTTATGCCTTATAATTTTCCTTTATAATTATAATATATATTATTAATATTATTTATAGTATAGGAAATATTCAAAGAAAATTATTTTATTTATTTATTTCCCTTAATTTTTCCTTCTTTCCTTATTTATTTTTTTATTTTATTTTACATTTCCCTTTGCAAATTATAATTGTTACATGTACATAATATTATTATATTATTAATTCAAATTTTGACCAAAAGCAAATGTGTCCTTTTCAATACATTTAATTCATTCTTGTCTTTTCTTTTCTTTTTATTTTTTTTTCCCTCTTTTCTTTCTATCCATGCCGTGACACATGCCCCCCACTAGAACCCTCTCTCAACTTCCTTAATTATCTACAAACTACACATAAAACCCACCCCTTTTCTTCTCTCTTCCAAACTGATACACTATCTCTCTCCTTCTTAATTTTCTTTCATTTCCCTCTTCATTTACCTAACCACTATTTCATCCTCCGTATTTATATATATATATATATATAGGTGTGTAGAGGTATCATATTGGAATTCCGTTAAAATAATACTAATAAAATCTAAATATACGTATATATATATGTATAAAACCAGGTATAGATACATGTACATTATATGTACATGTACACGAATACGTAAAATAAAAGTATATCACAAGTATGAATATGCATATATACGTATGAATACATATGTATATATATAAGTACATATACTAATATATTAAGTATAAGTATATATAATAATATATTAAGTATAATAATATAAGTAACAAATTATATAAACATATGTATGTGTATGAGTACATATAATAATATACTAAGTATGAATACATATAGTAAATTGTTAAGTATAATAAAAGAATTAAGAACATATATGTACATAAACATATGCATATAAGTATATATATATATATATATACAGATATAAAATATATTTACTAAATATAACATAATAAAATATATATATAAGTACATGAGTTAGGATGAAACCTATAAAAGAAAACAGGACCCATGTAATATTAATTAATTAATTATAATAACATTTAGATATATATAATAATAATAATAATAATAATAATACAACATTTAATATATATAAAAATAAGGAAAAATCAATAAATTGCTACGTTGACAAGTTGGAATATACCGCGTCAGCAATTTATCTAAAACCATCAATTGAACCAAAAATTACAAAATAATTTGAAAGTAATAATAATTAATTAATTAAAAAATTACAATAATAATGAAATTGATATAATTAGTAAATTAAGCTTAAAATTGACAAATAAAACTATTCAAGTCAAAATAACCAATTTTGTAATAATTTAGGCACATATTAGAAAATAAAAGTTTTAATATTCAAAACAGATCTCATTATGTGAAAGTACGTTCGAAAATGATAAAAATCGACTGTAAATTCATAAAAAATGGAAAAAGTTATACGCGACTAAAAGTTTAAAATAAACAAAAAAAAAGTAAGTAAAAGATTTAAGTTAAACTATATTTATACTATACTTGGGCTATAGTAGAGATTAGACAAACAATAATTAGTATTTAGTTAACTAATAAATTTGGCTTTTCTAGATACTTATAAGTTTAATTATCTTTTAGATATTCAATTATTGAGTTTTAGGAGTTCCAAAGGCTTAGAGAGTCAGTATTAATCAGGTGAGGGAGTTTTGATGATCTATTATTTACTTGTTGTTTGATATTTGGATGTTGCTTGTTGGTTGATACTAATTGCTTGTTGAATAATTGATTGCCTTTTGTGCTATCATCTGTATAGTCACTTTTTTAAATTGGTAAATATAAATATTTGACCAAGATAACCAATTATAGTTGTCACATGTCTATGACTCAACTGGTATACAAATGAAGAGTACTAGTTTTGCAAATTCTAGAGAAAAGTATTTTTGAAAAATGTTTTTCAATTTGAAATATATTTTTATATAATTTCTGTGAGGACTCGGAGTGGTCGTAAGTGATATTTTTATTGTTGAGATAAAGCTAACATAATATCTCCAATAAATTGTGAGAGGACTCGCATATTTGTGCCCATGAGACTGTAAATATATTTTGATAGCGAGAGGACTTACCTTATGTGCCCGAAGGACCTTGGATATGTTCGGCAGATGGCCCTAGTTAAGGTCTACTTATTTAAATTGATATTTCTTTGTCGATGAGGGTTATAATGGAGTGACGTGTAGAGAAACAATACCTCAGGTAGCTTCATACGGTTAAGGTAAGGTGCTCCATGCAGGTAAGTATGGAGGATAATCAAGGTGTAGATAATGTAAATCTACACCTTTTATAGTTCTGGACTCCTATAGATGTATTGCTTGCATGTATTGCATATATATTTATTTAATGCGTAGATAGATTACATGTGTACTAATAATATTTGATAACTTGCTTGAATAGTAGTGGTGAGGAACGAACTCACTAAACTATGGTTTACTCATTCCTTTATAGTTTCTTTTGTAAGTTTCTATAAGCAACGATTGAGATAATCTTATAAATAGAGTATAAATTGGAAATAAGTTTGATAATGTTAGAGCTATTAAGGAGCGTAAAGTTAGTATAGAAACATTTTACGTAGAAAATATTTATATGTTAAAATTATATATAAGTTAATATTTCTTGTAATTTATAAAGTTATTTCACTTTATCTTATTATTTGGTAGGAGATACCAATCCTCTACACTTTTGAGAGATTATAAAATATTGGATATACAAAATTATTTATACTTATAATATGTTAATCATTAGAAAAAAATGAAAACCCTAGTGATTGATTATTTAGAGTTTTATAATTTTTAATTTATAAAAAGATTTTCGTATCATAAATACATACGTGAAATAAAAATTTTAAGTAATCCTAGCAGTGACTATCTCTATAATCCACAGGATTAGAATGCCTCCGTTGAAACCTTTATCTTTGACATACAACATGTGATTGTACTCTAGATAATCCTTAAGTTCACTCACTACTTGCCTCTCCATTTTCGTTTCTATAATAATGATGACTTGCAGCTCATGCTACACCTCTAGATCACGGATTGCCCATTTGCGACACCCAGCATTTACTCCCCTCGCATTCCATGCTAAAGCTTTGAATGGCATAAGGTGCATATCTGATGAGTGGGTGTCAATGAATTCCGAAGCTATTACATTCGATGTTATTTTATATCAATGGTTTGGGGTATATGCTTGCAAGAAGAAATCGATCTTGACCCTCCAATAGCAAGGTTGGAACATGGTGTAGAACATGATCATTTGCATCTCTCATGCAGTGATCAACACTTGTTTCTCGCCCTCTTCCATCTTCGGTACCACAAAAGGAACCTTTTGGATGTCGGTCGGAATTGCTGCATGGATGTATACTCTCTCCATCAACAATCTATATGTCCATTCAACTATCTAGAGTATATCTATCCCTAACAAGTTTTCTCAGAACATAGGCATCTTCACCGTAATGAAGCATTAGTTGGTGATTCTTATCCTTCGATTGCCTTGATGATAGTTTCACGCCCTTTGAATAATCAGATGGAAGAATACCTCGGGAGCTTAGGTTCTCTTCTATGTTGTCGAATAAAGGATAATACCTTGGACTTTCGCTACTACCATCCATGAAAGTCCATTTACTCAAATATCTTCAGATGCTACAATCCAAGTGCAACTCTAGCCTATCCAAGTCGCTGTGGAGGAGTTATAGGAGGATTTCCATTTCGATCATTTGAAACATTTTTTCTTGTGAGTTTTTTAATAGCAATCACTGAGTTCTACTTTTTCCCTTTGTTTGGGAGGGTTTTTGGAGAGTATTTATACTTATTGCTACTCTTTTGGGGTGGCTTTGATGAGTTTGATACCTTTTTAAAATCTTTAAAAGGTATATTCATATCTCTAGAAGATAGGACTTACTATTGTGTCTTTTCATTTTCTAAGCCCTATGGTTGCTCTTGTAACTTCTCCCCAAGGGTGTTATTTTCATTAAATACATTTTAACTTTGCACCTTTCCCCTTCTAATTGGGTGCATTAATTAATCGTTCGTTTTTAGTATCTTTTTTCTGAGGTGCCGCCTTTTTGTATTGTACTTTAACCCATGGTCCATACTGTGACTCGTCAAAGAATGAATTCTCAATCAACAGTTCCATAGTTATCGTACCATTTTCAACATATACACCATTAATGTTGTCCTCTTTTCCATGCAGTTCTAGTTCCTATGCTTGGTTTACTTCGATCATTGGACCATGCATGGTTTCACTGACTGAGTCTATTCCTCGAGTCTCATCGGTCAAGGAGTCTGACTCCTCGTATGTTTTCTCTACTGATGTAAAAGAAGGCTTACATTGCTTAGTTCCTGAATCTTTCCATAAGCAAGATAATTTATTGTAATTTATGCATCCACATGTTTCACAAACCCTAAGCCAACCCTTGTATCAAATTCAATAGTATCTACCATTAATGACGAGAATGTGCTTAAGGGGAATATTGGTGTCCACTTGGACACAAAATCTTGCAAACCTCCTTCGTTCAAGACCTACAATATATGAGTCAAATCTTAATATTGAGCCAATTTTTCTCTTATTCTTCGAATGGTCAACGACAAATAATACTCAATAGGTAATCTCATGATTCGCATCGAAGCTGCAATAGCGCTAAAAGAATCCTAATCCATACTAAAGTATGGCTCCTAACGTTTTAAAGCAAGATAATGGTCATTGAAGAACCAAGAGCCACTCTTTATCACCCATTGATAGTTAAGGGAGTTATCCAAAGAGACAAAGTAAACACCTGATCTAGCATAGATTAGCTTAAAATTGCTTAAGGATTTCCACATTCTTTTTAAGTGATCGTACATTAGTTAATAACCGATATTCAACCCCATAGTGTTTGCTATGAATGTAAATCACCATGGTGCATAAATAATATCCTTTTCTGATTTAGAAAATTTAACATAACAAAACCACATATTTTACTTCATCATTCAATTGGTTTTCTTCATCTCGTGTCTCGTTCGAGTCATGTTCCATATTTCTATGTTCTTCGAAGTTCCTTGATTCCATAAAGCAAAACTTTTCATACACTCTCGAGATGTTCATAAGAACTCTATCCAAGAAGGACAATCTTGGTGGTCTTTGTAAGTCCTCCACATTACCACTTGTTTCAAGTACGAAATTTGATTGTCCACCTTCTTCTGTAGCCAGTCGTTTTCAGTTACATTGCAATCTATCAATGTTTGCATCCTTAGAGAATAACGAGGGAGAGTTAGGGTTTCTAGCCATTCACACTTTTGTTCTTTGTTTTATATCTTATTTCTACGAGTCTCGGGATTTAAAGTCCCTAATTAGTCCACAATTACATACAAGCGTTATTTTTCACTAGTTCTAAAACAAAATTAGAAAAAAGTTAAAAAAATAGCCCCTTTTCTAATGCTGCCTATATCCTTCCAACCAAGCGATCAACCACTATGTTGAGCTTCTTGGGAATTGTTTGGACTTGCTTCTTCCATAGGAGTGACAGCTTTTCCCTTCCTGCCATGTACACAATGTGGTATTTCAATTTTGGATTAATACAATCTATGGTAGTAGCATTTGAATCAACATTGATTAAAACATTGAACAAATTTCATAGTAAATAAAAACATAGGGAGAGATTGTAAATAATATCTCCAAACTTTAATTTAGATGAAAATTTTACTGCCTAATAAATTTGTAAATATTAAAAATCATTTCCTTAGACTTTGATAAATTGACAACATAAATGACATTTTTTAATAATTAAGAAAAAAGGTCAAAGAATGTTTGCACTTATCCCACAAAAATAATTATATTTTAAGTTTGTTAACATATACTTCTTTTGTTTTTTCATGTTTCTAAAGTTGCACATGAGTCAATTTAGACCCATGGCTCAACACCAAATCAATTTGTTAAGTTGATGACTTGACATTGAACTAGTTGTAGGGTTTGAGACATCCATGGACATTAAGTTTGCAACCTCACATGACAAACATTTTGAAGATTGAAAAAAAAAAAGATAAAAAAAAATACAACAATGTCATGCTCTATAGTGTAAATTTGCAACCTCACATGACAAAAACCTTTACCAACTCAAAAAACATACACATTTGTAAATATAAACATGCAAATCTGCACATATAATAGAAACACACACCCTCTCTCTTATTTTATAAATGCACATACACACACATACTTTTATGTTGGTACAAACCCAATATATACATTAGCACATATAGAGATTGTCCTATAAGTCTTTCTTAAGATAGTTTACAGAGTAATGTTGCTAAAACTACCTAAAGTTTACTTAAAAGTTCAATTTTGCTATCTAACATTTCAATTTGTCAAATTTAAGACCCAATTGAAACTTTTCTATAATTATTACTACTTGCTATGCATACATGTGATACATGTCTCACTTTAATTTATGACTAAACTAATAAAATTTTAAATCACGTGTAGTAAGTAATAATGATGATACAAAATATTTTAAGTGGATACCAAATTTGACAAGTTGAAAGTTTTAAGTAGTAAATTAACCTTTTGACTATCATTTAAATAGTATTTGCAATATTATCTCATAGTTTATTAATATTTTCCCATTTCCATTCAAAGTGTATTTCACGTCAATATTCTTTATCTATAATCATTACTACTTGCTATGCATAAATGCGATACATGTCTCATTTTAATTTATGACTAAACTAATAAAATTTTAAATCACATGTAGTAGGTAACAACAATGATACAAAATATTTCAAGTGGATTCCAAATTTGACAAGTTTGAAAGTTTTAAGTAGTAAATTGACCTTTTGACCATAATTCAAATAGTATTTGCAATAGTATCTCATAGTTTATTAATATTTTCCCATTTCCATTCAAAGTGTATTCCACGTCAATATTCTTTATATATTATTAAATTTTTCAATTTATAGCATATATATTACAATAAACATTAGTATGGTTTCATATGGTGCTTCTTATATGGTCCATTCTTTTTCGGTTTTTGACATATAAAGTAAATGATTAGAATATAAGGGACTATAGAGTTTAAAAGTTAAAGAGAGATGAATACTGGGACTCATACAATATTTCATCATTGCATTCTCAATGGAATACGATATTTCTAAAATTTTACAATGTATACAATTTTTGACATAAACATTAGTATGGTTTCATATGGTGCTTCTTATATGGTCCATTCTTTTTCAGTTTTTGACATATAAAGTAAATGATTAGAATATAAGGGACTATAGAGTTTAAAAGTTAAAAGAGAGATGAATGCTGGGACTCATACAATATTTCTTCATTGCATTCTCAATGGAATACGATATTTCTAAAATTTTACAATGTATACAATTTTTTTTGAGAAAAATATGTGTTGCAATCATTTGTACTTTTCTAATGATTTATTAATAACGATTATGTGTTAATTATTAATGTCCTCAACTTGCAAGGAAATACGTATGGTCTAATTAAACTATAGAGTATCAGCTTATTTGAATATTTATATCACTTAAAAAAGACTTAAGATCCAAACCAAGCATTAGCTCACACTACATAGAAAAAGAATTTCAGTCATTTATCGGATAGGGGAAAACAATGCCGTATGATGTACTTAGTTCAAATCTTTACTAAGAATCTAACAAGGTGCATATATGCAATTCTAGCTCCATATTTTGGTGGACTGATACATGAGATTCAAATAATCTTTTTTGTCACATCGATTTTTTAGCTCAAATGTTTGATATTGGTACCACTCCTCCATAACTTATTTTAAGCATTTCATTAATAGTACAAAAAAACATAATTAGTAATCTTATTTTTTTTCCCCATAAGGTTACTCTGGCCCTTTTTTTCTCTTTCTTGAATGTTTCTTTTGCTTTTATTGTTAGTTGCTCCTGGACATATTTTTCCTTGGGGATTTCTAATTACATGCGGCTTCATATGTATGCAGAATAAAAACAATTACTATGTGAAAAAAAAAAAAAACAAAGGAAAGAGGACAAAACATAAAAGAGGAACAACAATGGTAAATATAAGAATACGTCATCGTGAACTCAAATAAAATACAAGGATGGTGGAAAAGAAAATAAAGAAGATAAAGTTGTTATATGATCACAGGATAAAGATTGGACGAAGGGAAAAATAAACTCTAATCATTATGAGGGACACACATTTCATTTTCCCACTTGCCCTTAAGAAAGGCACTTTTAACTTTCAACCACACCCTTAGCCTTTAGGCATTGCTCCTGAATGATCCAAGAGCTTTAACAGCTCCTGCCCTCAGGACGAATTGATGGTAAAATGCTGCAATTGCTGCCCCAACAAACGGCCCTACCCAGAAAATCCACTGGAAAAAAAAAAAAAAAACAAAGAGAGAGAGAAATTACTAAGAATAATAGTCTTAACATATCCTGGTGAAAAAATTTGTAAACCACATCTGAAATAGTTACACATGTAATGAAATGAGATTATGAGAATAGGTTAATCAAATGTTACCGACCTGGTCATCCCATGCCTTATCTTGGTTGAAGATAACAGCTGCTCCGAGACTCCTAGCCGGGTTGATGCCGGTTCCAGTGATGGGGATGGTAGCTAGGTGAACCATGAATACAGCAAATCCAATGGGAAGTGGTGCCAATACCTTTATTAAACCAAAACAAGATCCATGCATTATGGGATAAGAAAAATTGATAAAGTTGTTAATTTACTAGTAACAGTACTACACAACAACTTAGAAGGATTGTTTCTAGTGCTCCATGTCAAAGGTCCTCCCGGTTGTACAATCAATGCTCTCTAGTGTCGGAACAAGTTTGATAACCCTTTTCCCATGAAATGTATAATAACAGAAAAAAATAAACATAATATATAAAATGCGAGGGATTTTCGGTACGATGTTATTTTATCAATAAATAATGTTAAGCCAAATGCCTAGAGAACCCTAAAAGTGCAAGTAACTTAATATGTAGTTTAGGTAAATGCTTCCAAAAGACAACTTGTTTTATAGATCTAGAAATTTCATTTTTCCTTATGAGTAAGTTCACTTTTATTCAAGCAACTTACTACCTACATCTCAGGCAACGAGGGGGCAAAAAGAATAAAAAAGAAAAAAGAAAAAGAAAAGAAATTTTGTATTTTCTTACTTAAAACATTTAAGCCACCATACATGTTTAATTTATTTTTTCTTTTTATTATATTCCTTTCTTTGGCAGAAATCAGCATACTTTTCAATATTTCTGTGTTTGATGGAGTTATAAAAATTAAAAAAAAATAAAAAAACACAAACATGACAAACCTAAAAATTCCTCCTACTTTACCTTTGTGGAAAAAGACAACCTTCTTATAGACAAAAACGTCATAAGACCTATTTATTAACATTAATTTACCAACGAATCCCATGTTACTACGACTGATCCAAGTAGCTACGGTTGTATACTAGAAAAAGAAAAATTGTGACACTGTTCCTAGTCAAGATAGGGCAACATCGACCGATTAAAAAAGCGGAATCTACTTTTAGGGAAGATGACGATATTAGGTGATATGTTTGTTTTTAAAAAAACCACCATAAATCCAAAGAATCCATGGTCCCATCTCATCTTGCGCATGTTATCATATCATCCTCCAACTCCATTGAATTCACACCACACATTTATAGGCTTGAGTGAAATGAATGATGCCCGCATGGATCCATGTCATAATTACAGAAGACTTCACTTTAGTTGAAATTGAAGTGGTTTGATAAGCCAAGATCATGTGGCTATATTGGTACAGATTCTTTTTTCCTTTAAGAAAAAGAAGTGTTTTTTTTTTTTTTTAACTGTGGAATAAGGGAACGGATGAAAACTGAGTTTGGTTTTTTTTTTTTTTTTAAGTTTTATTTGTTTGGAAAATAAAAAAAAAAAATGGATTTTTGAAGAGAAGACTTAGACAAAAAAAAACTTTTCTCCGGAAATTTGGAGAGAATTGGAAGCCATTAATACGAAATTACTATTTTACCCTTAAAAGCAAAAGTACATTTTAGAGTTACAGATGATATTTTGTTAAATTGAAAAAACATATTTATAAACTTTTTTTCTTTACCTTCCTTTTTCATACAAATAACTTGTAATTTTTCCATATTTTCATATCCTTCTTTCCCGTCTAATTCTTTCCCTTATCCAAACATAGTGTTAGGAAATCTCCAACCACAACTGGGAAAAATAGTTTGATACCAATCCATCAAGGCATTTCAAAATGACAAAAGACCTTTCGACATAATCATTATTGCGCTATTTGAAAGTTCAATGTCTTCCAATGATAATGCTTCATTAATTTCAGTTCAATATATCAATAATCATCAGAGAAATTCTCACAATACTTCAGCTTTACACTTCACAAATCATAATCTTAAGATCAAATTGAGTCTGAAAAAAGAATTGCACTCCCATTGTTATTGCTACTATAATTATCTCACGTACGGACAATCTTATATTATTTGATTTCACGACATATATATAAGCCTTGAAACTTTATGTAGGACACTCATTTAAGTTCCAAAAAATTTTGACTCATGCAAGTAAATCTTCCAAATTTACACAGAACAATTCAAACTAAGCCCACTTTATATTCACATGGTAATTTGAAAAAGCTTTATGGATCATCTCGTCCCTGTAATACAATAATTTTTCTTATCGCAGCAATAATATTTTTGTAACACCGGGTTTATTTGAGCCATTCTATCAAATTAAAAGACCTATATTGGAATTAAGGTTTAGAAGACAATCGCATTTCTATCAAAGCTTTAAAAGATAAATAAATGCTGAAGCGTGTAATATCCAATAAAGCTTTTCTCGGTTAAAAATAAATGGAATCGGGTTGGAGGGTACATACAGGAACATGAGAGTCTCTGGCGTTTCTCTTGGGATCGGTTGCTGAGAAAACGGTATAAACGAGAACGAAGGTCCCAATGATCTCAGCACCTAAGCCAGTTCCGGTGCTGTAACCAGAAGCCAGCGTATTGGCTCCACCACCATACCCAACGTAGTATGACTTTTGGAAGGCTTTCACTAGACCCACCCCACAGATGGCTCCCAGACACTGTGCCACCATGTACATTATGGCTCGTACCAAGGACACCTTTCGAGCCAACAGCAGCCCAAATGTCACTGCTGGGTTTATGTGACCCCCTGCACGACATGACTTTCTTAAATTAGCCCTAAATAGTAGGTTTCAAATAATGATAAAATTAATAATACACATGATTAGGAAATAACCATAAGAAAAGTTTCTATTAGATACTAAACTTGATAAATTAAAATTAATTTAAAATTTAGGTAGTAACTTGAACATAGTGTTAGCAGCATTATTCTATGCAAATATGTACAAAAATGCTAAAAGCATGAATTGCATAATTCAAGAGGTAAAAATTTAATTTAAAGAAAAAACTAAACCAAAAGCTAAATAATAATGGTTATGTTGGTTATATTATTATACACTTTCCTGGCCAAAAGAAAGTGTTTAAATTCTCAGTAATTTTTTTGAAAAAATACCTGAAATTCCGGCAGTGCAGTAAACAAGAATGAAGATCATGCCACCGAAAGCCCAAGCAATCCCAAGAATACCAACACCACCACAAGCATCATTGTTCTTGAGTGGATCAGTCTGACTCTTATAACCAATCACGGTCAGAACAGTGACATAGAGGAACAACAGTGTTGCTATGAACTCGGCTATCAAGGCCCTGTAAAACGACCATTTCCCTAGCTCCACCGTATCGATGAGCGGTGCCGGTGGTGGGTCGTGGTAGTCCTTGGCCGAGAACGAACCCTGCTCTGCCACTTCCTTAACCATATTCGCTTTATAATGTAATTATACCTAGTATGCGCTGTTTCTAGGACAAGGTTTGTGTTTTTAGCTCTAGAGAGACAGCACAACAATGTGTGTTAGGGGGTGAAGACTGAGAAAATGGGTTATTTTTGGGAGGAAGAGAAGAGAGGGGGGGTATATATGCATCGACAAAGCGAGACCAGAGAGTGATGCCTTTGAAAGATGGTGTAGTTTAATTTATTACTATGGAAAAACTAATGGATAGCAAAAAAGAACTTTCTACATACTTCAATCTTCTTTTTTTCCCGTACAGTATACAATGAGTTTTTGTTACGAAAGCGTTTTCTAAACTTATTAATCTAATAAATTAAAAGAAAAAATATTCCACAAGTAGTATATATGATTTGTAAATATCTGATACACTTATTAACATTTGTATAAAATTTATTAGAATATTTGTATATTCACCTATATTTTATTGTTCATTTAGATTATATTGATTATTAATGCTTTATATGTTCTACAAGGGTAAATTGCAACTATATGTTCACCTACATACTTTTCTAATTTCCAATTTGATTCTTTCTTCTTACAGTGCTCGTTTCTTAGCAAGCTAATCGAGGATAATTGAAAACGTCCCTTCCAACAGGGGCATAACTCTACATAGGCATGTTTCGATTACTTCATTTAAAAAAAAAAAATTCTTAAAAGTGGATAGTAATTGTATATTTAATTATATTAATAATGTACAAATAAAATATCAATTAATGCAAAAATATAATATTTATTAATATTATTAATGAAATAATAATTATCATATTGTACAAATATTAAATTGCATCTAAAAAATATTAATAGTAGTGATTTTAAAGTTATTGTACAAGACCAACAAAAATATAAAAAAAGTGTTAAAAAACTTTGGTGAAGGAACTTAGAATTGAAGCGTTAGAGTTCTTAAAGAAGCTGATAGGGCAAAGATAAAGAAATTATAGAGTTCCTAGGATTAAAGATGCTCTTAAGTATATGTATATATTTTTCTTTTACTAGTTTGTTATTTACCTTCTTAAAAGAAAAAAGATAAAATATGATCTACAAACACCTTTTAAAAAATCTGAAGGGAGTGAAATATATAAAGCAAGAATTCAAATGCCAGAATAATTGAAATTTAATTTCTAAAGTATCTTATTATCATCCCTAAAAGAATTAATAGAATTTTCAAGATTGAACACACAATAAAAGAGAAAGGAGCTTTTTCAAAAATCATTTAGGTCTACATTGACAAACATGCCGTTTGAGGTTTGTGTTACTTTATTATTATTTTATGTGACAAAAGATAGATTCAAGTTGGACAGTTTATTCTGTTCAATCATTTCTGATGATTTAAAAAAAAAAAAAAAAAAGAGAAGAAGAAGAAGAAAAATCAAACACTATTTTTGCAACAACATAAGAACTATCCTGTAGGAGGATAATAATTGAATTTTTTGGTATTTCAAGGGAAAAGATAAATTTCGTATAATTTATGTTTAATATTCTTTTCAAAAACGGAAAAAATAAAAAATAAAAAGGAGGTACGATTTCAAATGAGTTGTTTGGAGTTTTGTTGGTTTGTGTCGCTTTCACAACGGCCGACCATTAGCTAGCTGTTCTAATCACGTTAACTTCCACTAAAACTTGCTTGTGCTCCATTTTTCCTTACATTAACAGGCCAGTCTCGTAGGATTCGCACTTACAGGTGTACTACCATAATTTCTAAAGCTCTTTTTCCGCTTAAATTTTCAGCAAGAAACGAACTTTACAGCCTCTGCTTTGGAACTTCTAAATGGTGGTTTTCACGTGTGGAACTGTGGATAGCTTAAAACGGTAAAAAGAATACGCGTTTGATATTTATATTAATCTGACGTATTAAAAGTTTTATTTGCGGTACCGATCACTACGTAATTCATGTAGGGTGATTTTCTGCTTTAGTTTACGTGAATATAAATTATTGCAACATGATACAACATATTCGATCTAGTGGGCATTCATTTTATCCTTTTAGGAAGTATAAATGGCAGTAAATCGGTGTGAAAAGCATTTTTACTTTTTTGATAATCTAGGAGCCTTGTATTAGGCCTATTATGTATGACTCGGAGGACTCGACCCTAATTTACCAAATCCCTTTTTCCCTAGGGACTGTTTACGGAATCCCTACACGCATTAGTCTTCGAGGGATGGTCTAGTGGCAGTTGTTTAAGTGCGTAATCCGAGAGATAACGTATACAATAGGTTTGAAAAGAAGATTAGCGTGACCCTTACGAGGAACTAGGGATATTTTTCTAAAGGATGAAAAATTAAATACTTAACCTTTGCCGTATGATAATTTACAAGATTTAGGTGCTCGTATTACACAGTTGTGTTTTCACTAGCATGTCTATAATGGTGGTGTAGCCCAGGGTTGGGTTGAGATGGATGCCTACCAATGATATCCACCATTTTTGGTAGGATAGGAGGCTTAAAGCATCAACTAGGTGAATAACTCTAAGGAGCTTAAGGATAAGGTTTGTCCTGTAAAGCCGCGAGGGTTACTGGGAAGCCTAATGGAGTGTGGTGGCATTTGACTGTAGAGGGAGATATGCTATGTCATCTATTCATTTGCTGGGAAGATCGTGTCAAACTGTTCTCATTGAACTCCATAATTGGTAGTTGGAGTGCTGCAGAAGTATGCTAGGTAAGATGATGATAGTTTAGGTCTATCATTGTACAAACTGCGCATATGCACTAATCTACAACCCAAAACTTAGGTCTAAAAAGGTTCCGAGGAAGATAAATGGATCCATCCGATTTTTTTTTTTTTTTTATTTTATCGGTTGAGATTATTTAGATTCTTTAAATATCTTATGATATCGTCATGATAATATTTTATTATTTATAATTTTAATCAATGATTTTGTATAGTAGCATTTTAAGTTGTTAAATTAAGAAAAATTGAAAAAAAAAATAAATTAAAAGGATCTAAGTTTCCATCATTTTCTTATTATAGTAAAAGCCTCTAATTATTGTCCCACAAACTTAGCAACTAAGGTCGAACCTTATTGATGTAAGGTAATAATTGCCCAGGGAATATATTATAAAATGAGGAATTAAATAGAATCTAGAAACTTCATGTAATAATAAATAAGTAGCTATAAAAATGAATCAAACGTGTTAGTTGTGTAAAAACTTTAAACTTGGTACAAATATATTCTTAAAGTTTTAAATATTACAAATAATTATTCTAAATTTTGATCTAGGTGCGGGAGAATACCGTCAAACTTATTGAAAAATATCCTTTTATTATCAATTTTGTTCAACCAAAGTAGTAGAACATATGCTTGGCCATGATGTTGGTTGCTATAGTAATTGTGGAGGGCGTTACCATTAGGACTTGAAGGTAGTTGGGTGGTTATCATGCATTAAGGGTTAGGTTAGGGTTAAGTAGAAGAAAATTAAAGAATCATGTTTATATTATTTTATATTGATTCATTATACTTAAATATTGACTTTATAATATAAAGTATGTTTCTTTTTCCTTGCTCTAGGCCTCTTGGTATATGTGTTGTGCTGCAATTTGGCATTTAGCGTTTATTACTTGATTTTTTAATAACATGTCATTTTTGCGATTAACTATTTTCTTTGTAAGGAAAACACATGTTAATATAAGTTGGTTATATAATCTTGATAGATCGTTTTGAATATGAGCGTTGTAAACCTAGATTAACCTCTTAAAGACATAGGCCAAGCTGTAAAATTCCAATCCAACTTTCTTTCTCAAGTTGAGCTCCCGATAGTTTACTATAGGACTCTACGTACCTCATCCAAATTATTAGCATGGAGTTCGACCTAACTGTGAGACAATTTCTAAATCTATGAGGATCTATGCCCTAGCCCTAAGTCAGCCAAGTCCAACCTATAGGATTCAAATCATACCATATGGGAACAATTCAAAATAATTGGCAAATGCGTAACCACCTTAACCCACTTCTACAAAATCCGAAGCACACCTCAAACACTTCCAATATCCTAAAATAACATGTAATCAAATTGGCACATGAAGTTTCAATTATATGTTACTTAGGGCAACTTGAAAGTTTGGATGATAAATAAAAAAATTTAATCAAAGTTAGACATATGTTAGCTTAAGTCGGCTAGTAAAACTAGCACTTCAAGTTTTAATTAGATGATACTTGGCACAACTTGAAAGCTAACAGCTAGCGTAGTAAATTGGACTCTTGTCTCAATAATTCTACTTTAATAGATTTGATATCTTGATGACAAATACGTAGACCATAGTCCAAATTCTAAATTGTAAAAATGGGGGCCAAGGCTCTGGTTGACCAAAAAGAAGAAGAGTGGCAAAACTCTTCGTTCGAAAAACATTTAGTATTGAAAGATCAATGACATAAAAGGTACGTAATTGGCTCATATTAATTTGTCCATTAAATTCCATTGTCGGTTTCTCACTCCAAACTCCTAAGTCCCAACAAAGGAACAGCCATTATGAGGATTAAAATGTCTGGATTATTTAAGGACAACACAGGCATGCAGAAAGAGCAGAGCTGCGTTCAGGCAACCGGCCATGATTGGATCAGCATGTCAATACAAGAAGTGACTTGTCTGTGGTCTCTTTTGTTTCCACGGTTCACCGTGATCCTTGGCCTCAGTCTTAAGTACAAATATTGCCTGTGTGCTTCCAATAAAAAAAAAAAAAGATAATAGTAGTAAATAAATAAATAGCATAGAGGTGGTTCATAGACAATTGCTACACTATCGATTTATTATAACAATTTGTTTTAAATATGTACCTATTGTTGTAATTTTTTTATTTTAACAATATTCGGTACATTAGAAACAATTCTAAATTTAGTAACAACCAAACGGCATGTATATGGTGTTGGGTTTACATATCGTGTACCTTAGTTTGCATATTCGTTTTTACCTGTATATTTATATATTAATTTAATTCCTTCTAATTTCTTTTGTTAAATATTATTAAACTAATAAGTAAATAAATCTATCATTATTTCAATTATTTAGCACATTAAAATGTTAGTTAAAGATTTCTTTAATATACCTTAGTTACTAACTTCAACTTAACGGCTTATCCAACTTATAAGTATAAGGGAAAAATTGGTATTGTCAAACCCTAATTAATGTTTATGGTTTAATCTGATTTGATTTAACCAAGTTATAAAATCAATTCAATCCACTATTGGTTTGATCCCACTTGAACTACGGTAAATCTGATTCCATCCCTTTAACCTTTGGTCCTCTCATATGTCTGAATAAATCACTTAAACTAGGTTTAACAACATTTGTAAAATTAGAAATACCTAAAATTGAGAGTAATACTTAAAATTCAAAAATATGATTCTAAGGCTTATTATTTTGTATGATTACTTAATGATTTGAAAATTATTCGTATTTTCATTGAATGAGGTATGGGATACTTGTTTGCTACTTATGGGTATTAGGCTTAGCCATTATAATCAGACTTAAATTTAATCAACTATCTAGCATTAATTTTATGTATTACATATGCTTGGTTAGCCCTAAGGGATTAGGGGACTAGTAATCTTAAGGTGATATCCCAATAATCCACATGCGGCAATGTCTTGAGAGTATAAAGTTCCACATAGAAATGATCTAGAGAGTTAGGATAATTGTTCTTGATTTCTAGGGTATTGAAGAGGATCCAATACCAACTATATGGTATTAATTATATATGTATGTCGAAGTCATGATTACTCCTATGATGCTTGTTGAATTAAAATGAAAACAAATAAATGAATGGTTTTTCATTACTGCATTCTATACTTGTATATGTGATTGAAAGATTATATGTTTATGCACCTGTGTATGTTGTATTTCATATTGGGCTTTGGCTCACCCCATCTTATTTTTTAGGCATAAATTTGGATAGAAATTTCAAAGTTTGTCTAGGTAGATACAATAATTAAGATTACTAGGATGGGAAGTAACAACTAGAACTTCTAATGTAAGAATAGATTTGAGTCGAGATTGGTAGAGTTTAATTTACAATTAGTTATTCTTATTCATAATTTGTGAGACACACTTTGAAGTTGTTCTGAATTATTTTAAAAGTTAAATTTTATTCAAAATTATTTGAAGATGTTAATAAATAATTTTGAAGATTTTAGTAGAAGTTTATGCATGACTTGTTAGTAGATGATAAAGATACTTCATAGTTATAGCATTTCAAATTTGAGAGCGTTACTGTGTCACCCTATCTTTCGAAAAAAAAAACTATAGAAGGGAGGAGGGAAAGAAAGAACTAGAGAGATGGACGACTGTAGGGATGATTTTAGATCTTACTTATTACTTTTGTCATATATGTATATTGTAAACCTAAAAGATGTCTAATGATTACCTTGATTGAGTATCCCTAATACCTAAAACTTTATACTGATTACATGCATGTATGATATCGCTATACGAAGTCGGGATTGACCATAATTAAGTAGATACATGCATTATTAATTAATTATTAAAAACTTTTGAGTTTGCTACCAACAATATAATATTGGAATTACAAATATAAGCCACCGTCCCAAAGCTGACATTGGATTTTAGCGCCTATAGAATTCAATCGATTGAGCTTATAATTTTATATTACCAAGTAATACTTTATAAAAAAATGATAAATTAGATAATATACATCGTGTTTCTTATAAGTACAGTGTCTGTAAATTATTGGATGGCACTATTTTTAAAAATCATCTATTGTTACTATCATTTATTAAAATTTAATTGATATTTACTCATTACATCATGTATATATATATATATATAACGTGTATCACTGCTAATTTTTCTTTTTGATGATTATAATAAAAAATAGAAAATTCGAGTCTAGTTTATCCAAAGTGATTTTGAACACCAACCTCCACATCACTGCCTTGCAAAGTCATTACCGTATGACAGCTACTTTATAACGTTACAAAACCAGTCGAACCATTTTGAAAAAGCATGCTTGTTTGTGTGGTGGCACAAACGGGTGGCTGGAGATCGGTGGAAATTAACGTTGACATGGGTCCATCATACGCACGCCACGTTTTCCACAAACGACCAAAACTTAATTGGCAAAACCACGGGAATAGTTGCATAGATCCGTTGAGGATCTTTTGAAATTTTTTCTAACCTTTTCCTTTTTCATCAATATTCGTCACATGCTTTTACATCCACTCAAAACAGGAAAAAAAAAAAAAAAGTTACTTCTGAATAGTTATGCATAGCACATTTTTATTTTAGATTTAATGTGTATAACCTTCTTATCAACTAAACTAAAAGACCTGTCACAGATTGCCCTTTCTCAATATTATTCATTTGCAGCAAGTATTAATTCCCCTTTGCTTGGGATGGGGGGATTACTAAACTTTTTTTTTATTGTGCTTCTATATTGAATCCCGTTTTCCTTAATCGCTTGTCCGAAAGAAATCCTTCCTTTTGGGGGTTGGATCCATCCCTTCGGTCCTTCAGTTGTATGTATAGTATCGCAAAACATAAATATCGAAAAACTTTCCCTTTCTTTTAGATTGAAAAAGCAATTTGGTTTTTTAGTTCCAAAACAAGATAAATTGGAACCATTAACTATTAAATGGGATAAATGTGACTGTAAATTCATGAACGATTCTTGGATTTGAATCGAAAATTGGCTTTTCCTAATCCTAAAAATAGAAGAAGAAGATCCAAATAGAGAAGAGAATAGTAATAATTTTTTTTCTTGAATAGTGATTAGAATTAATGATTTATGAAAAGATCTTTCGAGTTTAGTTAGAACATTCTATTGACAATTTCAAAAAAACTGTTCATACTCTATCATGAGCATAGTAGAGTATGATGGCAGTCGGGCAAATATGCCCCCATCGTCTAGTGGTCCAGGACATCTCTCTTTCAAGGAGGCAACGGGGATTCGACTTCCCCTGGGGGTAGGGTACTACGAAAGGAAGTTGATCATGGATTATCAATAAGCCTAGACTTGCTTCTTCCTGGGTCGATGCCCGTTGCCTTACCACTTGGCCACGCCCCATTTCGATTTCGATTCGATACTAATAAACAGTATTATAGGGATTGGTTGTTCGTCAATTCCATCCAGTCCAAAAATTTATAGACTATATTGTTCTTAGGATTTTGACACACGTAGATATAGAATTAAACCGAATTTATTGATCATTCCATATAATTCAATTAAGATATTGCATGAAAGTATGATTTCTTCTATTTTCAATTGCGAATAGAAGGATTTTTGATTGGGTAAGTTGAAAGAAGGATTTTTGGGTCTACTTTAACTTTCGTCATTTTTACCGTATAGCAATTATCAATAACATATTAATAACTCAATCAAAATACAATTATCTCGAAGTCAAAAAAATGTTTGTTATGCTTAATATCTTTAGTTTGATCTGTATCTGTCTTAATTCCCCCCTTTATTTGAGTAGTTTTTTCTTAGCGAAATTACCTGAGGCCTACGCTTTTTTGAATCCAATCGTAGATGTTATGCCAGTAATACCCGTTCTCTTTTTTCTCTCCTCTTTTTTTATTCTTCGCGTCCAGGATTACGTCCTGGATCATTAGATAGGAATCCAAAGATGAAGAGAGAAACAAAGAATATCACTACTGTGTAAACAAAGAGTTTGAGAGTAAGCATTACACAATCTCCAAGATCATTTTTTGGAAAAAAAAAAGAGAATAGGTTCTCCATTTTTATACCATATATCCTATTTTGATACCAATAAATGAAATGCTTTCTATAAACTAGAAAAATAATTTTCCGAAATTCATTTGTAATTTGTAATAAGAATCGATTCTTTCATTACAAGAAAAATTTTCTTTCATATCACCGTGAGCTCTAATAGGTCTTTCAATAAATGAAAAAGAATTCGAATGAGAAAATGGGATGATTCAGATTTATCTTAGCTATCGTATCGAAGAATTGTTTAGATCGAAGGTTCATACACTTCTCTGACCGTATCCATTCTATTGTTAGAATTTTTTTCTCGGATAAATCATGTCTAGGACCGTATTAAAGATCTCATCGAAAACTTACAGCAGCTTGCCAAACAAATGCTAAGAGAAAAAAGAGAACGGGTATTACTGGCATAACATCTACGATTGGATTCAAAAAAGCGTAGGCCTCAGGTAATTTCGCTAAGAAAAAACTACTCAAATAAAGGGGGGAATTAAGACAGATACAGATCAAACTAAAGATATTAAGCATAACAAACATTTTTTTGACTTCGAGATAATTGTATTTTGATTGAGTTATTAATATGTTATTGATAATTGCTATACGGTAAAAATGACGAAAGTTAAAGTAGACCCAAAAATCCTTCTTTCAACTTACCCAATCAAAAATCCTTCGATTTTACGGTATAGACGCTTATGACCTCCCCCTCTATGCCCTGCGGTAATGATTCCTCTGGCATTACGACCTTTACTACAACGATGCTGTCCATAGATCAAATTATTTCGCGTATTGGATTTCACTTGACTGTCTACGGCTCCATTGCGTGTGCTCGGGGTAGAAGTTTTGTATAAATGTATCGGCATGCTATTAAGTATTTTGATTTAAGTTCTTTCTAAGAGGTGGAATAGAATAACCCGGTTGAAGCGTAATGATCATACGTCTGTAATGCATTGTATGTCCCATAATAGGTCCCATTCTTCTACCCTTTCCCGGGAGTCGATGACTATTCATAGCTTTTACCTTGACACCAAAGAAGAGTTCGACCCAGTGCTTTATTTCTGTCCTAGTGGATCCTGATTCGACATTAAAAGTATATTGATTTTTCCCCAATAACCGAATACTTTTGTCGGTAAATACTGCATATTTGATTCTATCCATGAGTCTCTTTTCTTCCCTATGCAAACTTGAGTTTGTATTTTCATAAACTATTTCACAGTTTATTTATGTAATTAGTTTAGTGATGATAACTCCTCTTTTTTTTTTTTTATGTGCACTTTACATATGCGCGTCTATTTTCATTGAATATTTATTCAATAAGCAAATACCAGAAATGGATTTTCCAATAATTAAGATACAGAATCCTACGTTGGCTTATTATTCATGTGACATATTACCGTAGTTTTGGAGTCTTCATCTACCATTTATGCATGCATCATCATCTGAATATATAATTCTTTTTATTTTCCCCGTTTGCGAAAGGATCAACCAAAGGTGACATCATTATTCACCTCAGCATTCCTATTCATTGCACCTTATATATAACGAGTCTTTATCTCTATTCATTGCTTGGAGAGTTTTGATCGCAGACCAAGATTTTGTTGCACTCACAGGGAGTGTTTTCTAAGTAACGTTCCAATAAACATGTCATGCTGTCTTTGATTTGCTAATGCTCTAAACTGAATAATGACATTTCAATTTGTCAAAGGTCGGTATCTTTATGGAAGAAAGACAAAAAAGTCAATTTTTTATTTTTTTATTTTAAGGATATATTATTCATAAGAAGGCCAAAATCTTTTCCAACCATGGCTAATGGAAATGGATTTTCTCAATTTTTCTCAATTTGATTCCGCAAAATATATCATGTGTAATTAATAGTTAAAATTAAATGAAAAAAATCATGTCATGATGACATCATAATATATTATTACAAGAATTTAGGTAATTTCAATTATTAATTTGTAAATTTAGAGAAATTGAAAAAAAAAATGAGAGGACCTAAATGCTAGAATTATAATTATATGCTTTATTAAGTGATATATATCTAACCCTAGTATCTAATGGTTTAGATATGCTTCTATATACTTTTAAGAATTAGCAATAAATTGTAGATTCTCTTATTTTCATTTATATTTTTCCTTTATTTTTTCTTATGCGGGGGCTTATACATGAGAGTGACACCAACTCTCAAGCTATTAAGTTTTAATTGAATGTTTATATGAGTTCGATTGGACAATGAATGAAACAAGTCAAATTTGCATTATTTGAATAATTTATCAATTCAAGTTCAATTTTATAATACATAGCTTAATTAGCTTCCAAGGATAATTGGGCTTGACTCAAGCTTAGATGTTAGTTGAATTTCAAGTAAAGTTTATACATCAATATTATTTTAATTTAAAAAAAAAAACATTAAACAACATTAATGAAGTCGACTATAAACTTAAACTACTAAATTTGGTCAACTTTAAGTTCTACTTAAGTTTTAAAACAATGAGTTAGAATTTGGTGCACACTCTCTCTCTCTCTTATCATTTTATTCAACTTGAATTCATATGTAAGTATGGATTTCATATATTTGACATTTTATATGTATAACAATACATATACTCTATGTGTAATTTACATTATATATGATAAATAAAATATGTAATAATACTTATTATATGATGAATAGTATAAAGCTTGCACTTATGAAAAAATAAAAAACAGTATAAATCTTACAACCTTTATAATTATATATTTGGAAATGTTTCATGTCCCGAAAGCTGGTGTACGAAAAACATCACGAAATTTTCACAACTTTGCCATGTGTTCAATTGTCTTGTGTTTGCTTCCTTTCCAACCATTCTTTATTTGTTTTCTAATCTTTCCTTTACGTACTTTGTACAAATTTCATCACTCATATTGTTATATAATTACTTGACACCAACATTTAACTTCATAATCGTTTCCTCTTTTTGGCAATCAAATCTTGAGCTTTAAGGTCGTATAATTGTTTCATAGGAGCCTAGGAGCAACAAAGTGGCATAACATGGAGTAATTAGGTACATATCGCTTCTATAATTGGTGATTCATTAGTACCATACATAACAGTTATTAAATGCCGTCTTTTACTATAATTTACATAGTAATTGTGCCTCTCGCGACTTTGTATCAATTAGTTAAACAAGACAGAGTAGTTTATCTGCCCGACCACTTTCTCTCTCTCTCTCTCTTTTTTTCCTCTCTCTCTCTCTTTTCAAATTATTACAAACTGATTTTTCAATTCAATTAAATGTTATTGTTGGCATCTTTTGAGAATGATCTCCTTAGTTCCTCTTTTTGTTGTGCTTATTACTCTTATATTGCAAGAATAATTTGGATTGGAATGGAATGAAATAGAATCAAAATGAGAAGCAAATAACAAATCTTTTCCATGTATGGAAATATCCATGAAATTTAATGAAATTAAGTGTATATATAATAGTACTTATAGAAAATACCCTTAATTATTTAATATTATAATTAAATTGAAGATTGAATAAATAATTTGATTAATAATAATAAATATGCAAAGAATAAAATTATCCATTTCATTTTTTTAAAAGTCGAATCGAGCTCTTTTTTAAGCGAAAATCACTTGCTCTATGAAAACATGATCTATCTTCTAAATAAAGAAAGGATAATTCCATTTTAATATATTATCAAATACTAAACATAACATTCGATGAGATATATTTATATATACGGATTATAGGGAGTATAAAACTCCCATTTCTATTATCAGAAATTAATTCTCTCTTATGAATAAATAAAGCCACCTTTTCAACGCCAAAAAATAAAAATTAAAAAGCTTACACTAATAACGTCTCTATTTCTCACTAGTATTGATGGTATTTTCCTTTTTTTTTTTTTGGATGTTTTTCCTTTTACAGATCGTGACGCCGATCTTTGAATAAATATAATCATATGTTGTTTCTGCTTCACCAATTATCGTGGGCGGTGCGATTGGTTCACAAATAGGTGACAACAGGGTTGTTAAGTTCAAGGTCATTTCGATAAACAGAGGAGTAGGTACTAGAAAGCGAGTCACTTGGTCGGCCAGCCAGCAAATCACAGCCACAGGATAACAAAGTGAGCTTTTGCACAGATTTTATCGTCGTCCTCTTTCCATCATTCTCCATCTCTTTACTTTAAATATACCGAGGGTCCGTCAATGACATACATATATATTTTTAAAAACATGACATTTTATACTCCCAATAATGATGATACACGAACATATAATATAGAAAAAAATATGTCTCGATATGTTAAAATAGGTGTGCAATTTATAAGCCTTAAAATTACGGATAAATGTACAATTCGTACTTTAGGATTTGGACAGCCTCAACTTTTTTTCTTTTATAGTTTAGTATCTATATTTTATGAAAAATAGCTTATTAAGTATTTGTATTAGGTACTAAATTATTAAAGAACAAAAATTCAGGAACTAAATTGCTTAAATTATAAAGTATATATATTTATTATATCTTTATTCCTTTAAAAACATTTATACGTTCATAGTTTATTTGGTTAATTTCGTAGGGACGAAATAAAATAATTATTTTTCCTAGCAATTGTAGATACCTCCTTATTATGTGTTAAAATGTGAATTGATTTGCTTTCAGTGTCAGTATTATGACCACATAATTTAGCGACGGGAACTTGGACAAGGAATCCACAATAAAGAAACTCAAAGTTCGAGTACTGCAAAAGTCGCAACCTTTTTCTCCCCCATTATAAAGGCAAATCTAAGGGGTATTGCGCTGGTTTGGTAGGAAGAAAGATAGGTCATAATTCACTCCAAAATCAGACCATAGGTGTGGAGTCACTACCACATACGTACATAATGCAGATGTTTCTGTAGGAATGATCTAGAGGGCACTCCTCACGACAAATCTTGAGAATAACAACTTAGGATGGATAAGCAAAGGTTGGTCAGAATTCCTGTCTTTATTAAATAGGTTCACACTACATATATCACTTTAAGGTTGTTTGTGTCTCAACTTTTTACAGGGTGTATATACAACGTAAATGTTCTAGATAGAGTCACGGTTGGTGATCCAATTAAAATTTATTAAATATGTTCGCATTACATATATCACTTTAAAGGAAAGATCATCTGAAGTTTAAAATCTTAAAAGTAAAATGATTTTTGAGTCGGAAACGTCTCTGCTGATGCAAATCAAACCAAACACGTTTCTAAAACGGTGCAATATATATTAGTCCGTACATCATGTTGTTAGATATCGTTATTCCCTATACGCTACTCATCGGTCTAAATCATTTATTAAAGGAAAAGTTCACTTTCAATCCTTACTTTATTTATTTTATTTTCTTATCTAAGTTTAGACTACTTGGTATTTAAATTTTCGACCCAACTTAATATCATGAATGATATTTATGGGCTAGTTGGGCCTAATTAAGGATATACCGAGAAGATTTAGTTTAATAGACTTAAAATAGAGATTTTTAGATTGATTCTTTCTATTCTCAATCTTGTTTAGTTGTCTTGAGCGCGAAAATAATGAAAAAATCTTTCAATTATGATAATATTGTAGAAAATCACATAATGCTATGCATTGGCTAGCTTACTTGGCTACACACATATATATTCAAATAGCATGTTCCAGTTAATTTCGTCGGTAAGGCTAAAAAAATGTCTTTCTAGGTTCATTTGGGTCTCCTTTAGCCTTAGTATGCCTTAAAGAAAGTTCTTTTAAGCCCTAAGCTTATTTCTTAAGGAGATGAGGTTTTTTTACAAAGAAGATGGACTAAGCTTAAAAAGGGTTAGGATTAGTTAAGCCCATTCCATTATGAAAAGAAAAGAAAGGATGAATCTCATTTGTTAAGCCATTAGAAGTGGTCAAATGGTCATCTATAGCATTAATCTCAATCATCCGTCTCACAGCCATCTGACAGTCAACATTAACCTTCAAATAAGAGGCTTATCTCTCATTTGGACACATTATCTACATGTTGCTAAGTTAAGAGCAATGGGGAAGCTTTGTCAAAATAGATGCACACAAGATCAAATCAACTATCTTGTGTAGAATGGATAAAGAGTACCCAATAACATAGAACTTGATCTATAACATGTGTGCAAATGACACATCGAGTTTGCCTATTCCTCCTACATCTCTCTAGAGAGTCATCCTTTTACATGTCATCAAATCAAGACTTCTCTAAGGCCAACCAACATGCTCATTGCACATATTGAGCCAACTACAGTGACCCTCTAATACATTAAATAAAAACTCCATTAGAGCTGAGAAGTTCTTAAACAAAATGACACTTGAGGGAAGATTTAAGGATCAAAATATTTATCTGGACACGATCAAGAAATCAAAGCAGAGAGGAGAACATTGCATATATGGCTTCCTAACAATAGTACTTCTAACAGTGCTTTGTTTGAGTTGCAAGTCATGCAAGAGAACTTGTGTTCTCATTCTAAAGCCTTCATGCAGTATTTGTTTGAAATACTGGCTCTATCGCTACTATCATCAGTATGCAACCTAACAATCCTCTACTTGAGTTAAGATTTTATGGGATCTTAGATTCATATTAGAAGATGTCTAACATGGTAAATCTACTAAGTCCCTATAGAAGACAAAGGAGTATAATACAAGAAGGCACTATGGAATAGACTACTATGCTTAGCTTTAGTTAACCTAACATTTGTTGCAACAAAGAAAGTAAGGACCTACCTTAGAGGGTCTCATTCCTTTGGGTGTAATGTACATGAGTAAATTCATCAAATTCTTGCAAAATATGAAGATGCATTAGGCTAGCATGTAAGTAACCCTATCATTAGCTTTAAGTGGCTCATTCATGACTATTCATATTGCATGACTTCAACAAAGAAGATATTTATTTTTCTAAACATAATGTGTGACCACTTCGTCCATACTCTAGCTAAGAGCCGATTCATTGACCACTTCTTCAACATGTATGACAAAGGAGTATCATGAGAAAGTATCTAAAATACCTACATATGAAGTTTTATGTTCACATCTAAGTTTGAAGCTCTCATACACATAAAGGGTGGTGGAGAAGTTGTGACTTAAAGATATCTACTAAAGTGAAAAATATGCAACTCTGAAGCCTTTGAAGATGCCAAGAGAACTTAGAGAAAATGTTGAAGATCACTTCTTCTAAGCTCCTTTGCAAGTACAATTCTAGCGTTGCTTATTGAAGGTCTTAATCTATCATTTTTACATAATGAAGCCATTACTGTTACCTCGGTACCAGATACAATGTCTTAACACATTAAGTTATCTTTAATGCCTTTCATATGAGATGTAGTGTAATCAAAATTTAAAGCCATCTACAATTTCAGGTCATAAAGGGCACTATCCTTAAATTAAAAGCTTTTATAGCCACCATGGTATGATTACTATTGTTACCATGGTGCATAACGCTTTAGTAAATCTAAGTATAGCTAACATCGCCACTCAAACCCTTAGTAATGATCTTTGAGAAAGAAGTTTGATGTAACCAACATTAACACCATGACCATAAGAAAATATATAAAGTAAACCTTCTATTTTGTCATTCTTTAATCATAAGGCAGAGCGATTTTGGTTATGACAATTCAAAGTGACTGTACTACAGATTAAGTAACCTTAACTCCTATCCATAAAGTAAAGGTCAAAGCAACCTCATTCAAGTAATCAAAGAGATTATATTACCGCAGTTATAGTAACTTAGTAAAAGCATATGCTCCTGAATATATGGTGAGCATAAAGACCATTTTATAACATCGTTCATGAGATCAAAGCGATTTTAGCTGTAATAGGTTGGATCAAATCACAATAGGCTTGGTAACTATAATGCCTTCTTAAAAAGTCAAGGTTGAAGCAACCTCATCCATGAATGATTGAAGCGGTCATATCACATTAACTATAGCTACTTAGTAAAAGATTTTACTTATAAGAGGGTGGAGGTAAGGACTATTTCCACATCATCATTCATGATATTGAAGCAATCTTAGTTGTAATGAGTTAAAGAGATCCCATAACAAGCCTAATAGTCATAACACCTTTTTGTAGACTTAAGGTTAAAGTAACCTTATATGTGATGATCAAAGCAATCATACTATGATAGTTATAGTCACTTAGCACAAGCATTTACTCCTAAGAGCATGATAAGTGCAAGGCCTATTTCTACAACAATCATTCATGAGATTGAGACAATCTTAATTGTAATGAGCTTAAGTAATAGGAATCAACTCCATGGACTAGTCATGAGAAGTCGAGCTAGAGGATTGCAAGGAATTACATGATGTATGCTAGCTTAAGAACCCTTTAAGGGTGAAGATTCCTTCTTTAATCTCAGACTCTTACATTTCTACCGACTTGAGTGCCAAACTCTGGTTGAAATCAACTCAGCTTTTGAGCTACCGAGCACCAGGCATCTATCGGAGCCAAGCTACTGATCGCCTCTAAATAAAGTTTCTGAGTTTTATAAATTAGATTCCTATTCTTTATCCTTTACTTAGTTAAATATGCAAGTACACCTATCATTTGTTAATATAGATAAGTATAGGGTCGTCTCCACATAGAAAAGGATTTAAACACTAGTATTAAATATTTTGCCTATTAACTAGCTACCAAATGATTTAATTAAGTAATTTAACTAATCATTACAATTAAACTGTACTAATTCTAAGATAACACTAAGAAAACACAACAGATAGAATTATGACACAAAAACAATAATTTGCAAAGCAAGTTTACTCAATCATATTAACATAGCTTATGAATTATCTATCCTAATAATTACTCATCTGCAGGAATTCTCTGGTCATGAGTATTCTTCTAAGAATTATTCAATTGTAAGCCCAATTGTATTCCTTAGAATCTCTTCTCAAAGAGTAGATAAGTCAAGATTGTATTAAAAGCTCATTAATCCTTGAATTCCCTAAACATGCAATGAAGTTCCTTAATAATATCTTTATTAACAGAAGTAAATCGTTCTAGTGATTAAGATCTACTCAATGGAATCATCTCTTAACGTATTCCATTGAGATCTACTGTAAGATTGTGTCATACACTATATTATCTCAACTTATATGAAATTCTAATAACTAAAAATTCGTAATCATTAGGAATAGTAACAATTCACAATACATTCATGTTAAAATGACTTCATAAACCTTATTTTTATCACTTACACATGATAGATAAAGATAAATATAGAGAAATAAGAAAAATGAATTAAAACACAACATAAAAGAAGAGAAAAGAATAAAATCCCTTTTTAATTCACTTGAAGTATTTTGATACAATGATATACAGATACTTGATTCTTCACAATTCTCTCAAATTTAATGAAGAATGTTACACAATCTTATGTTACAATATCACTACTTTAAGAACATAAATAAGAAAAACTTAATGGTCTTAATTCTATGGTCTCCTACGTTTCTTGGTAGTATTCGTTCTAATGTTTTCCTCTCTTGATCTCCTCTTCTTTTTTCTTTTTTCTTTTTTTCTAAAAGTCATGGTATATTTATACTATTCTTGTTAATGGACTTGAATCTACCTCTTCAAGACACCACCTAATGTTTTCCACGTACTGGTTCGTGCGAAAATGTTGAAAAAGAGCAGTTGTGTCTCTTTCATTACACTTGTGACTCGAGGTGTGATCATCTCGAAAAACAAGATTCTTTACCAGTCATAGTTGTAATGAATGCTGTGAACTCCTCGTCACTTTATTACATTTCATCATGCTCATGACTCTAGCTGTGATCACCCTTCTATTATAAAATCACGACTGTGATTGGCGGGGGGATCATTAATACTTCCTCAATCATGGCTGTGATAAAGAGTGTGATCAGGGTTGACCTTTTCATTCATTCATTATCACACCCGTAATTGAGTGAATCTTCGTACCACTTCAATGTTTTCTTCTCCCTACGATCATGATTGCCTTAAAAGTTATTGTTCTTGTGTAAATTTTATCCTCTTGCTTGTGATTTACCTGAAATCAATATATTATACAATTAAGCACTAAACTTAAGAATTGAATCGCAATTATGATCAATTCTATGCCTAAACATACCTTAAAAGTGTAGAGTAATTTACATTTATCAAACTTTCCTACACTTAAGCTTTGCTTGTGCTCAAGCAAACACTCAAAACAATCAATTGTATATTTGACAAAGCATCCCTAGTTGCTTAACTTTATGCATACCCCATTGTGTTCTTAGAATACAAAAAGTAATATTCTAAGACTAATCAAAGTAAAACACATTTCACCCTTATTATTTAACAATAGCTTTTAAAGGCCCAAAGTTAACACAAAGCCAAATAGATCAAACGAAAATTGGTTATACTCATACACTTCCTTAAGTGTATAAAAAACCCTTCAATTACTTCTTAAGAATACTAATCTAGAAGAAAAGTATATTGCATCCATCTTTTTCATGTATTTCTATTTCTTTTATTGAATCTCTCCAAGAACAACTTACACATTACATTCGCATTTTTCTTTCTTTTCTTCTTCTTCTTTTCAACTAATTAATTAAGAATGCCAAAGATTAACAGTGGAGTCAAACTTCGCTCTTCTAAAGGAACAAAGCCCGCCCTTACTAACTTGGTTATAAGGATAAAGATCAACAGCGGAATTAGACTTCGCTCTTCTGAGTGACTAAAGCCTGCCAATACTAATTCAATCCTTAAATACTTCAATTTACTCGAATTTGAGAGATTTTCAAGAAGTATCAACAAGTAATTGAAAAGTAGATATACTACTTAGAAAATTTAGAAGTACAACCAATTAACTTTTGAACTAATGACTTCAATTCACTTTTAACCTCTACATGCATTCATTAAATAGCAAGTAAGATTACTTCACTTAGATTTTATCCTACAATATTAATCATGTACACTAAGTCCACGAGAAGTAGTTAGGTACAAAATTGATTTGATGCCATGCCGAATTTATAATCTACTTAGTAAACTCATAACTTAAGAACAAACAGCTTAAGTGGAAAACTTTTGATAAACAAAATTTACCCTTCCCCACACTTAATGAGAGACATTGTCCTCAATGTCTGAAGGAAGCAAACAAGAAAAGGAAGAACTTAAAAGATGAAATTGATAAACAACAAGAACTAGACTTTCCTGAAATATGTAATTTGACCATTTCATTGATTCTTAAACCATCCGAGAGTACAACTCCCAATACCACGACAACTCAAACAACAAAAGACACCTAACCATCAAGACAAAACAAAAAACAAAATACAACAACTTGTACTATGAGAGTCTCCATTAATAGTACATTAGTGAGGTTAAGCTCTCAACTAGATAATGGTTTTAAAACTAACAAAATACAACCAAAAAAAAAAAAAAAACAAACAAACAGGAAAGAAAACAAGTAATCAGCCTCATCTCTTATTTCTTCATCTAAATCGTCTTCATCCTCCCCAAATAACTCCTCCTCACTCTCATCCCCAACACCTTGTCCGGCTGGTGCTTGCCGAGTTCCTTGAGTTCCTTCTTCATCGCCACTGCCATCCTCTTCTAATCCTTCCTCTTTCGACTCTTCATCTCTTTTTTTTTTTTCTTCTTGGGGAGTTCTTATTGGTAGGGGAACTAGAGGTTAACTGGGACCTACGTCTTGCTAGATTTGAGGACAAGAGAAATAAAAGGGAATAGCTACTCCCACTTTTGTGCCGATGTTCTTTAAAATCTCAACAATTCCCTTCTGAGTCTCCTTAGTCTCAGCCACTTCTGTTTCTCATCTCTTCAAATTACTGACTGAGAAGCTTGATGTGGATGGCGCAGAATCAGAAGTACTAGGGTCCTCAATGTCCAAATCAAGATCCAAGACTCTTACAATACCCCATTGATTAAAAAGGATTCTCGGAAGTGGTTCTAGATCAGCTCAAGAGTCTCTTGGCCTGTTACTAATAGGCCACAACCTTAAATTCCTCAAGATCCTAGTAATTAGTCCTCCTACAAATACACCCTTACTTTTATCAAAAGTTTGCTGGTGAAGTCAAAATGCAGTTAAGATGCCCACATTTATTGAAAACCCCTTTAATACACTGTATAAGGGCAATAGATTATGCTTCCCTATTGCCTTAAGGCTCTCGTGCTTCCCATAAATCGTCCTCACAAAAATGTAATGGAAGACTCAAGCACTAGTCTTCTTCAAAGCAGAAGCCTTGGATTTTCTTACCCTAAAACTGCTCTCATTGGAGATTCCTCTCCAAAACTCATTCATTAAAATGCCCTATGGAAGACTCATTGGCAAATTGACAAACTCCTCATCCTCAAGCTTAGCCCAAGAATACAACCCCATCACCAATACAATGTTAACATATTGAAGGTATGAGCTCGTCCAAATGCAAAGAACTCTACCTCATTGTCCATTTTGAAGCTGATATACTTGTACTTAATCTTGAAAGATAAGAGGAAAGCCAATGTTATTTGTTTGTAAGTCTTCTCCTGAACTATAAACAACTTTAGCCATAGCCTATTGCCCAACAATCTCTGCATAGCTATCTTTAAGTTGTAATTCCCAAGCATATCCTAATCTACCACACAATTTCGCTTAATAATTTTCTTAGTAGCAAATTCCTTGAATCTCTCCTTCTGCTCCTCAATCATACCAGCTGGTGGAGCAACCACCCTACTTGAACTTACTGCATCAAACTGTCTAGGAGGAGGAGAAAGAGACCTATCAACCCTCTATCTCTTATGCTAAGAAGTGGTTGATTTTTTTGGTGCCATCAACAAATATCAATGTTAGTTCAAACTCATGTAAAATTCAAGCACACTTCAAACTAAGCAAACCCATTCCAACTTCTTTCAACTTACAAATATAAAGCATCTATTGACCAATCTTGATCAACCCAAACCAACTTCTAAGGATGCATTGCGCAAGTGAATTCACAATGGCTTGACTTGTAACCTAAGCTTAAACTAAGGATTCGTATCTCCCCTCAACTATACAACACTTTCCTTCACAACATTACATAAAAACACAATACTTCAACATAAGTAAAAACAACTAGCAATACAATCCTACATAACACTTAAGTACTATAATGAGACTAATTCATCAACTTAGGCTCAATTTGTTGAAATCCCTAATTCTATCATTATTAATAGCTGCCAACTTCCTTCACAAAATCATGCAAATCAAAGTCTAATTATGTTACAAACAGAACTATGATTACTATAACAACACTTTCACAAATCATAGCGAACACACATATATAAACCCTAAAGTTATATGAAAGGAATCACTGTAAATGTAATAAGAAGAAAGAAAAAGAGGAAGATCATACCTTAGAAGAGTGTTATTGTGATGAGAATGATCATGCAAGTGTTAGAATGGGTTGGATTAGGGATTAACATAAAGAAAATGATGAGGGTTTTTCGTGAGAAATAGGTATGGAGAATGTCATCACGGGGTGGAGTTTTGAAATGTGAGAAATGAGGAGAGAGGGGGGGAAATTTCTTACATAGTGGGATGGTAGGGACATGATCACGACTATAACTCCAATTGTAGTGCCCCTCTTGAGCTTTATTACAGGCGTGATTAGTCCTATGATTAACTCTATGCCTAAAATTTTTGAATCATCATGACTTTCATACTTTGATAGTCATAAGTGTGAACAATCCCATAACTAGTACTATGGTAAAAAATTTCACATTTATCACGGTCGTGATGGATGTATGAAATTTTCTAGAGAATTTACCACGACCATGATTGATGCTATATAGATGTTGTGCTTGAAAAATTTAAATACTTACCTTTATCACGGTCGAGATGCATATTAGGCTTCTATCCTCGCTCTATGTCCTCACACTTTATGAAATTCTTCTCTTCTCACTGAATTTCCATGACTTCCACTTAATGTTTTCTGTCCTTGTGCATCAAACTACAACAAAGTTACTTAAAATAATCCAAACGAATGATAATAACAACAATTAATTAAATTAAAACTCAAAACTCAAAATAGACAAAATGAAATTGATAATCTAATCGATAATACATGCTTATTTAACGTCTCAGGCTTGACGTTCCCAAAGTATGCAGCCTCGTTCCTTAACTAAAGAAGTCTCAACTCCTCCTTGTCTTAAAGTTATTACTTGAGCTTGTTCTTTCGGGTTTGTCACAATATTCCCCAAAAAAGATCCCAAAACCCTTTCTGAAAGTGCTTTTGCAATCTGATTAACTTGATTTTCCAAGTTATGGATCAATGCCCCTTGATTTCTCAAAGCGGTTTCAGCAACCTAGTGATGTGCTTCAAAAGTCTTGATGTGTCGAGCCAACATCTCCTTAATGGACATTGGCTTAGTTTGACTGGGTAGCACTTGTTTTTGAAATCCAAGATGTTCATGTTAGAGCCTTGACCGATGTTGTTGCTCCATCTGAAATTAACATGATTCCTCCAACCCGGATTGTAGATGTTACTAAAAGGATCATTCCTTAGTTTGATTGGGTTCCCCATTTACTCAACCTGTTCCACTTGATCAATTTTTTATGAGCTTGCCAACTCAAAATCTAAAACTACTAAAGCCTTGTTCTGACTTATGGTAAGACCATCAAGCTTCTTTATCAACACCTCTACCTTATCTATTAGAGCGGAAGTAGCATCTAACTCATGTTTTCCCATTAGCCTTCTTTCTCTTCCTCTTATAGATGACCATTGATAATGATTATTAGCCATATCTTCAAATAATTGAATACATTTCTTCTGTAACTTATGGTTTAGGCTTACTCCAGTAGCTGCATCAATGAGTGCTTGGTGGTATAGTTCAATCCACTATAGAATGTTTGAACTTGGTACTAATCTAGAAGACCGTAATGAGGGCACTTCCTTAACAATGCCTTCTACCTCTCCTATGTTTCATACAGAGTTTTTGAATCCATTTGACCAAAGGACGAGATATCTACCCCTAGCTTAGCTATTCTTAAGGGTGGGAAGTATTTTCTCATGAATAACTTAACCATCTCTTACTGGGTAGTAATAGAATTCCTTAGCATAGAGTTAAGCCACTGCTTTGCATTAGATCTTAATGAAAACGGGAATAGCCTAAGGTAGATAGCTTCCTCTAAAACTTTACTTATCTTAAAGGTGGCACAAATTTCCAAGAATTTTGTAAATGGTTGTTAGGGTCTTCATCGTTGAACACATCAAACTGAACACATTGCTAGATCATTTGAATGATACTTGGCTTGATTCCAAATGTATAGGCTTAAACTTTAGGCTGAGCTATGTTGGTACTAGCCCCATCCAGGTTAGGCTTACAATAATCCAACATTGTCCTAAGAGCCACAGGCAGATTTACTCCTAGCTCGTTTTTCGCTTGTACTACATTCCAATTTCCATCAAGAGGTGAATCCAAATTTAATGGTAGATCTCCTTGGATACCATCTTCTAGATTCAAGAACTGGTTTCCTAATGGCGGCTCAATGTTTTGATTTGTACTATTCATTCTGGATTACTCAGTTATGATTCTTAACTATTCTCGTGCTATTACTTCCTTACTACTCGATGTTTGCTTCTTAAAATACTTTCAAACTTTCTTTAAGTTACTTCTAACTATTTTCTTAGGTTTAGGATTGAAGTTAACTAAATCAGTTATGCTGCTCTAGGTCATAAACTGTAAATTAGCAAAATAAACCAATATGAGAACAAATATTTCAACCAAATTAATAACAAATATAAAAGAAAACAAATGCCAAAAGAACAAGAGTCTAAATTTTCCTAATGATGATGCCGTTTTCTTGGTAATGGTGCCAAAAACTTAATTACCTCTAACTAGAGCTTTTGAGTTTTACAAATTAGATTCCTATATTTTATCCTTTACTTGGTTAAATAGGCAAGTGTACCTATTGTTTGTTAGTACGAATAAGTATAAGGTCATCTCCACTAAGAAAATGATTCAAACACTAGTACTAAATATTCTTCCTATTAATTAGCTACCAAATGATTTAATGAAGTAATTTAACTAATCTTTATAACTAAACTATACTAATTCTAAGATAACACCAAGAAAACACAACAAATAGAATTATGACACAAAATCAACAATTTACAAAGCAAGTTCACTCCATCATATTAACATGGCTTATGAATTATCCATCCTAATAATTACTCATCTGCAGGAATTCTCTAGTGATGAGTATTCTTCTAAAAATTACTCAATTGTAATCCCAATTGCATTCCTTATAATCTCTTCTCAAAGAATATACAAGTCAAGATTGTATTAAAAGCTTATTAATCCTTGAATTCCCTAAACATGCAATGAAGTTCCTAATAATATCTCTATTAATAGGAGTCGATCATTCTAGTGATTAAGATCTACTTAATGGAATCATCTCTTAACGTATTCCATTAATATCTACTGTAAGATTGTGTCATACACTACATTATCTCAACTAATATGAAATTCTAATAACAAAAAATTCGTAATCATTAGGAATAGTAACAATTCACAACACATTCATGTTAAAATGACTTCATAAACCCTATTTTTATCACTTACACATGATAGAAAAAAGATAAATACAGAGAAATAAGAAAAATGAATTAAAACACAACATAAAAGAAGAGAAAAGAATAAAAGCCCCTTTTAATTCACTTGAAGTATTATGGTACAATGGTACACAGACACTTGATTCTTCACAATTCTCTCGAATTTAATAAAGAATATTACATAATCTTATGTTATAGTATCACTACTCTAATAACACGAATAAGAAAAACTTGATGATCTCCAATGTTTCTTGATAGTATTCGTTCTAATGTTTTTCTTTCTTGATCTCCTCTTCTTTTTAATTTTTCCAAAAGTCGCAGTATAGTTATACGCTTCTCGTTAAAAGACTTAAATCTACCTCTTCAAGGCACTGCCTAACATTTTCTACATACTAGTTCATATGAAAAGGTTGAAAAAGAGTAGTTGTATCTCTTCCATTCCACCCGTGACTTGGGGCGTAACCGTCTTGTAAAACAAGATTCTTCACTAATAACGGTTATGATGAATGCTATGAACTCCTCATTGCTTTATTACAATTCATCATGCTCGCGACTTTAGCCATGATCACCTTCCTACTATACAATCATGGCCATGATTGGTAAGGGGATTATCAATACTTGCTCAATCATGCCCGTGATGAAGGGCATGATCAGGGCTGCCTTTTCATTCCTTCATTATCACGCATGTAATTGAGTGAATCTTGGTACTACTTCAATGTTTTCTTCTCCTTACGACAATGATTTCCCTAAAAGTTATCATTTTTGTATAAATTTCATCCTCTTGCTCGTGATTTACCTGAAATCAATATATTATACAATTAAGTATCAAAACTTAAGAATTGAATCATGATTATGATGAATTCTATGCCTAAACATGCTTTGAAAGTGTAGAGTAATTTACACTTATTAACTACCGAGTTACCCGACCTCAAAAAACTTAAGAATGCCTAAGCTTCGATCAAACTCAAATCAAGTCAACCCAGTTTCCAAAATCCTTCCTAACTTCATTCAAGCTAAATCTTACAAGTGTTAAGTTATTCAAAAACTTACTTTAGCAGGACCAACTGCGTTGCAAATCACTAGTCACTACCTGACACGTGTCTTTTGTACAATATTCTAGAAGGATTCCTTTCCCTTTCCATACAAAATTATCATTTGTCGTTTTTACCCTTTTTACTATGTTTTAGGAATATTTTTGTACATTACATATTTTGCCTTTTCCTTCATTATTGTAACCATAATTGAGGTTATATAAATACCTCACTTCTTTATATACATACATCATACTTGATTATTGAATAAATATATTATCCCTTTAAGAACACTTAGCTATGTCTTCTCTATTTCCTTCTAACTCCTTTAGCAAGAGTTAGTAGTGAGCAACCTTACCCTTACTTATGTGTCATATTAAGTGAGGATTAAGCTGGGTAAGATTAGTTGGTGTGTCATATCTAGCTAATGGCTATTTAGATTTGCTAAACCCTTTTTTTTTTCATTCTCATTTGTTATGGTATGACCTCGATATGTACGACCTCGAAGATGCATCAGCTTCCTTAGTATTAGAGTATGGTTCTAAGAGGGAGTGTGTGAAGTATAGTAGAGTTTTGTTCGTACTTACTACTATTGGCTACTATATTCTTCTATAGCTGCTACATTGTGTTCGTATAGAGTTTGCTGAAGTTGTATTGAAGTGGGTTTTGAAGTAGTGAGATGAATAGTAGTGTTTGCACGAAGTAAACATGGTAATTTTTATTTCTTTGTTCTACTTCATTTCTTTACTTCGAAACAAAGTAAATTTCATTTTTGTGTTAGCAAGATTCTGGATAGTTAGTAGAAGGGTTTTGCTAAGTACTGTATCATTGAATTTGTTAGGAAAGTATTGCATTATGTTGGATTCTAGTGTTCATGAAACTATTAGTGACCAAGCTAGTGGTGCTCATGTTGGTTGTAGCCAGCATAACAATAATACCCTAGGTTTAATTGATGATAAACTTAGTAGACTCACTAACCTTGTTGGGAGTTGTATTACTGCTATGCAAGGCAATAGGTAACAAACACAAAGAGAGCCCAATTGTAATCAAGTAGAAGACATGCAAGAATGAAGATATAAGCGTGTTGATTGAGCTAATCGCCTAGTTTGACCTCATTAGGTTAGAGGAGTATCAGAATAACCTACTTGACATAGACTTGAGTAAGAGGAAATTGAGGAGGATGATGAAGAGGCAGACGTAGAGGTCGATAAAAAGGAAGAAGAAGGCAGGGAATACTATCAGGCAGCAGGACGAGGGTGTTGAGCTCCTTGAGGACTTGAAAATGTCAAGGTCTAGATCCCAACCTTTACTGGCAGTGGAAATACAAATGAATACTTGGAGTAGAAAGAGAAGGTTGAGAAAGTGTTTGACTGTTATGGGTATACTGAGGTAGTGAAGGTTCGACTTACTACACTTGAATTTTCTAGATACGCCACCATATGGTGGGAGAATTTGAATGCAGCTAGAATAAGAGATGGAAGACAAGGTATGCGGACTTGGAAAGAGATGAAGAGGTTGTTGAGGGGAAGATTCATAGTCAAGACATATTTTCAAGATACAATCGCTAAGTTACAAGAGTTTTGCCAAGGAAACCGAATAGTTGATGATTATGTCAAAGAGTACTAGATGTTAATGATCTGAGCAAATGTAGATGAGCTTGAAGCTCATACTATATCACAATTCATCTATGTGCTTAAACATGAGATCTGCAACATTGTGGAACTACAAAGGTTTTACACCTCAGAAGAGGCCATTAAGATAGCTCAAAGGGTCGAGAACTAAAAGAGAAATAATTTAGGCGGGCTTTGGTTGAGCTATGTACGAACTCCTGTTCTGTATCGACCTGTCAATGCCAAGCTAAGAAGACCTGTCTGAGCAAAGGAGAAGAATGATTGACTTAACACTAGTCAAGTAGACTTAAAGAGCTAAGTTGAAGATAAGTTAACCCCAAGGACATACGAAAAAGGACGGATCGTAGGATAGAAGATGAATGATGTAAAATGCTTTAAGTGCTTAGGTTTTGGATAAATGGCTACTGAGTGTCTTAATTGATGTGCTATGGTACTTTGAGATGATATAGTAAATAGCACTAAAAAGAGTGAACTTAACGAGGTGGAGAGAAATGTTAGGCAAATTGAAGCTAAGGAAGAGGAAGAAACCTGTATCTATGCTGACCTGGGAAGAGTGATGACATTAATATTAAGACGTGTACTAAGCTCTTTGCCAAGCTCTAAAAAGGATCAAAGAGAGAATTTGTTTCACATCAAGTGTACCATTAAAAGGCAACTATATACCATCATTGTAGATAGAGGAAGTTGTACCAATGTTATCACCTAATCCATTATACAAAGGTTAGGCATACCAACCTCTAGGCACCCCCAACCTTATAAGCTACACTGGTTACATGACAATGGTGATCTATATGTTTCAAAGCAAATGGCTATACCTCTCTGTATTAGTTTTGTCTACAAAGACGACGTGGTATGTGATGTTATCCCCATGGGAGCTTCACACTTGTTGTTAAGGAGGCCTTGGTTGTTTAACCGACATATTATTCACAACGGATCCAAGAACACTTATGCCTTTACGAAGGATGGAAAGAAGATTATGTTGTAATTTATGACACTAAGTCAGGTAAACAAGACACATGATCAGCTTACTCGAGCTAGCAAGAAGAAGGCATTAGAGATGAGCTTGGGAGCGCTCTGAGCTATTGAGAAAGCCAATGAGGCTATGGTCTTTTTGTAAGGAAACTGTTGGAGTTAATGAATTTGGAAGACATACTCAAAGAGGTTCAAAATTTGATAAAAGAGTTTTATGACTTGTTTCCAAAAGAATTGCCTAAGGGACTACCCCCAGTCTTAGGCATTGAACATTGCATTGATTTATAGTCAGGAGTAGCCTTACCTTATAGACCCTCCTACAAAATGAATCCTGAGTAAGTTGCTAAGCTGAAATAATAAGTACATGAGTTGATAGAGCATGGGTATGTAGGAGAGAGCATGAGCCCTTGTGTATTGTTGTGCTAGCTCTGCTTGTCCCAAAGAAGGATGGTTCATGGCACATATGCATCGACAGTCGAGCTATCAACTGCAGTAATATTAAGTATAAATATCCTATACAAAGGCTTGATGACATGTTAGATTAGTTACATGGTGCTCAAATATTTTCGAAGATTGATTTGCGAAGTGACTATTATCAAATTCACAGGAGACCTAGTGATGAATGGAAAACTGTATTTAAGATAAGACATGGTCTCTACAAGTAGTTGATTATGCTATTTAGACTTACTAATACGGTGAGCACATTTTTAAGGCTCATGAATGTGATGCACCCTTTGATTGGATTATATGTGGTCATGTACTTTGATGACATATTAATGTATAGTGTCGACTAGGACAACCATGTTCAATATCTCTGAGTTGTTTTTTATATTCGTCGTGTTGAGAAATTATATGGGAACTTGAAGAGATGCACATTTTTCCAAGGTGAAGTTATCTTGGTTATGTAGTGTTAGGAGATGGAATCCAGGCTGTCTTAAACTAGCAACGCTGAAGAGCATTATTAAAGTGTGAAGCTTTCATGGCCTAGCTTCTTTCTACATAAGGTTCATTAAGAACTTCAGTACCATTATTGCCTTACTAACTAAGCTCACCAACAAGAGTGAAGGATTCCATTGGAACAACTGAGATGAGTTAAGCTTTAGGGAAATCAAGGAGACTCTTACTACTTCTCTTATTTTAGCTTTACTTAACTTCAAAAAACTTTTCAAATTGGAGTATGACACGTTAGGTATTGTAGTTTGCATCGTATTGATGCAAGAACACTAACCTATTGCTTATCATAGTATGAAGCTCAGTAATGCCATATTGAATTATTTTATGTATGGGAAAGAGTTGTACTCCCCTTTCTAAGCTCTTACTATATGGCAACATTACCTTTTACGTCGAGAATTTGTGATTTATATAGACCATGAATCCTTGAAGTATTTTGGAAGTCAGAACAAACTTTCAAAAAGGCAAGAAAAATTATTAGAATTTATGGAAGGATTTTCTTATGAGATCAAACACAAGAAAGGTAGTGCCAATGTGATCACAGATGCCTTATTACATTGACAAACTTTGCTAACCACTCTGCATACAAAATTACTAAGCTTTTCTCTTATTGTGGAACAATATGATCAAGGTCCACATTTTGGTCCTATTCTTAAGAAGTGTAGATAAGGAGTTGCTATTAGAGGATACTACTTAAAGGATGGCTATCTGTTTAAGGAGAAGAGGCTACGCAAGATGTTGGTTAAGAAAACTCATAGTAGTAGATTATTTGGTCATTTTGGAGAGATCAAAACAACTGACTTATTGAAAGAAAACTTCTACTAGCTTGGTTTGGCCAAAGATATCCATAAGATAGTCAGAAGTTACGAAGTGAGCAAACAAGCAAAAGGGAAAAAGGAGCCATATGGAGGATATATGCTCTTACCAATACTAACCTCACCTTAAGCTATCTTTAGTATGGACTTTGTCCTAGGGTTGCCTCGAACATCCAAAGGAAGGGATTCGATCCTTGTAGTAGTGGATCACTTCACCAAAATGACACACTTCGTTCCATGCCACTTAACTAATGATGCTTTATATAATGCTGATTTGTTTTCATAAGAAGTTGTCTAACTACATAAAGTGCTAAGGACCATTGTCTTAGACCTGGATACAAAGTTTTTGAGCTATTTCTAGAAGACACTTTGGAGAAGACCTGTAATTAACCTTATGTTCAGCTCTAGTAACCACTCTCAAACTAATTATCCTCAAATTGATGGCTAGACTAAAGTGGTGAATAGGACAATAGACACCTTGCTCCGAGTTGTTGTAAGGAAAAATTTGAGCGATTAAGATTTGTGCCTACCAATCATGGAGTTCACTTACAACCGAACTACCCAAAGTAGCATTAGGAAGACTCCTTTTGAGATTTTCTATGGCTTTAACCCCCACTATCCCTCTAGATATAATCAACACTTTTGTAGCTGCCGAAGAGAGCCAATTCAAAGTTAACTGAGCCGAAAGATTGCAAAAGCTGCACCAATCTACGGCTAGGGAGATTGTCAAGTTCATTTGAAGATAGTAAGAGATAGGTAGCAGTGGCCGCCAAACTATTTCTTTGAAGCTAAGCGACCTAGTATGGATCCACCTTAGCTGAGATAAATTTCCACACTTAAGATAGAATAAACGCTCTCCATGACCTGATGTTCCATTTAAGGTCTTAAAAAAGATTAACAGTAATGCCTACTAGATTGAGCTACCCGAAAACTATGGTATCTCCTCCACCTTCAATGTATCTAATTTGATTCCCCACCAACAGTAAAAGCCACCATAAAAGCGAGAGAGGAATAACCACAGGAAGACCCTTTAGATTTAAGGCAAAATTTTCTGACCCCTAAGCAAGTGATAGGAGTCAACTTTATGGGCCAATCATGAAAAGCTGAGCTAGAGGATTGCAAGAACTTACATGACATATACTAGCTCAAGAAACCTTTAAGGACAAAGATTCCTTCTTCAATCTCGGATTCCTGTATTTCCACTAACTTAAGTGCCAAACTTTAGTTGAAATTAACTCAGCTTCCGAGTTATCAATCACCAGGCATATATTCGAGCCAAGCTATCGAGCTACTCAACCTCAAGAGACTCTAGAATGCACAAGCTCTAACTTAGCCCAAATCAGGTCAACCCAATTTCCAAAATCCTTCCTAACTTCATTTGAGCTAAATCCTCTAAGTGAAGTTGTCCAAGAACTTACTTTTACGAAACAAGCCGCACTGTAGATCATCAATCACTACCTGACATATGTCTTTTGCATAACATTCTAGAAAGATTCCTTTCCATTTTAGTATAGAATATCATTTGTCATTTTTATCCTTTTTAGTATGTTTTATAAATCTTTTTGTACATTACCTATTTTGTCTTTTCCTTCGTTATTATATTCCTAGTTAAGGTCATATAAATACCTCACTTCTTTATACATAGACACCATACTTGATTATTGAATATAGATATTATCCCTTTAAGAACACTTAGCCATGTCTACTCTCTTTCCCTCAAGCTCCTATTAGCAAGAGCTATTGGCGAGCAACTTTAATTCGTATTTGTGTATCATTTCAAGTGAAGATTAAGTTGGCATAGATTTAATTGGTGCATCATATCCAACTAATAGCTATTCAAATTTGCAAAACCTTTTTATTTTCTTTCATTCCCATTCACTATGATACGTATTATGCCCCAAAATCACAGAGTCACAACAGTCCCGTTGTATAAACCATTCTATGATAGTAACTGGCCTTACAATACCTACCATAGATATGATCTATACAAGGCATCAACAACTCCTCGTTTTGAAGTAAACAGTCCAATTAAGAGTTCAACTAAAGTTACAGTAATTATCAAGAACTTTAGGTCAACATATATAAATACTTGTACATTCTACAAAATTTCCCACGAAATTCTACATCAAATGTAATAGTCAAGTAATTTACATACCAACTATCGGTCTTTCAATCTTAAGCTACTAAGGAGACTTTAGATATACATTAACTACTAGGCGAATCAATTCTTCCTCCCTAGGCTTCAAAGGAACTAACTTCTGGATAGTTATAGGGTGGCATATTACTTGAAGTATTTAGAAATTAGGACTTACAAAAGGATCTATACGGGTATGAACAGCTATAGCTTAGTAAGTTGAATTGGAGACTCATAAATATATACAAACACAAACAAAATTATCAAGCAATTATTTTCATGCAATACAACAAGCAAGTATCATCACACAATATAGTCCGGTCCGTTGCGAAATCAAAGAAATTTCACCCACTCTAATTCAAGTTTAGGAGTTTTCATGTTATACAACAACTCACAACCAAACCTAGGTTTATGCAATAGAGACACTGCTCCTCCAAAGACTATCCTTTGAACCAATACCCTCATCCTCATCGCAATCTCATCTCATGTTACTTAATTCAGCTAAGGATGAGGAAAAGACCAATTTACTATCCAACGCTATCTTTCTCGAAAGTGTTGGTGTTTGATTAGAGAATCCTAATGATCCCCTAAAGTGTTACAATGCATGACAATTTAGGGCATTAGAGTCGATTAAGATTAAGTTTCATTTAAGGTGTTCAGACAATTTCACACCAATCCATTCATAATATACAATCAATCACGACACAAATTCAACACGAATTCATATACATAAGCACATGTATAAACTACTTACAATCACAATCATATATAATCTTAAGTCTCTAAGTACCTTAAAATAGTACTCTAATATGGTGAAGTAATAAATCTAACTTACTTGGAATTCTCGGTTGCCCAATTACTTAATTACAGGTTGATTCGTCTCCAAGTATCCTATAATACAAAAACGTCTTTTTAGTACTTATACTTTGATGATATATATTCTAAGTTATAATTTAACTGACTTCTCCATGTATACCTGTTATTTACTAATGATTCACTCTACCTTAGTTTAGGGCTCGGTTTCTAAATTAGATTCCAGTTTTTATTCTATATTATCTTTGACCACAAGGAATCCTAAATACGCTCGAATCCTAATGTGAAATTAATCACATTAAGTTCAAGTATTCTAATATCATACTGGGTCTTAATTTAGTATTCTAATCTATTTAATATACTATAATCCTAACTGGAGTGTCAGATTTACTCTCGATGTGAGAAAATTTTATATTTTTTTATCCAATTACCTAAAATTAAATTTTGTTTCAGATTTATTACATACTGATTTTATTATTATATTATCCAAATAAACCTAATTTTTTTCATATTTATTAAAATTCTAATTCCACGTATTCCTAATTTCCTACAATTACCATATAATTCCTATATTAATTTTACTTAATACTCCAAAGACTAGGATTAGGTTTCCACATCAACGATTAACATTCTTAAATATCTAATTACCTTCTAAATCAGTAATTAATCATTTAATCACCTAATTAACCCAAAATTACTGATTTTTTAAATTATTTTAGGGCTAAAAAATTACTTAAAAATTTTAAAAATTAATTTTAAAAAAATGGTTTCATAGCACTGTTTTATATCACTTAAGCATTCTACAAGAAAAAATTAAGCTCCAAACTACACTCCTAAGCCTATTTATTTCTATTTCTAATTCTAATTATGCTCGGTTTTATCTAATTTCTTAAAAACCCTATATTTACAGACGTAATTAAACTAAATCACTATTTTCCCCTAAATCTACATACAATAAAACCTTAAAATAATAAATTTCATGATTTTCTAAGCAAAATAAATAATATTAAAAAATTTTACAAAATCGAAGATGTAAAACTCACTTGGTCCAATAGCTTTTTGGCTTCCAACACCGGTTCAGGTGTATCAACCAATCCAGGCAATGGGTTTGGAGTGGGGTGGTAGTGGTGGTTCGATTCCAAGTGGTGGTGGTGGTTCGGTTCTAGGTGGTGGTGGTGGTGATTCGGTTCTAGGTGGTGGTGGTGGTTCGGTTCGGCCTTCTTGCTCTCTCTACCTAGATTTGGGACAAATTTCTATAACCTTAATTTTTTTCTCTCAATTTTTCCAAGCTTTTAACTGTCCAAATGAGTTATGTAATTTTTCTTACTATTTATAAAGCCTTGTAGAAATTATTATGCATTAATTAGACAAGACAATACATAAATCTCTTCCAATTTACCTTTTGTGTTGCTTGTTTTCTATTAGTTGATTTTTGTTCCTTACTTCCCTTGTTGCTACGACCAAATATGGATCATTCCCTATTCCTCTTATTTTTCCTTAATTATTTTATAATTTTCTTTAATTATTTAATAAGCTTTTAACTAATTTCAGGCCATTTAGGTAATTTTGTATATTTTTATCTATACGTAAATACATGTGGGGTACAAGTAAACATTTCTAATTATTATTTAGATCATTCAATGATTTTTAATATACATATAATTTATCTCTAGCAATTTATTAATTATTAGATTGCACTTTTGGCTTTTTCAATACTTAACAAGTAATATACTTAAAATTTGAAAATTTTATAATATCTTATTTTATTAATTTTGTTTCTTAAATTCAAGTTTACGAGGTCATTTTTACCGATATTTGTAACTATAGTTTATAGTTTAGGTTCGATTGGATCCTTTAACTGATCGCCACAAACTTTATGTACTAAGTTCGATCCTACGGTCACTTAGCTTATTTTTAGGGCTTACAATACGACCTTCATATTTATAACCTTGAAGACTCATCATTGAGTGTCCTAAAACTAGGCTTAGCAATCGTAATGCCTTTCTATAGAACTAAGGTTAAAGTGATCTCATTTGTAAATTGTTGAAGTGATCATCTTATACAATGATGAAGTTGAAGCTACTTCATAAAGCATATGTATACATAACACCACTTTTCAATTTTAGATAATGACAGGGTTATAGCTACCTCAACTATGATGATTTGAAATGAGCCTACAACAAGCTTTGCATTTGTAATTCCATTTCATGTAAACACTAATGCAATCTCCATCTAACCACAGGATTAAACCAATCTTATCAAGACTAGCATAAGTAAAGAAATTTCTTTAACAAAATTCGCCATCACTTGGTAGTACTTTTTGCTCTTGGGTGTACCATTACTTGATTAGTGTCCAACTTAATACCCTTAACCTTCAAGTGAGCCAAGTTAGAATCAAGTTTTGTGACATTTAGATTATCTAATTCATGAACCTAATTAAGCTATAGTCATGAGCATGATTATTGATTGAGTTCAAATTAAAAATATCAATATCGATATTATTTTAATTAGAAGAAACATACTTTTTTCAAATAAACATAGCCTATATGAGCTTAATTAAGTCAAACTTAATCCCTTCTGGTGTCTATTGGAATCAAGTTTGAACTCTAAACTATAAGCTTAACTAGGTTCATACTCTAGAATTTGAAGTGAACCTCAAATTTGAATTTAATGTTGTGTTTTTTCAACTTGACCATTATATTCTAATGAATTAAAATACCCTCTAGTACCCTCTATTGAGAGTTTTCAAGTAGAGGCTGATTTACACAAATTTGAATTGAAGCCATCTAAAATAATATTTGATTGAATATGTTCTTGAAGCTTACTAAGAAATCCTTCATATATGCCAGCAATTTCCTTGATTTTTGTTGCAATAGGCCTCATAATCCAATCCCTATACATGTTTAGATTTCAAATAAAATTATTTAAGAATTGAACAACATTGATTACTACCATAACAAATTGAATGGTTGATTAGTTTCTAACTATTTACATGAATATGTGTTATTATTTAACATTACCTTCTTTTTATTTATTAATCCTTAACAATAATATGCCTAGACTATAAGGAGATGTAGATTAATAATAATCTTAAAATAATTACAAATAATGCTAAGGAAGTAAGTAAATACTTGGATATGCTATATTTATGTAGGTCTAAAAGAATTGACATAAAATATGTAGAAATGAGTAACATATATACTTATGCATATATAGGCATATTCTCATTAAATTATATGGATAATTTAATAAAGAAAAATTAATTGATAATAAACATTATTGAAACTTAGCTTGATTCGATTGATTCGATCTTGTTTGACCTGATCTAGTCATGAAACCAATTTAGGTTATCTCTTTCACCCTCACGAATAGTAACAATTTAACTCAATTGACTGGACCAGCCCATCTCAATTCCTATAAAACTTAATTGGGTTTTTCAAGTTGAAATACACTACTTTCTTCTTCTTCTTCTTCTTTTCTACAAAATGCATTAATCTACTAAGAAAATAAATGTAAATCTTTTTTTTTTAAAAAAAAAAGTAAATCGTAAAATATGTTTAACGTTCAAATCTCAAGAAAGATAACTTGAATTGAAGTGGCATTATCTTAAAATGGCCCTATTGATGGATTCTAGTAAAGAAATGAAATTAAGAAAGTAGGTAGATTACTTTATGAGTTTATAAATAAATATGAATTATATTCTAATATTTTTTACCTCGGTTCCATTGTTGTTTGATTGTGGTTTGATCTTGGTTTGACCTTCTCGACCTTTAACCCCTTATTATTCTTGACTCTTTAGTTAAACTATCTGTCTAAGTCTAACAATGTTGATAATAACTTTGATTTTAGCTAAAATTATGGCTAAGGTTTGATTAAAATAACTAAAATCATCAATAAGCCCAATTTATTTGACTCACAAAGCCACTATGCGAAATACTGTAAACTCAATTCTTACTTTGTAACAATTCGACTTTAATTCAATGTCGATCAAGTTGAATAGTTTAGATAAATACCATGATGAGTTTGGAACATTTGAGAATTGACTGAACACATTTAAACTATCCTTAAGTAGTTTACACAATTTCTAATGGCATAATACATTGAAGTCTTTTATGATAATACCAAAATTCAATTAGGCACTTAAGTCATATACGAAGGACATGATCAATCCACCGCCTATTCTTACACACTATAGGAATATTTAAATATGCCACTACAATTCACAATATATATACATATGTATATTTCAAACTTCATATTCAAATCCCCCAAATAATACATAAACTTAAATGTATATAAATTCTTTCTTTATAACTATTCTCACAATCTCCAAAAATATTAGATATATAAGAATTTACTAATCCACCTAAAACAATCCAAATTCACCTAAGAGCATGAATGAGGTAAGCCTACTAGTATGCTACTCGGTTTTAGTTTATTCAAATCAACAATATCTAGTCAAGCTCAAAATTAAGCTACTTAAGTAGTTTATCAAGTTGAACTCAAATTTCATAATATTTAGCTCCACTAACCCCCAGCCAAATTTAGCTTAAATGTTAGTCAAGTCTAAACAAATATGCTAATGCATCAACTGTAATAAACAACAAACAGTGAGCATAACCAAACCCATGATAGTAACCAAGGACTACAAATCAGAACAACAAAATAACAATAGAAACAAACTCCAAGTCACATTGCCTATTGTAAAACTAATATCCAATTTAAAGACTTAAAATGAATTTGAAATGCTAAGAGCTGATGCCAAAATATGAGAACTAAGACAGAATGTAGACCTTGGGATCTTAAGAACCGATGACTAAGATCAATATGAAATAATGAACCCAGAGATTTTAGACCAATATAAATCAGCATACTCTAACACCAATATGAATCTATAGGTTCTAAGACCAATATGAATCTAATGATTCCAAGACCAAGATAAATCTATAGATTCTAAGATTCAAGATCCATAAGCAACAATAAGACTAAAAGCAATTTTCTGACATTGGTCTCACTAGTGACATTAGTTATTAGTTTATCAATATGTTGTAACTATCTTTAGTAACATCCTACTTCAGTAGCATACCCATGTGAAAGCTTCCATATGGAAGACATGTTTGCATTAAACTAGTTCACCATATTAACATGCCTATCTATACATGGTAGTTTAGCATCTAAAGCCACTAGCTACTTCATTTCAAATACCTAACCTTCAATAGGTGATGGACATCTAATCCGTGTTCCACCTATTTAGGTACAGGCCTTAGTGTAATACAATGAGCAAGGAAAAAAACACCATTTCATAGCCAAATAGTTTTTAGACTCATCTTGTAATCCTAAAGGCATATACAACATATATAGTAACACACTAACCTAAACACAACTTAGTCTTAAAAGTACTTAAGTCAAATAATAGTAATAAGATCAAGTATAAGATAATCATTAATCAATTAGTGACTTACTTTTGCTAAAAGATTACATTCTTAAGTTTAGAGTCTCGATTTAGTTTAATTCAATTGACTAAGTCCAATTTATGAGAGCTAAATCCTATCTAAAGCGAACTTGGTCGACTTATTGCATAATTTAATTAGTCCAGTCTCCATTTGCATCCAACTCGATCAATCTACTTTATAATTACGTTGGTTATAACCCCTTTTTAACTAAACCTATTCCTTAACCCCATTAACCAAGCCCCTAAATGTAGTCAGCCTATTTCCTATTCGATTAATTTCATTTACTCCATTTATGTCCTTTTTGATGTTCTAACTTAAAAACTCAACCTGAGGCATCTCATCTTTACCTTTTAACTCTAAAAGCTTTCCTTTAGTCCTTGTAGATCCTAGTTCCTTCTAATTTATCATAAACTTTAAAAGATCAATTAGCTCTAATTCTATATGGTTTATAATTTTCCACAAGATCCTACAATCTACCCTAAGTTTGTATATCTCCATAAGTTTAATATAATAAATCCAACAAATATATCATTTAATTTCCTAATATTTGGTTCTTAGTACCTAATTATATAATTATTTGATAATTTTCTAAGATAAACATGATTTATTCAGGTTTTGATCTCCTAACTCATAATGAAAGTAATAGGATCAAGTAAATCACTTTATCATACGCTTCCTAATTATCATTTTACCTTAAAATCTCATTATTTTCCCTCATTTCCTTAAGTAAAATATCAATATAGATATTTCAATAACTTTTGTTTCTATTAAATACTACCTAAATTTCTAATTTAATAACTTTTGTTTAATTTTTAGAATTTACTTTAATAGCATATCCTCATACTATTTTCTCTTTCCTATCACAGCAAGTGATTTCTCATTAGCGTAGATTGTGAAAGAGGCCTAAAGGTTATATTTATTACATGTAAGATGGGCCCTATGGTATTCCATCTTATGGTAACTTTTAAGTGGAATTACCCTTAAATTTTTCAGTTTTTCCTTCTTAGATTACATTAATTTTCTATATCTATCTACTATTGTTTTCTTTCTATTTAATTCTTTTATTGATTTTGCTAGTCTTCTTATTTAAAAAAGGAAGGGGGGGTGGGGGGTGGTGGAAGGAGGGAGGGAGGAGGGGGTAAGAAATGGAATTTTCATTTAAAACCTAATTTTAGGTTAATTTTTGGAATATTTCACTAATTATACCAAAATTTAATGCTTTAGGTAAGTAATTTAAATTATATATATATTATATCTTTTTTTTAATAGACCACATAACTAGTATCAGTTTATTTTATGGTATAAACATGAAGCATTTATTAGGTATGATAATGTAAATGCAAATGACTTAAATGTCTTATTTGAATCACTCAATTAACTTCAAGTATAATCATATACTATATACGAAAAATATACATATACGAAAGGGAGATTTGTGACTAAATTTTAGCATATTGTAACGCCTCGAAGCAATAGAATCATAACAATCTCACCGTACAAACCATTCTAAGATAGAAGCTAACCATACAGCCATCATCTTAAACCTAATTTACACGAAGTATCCATGACTAATCCACTTTGAAATAAATAACTCATAAAATTTAATAAGTTAATTACCTAAGAAAGTAAGAAAATATGTAAACACTAAGATTCGGCTATTACAAATAATGTTTACAAACTTTCATCATACTTTATCTCCTAAACAATACATTATCTGAAAATGGAAAAATTCTAAAATAAAAGCTAAGATATTAAAACTAACTCTGTTCTTTAAATGTATTTCCTCACTCTCCCAAGATCCAGTAGTTATTAACTTTAGGGTAATTATATGACTACTTCTTAACTAACACCTGCAACAATGTCTATAAGATGTGAGGAACCACAGCTTAGTAAGTTGAGATGGAGACTTAAAACCATGCAGTAAACACAAACAAGGTTATCAATCAAATTAACTAGATGCAGTGCATGTTCAAATAAGTGCCATCGCATGACATTGTCTGACCTATTGTGGGATTAGAGAAATTGCACCCGCTCTAATCTGGGTTGAGGAGTTTTCATTAATGCAATAACTCACTACCAAACCTAAACTTATGTAATAAAGACATCACTCCTCTCATAACTACTTTCGAACCATTGATCTCACCTTTGTCGTGACCTCCTCACCTATCACTTAGTTTGACTAAGGATAAAGAAAGGACTGATTATGCCATCCAACACTATCCCTTTTGAAGGGTTCGGTATTTGGTTGGAGAATCCTAAAGTTCCCGTAATAGGCTATTATGTAGATTTAGTATAAATTAATAAGTCAAATATTCAGTTAAATCCGGTTTAAAGTGTTCAATCATTTCAAACAAATTACATAAATATAAGCTAAAGTAGCAAATTAGTAATCATATCAGTAGCTCAAAACAAGTACATGCACATACCTAACTATCTAACAAAACAGTTTAGTACAATTTGAAGTCTACAAGTACTATAAATCTGTACTCCAAACACAATAACGTATTAATCCCAATTTACCTAGACTTCTCACTTGCTCACTCAAGGTATGACTCGTATTGGCCATCACAAAAAATACAAGTTTTGGTTTATTTTCCCATAATTACCATAGACATGTTTTGTTATGTTATTTAGATCATGAGTGTCTTTGGTTTATGATCTTCTTACATTTAGTGATTTAGGTCTAAGTTTTTTAGAATTTGGTTCTTGTTTCGATTACGATTTTGGCTTCTGAATTAGATTTTGATTTAGGAATAATCTTTATTTAACAAATTTGCTTATACATAGATATATATACATATAAGCTTTAAATCATGGGTTTTAAGTTTGGGATTATAATTTTATGCATCTATCCAAATTCTATATATCCTATAATCGAATTAGCTCTAAATTAATTTCTGATTCAATTTCTGAATCAGTATCTAAATTCAGTTTTGTTTTAACTTCTAATTATTGTTTTTTATTTTTATTTATGAACCCTATGAATTCTTCTCAAACTAAAATATGAGATATATTTAACTATATTTAAGTATCCTAAATTTACGTTTTATCTCCTAATTAGTATTTTGATCAGTATGATACATTATATTTATAATTTAACCACCGAATCAGTTCCTAATGTAAGAAAATTTTATATTTTTCATATAAATAATTTAAGTCTCCTACCATATTTTATATATATTCCTATTATTATTACAATATCAATTTTAATATAGTATTTTCTTACTTATTAATTTCTTATACCTACATATTACATATTATCACTTAATGTGTCCATAATATACACATCCAATATTTCTATCACTTCAAATATTATCTCCCAATATCAACTAACATATCAAAATATCTAAATTCATCCCAAATAAGATTTTACACCTAATTATCTTAAATTACAAAATTAACTTAAAATTTACCATTTTTACCTATTATATATTTACTATATAATATCCTAATAATTATATCTAATACTCTAAATGCTACAAATAGCATGCTCCATCAAATTTCAACATCGTAAAACATATAATTATGTACTAAATCAAAAATTAATCATTTAATTACTTCATTAACCCTAAATTACTTATTTTATACATCATTTTAAGGCTTAAAAATTTTCAAAAATTAATTTTTCAAAAAGGGTTTCATTGCACTATTATATAACTCCTAAGTAATCTACATAAAAATTTTGAGTCAAAAACTATACTCCTAAGCCTATTTATTTCCAAACTAAACAAAGCTTGAGTTTGTATGGTTTCGTAAGGACAATATATTTCTAGATACAAAATTATCAAAATAAATTTTCTCCCTAGATCTACATACTTAAAAACCTCAAAATAAAAAATTTTATAATTTTCTAAAATCATTTAGTATTTTAACAAAATATGAAAAATCGGAAGGAAAATCAAACTCTCTAGCACTAATGGCTCTAGCCACCACCAACAGCCGTGGCCTTGTCGGCTAATCTAGGCATGCCACCATTGTGTAGTGGTGGTAGCCGTCCACTCCCAGGTGGTCGTCAAGTTAGGGATCTCCTTTAAGGCTCTAATTATACAACTTTTTGTAATTTTTTTTGTAAAACCTTAATTCTCTCAAATTTTCTCTCACACTTAACTGACCAAATGTGCTTCTAAATTTAATTGGTTGCTTTTTTTTTATTCAATTCCAAGATGCTACACCTCAATTCTAGACAATTCCATATTTTCCCATAATTTTCCTGATTTTTCTTTAATTATTCATGCATTTTCTTTAATTATTTAATATTATTTTGGCATATTTTATGTAATTTCATGTATTTCTACCTATATGTAGATACATAGATGGTATAAATAAATACTCTTAAATATTATTTAAGTTATTTTATGATTTTTAGTGTAAATATAATTTATTTCTATCGATTTGTTAGTTATCGGAATTCATCTGAAGTGTTTTCGATCAATAACAAACAATTTTCATAGAATTTAATATTACATTAATTAATCATTTATTACTTATTTTCATAAATTTCAACTTACATAATCACTTTTATTAATAATTCTAACTTCATCATGAAATTTTAGTTAAATCGGACAATTTGCTCGATTGTCCTAAATTCTATTAACCAAACACTAAGTAGCTAATTGTGGGTTTTAGATATATCTACTAAATTCACTTTATGCTCAATCACTACAAGCCATTGTCTTTCCTCTTTTACCCCACTTTTGGTCATAAGGCACTTGTCAAAATGAGAAGTTCTTTCAAAAGTAAAGTACGGGAAGAAATTTTCCTATTAATTTAATCAATTTGCACTTTGTTGCTCCAATTGGTTGATAAAATATGCTCAAAGTGAATATATATATATATATATATATATATATATCCTAGGGTGAAATCAAGTCAAGTGCACAGTATAGCAATGAGATCAAGCAAATTTAAACTTTAAAACTCGAAACTCGAGTACAGTTCAAGTTTGACTAAGTTCAAATTTTGAGTTTAAGATTGATTCGAAGATATATTTGGTAAATTTAAGTTCAACTTAATTATCTCAATAAAGTTCAAATTTTTTATAAATTTTCCCTCTTTAACCTCATATTCACTTTTTAAGGAAAAAAATGAAAATATATTAAAAGTTATACTGAGCTTAATTAAGCTAACGAATCTAACGAGCTTAGTATTCTTAAGCTTAAGGTAGTCTTGATTTGTACTCAAATAGCTCGAGCTCAACTAGACTAGACTGTTACCAAACCAAATTTGAATAAAATTTGAGCTAAGTTCGAATAATTAGTTAACTAGCTTAGTTCTTTTACACAACTAATATATGTCAAGGTGTAGTATTAAATGGTCAAATTCTATATAATTACTTAGAATAGAAAAATATAACTCAAAATATTTTATCTTCTTCCTCCATAACCGAGCTACCAACTTTTGGGGTTTGGTTTTCAACATGATTTGTATATTTTTTAAACAGGAAGAGATCTTTATCAAATCAGCAAACAAGGTTTTTCAAGTAGGTCCTAAGATGTAGAAGGGGGGTAGGGGGTATGGTGGTGTGGAGGGGTAGGTTGTGGTATGGTCGAATTAGTTACTTCAACATTTTAAAATTTTCACAAAACAAAATAAAAATATCCCCTTTGATTACTTAAGCAAGATCTAGCACAAAACAACATATAATAAATAATGAAAACATATCTAAAGAGAGTAGGACTAAGAAGATCAAGCAAGAGATTTATAATGTTTCGACCTTCTGTCTACTATACTCTTCTAACTCCACTGTTGGAGAGCTGTTTATCCATATCGATATCATTCCACTATCCATATTTCATTAATTTCAATAAGAGATAAATGATTACAAGCCTTTCTGCTTTGCCTCACTAAGCTACTCTTGTCTACATACAGATCTATAGAAATTTAATTCTCTCTTTAACACAAAACTTATCACACATATAATTGTGTTTATGATAACAATGAGGATTGAATACAATGATCCTCTCAATTAAAGTACAAGATAAAATCGTAATATAAAACTGGAATAAACAGTTCATGTAAGGACTCTCGAGGGGGTCTAGTAGTAATGCTTAAAATTTCTACATCACATGTGGACTTACGATAAGAAAATCATCTTGTAAGTTAGAGATTGTAAGAATCTAAATAGTTAATCGTTAAGGTCTTCGATTTTAGTTCATTAACTCATTGTATAATATAAATAATTATGGATATGCAATATTATATAATTCCTCAAAATCATAAAGAATCGGTATCCCCTATTAGAATAGTGAAATAAGATAGACAACTCTAGAAAATTCTAAACTTAATTGAGATATTAATTGTTTCCCAAAGCATTCCAAATTAATTACATGAACTTTCATCATACTTATTTAATGGTTGCACATAAAAATGCACTTAAAAGGGTTTTAAATGAGGTATAATTCAAAATCATTTGATAAGAAAAGACTAATAAAGTGAATATGACCCCTTATTAAAGTTTATGTTCACTTTGTTATCATTTTCTTATTGTTTAATTTCAAACTAAATGTTATTCCCGTTTTCTAAATATATTTTTATCGATTTGTTGACCATTGTTCATTGTTAATAAGTAGAATAACCATTGATGACTTAGAGTAGTATGTTCTCTTGCCATTTCTTGCCTTGTATACAATTGTGATGTGTATTCTAGCAGCAATATAGGAAAACATTTAACTCTTGAAATTTGAGAATGAAATTTTCTACAATTTTATATTGAAAAAGTAAGCGTCAATATTGCGAAGACTTAAAATCTAAGAAGCTAAGTATTTAGGAATTGGGACTTTACTAAACCCCAACGCAATTATTCATTTCCTCTAACCTCACAACAATTAGAAAAGAAGCACAAATAAGCATTCAAACCTTATAGTATACGGAATATATTTTATATATATAAACTATCAGTATAATTGATATCAATTATTTCGCCAATCAATAACCATATTGGCCAATGTTAACAGTTTATAATCTCTAACCATTTGTCTTACCATCATTTTCAGATTAGCATTGTAATATAATTGATAATTACAATTATGAGATTATATTAAACTTATGAATATGCACATAGTTAACATAATATTGTTAAATTTTATTATTTATTAGAACTTACAATACATTCCACAATCCATACATATTCAATCAATTATGCTAGAAATCATCTCTCCTAATAAATCCTATTGATTTATAGTTAGAATTTTTATCTTCCCTACTCTTCACTAAGGTTATGTTTCATTTATTACATACCATTGATTTTGACCAAAGTTTTTCATAATGTTTGATTCAAGATTTTCTAAGATAACAAAATCTAAATCGACTAACTCGAGTTGCTTATTAATTATTTCTTCGAAACTATTGAAAAAATTGTCAACTAAATTAAACACTAGTCAAAAAATACATAATGACATTGAATTCAAATTATGCAATAGTTAACCACACCATGCCTAATGAACTAAAGGTAAGTCTTAATCAATTGACAATATTTAATATATAATTTTTGTATCCTTAGATTATATTGGTGCTATATACATCATTGTTAGAGTTTTGTTTTAGTAATATTATACTTGTATCTTAGTGTTAAAGAAGCACTTTCAAAAGTATGGTAAGATCTAATTTGAAAATTTTCAATTATTAATGAATTCTTGTTAACTCATGATTTTTCTCACATTAAGATTCTTTCTATAAAATTTTTTGTATGATATATTTTATCTCTACTTTACATTTTTCTATTTTCTAGTTTAGCCTTTATCTCATATTTTCACAATATTTTCATAATAAATTGATGTTGGGTATTGACTAAAATATAAAACTACTAAAAGAAATTTAAGCTATCATAACAAAATGCCACAAACCATATTTTGCAGCAAAGTTTCTATTCTTTTATTTTTAAATTTCTTTAATAGAGGGTTAGTTAATACAAAAAGATTGTTTGAATTTTTTTATACTTATTGTAGAGTCACTTTTACTATATAGAATTGCATGAGATAATATCTAAAGGAAAGCGCCATTGTTATACATAAACTTCACCACTTGTAAGAGTCTAAGAGCTTTACCAATGAAAAAATTTCTTTTGAAATGGTCACCACTAAAAGTATTGCAATTAGACGTGAATAACAACTTTTACTCACAACAAAAAAAAAAAAAGAAAAGAAAAAGAACTCTTTAGCAATTAATCTTTTGCTTAACCACTTACACTAGTGAATTAAGTTGGCCACTAAGCATAATTAATTTTTCTTTTATTTTTCATACCGTTTTTAGTAATACAACGGTATGCTTAAACTCTAAATCACATATTATAATAGATTTTAATTATTATATTGTATATATAATTTTAATTTTAGTATTGAATTAATTTAAAATTTATTGTACATAATTAACAAATATAAGAAATATTATATGATTCAATATAATTTAATTTATAATAATATTACAAATTTTTTATAATTTAATACATATATTTTAGATTGTATTAATGCAAATATATGTATTAAAATAGATTTTAAATGTTATAAATTTTATATAGAAATTGTAATATATTTAAAGTTCTACTCTTATTTTCGGATACAATATATAGAGAATATGGAATATAAAAAACTTTATACTTATTACAACAGATTTTGAAATTCATTTCTCATGTTTGCATGCTATATATATAGAAAATTTGCAATATGAAGAATTGTTAGCAAAAACATATACATAAATACACACGCGCAACAATATATGCACACATACACATGTGTGTGTGTATATATATTGATATTTGTTAATATTAATATTATGTGATGTATTATTATTTTAATTTGAATAAAAAATAAAAATTTTTATATATTTTTAAAAATTTTAGTTAAATAGTTACTATAATATTACAATACATGATATTATTAAGATTAATAATATAATATTTTTAATAATTATAAAATAAAGAATTGTATAATAATAATTTGACTATCATAATATAATTAAGGAAAATATTATATACATAACAATATATATTTTCTTTCCAATAGAAAAATAAATTATGAATGACATAGTTATTATCAAGACATTGGCTATTGATAAAAAAAGTTACATTTAATTCCTGTAAGAAAATATTAACCTTTTTTAATGTTTTATAATAAACATTTTTAGCAATAATAAAACATTATTAAAAGGGTAAAAAAATAAAAAATGTGAATTTTTTGAATTTTTTTGGAGAGACAAGCCTGTTAAGGTGTATATAGATATATAAGATGAATTTATCTTAAACAAATACACATTTTCATTTGATATTACATTAATTGGAAAAAAAAATTAAATTATGATTTGGGAAAAAAAAAAGAGTAGCTAAAACCATATCTTCATGACATAAATCCATTTAAAACTACACCTATGAACTCTTACATCAACATATTTATTTCTGTAATTCCCATTACCCAATTAGGATTCATCTCTCATTGCATCTATGTAACCAATATATACGATTAAAAATATCACCAAATAATTGATTTTCATTTTAACTTTAGGTATAATACTATGTAAATAAATAAAATAACAATTTAACTTTCAATTACTTTTTATGATAACCATTTATGAGATAAGTATAAAATTGTTCTTTTGCTAAAGAATTATTAGGCTTTACAAATGTTGAAGCTATAATTGAAAATTATTTGATTTAAAATCAAGAATTATTAGGACATATGGCTATTGGAATTATGATTGGAGGTAACTAATTTGATAGAAGATATTTATGTTAGATACCATTTTTATTATACAAAATTCTCTATCATAATAACCTTAACATATAGATTTTTATTAATAACTATATTTTAAATATGTAAAGGTTGTTTGATGATTTCAAAAATAAAAGAAATGTTAAAACACTAAAGACACCAAAGTATTACCTTTGCCATTAATATATTCTATATACAAAAAAAAAATATAATAATAATTTCTAGAGATATCAAATAATAATAACAATATTACATATAAAAAAAAAAAGACAATAAGAACGATAATGTTCTAAGTAAATTTTACTGTTAAACTCAAAATTAAAAGAAAAATAGATAAATCATTCAAATATTTAAAATAACACCACTAACATTTACATGAATTGAGTATGAAACAAATAAATATGAAGAAAAAAATATGTTAGTTTTCACCAATTTAAAACTATTAGAATGATAATTAAATTGAGTATGAATATACAAATAGTAACACTACCTTTTTGTATGTAAATTTATCGTTTGAATTTTTATGCAACAAAATGTTATTGTAGTAGGAAAGAAAAACAATTCAATTAACTAACTCGTTGTATTGGAAAAATCACCGCATATATATATATATATATATATCTTGCCATAATATTTTGCTGCCACAACTTGAAATTCTTGTAGTGGATAAATGAAATTTAATATCGAAAAGTATAATGGTCACAGCGATTTTGATCTCTAAAACAGTGGGGATGCTTACCATTCTCTTGCAAAATAGGTTAAATAAAGCACTTAAAAATCCAAGTTAGACTCTTTATCTAATAAGTATTTTACTTTAAATGAAAAATGCCTTTTGTATAATATAATTATATCTCTCCAACAACATATGCTTAAAGTGCTTGCATGTGATCCAATGAATTGATGAACCAAATTTCTCTTCAAAAAATATTTTCTAAACTTTACATTCTAAATTTGAAAATTGCAATCTTTACCACTTAAGATATAGTGTAGTATAGAAATGAATCCTTTAAAATACTTTAGGTAACGTTATAGATTCAATGACTGATATTATGTCAATTTTTAAATTATTAAATTATATCATTATAATGTCATCTTTTTCCTTATAATATCAACCATTGATTACACATGTTTACATCTTAAGAAGATAACTTTTAGAGAATCCAAATCCGAATTGTATATTCCAAAAAAATGACATCAAACTTAATATATTGTAAGACAATTAGAACCTATTTAAAAATGACATCAAACTTAATCTATTGTAAGACAATTAGAACCTATTTAACATAATTTTAGAGGAATTATTTTATATTTTTTTTCTTAGTTAAAATAGAAGTAAAATCTTTTATATACAAACTTGAACTTTAATATACAATTTTACAAATTTATAACTTTACTGGTTTTATACGATTATACATAATTCTATCGATTCTATGCATTCAAATGAATAATAGAATCGTAATTTTGATGACTATGGTGGTAGAGGTTATGTGCGATCATACTCAAGCTAAATAAGGTTTTACCGCCTTAAAACTATTATATATAGAAGGTTTGCCATCATGGGAGGTGAGAAGTCACGTGTGAAGATTGTCGAGAAGTCGAACTTTTTAACTTCTAACTATTAGCATAAGTTTTGATGGAGCAATTAATGCGATTTGATAGCTATGGCATCACTACAATTACCTATGAGGTTAAGGTTGTTCCATTAGGGATATCTTAGTCGTTTAATTCAAATAGATGTTACATGGAAAGATCTAGACAATAGGAAGTCGCATAGATTTGATTTCCAATAACCGTCAAATTGGTTTTCTTAGGATATGGAGCTTATAAGCACTACTAAGCTAGGCATTTTCACACTTTTACAACCTTAGCATTTCTTCTAGTTCTTAAGTGCTTCTCTCGATATTCTTCTAACTCTATTGCCTTTCAAACTTCACAAGCATAATGTCGAGGTTAGGTAAACACACATTCACACCATCTAAGTCCAAGGTGCAAAGGGAGCACATTCACCCCTCAGTGACGATGGGCGAAGCTTCATCAACACTACATAAAAAAAGGAGGATTTTTTAAATGATTTGAAAGAAGTAACAGACGAAGTATCCATAATTGCTACCCTATACAAATGATAAGGAAGATCACAAGGAGATAGTCGATACCAATGCCGTCATCATTGTAGTACCCTTAAGAAGCTAAGGGATGTCAATTATTGTAGGAAGAATTACATTATTAGGGGTTTTGGCAGCATAGAATTGTAAGTGCCTGCCGCCAAAGATAAGGTGACAATGATGGTGAAGAGGCACTTCTGCATATATAAGAAGTGCTTTGAATTCAACATGAGACTCCCTTTATCGAATTCAAGAATAACTTATCTAATTATCACCTACTTTTCTCGTGCAAATTACTCTCAATGGGTAAAAGATCCTTAGCCATTCCATGTGATGTGTGAATACGTTGTAATATGGGTGAAACTGCAGCTATTCAGGCATTATTTCCTTTAAAAGTCATACGGGGATGGGTATACCTACAGAACTGGCCTAGGAGGAAGTTACTTATCAATCTGGACTGGTCTGTGAAGCACTAGGAGAACAAGTTCATGGTCATGGAGTTGCGTAAGGATGCCAACTTCTTGACGTAATGGATCCCTCTAATATGTACCAATGCGATTGAGTAACTAAGTTTAAGTGATACCGAAATTGATGCCTCCATAGAGCTAAGGCATGTCAAGCCAAACAACTACAAGGACGTAATCTAAAAGTACTTCATTGGGCTAATAAGTAATTCCTAGGATGGAAAAGGCCATACTAAAGAAATGGTGGGTAAGTATTGACTTTGCATCTTTTTGTATTTAAGTCCTTTACTGTACCTATATGAGGCTTGAAGCAGACCATTATAGGTTCCTACTTACCCATATTTGACATAACCAAGCTAACAAGGGGTTGCTTTTACTATTATTGTATTAATTGTTATGTTTCTTTTGCAAGTGAAAGGCTATCCGCACCTAAGTGGATCTAACCTCTTGAAGAGGCGAGAATAGCAAAAGACTACTTTTATCATATGGAGATATATTTATAGGGTCCTAAAACAATTTAGCATGTCGAATATAGAGTAGGTGAATACTTCATTTGCTACCTCTTTTGAGGTGTCAATTTTTGGAGTTATGGCAATATGATATGATTAAGGATCATATGTTCAAGTACACAACAATATCCATAAGAGATCACATTAGAAAAGATTGAATCTTTATTAGATTTTTATGGCTCTAGAGATAAAAAGATATGATTTTTATACATCTTAAGATATGCCAAAACAATAAAATATCAAAGATATGGACAATTTAAGAATTGAATATAGGGCAAGGAGGAGAAACAGACAATCCTAGAGTCCCAAATGCATAAATGACAGATAAGGTAGCCTAGGGGACCCAGGACATCAACCTTATAGTTCTTGAGCAAACTAAGATCGATTCTTTTGCCTGAATGTTTGATTTTAGAGAGAAAAAGTTTCATAGTGAAACACTGTTTCTCTGATTTCTAGAGTTGTGTCAAACGAGGAGGAATGACTAAGTATTTAGAAGCTCTTAAGCTTGATGATTGACGAACGAGATGGATCTTTATTCATTCTTTAATTATCTAGATTGAGTTTGCAAGGGCCTAAGGCCAATAACCTTTTTCATGATATATAAGCTTGTTTAAGAAAAGTTGGAGACAAATGAATTGGTCCAATGGTTCTTGTTTCGAGTCTACCAAACCAAATGTTCTTAAATCTTCTTAATATATGGACCGAACTCCTTAAACTGTGTCACCTAGCTCAATGAGTCAAGTCTAAATAAATAATGGACTTAGCCTAATAATTGATACAGTAATTTTCAACCTTCTACATTTTGCCCCCTGACTAAGATTCCCTTAGATACATTCAAGGAGGTTTTAGGCACTTCTAGAAGTTGTTTCTTCAGCTGTTATATAGGCATACTGAATGTTGACTTCACTTGCTTGTTTACTTTTAATATGTACGGAATTAACACTTCTTTTGGATCAACAGCGAGCTAAGTATGATATGCTAGTATTTATTTTGTCGCCATGGAACACAGATTTTCAATATGTTCTTGTATCACATTATTGACTTATTGCTACCATGATATTGATTTACTAAATAATGTGTGGTGGCTCCTTTCGGTATTTCTTCCTCATTTCGTGATATCATCTCATATTTCCTTCTTCTTTTTCTATTTTTTTAATTGAAATTCCTTTAAAGATAGCTACTTTTGATATTTTATCCTTAACCTATATTATGTATATCTCATGCTATGCTTGCATGCTTATAGTCTCCTAATTTCATATCTCATTGTCTTTTTTTCTAACTTCTTCATGTGTGTACATTGACACTTGATATTTGAAATTCTCCACCTCGTACAATTAAATTTATTCGCTTTTTCTTCTCTTTTTTTTTTTTTTTACTTATAGGTTCTGTCTCATAATCAACACTACTTCCAATAATATTTTCGACAAATGAGAAAGGATTCCAGGAATAACTAGACTTAGAACAAAGGATTAATCAAGCAAAAAGATTTACTAATGTATTCAAATAAGAGTCCACCACCAATCCCATGCCCTAGGGAAATTTGGCTAGATGAGACCATCTCTTAAGACACATTTTTGGGATAAGACCAAACATCGTAAATTGCTCAAAACATCTCCTGATGATGGCAAACTTTACTTTATTGAGCAAGAGCCTCGTACCAGTTCCAGGGGCCTCAATAGTAAGAATTCTATGTTGCAATTTAGAAATGATAGGAAAGAGTTGCCTCTTTCCAACACTTAATTTGCTTTTCTTAGGAAACCACCATTGGGATGGAAGTCTTAGGTAGATTACATTACTACAAGACCGGACTATATTACCCTCTTGAAGAAAACTAAGGTGCTTCAAGCTATCATCGCTTCCACTCGACTGTGGTTCCTACAAATGAGCAGGATGGAAGTATGGCAAGTTGTTGTTTCTCGATGGAGTACTCAAACCCACACATTTATTACTTCATGGGGAGAGATTATGCCAACTCTAGAAGATGTGGTTATACTTTTGGATTTACGTTGCATCAGTAGAACCAATATCACGACCTCCTTAATTTCTCACAAAGAGCATAGCTTTGCAATATCTTTACAAGAAGCTTTAAAAGTTGCCCACGATAGAAAGAGGAAGCCATGCTTTGCTACTTGGCTTGCATACTTTTTTTAGGAGCATAGGAAAGATAGGCCTCGAGTATCGAGCCTAGGTCATGGTCAAGAGTGAGTAATTTCATTCTTATTTATATATATATTTAATATTCCATGCTCATGCCTTTTAACTTATTCTTGCAGGTATGAACTTACGTAGCGTAGCGTATTGGCTTTCCTTATTTATGTTTCCTAGAGGTCTTGAAGAAAGTGTAAGCCCACAGCTCTTCTCTTTAGCCATAAGCAGTGCCTAAGGTGACTGCTTCACACTAGCTCCTTTATACCTAGGTTCATTATATTAACATTTGGACCTATATTATAAGGTTTCTATACACTCGAAAGGTCGTTACGTGAACATATCCCACATATACCTCTAGTTCTTTCAGCTTTTCTTTTGTAAGCAATATTAGAACCATTTTACTCTTCCTGTTGTTAATGATGAAACAAGTACTACTCTTCCCAAAGCATAGCCTTAGGTTGAAGGAAACATTAAACAACCACTATTGCAACTGATTGACATAAAGGACGAGTTTACATTTTGTCCTTATATGAAACAGATAGCTGGATATGATGATAGTAGTAGATTCTATCCTCTTGGCTCAAAGGATGAGGTAACCTTAGTAAGAAGACGTGAAAGTCTCCATAATTTCGAAGCAAGGTTCCTTCTATGGTGTACCCTTGGGGGTATGCCTTTTCTTTTTGATAATAGAGACCTTTCTATGTGCTTTTTAGAGAATAGATTTATGACATATGCTCCTTATAGAGTTGCATGCCCGTTTGGCTTTGGCCAAAGAGTTCATCGCCTTATCACTATTACTGAGAACTTCAATTCATGTTGTCAATCACTTTCGCTAAATGATTTTAGGAAAATTTTCCCAGGGGTATGACAACAATTTTTTCCTTCTTTGAGTCGTTACAGAGTTACCTCTACAGGTTGGCTAACTCACTGGTCGAATTGCTTAGATGTCTTTCGATTCTATGTTTTTGCTTCGGTAGGCAATGTACTTCCAACTCATAGTGTATATCGCTGTGAATTTTACCTCAAGTTGCTAAGGCTTATACCTAGGTCAGATGGAGATATTCACAAAGTTACTAAATGAGAATCTCAATAGTCAAAGCCTTGTAATATTGTAGGAGTAGTAGGTTCACCTTCAAAATTGAAGGGGAAACATGTACCACCTGAATAGAAAATCCTAGAGAAACCAAACGTGCATTTGTCCAAAATGTAACATTCTTGCTTATATCTTGTTGCTATCATGTGCACATTTTTTTCCTTAAGTTATTGGTTTTCTTCATATAACTTTCTTTCTTTCTTTAACTATTACAAGCTAAGACAAACTCTCTTCCATCAGCTAGTGTAAGGAAAGGTGTTGTTATTTCAAACCATGAACTTCATTCAAGCCATCTTACTACTCTAATAATGATTCCGGAAGAGGAAGATGATGGACAGGACATAGTGAATTATGGGGAATGACCAACCTAATTTGAAGGTAATGAGGATGGTGATAACCATGCTAAGGAGTTCAACAACTCCTTGGAGGTTAGTAAAGTAATTCCTGATACTATTGCATCAGTTATAGAGGTAAGGGGAACTGGTGATAGTTATGCTAATGCACTGCTTCGCCCAGGACTTTATGGAGATGAGTTGTATTTAGCACCTATTGATATTCATCCTCCCCTAGTTGATGGCATGTCTCCTTGAGACCTGATAGGAACTTCAGATGTTACTATAGTACAGGAGACTATGTTCATTTGATGGTTTACTATACCTCCTCATTTATTAGAATCTTTAGAGAGACTTGATGCCATGAATAGAAACTTTTGGATTGAGTCTCATATGATGGAGACAAAATTAGCAAATACTACTATAAAGATCATAGGAGAAGCCATGCTATTGCTAAATAAGCCTTAGAATTCTTTATCAAATGTTCAGTTGACACAACTGGTTAAGTCTATAGAGGAAGCTCATCTTTTAAAGTTTAGAGTTGATAGCTTATACCCTATTGCTAATAAGGCCAGGTGAATATTGAGTTACCATACTACTATAAGACGGCAAGATGAACTAAAAATGAAGTTATGAGAGATACAAGAGGCAGTTGAAATAAAAAATCTTAAAGCGAAGGTAGTGCTAAGGGATATGGACTTAGAGTCCAAAGTAGCCTTAGATCAAAAGCGCTAGCTTAGCAAAGTACTTTTTAATTCGTTTATGGTTCTTCTTCTTTCAGTTTTTTTTTTTTTTTTTGGAACTATTTTTAGTGCTTTATAGCAAAACATCCTGAATTAATAAAATTATATTGCCTTCTTATTCATTTCTATTTGTGCATGTCGATCCATTCAAGCACCAAAATTTATAGAAATCATCGAGCGCTTAGGAGACATAGCCTTCACTTAGCAACATCAATGTAAACAATGCTTATGATGAGTAGCCATAACTTGTATGATTATAGTATCGCGCATCAGAGTGAAGCTTCCACTTGCTAGCAATGATTAGTAGCACATTTTTTAAGTCAATTATACCTTATTAGTCTTAACGACTAAGAGGGTATTTCCCAATACTTAATCTTTTATAATTTCTATTTCACAAGAGATTATTCTCCTGTTTGGTAATGATGGGTTGTTGTCAAGAGCCTAGGAGCATTGCTCTTACTAATCAATAATTAGTTATCATCACGCACTTTAGGAGGTAATGCTCTTACAAGCTGTAGCAACAACTAGAATTATTCATTATTCAATTTCTACAAATCTATCCTGCGCGCTAAGGAGATAGATCTCTAACTTTGTGTCAACAAGAATAGAAAATTGAGATAATTAATTATTGTTGTGCGAAGAAGATAAATCTCTAACTTTGCAAAAACAATAGACAAGATAAAAAAGAGAAACATATATAGAATAGTGCGAAGCTGACATTACATCCATAAGGATTGCAAGTATACTATTGCATTTACATGTAAAATTTCTTAACATATTGAAAATTGATAAGAGTTATAGAATTTGTTTTTCAATTATGGAGCTTACAGTAACCACTATCATAAACTTCATGTATAATGAATGGTCCTTCCAACTTGGGTGTGAACTTTAGTACTGGAATATCTCACTGAACATGATCTGCCCCGCAAAGTACGACATCGCCTTATTGAAAAGATCATTTTTGAACTAAGCGATCCTAAGCTATGCTAAGCCTTCGTTGATAGTTAGCAAGATTATGCTTAGTTGTGTCTCGTCTTTCCTCTAGAGCCTCAAGGTCTAGCATGCGCATAGTGTCTGGCTCTAGGTTGCCATTGATGGCTAATCATACAAATGGAACTAATACCTCTATAGGCATTATTGCTTCAGATCCATATACTAAGGAGAAGGGTGTAGCCTGTGTGGGACCTCATTTGGATGTCCTATAAGCCCATAATGCTAATAGTAATTTGTCATGCCATTCTTTGTGGTTTTCATGAATCATCCTACTAAGCACCTTTAAGAGACTCTTGTTTATTGCTTCCACTTAGCCATTTCCCTTAGGATAATAAGGTGTAAACTTCACAGGATCAATGCCATATGAGGCTAACAATTATCATACATATGAGTTGATGAAGGCAATGCCATTATCAGATAAGATACACTTCAGGATTCCAAAGCGGCAAATGATATGCTCTTTTATGAAACTTGCTACTACTAGGCCTATTCCCTTCTTTAATAGGATTGCTTCTACCCATATTGGTGAAGCACTCAATACCTACAAGGATCCAGATGCACCCTTTAGATGGTGGGTGTATAGGACTGATCAAATCAAATCCCTAAGTATAAAATGGCTAAGGAGTAGTCAGGCTATGCAATGCAACAGCAAGAGCATGAATTGCATCACTATGTTGTTAGCATGAGATACACTTCCCAGCAAAGTTGAACGCGTCATTTTCCATAATCGGCCAGTAGTATCCCGTATTAAGCAAATGATGATATAACTTCCTTCCCCCTTGGTGTTCTCTATATTCCCCAAAATGTGCCTCAGATAAGATAGTTTTTGTTTCAGGCAACGTTATGCACTTAAGTGGCTTTCCCATGTATAATACCTTATATAACTCATTCTCACGTACGATATGTTTCTTTGAGTTTTGCTTTACTAGTCGGGCATTTACGTTGTTAGTAGGCAATATATTATTCTTTACGTAATCAATATACGGGCGTCTCCAGTTGTCGGCGCTTACTACAAAGTTGCATTCTCCTTGATCGGGAAGTTCAGAGCATTGTAGGCAACTTATTTGTTAGCCAGTAATATCCCACGCATTGAATGCAGCAATACAAAAGAGGCCCTTCTTCTCCACACCAAATCTTGTAGTACTTGTTTAGCTTTAAACAAGCTTGCTTTGTATAGATACATCGAGAAAGAATGCCTTCTGGTCCCTTAAAGTACAAGACGCCATTTATACTAGTAAAATTCTTTAAGTTTGCAACAAAAGCTGTACTGGGATGTGCCAACTGTACCTTGATAGGAGTACGCTAATCATCTTATGCTTCCTCCTCTTCATTCGATAGTTACAGGGATGTACAAAGGTTATACTTTCTAATGACTTGGACATTCAAGCTATTTTCTATAATTCGAATGGGAACTTTGGAGGCTAATGTTGCTAGTACGTCTGTGTAGCGATTGGTAGATCGTTTAGTATGCTCGTATCTTACTAAAGCAAATTTTCCAACTAAAGCTTGCATTATAGCCCTGTAAGGTGTAAGTGATGGCTCTTTGAGAGTAAATTCTCCATTAACTTGTCTAATGATTAAATTTGAATCACCACATATACATAAGTAAGATGCTTCATCATTTTGTGCAGAAATGAGTCCAAGCAAAAGGGCTTCATATTCACTTCATTATTGGTATAGTGAAAGTCTAGCTTGAAAACTAGAGGTATCTCTTAGCCTTCAGGAGATGTCAATATTACTCCAGCTCCTCAACCAGTATTACTCAAAGAGCCATTAAATTGCACTTGCCATTCTCTATTTGCTTCTACTCTCATGGAGTCTTTATGGAATTCTGCAAGAATCATATCTTGGACATGGATCCCATGTGCTACAAGAAATTGAGCTAAGAGATCTGCCAAATCCTGAGACTTGATAGCTTTAGGTGGCACAACCGCAATGTCAAATTCTAACAAGAGGAGCAACCATTTTGCATTTCTACTTAAGAAAGCCAATCATGGTAGTAAGTACTTTAACGGATCTAAGTGAGTGACAAGGTTAACCTTATGTACCAAGAAGTAATGGAATAATTTTTTCATAACAAATACTAGCACGAGACATTGCTATTCTCAAGCTAAGTAGTAGACTGGTCTCTCTTCACTGTCTAGATCTTGTGCTAGTAAAGTCCCAATAGACCTATTAGTAGATGTCAGGTAATGGGTCATCAATAGATCTTTAATAGGCATTGTCGTTGTTTATAAAGAAGTAAGTATTTCCTTTATTCTCTAGATGGCATCTTCTTGTGGTTGTCCCACTTAAATGGTGCTCCTTTCTTCATAAGTTGCTATAAAGGATGTGAAATTTCTGCCAATGTCGGAATGAATCACCTGTTATAAGAAACTTTCCCCATAAAGGACTTTAACTCCTTTAAGTTAGTAGGCAAGGGCATAAACCTTATGGCTTGTGTCTTTGCTGGATGAATATCGATCCCTTGTTTATGAACAACAAATCTAAGGAACTTGCCAGATGCTACCCTTAATATACACTTTAATGGGTCCATGCACAACTTATACAATCGACATTGCTCAAAGACCTTCTTCAAATGTATTAAGTGGTCAGGTGCCTGCCTTGATTTAATGGCTATGTCATCAACATAGTCTTTCATGAAGTCATGCATCATGTCATGGAATATAGTGGTCATCACCCTTTGATAAGTAGCTCCCACATTTTTGAGCCCAAAAGGCATGACAGTATAATAAAAGTTCCCTATTGGAGTCCTGAAGGTGGTATACTCAGCATCTCTACTAGCCATCTTTATTTAGTTATAGCTACTGAAGTCATCCATAAATAAGAATAATTCATGTCCAACTATGGTGTCCTCCAATGTATCAATATTTAGCAGTAGAAAATCATCATTTAGGCAAGCCTTATTAAGATCACAAACGTCTACACAAACGCGCATTTGCCCATTCTTTTTTTTAACTAACATAATATTAGCTAGCCAAGTAGGATGTTCGATTAGCTTAATGAAGCCAACTTAGAGCAGTTTTTCAATCTCTTCTTTTATCTAAACTTCAATTTATGGATGAAAGATTCTCGATCCTTGCTTCACTGGTTTGATCCCAAGGGTGATGTTCAATCTATACACGACTAGACTAGGGTCCAATCCTAGCATTTTATCATATGTCCAAGCAAGCATGTCCTTATATTCCTTCAACAAATCTACTAAGTGGACCTTAATCTCTTGTAAGAGGTTTTTGCTAATGAAGATAGGTTGCAAGCATTCTCCTAGTCCGACGAAGTCGAGCTCCTCGATCTCTTCAGCCTAAGGCTTAAGTTGATCTTGCATTTGTGTAGGTGTAGGTTAGGTTTCTTATAATGGTACTGGATCCAAAGAAGATAAACAAGTTTCTTCAGATCCTGAGGACTATCATAAGTAATAAACCCTTCGTCTGTTTACCTTAACAAAACTTTTGACCTCATTGGTCTCTCTTCTCTTTTTCTTACCTCCTCGAAAGCCATGCATTCTTCTTTTCCTTTGCTGTTTCTCTTAAGCTTCTTCCCAGGTAGGTAATGGTATTCCAAAGGGCTTTATAAAAGTTGTTTCATCTTCCTCAGCGTATTAATCAAAGAAGCCAGCCTCAGAAAGATATGCTTCATTATGTTTGAAGGGGTTCTTTGTAACAGGTATAAATATATATTTTCTTTTCAAGTGGCCTTTAAAACACCGATGCCATGTTGACAATATGAGATTGTGATCGTGTAACTACTTCCTTCCAATGAGTAGGTAATAGGATACAGACGTGTTAATCACATAAAATCGGGTGGAGCCTTGGATAAGACCAACCTTAAAATCCACATTAATATATCCTATTGTATCAGTGGATGATTCAGTAAAGCTAATTGAAATGGGTTATCTCACCAACCATTGATTTTTTATTTTTACAGCTTTGAATGTGGACATGGGCATGATGTTTATAGAGAAACCATTGTCTATGAATGTCCTCTTAATAAGGTAACCATTGATAATACTTTCCACATATTCTTTGTGCACATATCTAGATTTGTGAAAAGTGTTGCATTCCCATGCATGCTAGCTATTCTTTGAACAGGATGTTCTGTGCTACATTCCCTGTAATGTCTTTCAGAGATTTGGGTGAATGTAATTGCCGCTGTAAACCATGAATCTTCATCAAACCCTAACAAATCAAAGAACTTCCTAAAATTGGAAGTCTTCATTAAGGCAATTGCCTTTAGTAGGCATTCATTCTTGTTAGTTTCCACCATCAACTCCTTTCCTTCTTATGTCTCTATTTGTAGGATGTCTTCATCTTCTCTCTTGGATCATGATTGGCAGCATTCACAGCATTTCGCTGGTTATCATGTGTGGGTAATGGATTGTTACGAACATCATTATTTTCAATAACGAGTTCCCCATTACTGATCCTATCATTAAATATCTTGTTTAAGGTCTAACATTCTTTAATAGGGTGCCTTACAGTCCTATGAAATTTGTAAAACTTAGGATCATTCTTCTCATTTGCATTAGGTAAACGATCTACTCTTGGAAGCTTAATATTCCCATCCCATAGCCATTGATCAATTACAGCATGTACCTTGCCTATTGGGCAAGGGAATGAGAGAGATGGTGTGGAGTTTCTTAGTCTTTCATCCCTTGGCTTTTTATTGCCCTTAGAGCTCTCACCATAGGCTAAGCTAATAGATGTTGTCTGTTTTCCAAATCTCCCGCCTTCTCCTTGTTGCCTTACAATGGAATTGTTAGTTCTTCTTGCAGTCTCAACAAGTGCAAAAAAAGAATTTAAGTTGAGATTTTCTAAATGAACAACATACTCTGTGAACATTCCTTAGATGCAAATCTTCACTAATTCACCCTCATCGCATACTTCTTGGATATCCAGAGTGTGCTCTTAGAAGCGCTTTATATAATCCATCAAATCTTTCTTTAGGTTTTGCCTTGTTTGTCCCATGTCAATGATTGTAACTCTTTCTTGTATATAGAAAAAATTTTCTAGAAACAACTTGTACATAGTCTCCCATGAATTGACTGATCCTGAAGGGAGATTGACATACCAAGTGTATGCTTTCTTAGTTAATGACTTAGAGAACTCTTTCAATTTCAAGTCATCTTCGAGCCTATATGGCTCCAAGGTTTCGATGAACTTTAATAAGTGCTCTTTAATACTGCCCTTTTTGCCATCAAATAGCATAAGCTTAGGACTTACGTAGTCCTTAGGATAGGGTTTCATAGGAATTCGCAAATGATAAGGAAGCTTCAATTCTAGTACTCCTGTGGATGACTTAACCTGCATTTCCTTCATATATTAATATAAGTCTTCCTCTGTTACAAAGGAAGTCCTTAGGGTAGATACTATAGATGTAAGAGCCAATATTGTTGATGATGGGGCAGATATTGTAGACGTAAGATTTGGGACCAGGTAGTTTGTGGATCCACTGATAGCCATATGAATGAGAACTTGAAAGGATGAAGAGCTACCGATTTGGACTCTTGTATTCTCTACTTTAGTTACTAGATTTTGTCCAGCTATAGGCTATGGTAAGGGACTTTGCCCATGCCCTCCTGAGGATATGCCCTGTGTAGTAGTGGGAGGGTTAAATGTTTGAGTAGAGGGGGTAACACCTATTTATGTAGCAATAGCAAAGTTTAGCGGAGCTACTCCATGTCATACAGCAATAGAAGCGGTCAACCTCGTCATAAGGGGAGCAAACATAGCCATGAACTGATTTAATACTCTTGTTGCCTCTTGCATAGCTCGTGCCACCTTTATAGTATCTTGAGGGGGTTGAAGGATTAAATTATCTTGATTAGTGTCTTAAGGTGGTAAAGTAGATCTTGCTCAACTTGGTCAATATTAGCATCTTGCTCTTGAGAGTTAGCTTCACTTGTTGTAGTCATTCTCTTCCTAAGGAGTGTCATTGCTCTAATATTACACTCTTTCCCCAGTGGAGTCACCAAAATGTAGATGAGGGGTTCCAACTAGATTGGTCACGTGTAAGTCATGTGAGTATCGCGTTATATGTAACCATAGAGTAGTGATGTGGAGAAGACACTTAATAGGATGATTGGAAAGAAAATGGCAGGGAGGAGGAATAGGCAATCCTAGAGTCTCAAATGTATAAGTGACAGGCAAGGGAGCCTAGGAGACCCAAGACATCAACCTTACATTTCTTGAGCAAACTAAGATCAATTCTCTTGCTTGAATGTTTGATTTTATAGAGCAAAAGTTTCACAGTGGAACATTGTTTCTCTAATCCCTGGAGTTGTGTTAAGTGAGGAGGAATGACTAAGTATTTATAGGCTCTTGGGCTTGAAGACATTCGTTGGATTGTCTTGATGATTGACAGATTAGATGGATCTTTACTCTAACTATAATTATATAGACTAAGTTTACAAGGGCCCAAGGCCAATAACCTTCCTCACTGTATATAAGCCCGCCTAGGAAAGGTTGGAGGCAAACAGACCGGTCCAATGGTCTCTATTCAGAGTTTACCAAGTCAAATCTTTCTAAATCATCTCAATATATGAATCAGACTCCTTAGGTGCTATCACCTAGCTAAAAAAGTCAAGTCTAAATAAATAATGAGCTTAACCCAAGAATTAATATAATAATTTTCAGCCTTCTATAAATTTAAACAAATAGGTTTGCAATTATTCAATAAATGTGATGTATAATTGAGTAGAATGAAGCATTCAATTTATTCAATTAATATTAGTCACAATTGAATAAATCAAAAAGCGTTACTAAAGAACGCCACGATTTGATATGCAAATTAATAATTTATGAAAAGGAAGAGAAAAACTCTCAATAAGTTTTTCTGATTAAAAAAAAAAAACAATGTCAATATTCGACTCTCACTAACTACTTGAAAACTATGCTACAAAAATATTTATATTGATCCCATAACAATCATAAGGGCATGGTGTAAATTAACCTATCTACAATATTAAATAAACCTAATAAAATAAGAAATAAATAATTGCCTTCAAGAATAAAAGATCAACAAACTCGCCAAAGGGTCCACAATTCATGGTCATGAACTTGAACGTGATCCTTTCATATCATAATCATCTACAACTCTTTCCCATCATGGCCATGCTGTTGCAACTATTAGGTGTGTAATCGATCGAACATAGAAGTATGATCATGCTTCCTAGGCGTAAACCTTCTTAATGCTTGAATTTTCCTATTCTTTGTCTCCTTAACACACCATCTATACTTCTAATCATCTAAAGGATGTTCTTTTGGACCCCAATCATTATCACAATATTATGTATGTTATGATCTGTACTTGCATAAACTTAGCATAACAGTTAATGCTCAAGGCTAGTATGTGTCAACTCTAATGAAGTGCCATTGTTAGGTAATGAAATGGAGTTCGCTTATATAGCGTTTAACTGTAAAGACTAGACTGAATGAAAAAAAAAAAAACTAGATAGAACAAATACAAAGATGATTAAACAATACAAGTTTCTTGTACCATATTTCATTTAGATAGTACTAAGAATTTATGCATTACAAGTAAACTAAACACATTAATGTCAGACATCTCCTCATTAATGATGTTGCTTTAGTCGTAAATTTCAGGCTAAAAGATTGATACTGTTGAGAATCTGATAGGTATGTTTGTTAAGAATTTGCCCATGGACAAGTTCAAGCATTACATGGACTTGATGGGTATATGTAAAATAGATATAAGCCTATGGTAGGGGCTTCACAAAGGGTAGAGTATCTTAGCATTTTCATTATGAATTCAAGGCAAGGTAGAGAATCGTTAATTATGAATTGAATTCTTCATGATATTTGATCCGAGATTTTTCTAAGATGGCAAACCCAGCAAAATTTACATGTTCAACAACTATGATGATTTCTAGTCTACTAGAGGTGCTCTAAGGAGAAGTTGAGTGGATTGAAGATCACTTGAGAAACATGGTGGTCAGCTACCAGCATAGCATGGTATAATTGAATGTCATTACGTTAAATCGCTTAAGGGTGGGTTATAGTCGACCAATGGTGTGCAATTAGCATCCTCTAATTTCCTATTTTACCATATTGATGCGTTCAGACCCTTAATTAGCAGATTTTTATCTATATCATTCTTAAGGTTCTATTTCAAGTGTCTTATATCTCTACCTTACATAGCATCAAAGCAATGTTTTCAAGAGTCATATATGGTATAAGTGTATTTCTAATCTCTTTCAATTATTAATGAGTTCACCCCCTTCTCGCTATTCGTGGTTCATTCTCTACATCAAGGTTTTCTATAAAACATTGTCTATTTGATCTCCTTTTCTCTCTTTCTTTGAGGATGAGTATAATTAAAGTCATTTATATTGATACTAGAGGTCAATTAAGTTCTCTATATTTGGATTGAGTCTCACACTTAAGTCTTTTAAGTTTCTTCAAAATTCGATTAGTTATTTATACTTTAAAAAAGAGTCATTTAAATCATCTATATTTATATTAGCACACCATGTAAGTCCTATATGTGTATATATATATATATATATATATAATAAGAAATACTAAAAATATAAATTCTGGTTGGTGTATTTAAACAAACATGATTTACTTAAAAACATTGAATTACTCAGCTGGAATGTGAAAAACTGAATTGATTTTTGGCACAAATATAAAGAACTTTTAGCTTTTTTATTGTCTTTTATAGTTCTAGTTCCTTGCTTGATTTCGTTGCTATCTAGTGTTTATGCAAGATTACTGTAATGCAGATCTTTGTTAGACTCGTGCTTAAATGATACATAATAAAGAATTCACGTAGCGTAAAATGCATGGTATTATACATTGAAGAAGTTGAAATAAAAATCAATTAATTCAACGTCAACCCATAATATACTCTTGGCTAAATGGCTAGCTTTTAACATATATATATATATATATATATATTAGACAGGAATAAATGAATAATGGCCAGAAATATATAATTTGTAATCAATACATGACTGCAGATTCATCTGTTTCTCGGAAAATCTTCAAGTCTCTAAGTTGCTGCCTTGGGAAGATGAAACCACTTGTTTCCATGTTCTGTACTTAGTTTTTTTGTTCTAATTCTATTTACTTTTCTTTACTTATATCTTATACTTAATACACGTAACGATTGAGTAGCCTTCCAATATAAAAAGAGAAGAACAAGTTATGTCGGAATACTCATCTACCTTTTTCTTTCTTTTTTTTTTATAAAAAGACTTAAGAGTTTAGACATTTAAACTGATTTTTCAGTGTTTTTTGATATACACTCTAATAAATTATCCTTTTATGGAAAAAAAAAGGAAATAATCATTATGAATTATATGTTCACGCACGTTATTTTTCCACTCCACTAACTAGTGCAGCTTTTTCTCCACATTATGAATTGACAGCACGAGATGATATTTTGTGTATAAGAACTTTGAATAAATCCAATGTTTCGTTGATGCTTATGTCCTTTTCGAGCAAGCAGGTCTTAGATACTCATTGTTTCATTCGGTAACAACGTATATATAGAACATAGTATATTATATATGATGATAATGATGCTATCATTAGTTTTCCATTAGCTTTTGGTATGATTAGTTTCACCGACTAAGGCCTTTTCGTAGCCGCAATTCGGAAAAAAGGTGTCGGTAGTCTACTCACTTTTTCTGCTGTTGTCGTTGTGTTGTTGTACTACTCTTTTTTTCTGCTGTCCTTTCCTTTTAGGCGCTTCTTAACGGCAATAAAAACAAATGAAGAATTAAAAAAAAAAAAAAAAAAAAAAAAGATGGAAAGAATATTTTTCCAGTTATTAGAATTGGCTATCCAACTGATATTAGACATTTGTTTCTTCATGAAATTCAGGAATTCTTAAGACGTAGACATAATTTTACATGAAAATTCATTTAGATGGGAAGTCATAATCACATTTATGAACATAGTTAAACTAGTCAAATCTTATAATTTTTCTTGTTTTGGTGATTAAAATTAAAGAAAGATATTCAAACTAAACCATCATATTAAAAGATCATTATCCATAACTTTAGATCACAAGAATCATATATGGTTAAAAAAAAAGAAAGAATATAAAAGTTTGTACAGTCTAATATCATAATCAATAATCAATATAATACTTTTTTACATAACATGGCTACACGATAAAGTGATAACATTAATTTTGAATTGCTCCCATTTTGTATTTAAGAGTGTTTATGGTTTGATTCAATTAGACTTATGAGTCAAAACCAAACCATATTTAAAATAGCCCGATTTAAACTTTTAATAAAGAAGCCGTTTTCAATTGTTAAAGATTACTAATCAAACTACTTCATATGTAGTAGTTTGATTTGATTAGATTAAAACAGCTTTTTAACAACACCTTAATTTAACACATTAAGAGTCATCAGAGTTTTTAACTAAATATTAATATTCAAATTAAGGAACATTATGCAAGAATTAAAGTCGCATAATATTATATTACGATGAAATTACATTTTAAGTGATAGTAATTACGTGCAAGTCTACTAGCAATTAGAAATAAAAATGAAAGATAATGAGTAAACTATAGAAGCTAAAAATATAATGAGAGATGATGAAAAAGAAAAAATAAATAATGTTATGCTAAAATATCTATAACTTTAAGAAAAAAGAAATAATTTGATTCAAATTCAAATGGTTTGGTTAAATTTAATTCAATTTATTCGAAACCAAAATATAAAAAAAAAAAAATCACTTTCTACAATTGGATTTGATTCAATAAAAAACCATATTTGTATTTTCATTTGTCTCTTATCAATCGAAAACTATATGTCACCAATGTTTAATTATGATACGACCATTAGACAGCTGCCATAAGGACAAATTTGAATTTGGATCCACTCTTTTTACATTTGATTCGAGGAAGATTGCTGGGATCAACCCTCGTGAGTCATGAACAGTCTTAAATTCGTGACCTGTCCCCACCTCACGAACTTATAATAAAGACCAAAGTAAGACATACCGTTCGAATATTTTAAATGGTTTTGTATTGATGAAGCGCCATTAATGAAGGTACATCAACCTCCTATCTATATATCCGTTACAAAGGAACCCTTTGATCAGTCGACCATGGCCACTATCCCTACAACAATTGGTTGGGAATTCTGGGTCCCTTTCTTGAATTGCGATTCGCATTAATGTTGTGTTTGTCATGATAAAATCAAATTCGCAAGTCTCCTTGTATCTCTCTCTATATCCGACAAATCATAGTCGACCGACAAATCATCAGTGATTATTTGCTACACGATTCTATGGTGTCTTTGTGAGGGCCGGCTGAAGTTTCCTAACCCTAAACCTTGTCTTCTTTCGTATTTTTCTACCAATCACAATTTACAAGGCGTAAAATATATTGAAATCATATCAAAATCATTAAGTGAAGTTTGGGTTTTGTCTTTCCTTTTTCCTTCTAAAGTTTAAACTTGCTTAATATCATATATTCATCTACCTTTTGCTTATTAAATTTACTAATTAACTGCTAATGTTTATATTTGTAGCCTTTGATGAATGACCTTTTACCATAATATCATTCTTAAAATTACGGAGGTAATAAGTTTGATAAGATCAATGCCAAAAAAATTTGATAAAAAAAAGTTTAATTGAGTATGAAATTTAACGGTTCAAACTTTTGATTGCAAATTTGTTAAGTGAAAATTCGATGTTAATAACATTTTGAAATCAGTTTAGGAAAGGACGTCAACAGTCAGTAGAACCAGCAAGAATGTAACAGAGCAGCAACAGTCCATTTGTCGAAGTTTAACAAAAATAATAAGGCAACTCAAATTTCGATTGAAATTCAATTCTCGCAGGTCAAGACCTAACTCTACGAGTTAATTATATTTAGATAATCTAACTAGCTACCTTATCACAAAACTCCAAAGAAAATTATACAAGTTTAGTAATAATCCAATCTTTGTGGAATGTGTTTAAGACGAGGTCCACAAATTTCAAAATTTAAAATTTAGGCATTCAATTCAAATTTCTTGAAGATTCTTGTGGGATTTTAAATTCAAAAGAAGTAGAAAACGTTAATTAGTCTTTACATAAGCTCGATTAACAAATTTCTTGGAAGAAATCCAACTTTTCTGGGAAATATCACAAAAAATAATGGCGAAGAAGTTTCAGTTGCTTATCGAAGTTTACGAAGATTTTCCTGGAGATTTTTAGGTGAATTTGAATTCAAATGCAGAAGATTTTGTTTTACGAACTTTAGATAAGATTATTCAATGAATTCCTAAAAAATAACAAGATATATCATATTGGAATTCATCAACTGTAATGGTTAAATCGAAAAAGATTCAAACGTTGGCTCAATTTATAGGATTTAATTATTGAGAACATTTCATAAGAATTAAACATATGTCGATAGTATAAACAAGAAAAACGAGAAAAATCACAAAATTCACTAACTTCCCACTTATTCTTTAATTTGCTCAAAATTCGTACGAACATTACTCCAGACATAAAATGTTGAAATATAACCATACAAGGTTGAATCATAAACAGAAAAGATTCAGATAAAAATGTAGAAGCTTCAAAGTGGAAGCTAATACAAAGCTAATACAGAAGCATTGAACCTGGATCGAATTTTTAGGGATTTTTTATTTTTTTTTCCTCATATTTTATGTATTGAGATTGTTTCATTACAATAACCTACATGATTTTTGGTAAGTGCGTGAGATATAATAATGAATTTGTTCATACTTTTGGAGGGGAGTATTACTGTAAATCTATTAAACTTTTGTAGAAGCATGAGATAGAGCAACGAGGTGATTGTAGATTGTGGTTGCAACTGACTATCTCATAGTGAAATAATGGTCAACTGATGTTGGTGACTTGATTGTATTGTGGAGCTAGAAGAGTTAATTAACTCATAAGAAGGAATCGATATGTAGGACTCAACTTAATTTTCCTCTTCTCTACTCTTTATTTACTGCAGTCATTTAGTTTGCATTGGAGTCTAATTTTCTCTGTTTGCTACATTGATTTAAGTCTTCTGTTGCTCAAAATTAAAAGAAGGAATTATTAGAAAAAGTTTAAAATTTATGGTGCAATCAATTCAAAAACTTTGACGTTTGGTTGCTTACTTACAGGGACCAACATTGTTCAATCTAATCAACCATTCTTCCTTTCAGGTTGACCTTAATCCCTTGTTTAACCCAAATTTTGTTCTAAACCTTTTCTTTTTGTCTTTGACATTAAATTAAACTAATTACACCCTAAATCCCATATTTAACCCATTAGAAACATTTAACAATTAAAATAAACTTTAAAAGAACTTATTGTCAATATATGGGGTTATTAGAAGAACAAAACAACACATTAATGTATGAACAAATCAAGTACATGCAAATTATTATATTAGCTAGCTTTGCGAGATGTTTGTTAGGAGTAGCCAATAATCTTAATGTACGTATACCTTCCGAATTAATTGCAGGAATGTTGTTTATGGTTGCATCAAGGTCTCTATCTAAATAAATAGGTCACAGATCGGGAAATCATCGCATAATTCAAGAATGCCGTGTAGGATGTGAGCTAAAAGAAAAAAAAATAGGGTAACAAAGAAAAAAGTAAAAGTAAGTAAATTTAACAATTTTGAAAAAAGTAATAATGTAGAAAATTATTGTAGTAAATATATAATAAAGCTCATTTACCAACTCCTATAACCACAGTGCAGCAATGAGACATTAATGACCCATTACATTTATCTCATGGAACAAGGGGTAAATTAAATTGCGTTTCAATAGGAATGGAATAGATAAGAAATAGACCATTACTCCAAGTGAGTGAGCAAGAAATACACATATTGAATAGACAATGAATAGACTTAAAATTACAAAAGTATCCATATATTTCTAAATCAAAACCTGGCGCTGCCCCTATCCTCAAAGCCTAGCCACCACCCACCTCCAAACACCAATCACCAGCCATTGCCAACTGGCACAGCTATGGTCATGGTTCACTGGCACAACTTAAACAAAGAAGAAGAAAAAAGACCCTGCTTGCGACATGACTTCCAATATTAACGAAGAAGAAGACTCATGGCATGCAACTCTGATACATGGTCACTCTAGTGCAAGGATGTGGGTACATGAGCACAAGTGCATAAATGCAGGTGCGTTGGTGCAAGGGTGTGCACACGTGCACGTCCATGTACGTCCGCTGTATGTTGTGTGGGGATTGAAGAACATGTAATAAACCAATGAACATTGGACCGCTCTCTGTAATAGCTTAGTTTTTAGAATATTTTACCCGACTAGCTACTGGTAAACAATATAATAATCCCATGTAATAGAAAGGAGATAGTAATTCCAATCCCCTCCACTAAGTAAACAAGTTGCAAGGACCGGTTAGGCTTTTGGTTTCTCCATAGTTTAAGGCTGTCAAACAGTTGAGTACCAAATATGTTACTACGAGCTGAAACATTTGCTAAAGATGATCGCTAGATCGATGCCAACGTGAAAACGGCCAATCTTAAGCTTCGTTCTTCCTTAATCATGCCAAAGCTTACCCAAAATATCATTTGATAGCCCAAAATGAAAACTCATTGTCTCCTCTAGATTATTCATATGCATGGAAGGTAACTAGTCGAATTATAATAAGTTTAAGCCTCGCCTCATGTATACAGTTATTTTCCAAGTTCTAGTGTTTAAGGAGAGAAACGTGGCAAGAAGTCAAAATCATTACTCTAATAGAGATACTTAACAGCGATAGTACAATTGCAGGTATGCATAACAGTTTTCTCCAGAGTGCAGATTGCTTACTTGGATGTGAGACTTGAGAGAATGGAGAAATTACATGCTACTTTTGACAGATGAAGTTGCTGTACAAGATATACATCATGCCCAAACATGAGATCCAACAGTCAATACACAGTAAACCAGCTCATGTCAGGCTGAGATCGCATTATCGTCCTTAACTCATGCTTCAGGACCGAGTAATGAAAAACAATGCCAACCAGAGCTTTGACATAAAGAGATTCAAAAGGCAGACTCCATAGCTTTTAAGATTGCAGCAGCATCAAATTTGAAGTTTCTGAAACTTGATCCAGGGCTTGTATCAGAACTGCGGGCATTCGATATTGATGGGGTTGGCTGATTTTCCATTACAAGCATGTTGCTTCCGGTCAAACTGTTCTTTGCCTTCCACACAGACATTCCTAAACAAGATGACATTAATACTGTAAGCAACAAAGCCAATTACGTATATCACAAACAGCCTTCCTAAAGTTAAACTCACTAGCTTAGGTAAGCGAAAATCAAAAATAAAAAACAGAAGAATTAAAACATGCAGCTTTAACTAGGAAAATCAGATGGAGAATCCTCAATCATAATTGAAATACAATGTACACAATAGCCCCTCATACAGCAGCAAAGCTGGAGAAGTCATCAGAAATACAAATCAAAGATCAGCTCACAGAACCAGGCATCTTGGTCGTTTTACCAAGTGACACCGGTGTTCTCCCAATAATAAGTAATTGGAAGTCTCTATCAATCTTCACGAGGGGGCAGGCAATTGACTTTTCAGCAATATAAATATAAACATCCTAATATTTACAAATGAAAAGAAAACTAAAGAATATTGGCTTTCTAATTTGCACCGATTCCCCCTAAGAATATATTGAAGTGGATACAATTCCCCATAACAAAAAGCCAACAATTAAGCATTCAATTCAACATCTTCCTTCCTAGAAAAAATACCCAGCAGTCAAAAGGTATCAGTAGAAGTTCAAGGACAGAAGATAAACCTTTAGGATGCAAGCGAGATCTTGAAGCTAGCGGGGGTTGATGTGAAGATATCCATGATCTTAAGGATCTGTAAATATTCAAAATTAAAGAAGTAGCAAGATATGCAATCACCTGGAGGGAGTATTATGTTGTTAGAAATGAATAACTTACGCCAAAAAGGGAGCAACCATGTATAGCTTGAGCCCAGTGACACTACGAGATATCACAGCATCACTTGGTGGCTGAAGATCCTCTAGATGGTGCCATGCAATTTCCTGCAAGTTAACCATAAAATGCATGCTTTTTCAACATTAAAATTATGTCCTTAAAATCAGAATATTTATCTTGACTCCATCTACTCCCTACAGCCTATTTATGACAAATTCCTCATAATCAATTCAAATGACAATTCTTTAGTCTATCTGATAGATAGAGGCCAACATGTAAAGATCTATCTTCTACATTCTCTTTTCTTTCCTCCCTCATAGTATTCAACAAACTTGTCAGATGCTACAAACAGAAGAATGATCATATGAACCACTAAATTGACAGCTTGGAATTCGTAATGACCAGATAGATCCCCTGCAGCCACTTAAAATAATTCACATATCCTTTTACACCTTGAGTTCACATACAGAGCTCTTCACTGAATCATTTACTACCAACAAGACCTAAAGTTAGGGCAGAAATCATCAGCTATGTAGTATCAAGTAAAATCAGCAACAGGAAGAGTCATGCAAGAGGGCTGGGCACTTTAACGACACCAAACCCACCAATGCCAATTGCAGCACTTCACGGGAAAGGCAAATAGGGATTAGGATTAGGTTTTACAACTTGACAAGGCTTCTTGTATCCTGTATGGTTCAAGATTACTACACCCAACAAAGATTTACGTAAATCTCTCTTTCTTTTAGCTTTTAGGACTAATAATTTAATCAGTCCAGCAAAACATTTATTCAACATTGAATCTTAGTTACAAATTTGTTGCCCTCACAACTTTGTAAGAAGCTTAATATATGGTGCTAAACAATTGATGAAAAGTTTAATAAATATGCAAATGCATACAACTTTTTAGATGATCAAACTACTAACAAATGCCTGCATAATTATCTAAACACCATTAATTTTGTGAATTTCCAAGTTCAAGTGATTTTCATGGACTACATTGAACGATCTTTTAAACATAAAAATAAGATTGAAATTTCCCAATGGCAGGGCTAGGGAATAAAATATAACAACCAAATGAATTGGCAGGTTTAAAAACAGGGTAACCGGTCCAGACCAATCTAGATTAAATTACCCTAGATAGGAATCCAGCTCAGTAACAAGGACAAGAAGAACAAGAAACCAAGAAAAAGCATAAGTTTAGTTTGCTTCTGATTGACTTAATTCGACATGTGCTATTCGAGTTCTTAAATTGAAAAAAGAATATGCAGGCAAATGGTTACATACACTGATTTCTTTTTTTGTAAGCGGAGCAAAAGCAGTATCATCCTTCACACCAGCAATTACATAAAGCCGCACACGCTGCTGTCCAAATACCATTTCTATGTATTTGTCCTTGTTAAGGAGATTGGAAACATCAAATCCCGTTTCCTCAAGGACCTGAAATTTGAAACAATGAACATTAAGGTATGCAAAGATGTGGCCAACAAATGACCAAAAGCAGCTATCAGATCGGTATGAACACTCTCCTAAAGCATGTCTGCAATTCATGTGATCATCAATTGTAGGTTAAAGAGAAAATATTCAAATCAAAGTTCTACCCACTTTTCTTTTCAAAATGCCGTTGCACATTTTCAGTCCAAATGCCACATAGCTACAATGCACATTCAAGTCCAAGACATGACTTCTAAACAGAAAAACTCCAAACATGAAAAATAAAAGACATTGTGGAAATAGAAACCACTTCAAAATTCTCACACCAAAAATAACAGAAGCTTTATACAAGACAATAGTAAAACACCTATCACTGGCTATTCAATAATCTGCTTATCAATTTGGCTCTCTTAAAACCTCATTCTCCCAGACCTTTGGAAAAATTTGTCAGCAAAAACTATTCTTTGTACCACCTTTTATATCAGTGTTCAACCTAATATATAAGTAGAAGTCTTTCATTCAAGCGAAAAGGAAAAAGAAAAAGAACCAAAGAACTTTCGAGAAAAGAAGCCAACTTCTCTAATAGCGCATGCGTAATCTTCCTCATCCTTGCTCTTTTTCCCACGAGGAAAGCTCCAGCTCGTCCCTTTCCATCCCTTAACTAATAAGCACTGCAAAAAATAGAAATTAAAAACATTAAGCTACAATATCATTAAATAAGATCATAACTTACATTTATTTAATGAGATCATAACTTTCTTTCCCATTACTGGAGGAAGGAAAAAAGAATGTATAATAATCTCATCAAACAAGTGTAAGTTGGATAAGACCCCCATCATGCTTTCCTTACTCATTGACAAACAAAAATGAAGCATCAAGTTGAGGAATGTAACTACAGCTAAAGAGGCAATACAGCAATGACAGTACTGGCTGTCAACAAAAACAGAAAAAACAATGCCAAAAATTTGTCGACTGCAGTACTAGTACATTTATCGTAGTTCCCCAAGATCAGAGCAATGCAAGCCTTATCAATTAGAAAGATAAAATATACTACCTATCAGCCCAAAATACATGTAGCACTCACTTTACCAGAGTCTAAAGGTCTGCTTGGATTATTTATCTTGTCTCTATTTGATAGCTATCTTTTATGTCTGAAATTATATACATAAGAAACAACATGATCTGCATCTAATCTATTTCGGTTTCAAAAATTGGAGTTTGAACAGGTTGTCTTATCTCTATAGGATATTGGCAATTAAATACACACACACATATATATATAAAAAAAAAAGCATTAACAATTGTAAAAGGAACTAATAATTATGTAAATATAGCAATTTTGAAGAATGAAGAAAGAAGAATCCGAAGTAGAGATTTGCTTATATTCAAATAGACAAGTTTGGAATATAAGTTAGCCATTGGGAACATAAAACTTTGTCCCATCTTTTAGCAAAATTAAAGGATGAAAAATAAGGATAAGAATGTCTATTTTCATATAGATATCTTAGGTACTCTATTTTGCAATATAATACATGAAATTTTTTTTCAGCCTTTTGATATCATATTTTACACTTTGAAATCAGTGGCAAAAAGACAGAATGAACTCGGTGAATCCTGAAGCTTTCCACATGCTTTGCGAAAAGTATCTTCACATTGCATTCGCAACTATATTTGATGAATTCCAAAATACTGTAGGTCAAAATGATGGGTGTCAATTCTTATAACATTAATTAAAAAAAGTGGGCTAGGTTCAACTGTAGTGCCAGTTTCCTAACTAGGGTCTCAAGAAGAATATTTCCGAGTTCATTTATCTCACTTTCCTTTTACCACATCCACGATGAGTCAAAACAAGAGTAAAGAGTTAAAAAACAGTTCTGAAATTAATAGATACAGGAAAAAACACCAAAATTATCAGTTATTAAAGGAATACATTCGAGATGTTGCAATAGGCACATCAGCCCAATTAGTAGTAGCAAGGACCAGAGGCCAGATAGACAACCAACACAAGTTAGACAACAAGTATATCTGATATTGACTATAAGACCAATCGCTGCAGAATATTTACAAAATATTATTACAAAATAAGATTTCAAAATCTACAGTCTTACCCTTTCATGTGATTCATCCAAGATGATTGCACCAGTAACTGGAACTCGCACTTTATAGGATGTGAAGTCCTTAAAAATGTCATCGACGTGAGCAACATAAGGTCTTAATACATCACAGCTGTTAAAAACTGGGACAGGCTAAGGAAAACCAATTAACTCTATCACTCCATGCACAGTCTTGCCAATACCCATTAAAACCATGTGCATCTAAAAGATGTCTATCCATATTTGATAGACAACTGGATGGATTTCAGCCTTGCCCTGCACCCCAAGTTGATGTCATTTGGGTGAACACTCAACTCAAAATTTATTCTACTTGGCTATTTTCAACATCAAACTCATATCAAAAGTCCTATATACAGGTAGCATTAGAGGTTGAGCCTTCTAATCAAGGGGATTATTAAGTATTCCCTCCAAGAGCTCATGATTTCCTTCAACAGATTCAGAGCCATATGATGACAATAAGTATAAATTTTCAACTTGCTGACAGCAAGACACAACACTATCTCTACAAATGTTAAAAGTCATCATGACTCCAATAGAAGTAATGCAAAACAAAACAATGACATCTATTCTTGGTCCTAAACTAGCAAAATTGCACCTTACCCCCATCTGAATGCATTCCCAATCAAACTCCACCACACAAAAAGGTACAGAGCATAAGACTTGTTTATAAAAAAAAATGAAATCTGGAAAATTAATTTTGTTACATGCCTCTTATCTAAGCACCTGCATCAATATATTGGTTTGTCCAATCCTTACACTCTTTGAATTTTTCCTTTTAATTCATTGTCGCGAGATTTGCTCAACTTAAATGATGGAAAACAATTTCATGACTCTTAAAGTGGTTTCCTATTGGAAAACCAGGAACAAAGAATGCATTAAGACAGGGATTTTTCCATGGTCCTATTCATGTTTTTCACAAGACCAGTCCCTCTCTTTATCTAACTTTTGATTTCATATTTATTAGATCTCAACCATTGATCTGATTGTATTTTCAATAGTTTAGATTTAATTGATAATAAATCAAAAGTCAAATGAAAAGCGAAACCGGTCCTGTCAAAAACATGGACAGGACTATAGAAGTTCACATTCAACCAGATATTGAAGAAAAGTGATATTAATCTGAACTTGACAGGCAAAAAGGAACACCACATAAACTAACAATAGAACGTGCATGATAAATTTAGTTCTTTCATCATGCATTAAAAAAAAAATACAGGAGTAAGACTGCACCGCAAAAATTTTAGCTATGACCCCATAGAAATACTTATAAGGTGCACCAAACCCATAACAGATGAGGATACTTAAACAGGTGAATTCTTTCAGGCTTAACGACTTCAAGGATGGATCTTTCTCCACAGAGTTGTCCTCATAGTACCAATGGGCGTACTCCACAAGAAACAATATCCTCTCAAAAGATTCGAGATCTTCTTTAGGCACATTCAGAACAAATCGACTGCCACAAGCAATTTGCAAGAGTTCAGATCCACATTAGAAGAAAGTTATGACAAATTGACATCCAAATCATCAACACATCCCAAAAAAGAGAAAAAGCGTAGGCTTTATACAGGTTGCATGATGTATTTATTTGGGGGAGAAAGTAAATCAAAGCATTTTAGAGAGCAGAGATTCAAACAATGGATGGCCAAATATGACAAGTTCCAACATTATTGGTGAAAGGTACCTCTCAAAAGTAGAAAACAGATAGTTCTAATTTCTTCCTTTTCTATTGCTAGACCTGACACTTAGATCAGAGAAGCACTACAGTAAAAAGCAAGGCTGGCAAGAATTAGTTTTGTTTCTTTTTTCTCCATAATCAGTAGGATGTAGCGTTTGCAGAGCACAAAGCTTCAAAACATTGCCAATATTTATTAAAAGGAAAAAAAGGAAAAACTTTGAAACATTATTGGCTACAATTAATACTCCGTCCAACTTCAATCTATGTATTATGGCCTCATCAGGAGGAATAAATCAATAACAACAGTTTGCATTAAAGTACAACTGCTAGAATGCAGGATAAAGGGTATAGCTAAACCCTATACTATTACAAGAGTTTCTTAAAAGTACAGTGGGAAACCAAACCATTGAAGTTCACAGAAGGAAGACCAGAAAATGAATAATCACAAACATCAAAAGGCCAAAAGCAAACAGCAACATTTGAAAACTCCTGCTCATAGTATAAATTGCATTGATAACCAATACCACAAAATTTAAATCAAAAGAGATTTTCTTAACTAACCAAATCCATATCAAAAGATACTACTACAAATCGTTCCATCCCATATAAATTCCTCTCACCACTTTGACCGACGAGGAAGTCCGTATTGCTGGGCACTTCATGACGTGTAGCACCAAATGTCAATGTCAAAATGTAGTATTTAAACAGGGCAGCCCATGCATAATCGTCCTCTCCTTTTCATGCCCAAAAAACCCTTGCAAAATCTCCACAATTCCTCCACTTTACACTTAAAAACACACTCTCTCAGTTCCAACACTAACAAGACACAAACTGCTACCTTTACACGGTGAAAAACCAAGAAATGCTAAATCACGTTAAAACAATTCCACATAAAACCCTAGTTCGATCAAGTTTAACACGAAGTAAGTTAAAATACATCCACAATTTAAATTAAATCAAGCCAAAAACTCAAAAACCTCCAAAAACTCTTCTTTTTCTGAGGAAAGTTCGGAATCCAAACCTGCAGAGATCGTCCAGGAGTTCTTGAGAAGGAAGGCCGTCTTTCGATGTAGCACTAGAAGATCGCCGGAGCGTCGACATGGATCAATGAAATTCTTTTTCTTCTTTTTTCAATTTTTATATACTATCTAAATATTCAAGAAGATCAAAATTGAAAGTGAAATCGAAGCACTTCTTCTTTTTAGGGCAAAAGTAGTAATAATAGTAGTAATAAAGCGTGAAACGGAGGATAATGAGAGAGATTGTGATGATTAGGGTTTGTTGAGTGAAAATGAAAAGGGACTCCACATGATGATGATGATATTTTAGGGTTTTCTTTCTCTCCAATATGATCATCCCTTTTCATTCAGGATTTTGCTGTGTGTGATTACTGAAGCTTTAATGGAAGGTCTACAGGCGGGTTGGCCCGGATCCGGGTTTTACATGGGGATCATTTGCTTTTTGTCTTATTTGGATGGAAAATAAAATGGATCATTTTCCTTTTTCTTTTTTTTTTTCCTTTGCCAAAATCATTTTCCTAATCGGCAACAAAGACCGGATCACTGAAATGGATATTCCCGCGGGCGAAAATGCAATATCATTCGTTTTTTCAAAGGCCCCGCATGACTCCTTTTTTGCTTTGCTAATTTTTGGTACTAGTTGGCGTATGACTCTTCATCTTTTTTGTGAATAGGAAATGAGATCATTTATGAGTTTTATCATGGCCGGAAATAAACCAAACCGTTTATGAGACACTGCGCTTAGTTGGATTTAAGTTATACTAATCTCAAGCGTGCTTGGATTAAAAATAAAACTCTTTTATGTAAATAACAGGGTTAGAAAAATAATAGGGTTAGGAAAAACATTATGAACCGTAAACCAAATAAAAAATTAATTTTTTTTTCAAATCATTTGGTTTACAGTTTTGTTCGATTATATATAAATGGTTCATTATTCCGTTTAAAAAAGTGAACCGAATCGAACTGTTTAAAACCGAACCATTTAATTAAATAAAAAAATCCATGCAATAATTTTATACTTTTTTTATTTTTTTCTATTGATCTTCATAAATTTCATCAAATTTCTCTATATCTTATTATTTTTTATTATAATTTTGTATCAATTATTAAGATTAAATTAAATAAATTGCATTTAAAATTTTATATTTATTGAAGATAAAAATATTTAATAAAAATCTAATATAAACAATTTGAACTGTAGATCGAACCAAACCATATGATTAGGTTCAACTTCTAAAAAAAAAAAAACGAACCATTATATTAGATTTGGTTCAGTAAAAAGAAACAAATTGTACCGAACTGAACCAAACCACGTCCATCCTTAATAAATGAGTCTAACTCAAACTCATATTTAAGCTCAAGAGCCAACTTATAAGCAGGCTCATTTACATTATTAACGAGTCAGCTTGTAAACCTAATATATTATATTAAAAATCGTAATGCATGAATATGTATAATATATGAATATAAGAACAAAGATAATATAATTTTAAAAATTATCAAAAAAGGTATATTTTAAAAATTATGAATTAATTTTGAGCATTAATTTAACCTTAAGCCTAAACTTGGCTTGTTTATTAAAATAAGCATAAGTTCAAGTAAACAAGATTAGGTTCATTTATTTAAATAAGTCAAGTTTGAGTTTCATAATTCTTAACGAACTTGAGCTAGAGCTTATAATTTTTAGGTTATGTAAAAGCTTGGCAAGGCTTAAGTTCAATAATTTTTAAACAAACCAAGTTTAAATCTTCAAAAACTCAACTCAACTTAGCTCATTTGCAATCCTAAGTTACTTTTTTTTTTATTGATAAAATACAGATATTTCATTTCATAGAACATAAAAGCTTACATTATCATTGTTGAAAAAAAAAAAATATATCATGCATAGGGCCTTATGTACACAAATTACCCCCTAAAACCCTAGTTTTACCTTTCACTTCAAGGTTTCAATATTTCCTTACAATCCCAAAACCCAAAAGATCCCTTACCAATGGAAATTTGACAAAACAAGGACATTCATGGCAAATTTCAAAATGTTGCTACTATTGTAAGGCCTAATTTACCATTCAATTTATAATCACGTTAACTCCTCGAGGTATTGCCTTGATTTTCCATTTCCATAACTACAATGTTTTTTCCCTATACAAATTTATAGCATGATTATTCTTTGCTTTAATATCTGTATTATTTGATAGATATGATACTGCAGTATGAGAATCCGACTTAATTTCAATGTTTAGAAAAGCCTTTTGTATACAATAGTGAATTCTCTTAAGTCCTAAATTTTATTTTGAAAATGTAAGTCTTAAACTATAAAAAATACTAAAGAAAAAAAAGAAATAGGTCTTAAAATAAAATGGAATAATAAATAAATAAGTAGGTAAAAACTTAGGTCCAAGTAGAAATTAATCGACTTACTGAATTCACAGTAAAAATGTTTTTAACAAATATGGAGTCTAAAATATTGAAACTCCTAAATAAATTAGAGTTGAGATTGCAACATGATGTAAGGTCATTTATCTTGGCTAGCCATATAAAGGTGGTGAACAAGACTAAGCTGGATCCATTGGTAGACTCGAGGTTATAATCATTCGAAAGCATAAAATAATGGTAGGATGTAAGTGATACTTTAAACAAGGATAAAGGGGCAAAAAAAGCCTATGATTAAGCAATAGATCACACTAAGTAGATGGATAGCCAAATTAATGCAACATAGTATTCTCTTTCGATGGTAACATTTGTAACAGATGCTTTAAGCCACATCAAGAATAAAGTTGTAAGTAAACAACAAGGGTATACTCTTCTAATGGACCACTAAGGTCATGTTAGTAAGAAATTCATAAACTGATAATATTGTCATTATTCTATTATACATGTAAGCAAAAGGGTAAAGGAAGTTCATGCTTAAAGAGAGTTACTCGACAAACAACATAGGAATAAATGGGTAAGTAAGTTAGTAAAGGCCAACAATTGAGGACTCAATTTAAAGTGTAGTCCATACACCAACAAGACACTCTTGATACAAATACTACTATAAGTATGTATGCGGTCCTTTTACATAGTGTTTATATCATTTTGATGATTGATGCAACTTATCCATGTGTTTTGGAAATACGCATTGATGATGGCTTACATTAGTTAGAGGCTTAGTACTAAATTGACTCTATAGAAATGCTAATATAGAACTAAAATCTGTATAACTTAATAACATCACTATTGATCTCCCATCGAGATATACTAGGGTTTAAATCCCTTATCCTCCATAGGCAATCACACAAAAAAAAATAACTAAAAAGGAAGGAAATTCTAATATAAAGTTTTAAGTGAGAAGTTAACTTATAAATTATTAATGTAATATTATTGACGATCCCCAAATTAGAGGTGCTGATTGGAAAGTATATACTAGTTAAGAATTTAAGAGGAAGCCTTTCTATGGTTATAGGAGACTTGATTTAACTAAGGAAAACCTTTAAATTAAGGATTTAGATAGATGTGGGCAAAAGGAGTTCAAGCAATTAAAGTTTTTAGGAAATGTATGTTTATATGGAATGGTTAAGCTATTGATAAATTGATTTAAACCATTAATAAATAAATTATGAAAATTCTATTAGAGTGGTGCGATAAAAGACATGGATGATAATGATCAAATTAATTTATGAAGATATGGTAAAAAAAAATATTATGTATTGATCACTATAAAAAGAATAGGGACGAAAGACAAAGTTAAATGAAATAGAGAATGAATGAATCACTTAATACATCGTTAAGGCACTTGAGGAGTTAAGTAATATTTGATGAGCTTTGAAGATCAGAATAGACTAAATTGAAGATGATAAATAGAATGTCTAAGTTGAAATCAAGAGAATGATATCGAATCTTTATGGACAAAAATTAAAGAAAAAGGTCCTAAAACCTTAGTCTAGATGGGAAACTGAGAATACAACCCATACTATTGGAGAAAGGAGAATTTTCATTATATAAAAAAATTTATGGAAGAGGATGGATAGAAGGACGTGGACATTAATAGGTTAAGTGATAAGGTATCTTGAAATAAAAAAAAAAAGACTATTTAAAAGCTTAAAGGTATGAGATAAGTGTGCTCAATGTTCTTGTGAAGAAAATTTCCAAAACAAAATTTATTTAGAGAGTGAATAAATTACCTTACAAAATCATCTAAAGTTAAGAACAAACTAGTAATTCTACTTGTAACCTCTTTCTATATAAATGAAATCGACACAAAAATCTTAGAGAATTATTGAAAACTCAAGTGCCAACCACTCTCTCCATCTCTCCCCCTAATTTTGAGCATTTTTTAGCTGATTTTAAGAAAACCAATAAAATAGTGAAGGATTTGTTGGTGGTGTCTACAAAATGGTATGATAAATAGGTTTCCACATAAAAATTATTAAACTACTTAAGTTAGTTTATCTTTGAGCCATTTCCAACTCATTAGATATTATTTGAGGAAAAGTTAAATGAAAAAAATGAGTATTGCAAAAGGGGATTGCAATCACCAAATTTTCATTAGATTTTGTCATCCTTACTATAAGGTAAGCGATAGAAATTCATTAAACTTTATTAATCATAAGGAAAACAATGAAAAAAATCCTTTAAATATATAATTTTACAATTGGAGAAGTATGTAAAGTTGGAAATTGTAAGCCCTAAAGTTAAGCTAAATGACTGTAGGATTAAACTTAGAACACAAGGTTTAGGACGATCGGTTAAAGGATCCGTTCAAACCCAAATTATAAACTATTGATAGAAAAATTAGTAAAATTGACCTCGTAAACTTGAATTTAAGAAAATAAGTAATAAAATAAAAGACTATAAAATTTTTAAATTTTAAGTATAATAATTGTTAATTATCGAAAAGACGAAAATTGTAATCTAATAACCGATAAATTACTAGAGATAGATTATATATATACTAAAAATCATAGAACGACCTAGATAATAATTAGGAATGCTCACATGTACCCCACGTGTATTTACATGTAGGTAAAAATACGCGAAATCACTTAAATTGGCCAAAAACTTAGTAAATAATTAAAGAAAATTATTAATTAATTGAAAAAAATAGAAAAAAATTAAAGGGATAGGGAATGATGAAAATCTGGTCGTAGCAAGTCCGGAGATGAAGAAGAAAAATTATCCAATTAGAATGAAGCAACACAAAAGCTAAAAATCAAGGGAATCGGGTAATGTCATGTCTAATTTAATGCATATTAATTACCAAAAACTTCTATAAATAGAGAAAAAATTCAAAGAACTCCTTTGGACAGTTAGGAATTAGAGAAAAATAGAGAGCTTCGAAAATTCAAGAGAAAACCAGAAAAAAAGAAAAAGAAAAGGAAAGGAAAACTGTGCAATTAGGGCTAGTGAACCAAACCTACACACCACCACCACCATCTGGGACCGAGCCACCACCCCACTTCAGATCCATCGCCTGGACCGGCCAACACACCTGGACCGGCCAACACACCTGGACCGGTGTTGGAAGGCCATAAGCCATCGGATCGGGTGACTCTCTAATTTGTTCCAATTTTGTATAATTACTTAAAATTAGTTATTTTGTCAAGAAAATTATGAAACTTGTTATTCTAAGGTTTTATTGTATGTAGATTTAGGAAAAAATAGTGATTTAGTTTAATCACATCTGAAAATATAGAGCTCTTAACAAATTAAGTAAAACCGAGCATGATTAGAATTAGAAATAAATAGGCTTAGGAGTGTAGTTTGGAGCTCAAAATTTTTCTGTAGAATGCTTAAGGGATATAGAACAGTGCTATGAAGCCATTTTTTTTAAATTTATTTTCGAAATTTTTAAGTGAATTTTTATCCCTAAAATGATGGAAAAATTAGGTAATTTTAGGTTAATTAGGTGATTAAGACACTAATTACTTAATTAGATAGTAATTAGATGTTTAGAAATGTTAATCTATGATGTGGAAACCTAATCTTAGCCTTTGGAGTGTTAAGTATAAGTAACGAAGGCATTATGTGCTAATTATAGAAAATTATGAATATTATAAAAAAATTAGGTTTAATTAGATAATATAATAATAGAAATCAGAATATAATAAATCTGAAATAAAATTTAATTTTAAGTAATTGTATAAAAAATTGTAAGATTTTCTCACATCGAGAATAAATCAGGTACTCCAATCAGGATTATCATGTACCGAATAGTTTATAATATTAAATTAAGACCCAATAGGATATTAGAATACTTAAGCTTAATGTGATTAATTTCGCATTAGGATTCAAGCATATTTAAGAATTTAGAATCAAAACTAGAATCTAATTTAGAAACCGAACCCCGAAATAGGGTAGAATGAATCATTAGTAAATAATAGTTATACATGGAAAAAAAAAGCTAAATCATAACTTAGAATGTGAATAATTAAAGTATAAGAACTAAAAAAAGACCTATTTGTATTATAGAATATCTAGAGACAAATCGGCTTGTAATCGAGTGATTGGGCGACTGGGAGACTCCAAGTAAGTTGGGTTATTACTTACTGTATTAGAGTGCTATTTTATGGTACTCAGAGACTTAGGATTGTATATGGTTGTGATTGTAAGTAGTTTACACATGTGTTTAATGTATCTGAATGCGTGTTGAATTTGTGATATGAGTGATTTTGTGATTGATTGAATTGATGTGAAATTGTTTGAACACCCTAAATGAAATTTAATCTTATTCCACTCTAATAACCAAAAATTTCATGCATTGCAACCCGTTAGGGGATCATAGGATTCTCCAACCAAATACCAACCCCTTCGAAAGGAATAGCACAGGATTACAAAATGGTCCCTTCTTCATCCTTAGTCGAACTAAGTGACAGGAGAGGAGATCGCGGCGAGGGTGAAGTCAATGTTCGAAGGTAGTCGCGGAAGGAGCAAGGTCTCCATTACACAAGCCTGGGTTTGGTTATGAGCTGCTGCATAACATGAAAACTCCTCAACCAGGATTAGAGCGGGTGAAATTTCTTTGATTTCGTGACAGATCGGATTACGTTATGCAATGACACTTGATTGTTGCATTGCATTAAAATAATTACTTGATAATCTTGTTTGTATTTGTATAATCTCATGAGTCTCCAATTCAACTTACTAAGCTGTAGTTGCTCATAACCCTATAGATCCTTTTGCAGGTTCTAATCTATGAATACTTCAAGTATTATGTCACCTTACAATTATCCAGAGGTTAGTTTTTTTGAAGCCAGGGGTGTGAGGATCAATTTACTTTGTAGTAATGTGTAGCGAGAATGTCTTTTGTAGTTTGAGGATGAAAGGTTGATAATTATTATGTAAATTAGTGACTGTTGTGTATATGTAGAATTTCCTGGAAAGTTCTATGGACTTTACATATAATTATATATGTTTATTAAAAATTTGTGAAATTTACCATAATTGTAGTTAAACATTTAATTGCACTGTTTACTTCAAATCGAGGGTCGTCGACGCCTTGTGTAAATTATGTCTATGGTAGGCACTGTAAGACTAGTTACTATCATAGAATGGTTTATACGGCAGGACTGTTACGACTCTGTGACTTCGGGACGTAACAGAAATTTGATCATAAATACTCACAAACTTATGAGCATGAAATGTCAAAGGAGAATTTAGAAGCTAAGCTAATAACAAAATTTTCTAGAAACTATTCAAATATGAATGAACTAATGAATTAGGGAATCTATAAGTTTAAGATATATTATTTAACTATATGATTATAATGGAAAATAAAATACTCAAGATTGTTTAGTCAATAATAAATTTGACAAACTTAGGATCAATTAGAATTTGAATAAGGATTTTACTAATAGAAACTCAATCAAGGATACTCTAAGTTGAATTTCTAAGTTGGAAAATTGAATAGGATGTAAACTAAGAAAAAGTTTATATGAATTAGGTTGAATATATATCACAATCAATCAGTGACTTGAATTTATATCTAAGGTGTTTTCATAATAAAGTTGTATTTTATTATGGATTTTCAATTAAAATATACAAGAAAATAAATATAGAGATGGACAAAAAATCAAGATTGAACATTATGTACCAATCTTGATAAACTAGATTTGATTAATTTAGAGATTACTATAACTTGTAGTAAAAGAAATAATTTGGTTCCAAAGAATTAATATGATGTATGAATGTCAAAGAATGTTCTTCATCACAATCAAAATATTATAATAATTTAAGAGAAATTCATCTCATAAATCAAATCACAAAAGCAATTTAATTGTACCTCAAGCTTAATTCTAAGTATACCTACATGATCTTCAAATGTGATTCTAACCTCAACAAACCTTAATGAGGACATTGTAAATTAAACAAGATAGACAAGATAAATTTGTAACATAAGGTTTGCTAACAAGTTGGTATTTTGATGGAAAGTTATACCATTCAAACGGCTTTCATAAATAGGATATCATTTGGATGGCATTGCCTATTAGATTTGCCATTCAAATAGCATTGCATAATATATTTGTCATTGGAATATCAACCTATGCTATTCAAATGGTATTCATCAAAACTTAACTTCCATCCTTTAAATAAATTGTAAAGCTACAAAATCAAATTTGAATACCTCTTCTTAATTTACCTACCTCTCAAATGATGAATTGGACAACCGTCCTATCATCTCCTTTCTCAAAAATGATTTGACCTTAAATCTCATAATGAAACTACTCTAACTTAACCAAAATTAAATACTAACCCATAAAATCTAAAGATCTTCTTTCAACACCAACCATGCCACACAACTATTCACATAAACAACCTAATCTCCATGCACTCATTATGTACCCAATCAATCGGACTCATTGATACTCAAGGATCATGGTATAACTGTAATGGTATAACACGGTGTACTTATTCGATGGCATGTAGTGTCTTCGCTTGTTGTGGATAAATCATACGAGTAGATATTATTAGGTTTATACTCTAATTTTCACCTTATGTTGACAAACTCATGAGCTAATTCTTCTAGATTTCCTACTTATGCAGTCTACTTATCAACTACTACTTCCTAATCTCTATACTAATCACTTGCTCCTAAGCTTCAATAGTTTTAAATTCGACTCCTGTAAAACCTAAATAGTTTCACCGATGCCAAAATTTTCATAACAATCTATATCAACTATAAGCTTTAAAGTCTATAAAATTGGACTTCTCACTATCAATCTCTACATCTGTTATATTACTTTCAAGTATACAGTCATGTTTTTCTTCTTCAATCTCCACCATGTTCACTAACCTTATTATCTTCTCTTGCTTCTCTGCTATTGGTGTTGAAAGTTTTAGCAGCAGTTTCATGAATTATGTTGGCTTTCTTCCCAATTATTATCGCACCCCAAAAGGATATCCTTATCATAAAAGTTCACCATATGTGCTTTAAAACCTAATAGTAATACTCTTCTACTCTTAAGCTTAAAAGATATATATATACTAGGCATTTCTTACCATAAGTTACATTAAAGGAGAATTAGTTTTATATAGTAGATTAAAAGAAATACCATATGGTAATAATATCAAAATTTTGGTATAAAGGTTTTACAGACCAACATAAAATTTCAAATAAGATTTTACCATATGATCAATAATCTATACAACAATTGAATTTCTAAACCTTACTACCCTCATCTTCTTTTCTCCTAGTTTATTACCATGGCACTAACAAAGTTTATCACAACTCATAAGAACTCACATAAGGTATTCTAAAATCTGCATCTGCTACTTAGAAATGAACATTAAATAGTCCTTGCAAACTATGGAAACTATCGGTGATAGACTACCAACCTCAAGACCTCTCACTTGAGCTCACCTCAAGAGCTTGCAAGGTCTTATAAGAAGGATACAATCTTCTCAGCTTGGCTAGGACAAGCTCCAATATCAAGAAAGCTTGCTACTGAACTCCTTACGAGCTCAACTAGAATGTAACCTCCTCTATTCTATTACTAGCATAGATGCGGAGCTCATAATTCCTTCCGGCAGAACTAACCTACCTAATGCCGAGGTCCTCAGCCCTAACCTCCAAGCCCTTCTCTACCAACTTGTTCCTACATCTAAATAGCTTGGCTCAAGTACTTCACTGCCTCCACGTACAAATGTAATAACAGTGTACCATCAATCATAACTTTTGTAATATTTATATTATATTCTCTTTTCGTCCTTTGTCACATTTACCCCTTTTAGTTTGTATTAAGAATCTTTATTTCCGTATTACCCTTTTTGTAATTTGTATCATTGTCTTGTTGCCTGAGAGACTTACTATAAATAATCTCTTATCATTATAGCCAAAATCATCTTATTTTTTTTACTACTAATGAATATTCCCTTATGTTCTTGCGAGAAACCCTATATGACTACATATCTTACATTTTTATCTAATTTTATTAGTAACTTAAGGTTAGTAGTAGGTGGATCTTAATTCTTTACTTGTACATAATATCAAATAGAAGCTAATTTGTGTAGTGTTCATCGGTATGTCATATTCATCAAGCAACTTCATGAAGTTACTGGAATGTCAGACCAATTTGTTTCATGCTTTCTTTGATAGTTCAAAGGACCCAATCTACATCCTCACAGTAAGCCCTTATGATAACTTAGCTCTAAGGTACATTATATTATATTGCTATCAGAGCTTAAGGTTACGACCAATAGCTAAGTGCTTAAAGTGACTGGTTTATTGTTCGTAATATGCATACTCTGTTTTCTCTACTTCAAAAGAGAGAAAATTGTTTAAGTTGTTGTCCGATATAGTGTTTAGTACTGTTGTGTGGAATCTTTTGTTGAGTTATGAACTCATTGAAATTTTTTGTGAAAATGTCGAATCTTAATATATAAGGAGAGATTGTTAATATTGAGATTGATGTGCATAGTCATGGTTATATTGAACAACAAACTCCTTGAACTACAGAAAAACAGATACAGAACTTTCATTACCATTGTGACCAACTTGGCTATGTCCATATAGAGACTAGTGAAAACTTGACTACAAAAAAGAAATGTTGAGTATGGTTAAGGTGTATAAGATAAGCTAAGAAGGTAAAGAGTGGAAATCTTAGCTCTTGATGCTATGAATGCACCACTAACTTAACTACACTAAGTTGAAGGACTCATATGATAAAGAATTAATTTAGAAGAAGTTGAAGAAGATGAGAAAGAAGAGCAGTTTCCTGAGTATGACGAGCGAGAGCTTCAAGCTCATTTAGGGACTAAGAACATTAAAGTCCAAGTTCCAAGCTTCTTTAGAACAGAAAGTGCATATGATTATATGGATTGGGAAGAGAAGGTAGAGAAAATTTTTTACTTCTATGACTATGAGGATGCTGTCTGAATTGGAGTTGCTCCTTTAAAGTTTTCTAAATATGCAACAATTTGGTGGAATAAATTACAAACTACGTGTCAGCAAGCACAACATGAGATTCGAACTTGGAATGCAATGAAGCAAGTCTTAAGAAATAGATTTGTCTTTGAATACTATGAGCAAGACACTTTCAGACAGCTTTAAAAGCTCAAGCAAAGCAACTAATTTGTAGATGAGTATGTTCGTGAATTTTAGTTGTTGATAAGTCGATGTGATGTTGAGCCAAAAGCGCAAACCATCATGAGATTCATATCTGGTTTGTGACTTGAGATAAAAAAGGTAGTGAAAGTACAAAAGATAGGAACATTAGACAAGATGATAGCTGAGCTCAACTTAACTGACATGGTATGCAAAGTCGGCTTGGATATGGCCAGGCTTCTTATAATTCTAAGGTGGATCGACGTGGTCAAGCTCTAAGTCGACATGATGATGGTCAAGGTAAAGCTACGGCTGAAGAGTCTGAGGTTAAGAAAGACTAAGGTTAGAGCTCAGGATGGAAGACTAAAGAAATCAAATGTTTCAAATGCTTTAGCTTTGGACATATGGCTAACCAATGTCTGAATCGACATATGATGACCATAAAGGGTGAGACCCCACAAATTGAGGTAGTGGGTGTAAGTGAAGGAGAAGAAAAGGTAGATGTTGGGCATTTATGGGAAGAATTCTAAAAAGACCCTATTACCTTGACTTGACTTGAATTTGAGGAGTATTGTATGGCTATCAGAAGGACCCTTAGTACCTTTGTTATTGATGAGAATGAACAGAGAGAGAATCTCTTCCACATTAACTGTCACATAAATGGCAATCTATGTACCTTAATTATTGATAAAGGAAGCTATACTAATGTAGTCGCATAAGGAGTGGTGAAGGCCTTGAAGTTACCGGCATGTTCTCACCCTCGACCTTACAAGATCTATTGGCTTAATGAGAAAGGTGAACTTCAAACTTTTAGTTACTAAACTGGTAAAGTTATTAATCTCCACTGGAGACAAATATAAAGACGAGATGCTATGCGACATCCTACCAATGTATGCCTCACACATACTTCTCAGGCAACCTTAGTTATTTGACTTAAGAGTACCCCACGATAGATATAGGAACACTTACATGTTATAGAAGGATGGCAAGAAAGTAGTGCTGAGCCTTATGAGTCCTAAAGAAGTTCATGAATCCTAAGTTAAAATCTCTAAGTCCTTATAGAAGAAGTCTTTGGTGATCTTCCGAGCTCGATTCTTTAAGAAAGTTAAGATAAAAAGTGTATCTTCTTGCTGGTAAGAAGACCACTTGAGTTGAAGGAGGACAGAGCTTTACCAATTAACATGTAAGCCTTGCTCCGAAAATATGCAAACATATTTCCTAACATGCTACCAATAGGGTTACCCCCACTTAGAGGTATCGACTACTATATCAACCTTTAGCTTAAAGCAACTCTGCTAGATAGACCTACCTATAGGCTCAATCCCGAGCAAGCAGCTAAGCTCAAGAAGCAAGTTAATGAGCTAATTGTGTACTATAGATTAACATAGAAAACTAAATCAAACCTAAGTCAACAGCCTAGGACCCGCATAACTAACCAGAAGAGGTTGGAGCAAGACCTAAAGTTCAAGAAAGGTGTATGTCATCTAATATGAGGAAGGTAGAGAAGACAACATAGTTGCAGGTACAAGTCCTAAACCTTATGACTTTTAGATACCTTTACATGATCATATTTTATATGTTTACTTGAATCTTATACCTTAAGATAATGATATAATTATGATTATTATTTTAGGATTGGTTTACCTATACATTGTTTGATATGGGAGTAACGCATTCATATGTATCCAAGGACTATATTAATACAAATAGACTCCCAATAAAGACTTTAAGGTATGATCTAATAGTAATGACTGCATCTAGAGGAGAATAAGTTGTGTAATAGAAGTTGAAAGGAGGACATGTGTGCATAGATCTTTATAAAATGCTTGCGAAATTAGTAGCATTGGATATGAAAGGATTCAATGCTATATTGGGGATGGATTGGCTAATTGAACATTGGGCAAATGTGGATTGTAAAGGAAAGATGGTGGTATTCAAAAAGCTTGGTGGAGAGGAATTTTGTTTTAAAGGAAGCTTTACAAAGATAACCCCTTGAATAGTCTTAGCGAGTGAACCCTAGAAGTTGGTAAGAAATGGTAACATAGGATTTCTAGCTTCAATACTAGATACCTAAGTTCAAGAAGTGAGATTAAAAGATGTACCAATAGTGTTTAAATATCCCAAGGTATTTCTTAAGGATTTGCCTAGACTACCACTAGATAAGGAGATCAAATTTACCATAGATCTTATATCAGGTACTGTAATTATCTCTAAGATACCTTATCAAATGGCTCTCACTGAATTGGTGGAATTAACGAAGCAACTACAAGAGCTACTACACAAGGGATTTATAAGGCTAAGTGCATCACCATGGGGTATACCGATACTATTTGTTATAAATAAAGATGGAAGTCTTAAGTTACATATAGATTATTAAGAATTGAACAAAGTGACAATGAAGAACAAATACGCACTTCCAACAATTGATGATCTATTTGATTAGCTGAAGGTATCCATAGCATTATCAAAAATATATTTACAATCCAATTACCATCAGTTGAAAATTAAGGAAGAGGATGTACCAAGACTACCTTTAGGACTAGTTATAGGCATTACGAATTTTTAGTAATGCTGTTTAGGTTAACAAATGCTCCTACTACATTCATAAACATGATGAACCATTTCTTTAAAAAGTACCTAGATGATTTCGTAGTTGTGTTTATGAATGATGTCTTAATATACTCAAAGAGTAAGGAGGAACATGTAAAACACTTAAAGATTGTGCTTCAAACTCTTAAGGACAACCAACTCTATGCAAATCTAAAGAAGTATGAGTTTTGGTTAGATCAAGAAAGTTTTCTTTGACATATAGTATTTGATGCAAGAATAGCAGTTGACCCTGCAAAAGTAAAATCGGTAATAGAATGGATAGGTCCAAATATTGTAATAGAAACGAGGAGTTTCTAAGGAATAGCTAGTTATTATAAGAGATTTGTACAAGACTTCTCTAAAATAACAATGCCATTGATCCAATTAACACAAAAAGGTGTTAGATTTGAATGGAATGATAAGTGTGAAGAGAGCTTATAGGAGCTTAAGAGAAGATTGGTAACCACTCCAGTATTAATAGTATTGGACGGATCTAGAGAGTATGTGATTTATTGTGATGGTTCTAGAAGTGGATTGAGATGCGTGTTAATGCAAAATGATAAGGTGATTGCCTATGCTTCGAGACAACTTATCATATGAACAAAACTACCCTACTCATGATTTAGAGCTCGCAACTATAATATTTGCTTTAAAAATTTGGAGGCATTACCTATATGGGGAGAAATGTAAGGTATATACTAATCACAAAAGTTTAAAGTATATCTTTACACAAAAGGAATTGAATTTGAAACAAAAGTGATGGTTAGAATTATTGAAGGATTATGATCTTACAATTTATTATTACCTTAGGAAAGCTAGTACAATGGCCGATGTATTAAGTAGGAAGAAGTTTGGTAGTGTCGCTACATGTAAGTCTCGCAATCAAGTGTTTGGGGCTCGATCTAAAAAATTTAGGACGATTAAGTAGGTTGTCTGATTAAATCCAAATTTTACAATGAAGCTAGATATATTAGTAAAAGTGATCTTGTGATTTTGGATCTAGGAAAATAAATAATAAAATAATAAAAAATATATAATATTAAATTATATGTATATTACCTATTATTTATCGAAAACGTGTAAAATGAGTTCCAATATCTAACGAATCGATAGAGATAAATTATATCTATACTAAAAATCATAAAACAAAATAAATAATATTTATAAGTATTTAATTGTACTATATATGTATTTATGTGTAAGTAAAAATACATGAAATTACTTAAAATACTTGAAATATATCATAATAATGCTAAATAATTAAGGAAAATTTATTAAATTAAAGAAAAATCAAGAAAAATGTGGAAAAGTGAAGAAATGTCCAAATCTTGGTCATGGAATGCTGGGAAGTAAGGATAAAAAATCAACCAATAGAATCTATCCAAATAGAAAGTGAAAAAGAAGAGGATAAGGGACAAATATCATGAGAAAAATTAAAGAAAAAAAAAAACTAACCAACACTATAAATTAAGACACTCTCTTTTAGAATTCATTTGAACATTTAGGAGTTTATAAAAATTAGTAAGAGACCAAAAAGAGAGAAGTAAGGATTTTTACAAAAATAGTGTATAATTAGGGCATATAAGGAAAAAACACACTTAACGACTACCTGGAGAGAGACAACCATCACTACCTGACAGCGAATCCACTCCTAGCAGTGCCAATATGGGTGTAGCAATCGTTGGTGGCTGAAGCCCTTCAATCGGTAAGTTACAATTTCTCTTCAAAAATTATTTAATTTAGTAAAAACATCGAATATGCATGAAAAAATATGAAATTGGTATTCTAAAATACTTTTGCATGTCGATTTATAGAAAAATTATCAATTTGATAAAATTAGGTCTCAGAATATACTACTCTTAAGAAATCACTAAATCCAAGTTAGTTTTCGATTTCAATTTAAATAACCTTAATGATGTAATTTTGACCTCAAATTTTTTTTGTAGACTATTTAAGATATATATATATATATAACGATGTTATAAAGAGTTTTTTTTTTGAGATTTTTTTTTTAATTTTAGGCCCTAAAATCATATATATAAGACTATTTGGACTTCATTTTGTAATTTAATATTAATTTGATGAAAATTCTGATTTAGTAGGCAATTAGATATCTTTGGATGATAGTTGTTGATGTAGGATGGTATTTGTGGGATTTGAAGTGTTTGTTGTATGTATTATGCATAACATGTAATAAATAATAGGTAAAAAGGGCATATTTAAGTTAATCTTGTGATTTAGGATTAAATTGGTACAAATCCTAATTTGGGATGTATTTAGACATTTTAGGATGTTAGTTGGTGATGAAAAATGATAGTGGAAGTGTTAGGAATGTTAGATGTGCATATTAAGTAAATATTTAGTAATAATGGGTAATATATTAATATAGAAAATTAGATGAATAAAATAAATTAGGTTAAAACTGATAATATTATAATATTAGGAACATGATATAAATTTGATTTGAATGTGAATTTACGAAATTATATGAAAAATGTAGATTATTATCACATCGAGAGCTAATTCGGTAGTTAAATTAGGAATTGGGTGTACCATATAAACTGGAATACTAGTTAGAGGCTAAATACAAGATTTAAGATATCTAAGTGTAATGTGATTAATTCACATAATGATTCGGAATCGGTTCTTAAAGTTCGTGTATAAGACGTGTAATTAGAAACTAAATCAGAATCCAATTTAGAAACTGATTCGGAAATTGAATTAGAACCTAGCCTAAATTAAGAATAATTGTAAGAGACTTAAAAACCTAAATAATTAGGCCGATATAAGATAGTTATAAGAGTATTAAAACAATATTTGTATTATAGAGATTACTGGCAATAGCCTGTGTGAGTCGCACCTTGAGTAAGTAAAATGGGAAGTTCAAGTAAGTTGAGATTAATATATTACTATATTCAGAGTACTATTTCAAAGTGCTCATAGGCTTAAGGTTATACTTATTTGTGCCTGTAGATAATTTGATTGTGTGCATGCCTGTAGTTACATGTTCTTAATTATACAGTATACTATTGGCTTGGTGTATTGGTTTACAATTATTATGTATTATGTGATATGGATTAATCACCTTAACTATACTTAATAATATATGGCTTGTAAAATTAACTGAATAAGCATTTCAACTTATTATGGGAAACATTTATGATTTTTCGGCTAAATACTAACCCATTCAAAAGAGATAGCGTTAGATAGCATAATTGGTCCCTTTTTCATCCTTAATTGAACTAAGTAACAGTAGAAAAGGTTACGGTAAAAGTGAATTCAATAGTTCAAAGGTAATCACGAGAGAAATGGTGTCTCCATTGCATAAGCTTGGGTTTGGTCGTGAGCTATTGAAATCTGTGCTAAACTTCTTAACCCGGATTAAAGCTAATGCAATTTCTCTAATCTCACGACAGATCAGATAATATCGTATAATGGCATTTACTTATTACGTTGCATTAAAATAATTGGTTGATAACCCAGTTTATGCATGATATAACGTCTTATGTCTCCTTCCTAACTTATTAAGTGGTTAGTTGCTCATATTCCTATAGATGTTGATGCAGGTGCTAGCTAGGAAGTAGCCTTATAATTATCTTGAAGCTAACAATTACTAAATCCTGAGAAGTAGGGATATAAAACTGAGGATCAGTTAAACTCTCAAGTTTAGATTTTATCTTTAAACCTTTTAGTATCAATTTATGTATTACTTAAGTAAATTATGATTAGGCTACTAAATCTTGTAAACATACTTAGGTTATTTTAGTACAAATATGTATCTTTTATAATTTCATAAGTAAATAATATATTTAATTTATAAATTATTTGCTTCAAAGCATGTTAGTCATTGACGTCTTGTGTAAATCAGGTCTAAGATAGCGACTATAAGATCAGCTTCTATCTTCGAATGATTTGTATGGTAGAATTGTTACGACTCTATCGCTTTGAGGTGTGACACTACACTCATTATAGATTAACAATAATTAATTGAAGAGATGGAGAAATTGAGCTTGGAAGTTGTAACAAGAAAAGAAAGTAATATATTGGCTAATCTAAGGGTGGAACCTACATTGCTTAAGAACATTAAGGAAGCTTAGATGGGAGATGTAGCTATAAAAGATAAAAAATGATATTAAGCAACACCCTAATTTTAAAATTGATGATCTGGGAATGTTAAGGTTTAAAGAAAGGCTTTGTGTACCAAAGGATTCGAAAGTTAAAAAGGTGAGTTTGGATGAAGCATATAGTGCAAGATATTCCCTACACCTGGGAAATAATAAGGTGTACAAGGACTTAAAGTAGAAATTTTGGTGGACAGGAATGAAAGAAGATGTAGTACAGTATATATCACATTGTGTGACCTACTAAAAGGTAAAGGCTAAACATCAAAGACCGAGAGGAATGTTATAACCTTTACCTATACCCGAATGAAAGTGGGAACATATAACATTGGATTTTGTAAGTAGTTTACTAAGGATAAGGAGAAAACATGATATGATATGAGCTATAATAGATAAGGTCATGAAATCAGTGCATTTCCTAGTCGTAAGGCAAACGGCAACTTTCTCTCAACTAGTGGAAGTTTATGTCAAAGAGATAGTTCATTTGCACAATGTTCCAGTATCGATAATATCTGATCTAATTCTCGTTTTATGTCTCGATTTTGTAATCCTTACAAATAGAAATGGGAACCAAGTTGAACTTTAGTACTGCTTAACATCCCTAAAGTGATGGGCAATCTATCTGAACTTTAAAGGATATACTAAGGGCATGTGTGATGGATTTTGGAGGTAGTTGGAATTACCCTTTGTCATTAGTAGAATTCGCTTATAATAACAACTATTATAGTACCATGTAGATGGCTTTATATGGAGCATTGTATGAATAGAAATGTAGGAATAATTGTGCCACCCTTTAGGGCAATAAATGCACCCAAATTGCCCTGGTTTATTAGGTTGAAGTAAGGAACAAACAAGTCATTGGACCATCAATATTACAAGATCTAAGGGGAAGGTATAAACAATAAGTGAACAAATACAAATTGTTAAAGTCGATAGAAAAGTTATGTAGATGTTAGAAGAAAGCCGTTAGAATTCTAAGTAGGCAATTAGGTTTTTTTTTTTTTGAAGAAATCACTATTAAAGGGTGTAACGCGATTTGATATTAAAGAAAAGTTAAGTCATCAATATGTTAGACCATATCAAATTAAGAACAGGATTTGAAAAGTTGTCTATGAACTTAAATTACTTAATAAGATGGCAAGAATTCATAACGTATTTCATGTCTCAACTTTGAGGAAATTTGTAGGTCATCCCATAACTATATTGGATGTACCTCCAGTGGAGTTCAAAGAAAACCTTACATATGTAGAGCATCTAGCTCATACTTTAGATATAAAAGTTCAGATATTGAGGAACCGAGGCATTAAGTATGTGAAAGTCTTGTGGCTTCGACACATCACTAAGGAAGCAACATAGGAATCTATTTAGTCGATGAGAGCTTAGTATCCTGAACTGTTTGCACAAGGTTAATAATGTTGTTATCAATTATTCTTTTCTTAGAGTAAGGTTAGGAACCTATGTTTTTTGACTTGTAGTTAGGTTTCGAGGATGAAACTTTTTATAAGAAGAGTAGGATGAAACACTCTAGGGTTTCAATCCAATACGATAACCTTAGGTTTTAGGCCCCTAAATTTAGGGCATTGGATAATGTTATCCATTTTAGTTCAAACTTCACAATAAGGTTAGAAAAGTTGGATGAAGAATTCTAGTAGACCCAATTTCTCAAAACAAGCTATATAAAAGAATTAATTTAAGAAAAATGTCAATTTATCAACAAAGTTAATAATTATTGAAAACATGAAATTCAAGTTTTTAAATATAGTAAGATATTAGAGATAAGTTTAAAGGTATGCAAACAGGTTTTGGCTAATGAGTTAACTCATTGGGTTAGATTTTTCTAGCCCATATAAAAGTAAGCCATTTTAGCCCGGTTCATTTAACCTACAAGTTTTAGTGGACTAGCTCGTGATGGGTAAAGTTAGCCTACTTTTTATTAAAAAAAAAAAAGGGATTTGAAATGAAAGTTGCATCTAATTAAAGGTACAGGCTACATACGACACAGATGGATTAAAGGCCAATTACACACATATGTGGTACGGTTGAATAGTCATAGTGAATTCACTATACAACTTTATAGGTTACTTTCTTTTCTTTTCCTCAAACCCTAACCCTAAGTCACTCACTCTTCCTCTCCTCCATCACTTTACTCTATTCAAATTTCTAATCTAACCATTTGTCTCTCCCACAGTTCTACTCGCCAATGTCAATACGTCACTCATTCAACCTACTTGTCAACACCAATACTCTCCTCAATCCATTCATCTCGCCAATCACCATCATCTCTCCAATTGAGTATCGCCATTGTCTTACCAATGTCAGTAATTACTAATTTGTAAGCATCCCTTCCCCCCCCCCCCTTCTCTCTCTCTCTCTCTCTCTCTAGTGGAATATACCCATAATAGTTCATTTAGGTTTTGAGTAATATATGTTTTGATATCTTATTTAGTGCTTAGGTTTATTTGCTTTGAGTATGAACTACATTAACTAAGTGATTGTGATTTGATTTGGTTGTGTAGAACAAACCAACATACAAATTGTAAAGTAATTTATCTCTTTGCCAAGCTTGATAGCTTATGGTTAGCTTTTAATATTATTAATCGTAGTGGTTTGTGATTCTTCTTTCTTGGATTTTGACATACCATTACAGTATAAATCTAGAAAAAAAGCAACCCCCATGTCAAAACAAAATTACACTAACAATATCAATTTAATATTAGAGACTAAAGACATGCTTGTAATGTGGCATATGATTTTATACTATGGACGAACATGGATTGAAACAAGTGAAATAATCCAAATCCAAATTTCTTATTTGTTATCTTTGAAAAAATTTTACTACTCTCTAGTGTAGCTTAGCTTAGGAAAATCATTGAGATAAATGTATTTAGTTTCCATATTTTTAATTTTTCGCAAATTATTTTTAATTTATTAATTACATTAAAAAGTTTGTGAGTTGGCTCATTTAACCCATGGGCCAAAATGGTTTGGGTTAGGTTAGTAAAATTTTGGCCCGTTTATAAAGTAGGCTAGAATTTGTTGGCCCATTTAACCCGTGAGTCAAAGTGGGTTAGGCCGAGCTGGCCTATTTAACCTATTTGCATACCTTTAGACAAGTTATTTAACTTATAAAATTAATAATTGAAGTTTAATTCTATATGTATACATGTATTTACATATGATATGCATTATATGTATTAAATATATACATATAACAATAACAAATTATAAAAATAAGGTAAATTAATATAAAATATTCTAGAAAATAAATTGATGAGTCACCAAATGATGTCGTAGCATAGGATTAAATTAAAAACATAAGTCAATAGCCTTAAACCTAAGAAAATGATGCATAGCATATTGAATTAACAAAAAAAGACACCTAAGTTAGGAAAATGACACATGGTATGATGAGTCATCAACCCATTTAAACTCCAAATCTATAAATAGACCCTCAATATTAGATATTGGACATTTTAGCAAACCAAATTCAGATAGAAAAAATAAAGGGAAAATAAAAAAAAAAAGAAAATTAGTACAAAAATAAGATAGGATCAAGTCTAAGGCGATTCACTAGGATCGAAGCAACTTGACTTAGAGTAGCTTAGGGGTCTAAAAGTGGGTAGTAAGTCTAGCTTTTCCGATATGGCATCGTTGCTAAAGGGTGGTTGGTTCAGGTGACTCAATTTTCCATTGAAACTTGTTAAATGTTCTAAAAATACTAAATAATCTTATTTAATTATGAAATTTGGTTTTATAGTTTTATTTATGTGTAGATTAATGTAGTAATTTTATTTTAATTAAATAGTTAGTGAAAACATAGGGTACCCAAGGAATTGCCTTGTTTAGATGAAAATTAAATTAAATTTTAAAAATATTAGATGATGTTGTTTCAAGCTCAATTTTTGCACATAATATGTTTAATATATTTATTTATTTCTTGTAACAAAATTTTTGAAAATAAGCATGTTTACTATTTTTTATAATTATTTTAGATAAAATTGGCAATTTTATTGAATTATTGAAATAATTGGTTTTTGAGAAAATTAATAAATAAGCCCTATAAGTTTTGACTTCTGGAAGTTTATAAGGATATTTGGAACACTTAATTTTTATCTCACACTTAAATTTGTTTATCATCCCTAATTTTTCATAATGTTGAGGTAAAACCGCTATTTTAGCTAAAAGTAGACAATAATTAGTTTAGTATAATCGACGGTCAATAGTTAAACTAAATATTTTTATGAGTATATAGAATTTTTCACAAAATTAATTGGGCTCGTATACTATTTATTCCATATTTTCCTAATATAAGCTTATATATTAACTTAATATGTAAATAGAACTATTATGATAATCGATAAGATAATGTAAGATTAGTATTTTAAATATAAAATAGATGTTGTTCAAGTTTGGAAAGTGTGATTTTTAGGGTTTTTAGTTTAGAACTAAAGCTTATTCGAGTTAATTATAAAGTTATACAACTAAGTAAGTAGTGAGAAAAAGTATTCTTGGACTTATAATCATATTGGTCAGTTTCATTTCTTAAGGTATCCTAGTAGCACTCGAAATAATGATCGTAAGGATATAAAGTTTACTAAAATCGAATAAAAAACAAATAAGATATGATAAAAAAAAAACTTAGAAACACAATAGTAAAAGCTTATAAAATTTTAGTTTTGACCTATAGTTGAATTGGAAATTATATGTATTTTCCTAGATGTGATAGGTGTAGAAGGACTACATTGTGAAGCTTATTACGCCACTATAAGCTCGGGTAAGTGGATATTTCTGTTTTTGTGCATATGGACTCATGTCTACTTGACGTGGAGTTAGTTATATTACAAACTATAATTGTGTGATTGATTGATTGATTGAGTATTCAACTCTATTGAATATGCATTGATTCATTGAAGTGTTTCCTTGTGTATGACTATTTAGTGAATACGTTTCATTATTTAGAAAACTTGAAAACTAATCTGTCCTTTAAGGTGGTCACCTAAGTGAACCCTATATATAAAGGAATGAATTATTAAAGTAAGATACAAAGTTGAAGTTAAGATAGTTGAGATATTTATGATGTGGAATTTGAGATTCATGCTTGATACTAGGTTATTGTATTGCTTACTATATTTAATGCATGGCACAAAAGGACCTACAGATCTAGTTTCTAAAAGCTTAAATATTACTAAGCTAGGTTTTAAGCATATAGATTTGCATTAATCAATCAGTTTTGGCCTCTTCGTGTGGTTTCAACTAGGCCGGCTATGTGTTGGATTTCCAAACCACAATGGGTGGTTTCTATTTTATTAAGTTCGAGGATCCAACTCCAAAGCAGCTCCCTGTTACCTCTAGATTCTTGGACGTTGTATCTAGATGCCCGGGTGGGTTGACTAACTAAATGAGTAAATGTCATGCCCCGAAGCGGCAGAGTCGTAACAGTCCCACCGTGTAAACCATCCTAAGATAGAAGTTGGCCTTACAACCGCTATCTTAGACTTGATCTACACAAGGCGTCCACAATTAACCCACTTTGAAGTAAACAGTTTGTAATTTAAATAAAGCATTTACCTAAGAAAGTGAAAAAATTTATATATATATATACTATAATTCAGTTATTACATTATTCAAAAATGAAAAATTCTAAATAAAACAAAACTTAGACCTTAAGAATATATGTTCGTTCTTCAAATATTTTTTCTCACTCCCCAAGATCCAGCAGTTGCTAGCTTTAGAGTAATTATTTACCGCTTCTTAGCCAGCACCTGCACGACGTCTATAGGGATGTGAGTAACTACAGCTTAGTAAGTTAGGATGGAGGACTTAAAACTATACCATAAACACAACAAGGTTATTAACCAACTTATTAAGTGCAATACATGTTCAAGCAAATACCATCGCACAACGTTGTCCAGCCCATCGTGAGATTAGAGAAATTGTACTCGCTCTAATTCGGGTTGAGGAGTTGCCATTAATGTAACAACTCACAACTAAACCCAGGCTTCTGCTATGGAGACATGGCTCTTCCCGTGACTACCTTTGAACTATTGACTTCACCCTCGCCACGACCTCCTCTCCTGTCACTTAGTTCGACTAAGGATGAAGAAGGGACCATTTTGTAATCCTGCGCTATCCCTTTCGAAGGGGTCGGTATTTAGCCGAGGAGTTCTAAGTTTCCCTAATGGGTTGCCATGTAAATCCGATTATAATTATAGGTCGTACATTTGATTAGGTCCAGTTTAGGGTGATCAATCATTTCATACAAACCATACGATACAAGCCAGAACAACAGACAGAATCATAGCATCACTCATAATCAAACACATGCACACAACCAACTATCTAACAAGCACAACCAAGCATAATCTCAAGCCTCCAAAATACAGTAACATATTAGTCCCAATTTACCTTGACTCCTCACTCACTCACTCGAAGTCCGACTTGCTCAGGCTATTGCCGATCATCCCCATAAACAAACGTGATTTCAGTTTTTCATATAACTATCTATAACGCTTATTGTTATGTTTTGTTTAGGATTTAATATGCCTAATTATCTACGTCTTAAGTCTTTTACAATTATTCTAGGTTTGGGGTTAGGTTCGGGTTCAGTTTCCGCATCGATTTCTAAATTAGGTTCTAGTTCGATTTCTAAATTAGGTTCTAGTTCGATTTCTAAGTATTGTTTTATACTCAAATCCTAGAAATTCGTTTCAACCCATAATGTGAAATTAATCACATCACTTCTTGATCTTCTAAATACCACCATTACCTTTAATTAGTATTTTATTCCATCCAGTATACTTAAATCCTTATTACTGTACCAAATTTACTCCTGATGTAAGAAATATTTACATCTTTCATATAATTACATAAATTTAAGTTTTCTATCAGTTTTATTATATATCCCTATTATTTATATAATATCAATTTTTATCATAATATTTTCTATTGATTACATTTCCAATAATTGTATATTATGCATTATCACCTATTATGTATATAATACACTTTTAATATTTCTATCACTCTCATTACCATTTCTAAACATCAATTATCATTTCAAAATGTCTAAATTTATCCTAAATCAGGTTTTACATCTAATTATCCTAATTTACAAAATTAACTTACAATTTACTATTTTTTCCTATTACTCATTTACTACATAATTAACCTAATAATTACATCTAACACCCTAAATATTACAAATATCACTCCATCAGATTTCAACATCCTAAAACATATACTTATTCACTAAATCAGTAATTAACCATTTAATTACTTTATTAACCCTAAATTACCCATTTTATGCCTCATTTTAAGGCCTAAAAATTATCTAAAAATTTTGAAAATTAATTTTTGAAAACGGGCTTCGTAGAACTGTTCTATATCATCTAAGTGGTCTACACAAAAATTTTGGGTTCAAAACTATACTCCTAAGGTCATTTATTTCTAAACCGAAACATGCTCGGTTTTGTATGATTTCTTAAGAACCCTATATCACGAGATCTATTTTCATCAAAATAATATTTTTCCTAAAAACCACATACAAAAATATTCTATAATAACAAAATTCATAATTTTCTAATAATATTTACTATTTTTACAAAATTACACAAAATCGGGCTGGAAATCGAACTCACTGATTTGGGTGGCTCCGGCCACCGTTGGTGGCCATGGGTGTGTCGGCCCACCTGGGCGCTGCCACCACTGTGTAGTGGTGGTGGGCGTCCACTCCTAGCTACTCGTTTGGTGTGGGTTCTCTTTAAAGGCCCTAATTGCACAGTTTTTCGTATTTTTTTTCTAACCCTAAGTTTTCTCTCAATTTTCGTCTCTCCCTAATTTTCTCTAATTTCTAACCGTGCAAATGAGCATTTGAATTTTTATTGCTATTTATAAGGCTTTAGGGAAATTATTATGCATTAATGAGATAAAACAATTGCCTTATCTCTTCTTTTTTCTACTTTTTATTTGTTGCATTTTAATTGGTTAATTTTTTTCCCTTCAATATCTAATTGCCATGCCCCACTTCTGGACTTTTCCTCATTTTTCTATATTTTTCCTGATTTTCCTTAATTAATTATGAAAAATTTTAATTATTTCTTATTATTTTAGTACATTTCGCGTATTTTAAATAATTATGCGTATTTCTACATACATATAAATTCATATAGAGTAAAAATAAATATTCCTAAATATTATTTAGATCATTTTATGATTTTTAGTATACATGTAATTTATCTCTAACGATTCGTTAATTATCGAAATGTATTTACGCATTTTCGATAAATGACGAGTTATATACTTAAAATTTGGAATTTTTATATTCTTTTATTTTATTACTTATTTTTTTAAATTCAAACTTACGGGGTTATTTTATTAATATTTCTAACTTTACTTTATAATTTAGGCTCGATCAAGTCTTTCAACCAATCGAAACCTCGAATGGCTAGTTGTAGGGCTTACGGTAAAGTAGAAGAGTATAAGATATCGGTACTGATACATATCATGTACATAAGCATAACACGTATTCCCTACATAAATAGTTTGTCTTGATAACTCTGATTATGAAGTTAAATGTTTTATATTATAGATATTTGTGAATGCATGTTATGCTTGTTTCGTGCCTTGTTTTATCCACTATCGCTTAGCTCATAAAGAGTTTAGGGGATATTTGTGTATCCTCAGGTTATGAAGAACACTAACTAAACATCAACATCAACTAGAGGACAGTCTTTGAGAGTGTATAGAACAGAGCTAGCTAGTTTTGAAGAAGCCTTAATGTATTTTGATCTTAGCCTCATGAAAGATCTATACATATGTAATGAAAAAAAAAAGTATTATGTTTTAGGTTAATTAAGTTTGATAGTGTACTCTTTTGTATAAATAAGTGTAAATCTGAACTCCGTTGTAGTATCCTTTCATTATAAATAGATTTTAGTTGAATATAAATAGGTATTCTTATATGATGGTACATCCCGTGTTATATCGGGATGTAACATTTTGGATCTTAGAAAGTACAAACTCAAATTGGTCTTAGAATCTCTCGATTCATATGGTCTTGCTATCAATCTTCATATCTTATGATTCATATTGCCTTGATATTGGTTTTGCTATCTTCTTATTCATATGGTTTTGTTAATCGGTTCTTAGCACTTTAAAGTCCACATTAGTTTTTGCTCTTATTTTTTGGTTGTAAAATCTTAGGATCTATGCATTTTATTCGTTCTTTATTTTGGTTTTGGAATTGGTTTTAGTTATTGGCTTCGGTTTTATTTCTTGATTCTTAGTTACTGTTATTTGATTTGTTTACTTGTTCTGCTTTGCTTTTGTAAGATAATGAATTAGATTGGTGTTAATGTTTATTATAGTTGTTACATTTATATATTTTTAGGTGAGCATGCAGTGTGGCCATGTTGAGATAATTAACATTCAAGTGTAGATAAGTACTAAGAAATTGATGCTTTGAGGTCCTAATTTTGACCTAAGTATGATAGGCTTGATGATAGTATTTGTGATGGGCATTAGAAGTGGTTGACTTACTTTTGGATTTAGAGATTTATGAAATCTTAGTGAATTTTCATATTTTGAAGACTATTCAAGATTTACTACATTTAGAATTAATCAAAGTGATTTGTGGGACTTTGGAGATCCTATTGATTACTAAGCCGAGCAAGCATCTAAGGTTGCTAACCTTATGCAAGAGGAATAATTTAGAGCATTGCATTTTGTTAAAGATGGAATTAAAGTGAAAAGAAGGAATTGGAAGACATCCCTTTTCTCAAACACAAGAAAGAAGATCATGATTACTAACACAATCCTGAACTATCTCATGTCTTGTTTTAAATTTTATACAAAATGGTGTAAGGAGTTGGACTCTATGATATCTCAATATTGGACAGGACAAACGAATGGAGAGGAGAAGATTCACTTGTTGAATTGAGGGAAGATAACTTTTCCTAAAGGGAGAGGGGGTTTTGGGGTTAAATATCTCAATGCTTTTAACTTCACTCTTTCTACAAAATTGGCCTGGAGAGTACTCACAAATGAGAGTGTCTTTTATTTTTCCAAATTTTTTTTTTTTTTTTGGTAGGTTTAAAGATTTTAGGGATTCCAAGGTGTAGGCTAGTATTTTACATGGGAGTGAACACCCGATAAAAGCTGCTTTATGACAAGTAAGAGATGTGACCTCTATAAGAGCAAGCATAGATAACTAGGTGTCAAATCTAAGAACCATGTACTAACTTTCAGGATGCAGTAATTTAATCCAAACTTAATGTTACGTTTGGTTTATTGACATGGAATAAGGTTGGAAAGAAACGACAATTTCTCTTCTATTATTTTGTTTAATAATTGGAACATTTTTTTAAATAAAAGGTGTATTTTATGAGGAATAACAATTCCACCTGTAAAGAAAAGAAATAGGAACTTATTATTTATTTCACATTACAAGGAATAGATATTACTTATGGTATAACTTTTTACAAACCAAATAAGGGAATGATTATTCTACCTTAATGAAGATAGGATGTTAGTTTTATTTTGGTGAACCAAATGCAACATAAGAGTTTTAAAGTTAACAAAAAGAGACGAATGAACTTAAAATATTTGAAAACTCCATTAGTTATTGAGTAGCGATTAGTAGTAACAATTGAGAAGATAACATTGTCATATATGGCAATGAAGGATCAATTAGGCTAGCCCGACCATTTAGAGCATCAGATCTACATGTAACTTAGTCAAATGTAGCTCTTTTACGGTGAACATGAATGTGTCCATCTCTTGTTAGATTGAAAAGGCACTTTAGAATCAGGTTTAACATTGCCCTTGTTTACCCAAAAAGGAATCTTCATCTTAACTAAATGTAAATTTACTCTAAGAATGAATCTGTTGGACACTTGGCCTAACTAATCAAACTAGAATTTTATATAATTTGATTGATTTTTTTTCATGTTGGGATGTATAATTTTTTTTTTTTCAGATAAAGTGGCAATTTACTAAAAAAATAACATTTTAAACCCGATAAAGGCAAACAAAAAAAAAACTGTAAAAGCTCTCAATTTTCAAATATAAATAGTATGGATAATTTTATTAGGTAAATATAAACTTTATTCATTTTTGCAATTAATAACCTGAAGTTTAAAAATATTAACTTATGCTACTTTAGGTACGCAGAAATAGGTCAAAATGGAATTGTGATTCCAGATCCCATTCCTTTTCCTTAAGTTTCAACACACTTTTAAAAGCTAAAATCATGATTCATGTGAATCATCAATTGTAGCTTTAGGGGAGATTTTGATTCCAGCTCTTTAAAGCTGAAATGGCAATTCCATTCTAAGGAATTTACATACAATTACGTAAATGTCTCTCACTTATTTAATAGCAATAATTCACTGTCAATGAAAAAAAAAAAAAACATTGCACTGCATAAACATAAAAGATCATAACTCACTATCCATGGAAAAAAAGCACTGCATAACATAAAAAAATTACTCTTCCTCTACTTTGGACGATTAAAAAGCAAAAAAAAAAAAAGAAGAAGAAGAAGAAGGAAAGGCACAAACTAAGTTTGGTTTTGATTGTTAAAGCAAAAAAAAAAAAAAAAAGATTTTTTATATTACAATGTTTTCTACATCTTTGTCCTAAATATGTGTTTGTTTATGAACAAAATTTGAGAAATATGCTACTTTGATTTGTTAGTTTGTATTTTCTTTTCAAAGTTGTTACGTTTTGTAGATTATTTGATTGGGCATGAATTTTTTTTTATTTGGTTCTCTAAATATATAAATGTGATTTTGCATTAGGTTTTGTAGAGTCTATATGGGACTATTTTGTATTTTCATATTTAGGTTAAGAAAACCGTATGTATTTTACAATTATTATTATGATTTCTATCTTGACAAAGATTTTATTTTCATTGATAACTATAATCGTTTCCATACATATTGCATACAAACATATGGATTCCATTTCACATTGCTTAAATATCAACTTCTGAATAGCATATTTCACATTTAAATCAAATGACAAGCACCCCCACAAAGAAATGAATAAGAAATAAAAGTGGTTTCCCAACACAATGAAATAAGAAACAAAAGATTCGCTTTTAGTCATGATACATGTCAAGTCTACTTCATCAAATTTATACTTGTTAATCTTTATCTCTTGTAACATAATTATTGCATAGGTTCTAAGTTTTTTATTTGTCTAAACATAATATTGCAATAATTGTTTCGACTTGAAAATGGCAAATTGGACAGAGCGGTAGGAAGGCGAAAATAAGAGAAACACGTAAGAGGACATAGACAATGAAAGCAATAACATCCTACAGCCATGACTCGCTTTCAAGAAAAAGCTTATAAATGATTGGTCCTTAAAATCTTAAGGATAATAAGATATAATAATATATTTAATTATAAAGTTGTAAAGAAGGAATACTTGGCATTTGTTTAGCTCGCTAAAGGCTTAGAGGCAGAGGGAAGATACATAGCAATAGATATTTAGCAACAGGAAGCGTTAAAAAGTTGAGTAGAGTAGCTATTGCAAATCTCATAATTGAGGATGTATTAATATGATTGTGTGCCATATTTCCTGTTTGTTTTTTTTTTTTTTTTTTTGTCATTTGGTGCTATGTAAAGTCATATCGTTTTTCTTACTAGTGAGTACATAAGAAAGCTATAGGTAATGTTTTTCATTTTGGGTAATAATTATGTTCTTTTGGTTGGTTATATTGATTACAAAATATGTGATCCAGTTTTATGGTATAGTCATGACGAGGTTAATTTTGGCTACGAGGAGATTGGATATGTATGAAGACTACAATATAAGTTGCTATGATAATGCCATGAGTGTTAGTGAACAAGAAATAGTAAGTGAGTGAAATTGGGTCACATAAGAAGAAAAGAAGAAGAAGTTGAAGTTCTGATAAGATAACTAAAGTGCTTAGAAAGTTAAGAGAGATTTGAGCAACAAGATGGGAGAATGATGTGAACAACTCATTCATATACTTAAAGATCAAGTTATAATTACCAAAAAGAGAGTAATGATGAATTGTATTCTAAAGAGTCTTTTATCATTATCTATCAATGAAAGAAACTATGCCTTATAAAGAATTAGATTTGACCAGGATTTGATGGATGTGTTTTTAACAACTAATAATGAGGATAAGGAAGCTTAAGTAAAGTCACTTTAAGCTAACAATCTTTAGATGGTGATAAACTTTTGGGACTACTATTTTCCAGTTATTTAAATTTCTACTAGAGATAAACTAGTTTATCCTTTTCCTTGATAGGTTAACGAAAGTTTCTATTTTTGTCAATGTCAAACTTTAATATAATGTATGATAGTAAACTTAAGCCTTCCCAATTTTGTTATCTTGTCTCATGTTTTTTGCTATTGTTGGTTAATAGATATACTTGAGGCTTGGCATAGGAGACATTATGTCTTTGCTTTTACTAGTTATATTTTTTGTTGTCATGTTTCCAATTTGATAAGAATGAATGATAGCATATATGTGTTATTTTGATATTTCTATTGGCTAATGAATGATATATTGCAGAGCCGTCATAGACAATGAATGATAATTTGTTGTGTCTTGCTGATATTTATTGAACTATAGTAAGTTGTGGTGTATAAGGCATAGGTCAGCCAAATTAATGCAAAAATGTATAGTGAAATTGGTTTTGATTTTTTAGGGAAACTGGGCAGAGTATAGTGGATGAATACGGTGTTGAGTTTGTGTGATGGAGACCAATATGTACGTGTGCTAGCTATTGGATTGAATACTTTGTGCATGTTTAAAATGGGACATGAATCTATCAAAGTAAAGGTAAAGTCTTTCTATAAAATAAAGTAGCAACTTATAACCAAATAATGAATGTAAGCTATACATAACAATATACATAGTAGCATGTAAACTGTTTTTTTACTTATTTTTTTAATCATTTAGTGGAATTTTTTCATTGCAAAACATGATTCTAATTGCAACATTTTCTTTTTTGGGAAAAATTTAAGTCTCATTAAAAAAAAAAAAACACAAACACAGGAACTTGGCATAGAAAATATAAGTGGTTAATTTTACGTAAGATACATAGAAAACATAGACAAATGTTCTACTTTCATTTATAGTAGATTGCCTACATTATGATGAGAAAATTTCAAATGCGTCACTTAATATGAAAATGAAGAAGTTGCTTTATGATTGAAGAATTTTATATATTGCATTACTTAATACATGTTTTTTTTAATTGCAACATTAATTTGCAAATTGCATTACTTAAAATAAAATTCCAAATGTTATTATTTTTATATTTCATTCCAAATATACACACACACATATTATATATATATAAACAAAATATACACATAAGCATGTTCACAAACTATGGGCACTTTCGCCAAATATTATTATTTTTATATTTCATTCCATTCCTTACATGAATCAATCAAGTATGTTCACAAACTATGGGCATTTTTGCTAAATATTGTTATTTTTAAGTTTCATTCCATTCCAAACATGACATAACCAAACATAATGTTGGAATGGAATCTCTGATTGCATTCTTATTTTTGGTACATAGGAATTGATTGCCTTATTCCATTCTACCCTATTCCATTTCGATTGATTTCTATGTACCAAACATGATATTAGTATTTAAGCTTTGCTGATTTTTGCAATCAACTACCTAGTTCAAGTCTTATAAATTACCTCAAAAAGTTTATAAGCAATAAAAAAACAATTTAAAATTTTTGGTCATTAATTGCAAAGATTAGGTGTTAAATGTGATTTTTACTATAATTTTATTACTTTCAAAAGAAATATGAATTATATATTAATATTTTTATTAAATCCAATTTAATCTTGATTCAACCCTCTTGACTCTTAATCCTTTCATTTTCCTCAATCGATGTCCTAATTCAGGTTTAACAACATTGGATTAGACAAAGATGTTGAAGCTTCTAATCAACATGTGACACTTATAAGTCACAAGAGGGATGATAGGTAGCTGTTACATACAGAAGTCAAGAAGGCCGAGCATATCATTGCAAAGGACCAGTAGTATTAGCCAACAGTTGACCCAAATAGATGGAAAGCTCCAATTAACTCATGGATAAAATTAAACATAAATGGAGCCTTTGACCCATCTACTCACTTAGCAACCATAGGTCTTATTATAAGAAATGTACAAGGAGCAGTTTGTGAAGATTTTTCCCATAAATGTACTTTTATAAATGCTAAGTGTGTTGAAGTTACCACCGATTTTAATGCTATCTGTTTGGTAGTGGAAAAAATTAGAAAGACATGATTTCTTAAGTTGATTTGCACAAATGTTTTCAAAGAGCTTTCTACGCGAGAAGAAACATCATAGAGTTTGCATCTTGTCTTGATTTATATAAGGAGTCCTTTACATTGTTTCATAACAGTAGAATTCAACTCGGTGAAACAATAAGCAAATGTGATGGTTGATCAGATTGTAAACAACACTTGGAAGGAGAAGTGTTTGAGGTGTGTTCCTCGAAAAATAATAAAAAAAGTGGGTTGGGGCAAAAGATATTACAAGTAAAGGGCAGTGAAAGTGCCTTTAGAAAGATGTCTTCAGTATTCATGTTATTAGAAAAGAAGACACCTTCTTTACAATTTATGTAAAAGGAAGGCACTTTTTTGAAAGGCGCCTTTCTTATTATTTATAAAAGTAAGGAAGGCACATTTCTAAAAGGGGCCTTCCTTATTTTTTTAGAAATGCACATTCCTTATCATTTTCAACACTAAGGAAGGTGCATCTCTAAAAGGCACCTTCCCTATCAATATAATCATCATAGTACAATATAAATTCATTTCGTGTTACCCAAAAACAACTCCCCTCTTTGTTTTCTCTCGACCAGGTGCAACAAGGTCCTTTAATGTAGTAATTTCAATAGCTTTTTTTGCAAAATCTCTAGTGGAAATCCAAGGCAAACATCTTTGCACTTCAATTACATGCATTTTTTACAAAATTTTTTCCAAATTTATGAAATTGTGCATTTCAAACCCTAAATATGCATGTGTTATTTATTCTTGTATGTTGCTAGTATATATGTTGTTTTTGCATATAATCGTAGATTATATAATACGGAGTTATACGATATGTACATAAGTTGTATATTTGCACAAAATATAGCTGTTGTGGAATTGAAATTTTGGTGTGTTACGCTTCGTACTCCAAGTGTTCAGTGAAATACTTGTTAGGGAGTTGTTTGGTTAAGGTTATGGGAAGTGGCATGCAGTCAATTTTCATTATGTAAAATGAATGATGTGCTAATTGACACATTACTTATAATCTGACTATGTTGAAAATGATGGGTATGGTGAAATTCATGGTGTTTGCCCACAAAATATTGTGAGCGGAAATTTAAGTCTGGAGTATGATTAAGATTCGATGAAAATATTGAAAGTGAGGATGAATGTGAACTTCTTGGAGCTCCTACAAAGGGTTTGCCAAAGTGTTGGGATTAATCCTAGTGCTGGCGGTGTTGAGATTTTGTATAGACATTTGAACACTTATTCGGGTGTTGTGTCTTATTCACTAATTACTATTAAGGATGACGAAGACAATGTGGAGAGCTTACTTCAGGTAGTAGAAACATTTAGGCATATACCTACGCCCACCACTTGTATGTGAGGACTAGAGAAGCAGAAGGAGCTCCCCTTATCTAAATAATATAGGAGCTACTGATGGAAGTGAACGAGCTAGCAACATATGAGTATGAGTCATTGCCCATGTGTACACCAATGTAGGATGATGATAATGTAGTTGACGAGGCTATTAGATCAGTCTTGTAGAAGGAAGTTTCACATAAACATGTGGTTTAGAAAACATGAGGCTTAGATGACGATGAGGACGACGATGACTATGAGCTCGAGGGAGAAGAAGAAGAAGATGATGGTGATAATGATATCGATCACGAGATATCTCTTGCATGTCCCATTCTGCCTAAGGTGATTGTTACTCATTCTTTGCTTACTAAAATGTTTAGTGTGTATCCATATGCCTTAGGCTTAAGTTCAATGGAGCTAATACTAACCCTAATACAGCTTCTAGAGGTCCGTACAACAAAAACAAAGGTAAAGGATGTGATTCCCTTTTTCAACAAAGGTAGAGATGATGGTTACTTAAACTTTGAGATGGATGTAAATGAGGAGTTCAATAACTTACAAGTTGGGGAAGATCTTTGTATAGGTATGAGATTCAATATCAAGTAGGAACTTATAAGAGTTGTGAAGCACTTCCATGTCAAACATCATACAGATTTCAAGTTAATGGAATCCAAAAAGAGAAAGTACTCCATTGTTTGCTATAAGCACAAAGACGATTGCAAGTGGAGACTCAAGGCATGTAAGAAAAAACAAGAGTATGTGTTTGTGATAACAATACTAGTAGGACCCTACACTCGTGTGAACCCCATCATAACCTAAGATCACCAATAGTTAAATAGCAATATGATGGCTAGGGAGTTCTTGATTGTTGTAAGAGAAGATCCTGACATAAAAATTTCTTAGCTACACAGTATTATCAACAAACAGTTCAGGTATATGGTCAGTAATAGAAGGGTGTGGATTGGTAAGACAAAGGCCATTGAAGCCGTACATAGTAACTGGGAGAGATCGTACAGTTATTTTTTACAACTTCTCAATATAATAATCTAGATGACTAACTTTGATACAAAGTTTGAGTGGATGTGGAATACTTCAAGATAATCAGGGGTGACAAAGTTAAAGTAGGTGTAGTAACCTTTTGGCCCATGCGTAGAAGCATGGAAGTTCTATAGGCTTATGGTTGGTATTGATGGCATTTTCTTATATGGAAAGTACTGCCATAAGTTGTTGATTGCCATAAGTATGGATGTATGAACCATATAGTCTTACTAGCCTTTACATTGGTTAATGGTGAGATGACCAAGGCATAAGGTTGGTTTCCTAGGAATTTGAGGCAAAATGTTTATAGTGAGCAAGCAAGCTAGGAAACCATATACTTGATATTTTATAGAGGGATAGGCATTCAATCTACATTGGACGGAAATGAAAATGGATGTAAACCACCCTTTGCAATGTGTCAGTGGTGCTTATGCCATACTGTAAGCAACTTTAATAAGGTCCATAAGAGTGAGCAGTGCAAGAAGTGGGTGACGTTTGGTGCAATGCAAGCTTAGCCCCGAAAGTTTGAGAAATGCATGGAGAAGGTTCTAATTATCAAGCCTAACACCTCAGATTGGTTTCTCTCTTTATCAATGCAATAATGGACACTTGCACATGATGGGGGTTATCGATTTGGGTATATGATGTCAAACCATGTCAAAGCTTATAATTCAGTATTGAAACACACTTGTGAACTACCAGTAACATCACTTACGAGAAAGATTTTCTATAATTACGTATTAAGTTGGGATAAGAGTCATGAGAAAGCACTTAAGTGGGTAGCTAGGAATTGATCATACACCAAATATGTTGCGGACATGTTAGAATAATGGGTCAAGCGAGCGAGTTTACATTGGGTAGTGCATTTTAGTAGGTGCAGTAAGTTATATGAGGTTAAGACTAGAAGCAAGCACATAAGGAACAGGTTGAAGGGAGGCGAGCATATGCAAACGATCAACTTCAACAATTGTAAGCCCTAAAACCAAACCAAGTAACCGTAGGATTGAATTTAGAATTCAAGGTTCAGGACGATCGGTTAAAGGATCCGATCAAACCTAAATTATAAACTATTGAGAGGAATATTAGTAAAACTGACCCCGTAAACTTGAATTTAAGAAAATAAGTAATAAAATAGGAGACTATAAAATTTTCAAAATTTAAGCATAATAAATATTAATTACCGAAAATGCGAAAAGTGTAATGAAATAACTAATAAATTATTAGAGATAAATTATATGTATACTAAAAATTTTAGAATGATCAAAATAATAATTAGGAATGTTCACGTGTACCCCATATGTATTTACGTGTAGATAAAAATACGCATAATTACCTAAATTGGCCAAAAACTAAGTAAATAATTAAAAAAAATTATAAAATAATTATATAAAAATAAGAAAAAAATCAGAAGATAATAAGCTTAATCAAGATCAAGTCGTGGTAGGTTTAGATCAGAAAAAGAAAAATCAACCAATAAAATTTGGACAACTTAAAAGCCAAAAATCAAGGAATTTGTGCAAAGTCTTGTCAAATTAATACACATTAATTACAAAAAAAAGTCTATAAATAAGGGAAAATTTTTCAGAAGTCATTTGGTCAGTTTAGCATTTGGAAAAAAAGGAGCACTGAAAAAAATCGAGAGAAAATCTAGAAAATAAAAAAAAAAAGGGAAAACTGTGCAGATTGGGCACGCAAGCTAAACCCACCACTCACCACCACCACCACCCTACACTAGAACCACCGCCTGGATCGGCCGACAACCTTGAACCGGGCTTGGACGACCAGAAAGCTTTGGACTGGTTAGTCTCTTAAATGACCCGATTTTAAATAATTTTGTAAAATTAGTTATTTTACCTAGAAAATTATGAAACTTGTTATTCTGAGGTTTTATTATATGTCGATTTAGAAAAAAATATTGATTTAGTATAATTACATATGCAATTATAGGATTCTTAACAAGTTGCTCAAAACCAAGCATGATTAGAACAGAAAATAAATAGGCTTAGGAGTGTAGTTTGGAGCTCAAATTTTTTCTGTAGGATGCTCATATGATGTAGAACAGTGCTATGAAGCCATTTTTTTAAAATTAATTTTCAAAATTTTTAAGTTAATTTTTAGCCCTAAAATGATGGAAAAATTGGGTGATTTGGGGTTAATTAGGTGATTAAGATGTTAATTACTGATTTAGATCTTAATTAGATGTTTAGGGATGTTAATCTATGATGGGGAACCCTAATCCTAGCCTTTGGAGTATTAAGTATGGTTAATTAAGGAAATTAGGTAAATAATATAAGAAATTAGTAATATGTGAAATTGTAAATTAATAAATCTAAAAAAATAGAGTTATTTAGATAATATTATAATAGAAATCAGAAAAATAATAAATCTGAAAATGACATTTAATCTTAAGAAAAAGTCTCAAAATGTAAGATTTTTACACATCGGGAATAAATCCGATACCGCAATTAGGGTTAGCGTGTACCAAATAGTTTAGAATACCAAATTACAACCCAATTGGATATTTGGACACTCGAGCTTAATGTGATTAATTTCACATTAGGATTCGAGCATATTTCAGGCTTAGAAATCAAAGTTTAAAATCTCATTTAGGATTTGAACACCGAAATAAAGTACACGAATCATTAAGATGTAATGGGCATATACGGACAAAAATGAATTAAAATATAACTTAGAATATGAAACCGTAAATTTTAAGTACTAAAAGACCTATTTGTATTATAGGACATCTAGAGACAAAATCAGCTTGCGATTAAGGGATCGAACGATCAAACAAATCCAAGTAAGTTGGGTTATTGCTTATTATAATAGAGTACTAGTTTTGTAGTACTTGGAGACTTAGGCTTGTATATGATTGTGATTGTAAGTAGTTTACGCATGTGTTTGATGTATCTGAATTCGTGCTGAATTTGTATTGTGAGTGATTCTGTGACTGGTTGAATTGGTATGAAATTGTTTGACCACCCTAAACGAAATTTAATATTAGTCAACCCCAAATAATTAATAATGTCATGCATTGCAACCCGTTAGGGGATTATAGGATTCTCCAACCAAATACCAACCCCTTCGAAAGGGATAGCACGGGATTGCAAAATGGTCTCTTCTTCATCCTTAGTCGAACTAAGTGACAGGAGAGGAGGTCGCGGCGAGGGTGAAGTCAATGGTTCGAAGGTAGTCGCAGGAGGAGCGAGGTCTCCATTGCACAAGTTTGGGTTTGGTTGTGAGCTACTGCATAACATGGAAACTCCTCAACCCGGATTGGAGCGGGTGAAATTTCTCTGATTTCACAACGAACCGGACTACGTTGTGCGACGACACTTGATTGTTGTATTGCATAAAAATAATTGTTTGATAACCCTGTTTGTGCTTGTATGCATTCATGAGTCTCCAATTCAACTTATTGAGTTGTAGTTGCTCATACCCTTATAGATCTTTTTGCAGGTTCTGATTTCTAAACACTCAAAGTACTATGCCGCCCTACAACTACCCAGAGGTTAGTCTGTTGGAAGCTAGGGGTATGATGTCACGCCCCGAAGCGGCAGAGTCGTAACAGCCCCGCCGTGTAAACCGCCCTAAGATAGAAGTTGGCTTCACAACCGCTAACTTAGACCTGATCTACACAAGGCGTCCACAACTAACCCGCTTTGAAGTAGACAGTTTGTAATTTAAAAAATCATTTACCTATAAAAGTGAAGAATTATATATATGTTATAATTCAGTTATTGCCGTTAAAGTTTACAATATTTTTCTATCGTATGTTTCTATATCATTACATCATTCAGAAATGAAAAATAATAAAAACTTAGACCTTAAAAATATGTGTTTATTCTTCAATATTTTTCCTCACTCCCCAGGATCCAGCAGTTGCTGGCTTCAGAGTAGTTGTTGCCGCTTCTTAGCCAGCACCTGCACGACGTCTATAGGGATGTAAGCAATTACAGCTCAGTAAATTAGGACGGAGGACTTAAAACTATACTATACACACAACAAGGTTTTCAATCACTTATTAGGTGCAATGCATGTGCAAGCAAATGCCATCGCACGACGTTGTCTAGCCCGTCGTGAAATTAGAGAAATTACGCCCGCTCTAATCCGGGTTGAGGAGTTGCCATTAATGCAACAGCTCACGACCAAACCCAGGCTTGTGTAATGGAGACCTTGCTCCTCCCGTGACTACCTTCGAACCACTGTCTTCACCTTCGCCGCGATCTCCTCTCCTATCACTTAGTTCGACTGAGGATGAAGAAGGGACCATTTTGCAATCCTGCGCTATCCCTTCCGAAGGGGTCGGTATTTGGCCGGAGAGTCCTAAGTTCCCCTAACGGGTTGCAATGCATGTCCGATTATGATTACTGGTCGAATATTTAATTAAGTCCAGTCTAGGGTGATCAATCCTTTCATACAAGTCATACAATATGTGCCAGAGCAACAAACAGAATCATAGCATCACCCATAATCAAGCACATGCACACATTCTCTATCTAACAAGCACAACCAAGCATAATCTTAAGCCTCCAAAATACAGCATCGTATTAATCCCAACTTACCTCGACTCCTCGCTCACTCACTCAAGGTCCGATTTGCTCAGGCCATCGCCGATCATCCTTATAACACGAACGTGGTTTCAGTATTTCATATAATATTATAAGTTCATCTTATCCTATAACGCTTATTGTTAGGTTTTGTTTAAGGTGTAATATGCCTAATTATCTAGGTATTAAGTCTTTTATAATTATTTTAGGTTTGGGTTTAGGTTCGGGTTCCGCATCGATTTCTAAATTAGATTCTAATTCGATTTTTAGGTACTGTTTTATACTCGGACCCTAGAAATTTGTTTCAACTCATAATGTGAAACTAACCACATTATTTCCAGATACCCTAAATACGATTACTACCCCTAGTTAGCATTTTATTCCATCCGGTACACTTAAATCCGTATTAGTGTACCGAATTTACTCATATTGTGAGAAATTTTTACATTTTTCATATAATTACCAAAAATTAAATTTTGTTTCAGATTTGTTATGTTCTGATTTTCATTATTTTATTATCTAATTAAACCTAATTTTTCCATATTTATTAATTTTTAATTCTACATATCCCTAATTTTCTACATTTACCACATAACACCTTCATTACTTATACTTAACACTCCATACACTAGGATCAGGTTTCCACATCAGAGATTAACATCCCTAAACATCTAATTACTATCTAAATCAGTAATTAATATCCTAATCACCTAATTAACTCCAAATTACCCAATTTTTCCATCATTTTAGGGCTAAAAATTAACTTAAAAATTTCGAAAATTAAATTTAAAAAAATGGCTTCATAGCACTGTTCTATATCACATGAGCATCCTACAGAAAAAAATTGAGCTCCAAACTACACTCCTAAGGTCATTTATTTCTAAACCGAAATGTGCTCGATTTTGAACAATTTGTTAGGGACCCTATATTTCCAGAAATAATTAAACTAAATAAGTATTTTTACCTAAATCTACATACAATACAATCTCATAATAACAAGTTTCATAATTTTCTGGGCAAAATAAATAATTTTACAAAATTATACAAAAATCGGGTGAATAAATGACTAACCGGTTCAAAGCTTTTGGGCCGTCCAAACCCGGTCCAATGTTGTCGGCCGGTCCAGGCGGTGGGTCTACTGTAGGGTGGTGGTGGTGGTTCGGTCCCAGGTGGTGGTGGGTGGTGGTTTTAGTTCACCTTACTAATCTGCACAGTTTTCTTCTTTTTTTTTTCTGGAATTTCTCTCGAATTTTTTTGTGTTTCTATTTTTCTCAGATCACAAACTAGCCAAATGACTTCTGAGAATTTTTCCTTATTTATAGACAAATGTAGTAATTAATGTGCATTAATTTGATGGGATTTTGCCCCATTTCCTTGATTTTAGGCTTTTTGTTTGTCCAATTCCTATTGGTTATTTTTTTTCTTTTCAGTCCACGACCTGATCTTGTTGTAGTTATCCTCTTCTGATTTTTTTCTGATTTTTTTTATAATTATTTTGTATTTTTCTTTAATTATTTACTTAGTTTTCGGACAACTTTAGTAATTACGCGTATTTTTATCTACACGTAAATACATGTGGTGTACATGTGAACATTCCTAATTATTATTTTGGTCATTTTAAAATTTTTAGTATACATATAATCTATCTCTAGTAATTTATTAGTTATTTCATGACACCTTTCGCATTTTCGGTAATTAATACCTATTATACTTAAAATTTGAAAATTTTATAGTCTCATATTTTATTACTTATTTTCTTAAATTCAAGTTTACGGGGTCAGTTTTACTAATATTCCTCTCAATAGTTTCTAATTTGGGTTTGATCGAATCCTTTAGCCGATCGTCCTAAACCTTGAGTTCTAAGTTCAATCCTACGGTTACTTAGCTGAACTTTGGGACTTACATATGAGGATCAAGTTACTTAGTATAATGTGTACTTAAAGTGACCATGTAATTAGGAATGAAAGACTGGTAGTTATTCTATAATATAGTGAACTGTTATGTTATGTAAAACTTTCCGGAAAGCTCTGTGAACTTATATATATATATATATATATATATAATATTGTACATGTTATTAGAAATTTGCACTATTTATCATAATTGTAATTTAATTGTTAATCAGACTGTTTACTTCAAAGCGAGGAGTTGTCGACGCCTTATGTAGGTCATGTCTATGGTAAGCACTGTGAGGCCAGTTACTATCATAAAATGATTTACACGGCGGGACTATTGCGACTCTGCGACTTCAGGGCGTAACAACAATTGCATGTACACTTGCAACAAATGGTAGATATATGGGATTCTTTGCTCACATATTATTGTTGTTGTTGATTTTGAGTTATTGGACATCATGTCGTCGATCTAAGATTAATATAGGTTTGTCCATCAGGTACACTATTATAGAGCTTACTTCTTTCCAATTAGGAATGAGTCAAGTTAGCCTATGATACCATACCTTCAGAAAGTATGTCTTAACCCGTGGTAAAGTTAAGCCTAAGACGAAGCAATTCGACATGGAGATGAACATTATGGAGAGTTCGGATAGGATGGCTTACACTTTGTATAGGAGGGAAGGGCACAGTAGAAGAGCATGTCTTTAAAGGAATCGATAGGGTAATTAAACTTGATACTAATAGCTAAACGCATGCTTCATTATTTTACCCTATTGTTTTTGCTTTTGTAGGCTAGATGTAGTTTGCACCTATAGATGGATCAGTTCTCACTAGTCAAGATAAGCACAAATCTTGATGTCTTTGGGCAGGACATGTAAAACCACTAACTTGTCTTTCTGTCACAAATTATTATGTTTACTTGGATCCTACTAACTTGTATGCCTTATAAGACATGTAAGCTTTACATGTATGGCGTCGTGAGCGAGAACTTAGACGGAACCTACAGGTGGAGGAGGTCCCTTTAGACCTTCGCATGCTACCTTACCTAGAGTAGGCCAACTTCACAGGTTTGAGCCATCTCCCTTACATTTAGCTGGACCACCGGGAGAAAGCCACTGAAAGTATACAAACTTTCATTTTTTTTTTATTTTAATACCTAAAGTTTAAATTTATTCATTTTAGTACTCAAACTTTTCAAATGAGACAAATTAGTATATCTATTATAATGGTCGTTATAAAAAATACTTAGTTTTTTTTATTTTAAAAATTGAAGTACCAAAATAAAATAAAAAATAAACTTTAAGCACTAAAATGGATATAAAATGAAAGTTGATGTACTTATATTATTATTCTACCATTTTATAATAACGACCGTTATAATGATTGTACCGATTTAGCTTACTTAAAAGGTTGGGATACTAAAATAAATGAGTTTAAAGTTTAGGTACTAAAATAAAATAAAAAAAAATATGAAAGTTTAGATACTTATACTAGCTTTATCCTCTAGACCACTACGTGATTATCACACTGGTGGAGAGGTGGAGATAAGAGACTCATACTGTCCACATGGCCCATGGAGAACTTACCATCACACTTTAGGATGTAGAGATACAGTTCAACCTTTGAGTTGATGGATTGTCGGTGATCAAGAGCAATTACAAAGAGTGGCTCGAGATATGTGCCGAATACCTCAAAGTTGTTTTAGAAGGCTTCAATGATAAAGAAGCACGTGTATGTATAAGCTGGCTAGCAAAACATTTGGGTTCCTTACCTACTTGGGTAGGCAAGAAGCAAGTTAGACGTCATATAAGAGTGTATATCTTACAAATGTTAGGAAGGTTTGTATTAGCCAACAAATCTAACAACCTGGTACATGCCATGTTTCTCCCTTTGTTGGAGGACTTTAATCAAGCTGGATGGTACAATTGGGAGACCACATGTCTTACATGGCTGTATGACAGTTATGTAACTCATTGTTAGAGACTATCGTAAGATGGGAGGTGCTAGGTGGTTAATTAGATGAGAGATAAGGATGTACCTGACCCATATGGTAATAGCTTGGAGGGATACATTTGACAAAGAAACTCTAGATCAAGTATGTATTTTATACACTTTTATGACCATTTACTTCAATACTTTACAATGGCACTAATTATAACATGGTCTTGTAAGTCGTATGGCAACTATATCCGAATGAGATACTAGAGATCTTACCCAATTTTTTCCATCGTGGCTACCACATTTAGATAGCACGAGATCCACTCTTATTTTTCTACATAATTGAGTGGCACTTACCCAAGCATGTGGTTTAATAGTTTAGTGGATTATAAAGGATTCTACTAGTATGCGATACAGAGGAGGCTTTGCATTGTATTGACCTATGAAGTCGAATAGAGGTTAAGTGGATAACACAGCATCTACCTCACATCACTACTTGGAATGATAGGTACTCTCGAACAATTTAGATCGATGGACCTAAAGGAGTGGTGTGTGGGTACCGACAATAGTATAGGAGGATCACTCATCAGTATATTGGCCAAACTGGAGTACTACTTGGACAGTTGGTAAGACCGCCTTCGATTAGTACTATTTTTTTGACTTATCTCACTTAGCCTTCTCTTAACCCTCTTCTTTTTGCAGGTTGAAGAGCTCCTGCAGATTAGGATCTCTCTAAATAGGGCTTATTACTAAGCAGCTTAAGTATCCATTGATCATAGGATACAGTTGTTGTATGACCATCTCCTAGTCACTCTTTACCCTCCACATTTGGCTCAGGCTCAAGTTTAGGGATTGGATGAAGGCATCTAGGTGGAAAACTACCCTCCAAATTTCCCTAAGTGGGGTGAACAGACTAGGATAAGGGAAGGCAAATGACATCGGGGAAGGGGTCAGCGAAGCAATGATAGTGTAGGTGCATTTCATGGGGTAGGGTCGTCTGAGTGTCCAAATAGAGGCAACATGTTTGGGATCCTAGCTTTAGAGATACAGCATGATCCCTCATTTATACCACCAACTTCACATTAGAGATGGAGGAGGTTTGTTAGATCCCGAGGAAAGAGTTATTCCTAGATAGCTATCGTCGATCCATTGCAATTTTCTGAGCTACCCCAATAACCGATAGAGATATAAGAGTCATAAACTCCACCTATTCTAGAGGAAATGAGGAAAAGTCGGCATCTAAAGTATCTCAAGTTTTCATTGTGTCTAGGAGTAGATAAGATTGTATCTATTATTTGCTACATCTATGAGCAAATGCATTGAACATTTGTATTTATATAGAACTTAATATTAATTTAACCTTTTCATACTTTTTTTTATGTCTTGTATACTTTATTTTTTACTTTTTACATTATAGCAATAATGAATAACTTTGAAGTTTCAGGTATGAACTGCATATGCTTTGCTTGTAATTTTGATACAAGCGGTTACAATGAAGCTTGGAGTCAAGAAGTGAGCATATGAGTTGGATGTGGAGTTCCGAGTTTTCAACTAAATTGCTGTATTTCATTGGCTAATTTTCCTTTGTTTTCATATTTTATTGACTAGTTTGACTTGCTGATTTTTTTACACAAGACGCCATACTGAAAGGTACCTTCTCCTCTATTATTTTATTTTATTTTTTTGTGTTTTTTTAGACTAATGAAGAAGGTGCCTTCTTGTTTGATTTTAAGCACCTTTTGGAAAGACACATTCATCGTTAAAATCAACAAAACTGAAGGTACCTTTTGAAAATGCACCTTTACCCCTTACTCGTAATAATTTTTGCCCCAACCATTTATTTTTCATTATTTTTCAAGGTTCGGGTGTTCTGCCTTAGATTCTTTTTTGTCCGTAGATCTAACCTTTTTTTTTTTTTTTTTTAACTCATGAAATGAGTCGTGTTGTGTTTTTGAATAAGGGGAAAAAAACAGAAGAAAAGAAAGAAAGAGCTTCTTTAAGGGTAAAATAACATCTATGATATGTGATATTATGAGAACAGTAAAGTAGTAGGGCCCTCAAGTATCCGTTTTCTGAAGCGCATTATAAATTCATGCCTTTCTTGTGCAGTGTTCCTTTATTTTCCATCGTTAAAAGTTGAAACAACTTCCAAATTATAAAATCAATAGTTTTAGAGTAACATCTACTACAATATCTGGGTGCGCCCAAATGAACCATCATCCGCCTTTCTCGACGCTCAAGGATGACTTGAAAATTTAAGGGGACCACGGACCTTGAGTTGCTGTCCAAGCTCACCCAGTTCAAGGCCACCTCTAGTTGCACTTGACGGTTGCATGAATTGCTATTTTTTGTTTTTTCCCCTTTTTGGTAACATAGGGCTATTGTGACCATCTACGGGCATACAAATCACTTGTACAAGAACTATGTACCGGATGAGAATAACTTATACTATATAAATAACCCCAAGAAATACCCATAATGAGATTTAAGCCCAAGACTTTTTCCAAGTTTTTATAACTGCCTTAGACATTAACCATTGGGCCAATCCCTTATGGGTCGCAGGTTGCTAATAAAGAAGAAGGATAATGGTTTGAATTTTTGAACAGTAGGCAAATAATGCACTGAAATGAGCGTTCCTTGGTCGCTACAAAGAAATATTCAATGAGAATGGCCATTTGATGAAGCACCTAGGTGAGCATTACATTAGCCAGCTACAGAACGATCATTCCTCTCAAGTCTCAACCAATATTTCCCGTGAACACAGAAATGGATAAACAGAAGGACGCAGCACAAATAGCAGCATTGTTGATGTGGTTGCAAGTAACCCCTTCAGTTTAGTTGCCTAGTCTCTTATAGTATATTGACAAGGTTGTCGGTTTCGTGCCATTAAAAAGACTTGATCTAGTACCTCTGAAAATTCCCGAAAGGGAATGATGCCTTATGGGGAGGAGGCACTGACCTCATACTGCAAAACAGTAAAGCCAAGCCCAAGAAGGTGGTGCTTAAGGAAGCCGTCCTGAATTGCTACCTCGAGGTGGAACTATGCCGCTTGTACAAATTTGTCCAATGGAGATGTATCCAAAGCAGCAAACTCCTTCACGGCACCAAGCACCATAAGTCCTAGTTTTACAGCATCCTCATGGCTCGATGCCTGAATCATTTCAAAGACAGAATTCAGCAATCGGTTGAAGTAAATAATATGATGTCACTTAAGCAACAGATGAAGCTACCTCGATGTTGAGAGGAAGAACGGGATCATGAAGTGAGAGTCTCAGCAGAAACCATCCACCGAAACCTGAAACTCGAACCTGTTTTGTATGACAACAATCAGAACATGTTATAAAAGAAAGCATTCATAATTTCTGTCATTTCTAATAGTCTTTATTATAACAAAAGTAGAACTTACTCCTTCATAGTTAACAGGTGCTTTCTGAAGCTTGGAATCTAGATCTATTGCATTCTCCAATTGTTTTAGTACTGCCTCTCCATACTCCCGGAAAGATCTGTGAGACAATATAATCCCACAGAATGCAATATATACACAATTAGGAAATAAGCAACACAGACTATGAAGAAAGAAACTTACTCTCCCTTGAGGTCAGGGTGATTCTGGTCAATTTTCAATCTTACTTCCACAGCAAAAGCTGCTTCCTCCAGTCCATCCACCAAATCAGTCAAGACTTTGCTACCAGAAGCACCACTTGAAGCTTTTGCTGAAGCTAATTTGTTTAGGATTTTAACCTAGAATAACCATCCATGGAGTTTTGAATAAATGGAAATATATAGATTTATAATAGAAATTTGAACAGTATACACAATTACTGGTAAGAAGCTGAGGAAAGACAACAAATACCATGAAAAACAAATACATCTGGATCTCATTAGCACTATATAGCAGACATCTGGAAGCAGTAGAAAATAACAGCAGCAACTGGAATTGTGGTGCAGCTGAAATGAAAGTGAATTGTACCATGTTGAATATAGCCTTACCATGAGGTATGCACCATCATCTAGCCAGTGATTCTCCTTGAGGGCTCCATGTCCACTGGTTTCAATAGCCAGATGCGACTCTTCTCCAATAGAGTTCTGAAGCAATATCATTACTTTCAGCATGAAGTTTTTGAGGGAGACTATAACATAGAAAAATTGAATATCACATTCCCAGAGGTCAATTATAATCGAAATCTTTGCAATTGCAAGTACTTGTATACAAATGAAGATGCTCAGTAGTGACTGATGCACCTAAGTTTTCAATCTATTTAATTCCCAAAGATGTTGGGAAGTCATTATATTAAGGGAAGCTACTTTCATTGTTAGGATATAGAATTAATTTGATAACATCACTTCATTTACTTGGCATGGAGAGATGGGCATCAATCATGCATTTTGCATTATGTATCAGAAGATCCTCATTTGTTCAGATATAGCTTGTTGTTTAAGTTCTAGAAGTAGAATCCAACATCAGCATCCATCATTGACTACTAGCACAAGAAGCTTTGGCATGGTTGAAATTATTACCAACAGCTATGTAGTATTTAAAGGTAATTCCATAATTAGTCTTTTTCAGAAATATGAGTCTCATAATTCCAAAATTACTTCTACACCTGTGAACTCAGTGCATCTGACAAGTACAGCAACTAATTTTGGGCCTTCCTCTCAACTTAATGTCAAGACTTTTTCTACACATTATAATGCAAGAAGCAGGTGGTTGCTGCTTAAGACAGTTCTAGTAACCGCGGGCAAGTTAACCAAGAACAATTACTATGCATCATTATGCAGTATCTAGAGGTAAGTCCATAGTCAGTGTCCCAAATACTCCTAAACCTGTGAACTCAGTACATCTAACAAGATGGACACTACAGCTACTTTTCGGCCTTCCTCTCAACTTAATGTGAAGACTATGTTTCTATACTTTGAAATGCTCAAAACAACCAGTGAGTAAGTTGACCAAGAACAAACATAAGAATCAACAAATTTTCTCACACTTGATTTGAATATAATGTAAAGAGTTTTGAAATATCAAGATAGAAAGGTATGGGTATGATACAACCCCCTTAGCCTTATAAGCCATTACTTCATGTATATAAGAGGTGGTAGTTGTAGTGTGTGCTGTGTTGTATAGTTGTATTGTGTGCTGTGTTGTACAGTTTTTTGTTGTGTGCTGTAGTGTGTGTTGTGTTGAGTGTGCTGTGCTGTGACTGTGCAGCCAGTGATGTGTGTGTGTGTGCTATGCAGTGTGGGGTGTGTGTGTGTTGGTTGTATTTTAAGTAGCGTTGTAAAGCAGTGAGGGTAGAATAGTAATTGTATAGTTGCTAAGGTGGAATAATAGTTACTGCCTTGGAAAAGAAGACTTGAGCAGAGAGGAGAACCTCTGTTTCTCCCGCAAGTCTAACTTGTGGAGTACCTTTGCATGATTTTGCTACACAAGATACTTTCTGTGATACAAGCAAGTGATCTAAATTGATCTATTCTAGTCTACCTGTTGCCATTGAACCTTAAGTTACATCAATTGGTGCCGTTTATGGGAAAGCTTCATTCTCATGAAGTGACTAAAATGGAATTCATGGTTGAGAATTTGGAGAAAATTTTCAAAAATTTGAAGCAAAGAGTTAATTCAGTTAAGGATGAATTGAAAGAAAATTTCATTGAACTACAACATCAAATTTCCATAGTTGAAAGAAATTCAACAATCAATGTTTCTTCGTTGAAAGCCTCTATTACTAATATGGAAGTCACATTGGCATCCATATAATTGACCTTACAAAACTTGAATAAGAATCAAGTAGCAAATGAGAAATTGAAGGAGAGAGTTGAGTTGACTTCAAGGATTAGGGTCTAACCTAGGTGAGGGAGAGAAACGGTGTATGATGTATTTTTTGTTCAATTGGATGATGACATTTGACCTAATACTACTACGGCAACTCCTGTTTCAACATTTGAAGGCAAGGAACCTATGCATTGGTTAACGATGATTGCACAGTACTTCGAAATACAAAATATCAAAGAGGATCTGGGGCTTAAGGGACAAATCGTGTATTGGCACAAGATGCTTAAGAAGAGAATACTACGTCTTGATTAGGAGTCATTTAAACAAGAATTTTTTACAAGATATGTAAGGTTATTGGTTAGGAATCCTTTTGTGACTATTTCTACGCTCTGGCAAACATCCATGGTGAATGCTTTTCTAAAATCATTTGAGACATTGATGGCACAAATCCCAAACATTACTAAAATGCAGATGTTAGGGTACTTCTTGAGGGTTTATGAGAGGATTTACAGCTGAGGGTTCAAACTTTGCGGCTGGTCTCTTTGGCTGATGCAATCGAATTGGCTTTGAGTGTTGAGAAAGAGTTTGAACATGAGATTTTTCTGTCTAACGAAAGTTGTATAGCAAATACCCCTATTATATCTTACTGGACTCAGCCTATAAGTTATTCTCATAGGTACAAAAATCTCATTCTAGTGTCACATGGAAGCAACCTGTGGGCACATTGACTAGGAGTGCCGAACTTCAACCTCAAAACATGCCACTAAAACACTCATCTCTAATATGATCTTAGAGTAGTTAATATGAATGATGTGTTAGTGAGAGTATGTTTTGTGTTGTTTGTATTGTTAGTGTGCTGTGTTGTAGGTGACAAGTATATGAAGTATGTGTCATGTATCATTTACACATCTCTGATATGATCTTAGAGTAGTTAATATGAATGATGTGTTAATGAGTGTATGTTTTGTGTTGTGGGTGACAAGTATATGAAGTATGTGTCGTGTATCATTTACATAAGGGCAGAATTGTAAATGCTTACTTTAGTTGTGTATAAAAACATAGCAGGGAGTAAGAGAGAGTTAGTTAGTCATTTTGTTGAAAGTTGTCAAGTGAAAAGGAATGTCTAGAAGATTGTAGGCTTGATATACTTACTCTAATTGTTGAAGTATTGGACTTCACAAATGTTGTAGAGTGATTAGGGTTCTATCAAGTATTTTTATACTCTTATTTATACATTTTTTACTAGTTTTCATTGTAATAATAAAAAGAGTAAATCCACAGGTTGTATCAATTGGGGCCATTTGTGAGAAAGTTTAACCGGAGTAAGATGAAAACGGAGAAGAAGAAGAATGAGATGACAGAGTTAAAGTTTACATTTAGCAAATATGAAAAGTTTGGTAGACAAAATACATAGGATGCTCCAAGAAATGATGAATGCTCAAAAGAATGAGGAAATTTTGATGGAAAAGAATAAAACATTAAAAGTTCCACTAAAACCTATTGTTGAATAGGTTATGGGTAGACAAAATGAGGAATCGTTGTTTTTGCATGTTGGATCTCATCAATCGGAGGTTGATGGTGGAAGATCAGTAGGTGATCTGTCATGGCAATTAGAGAATGATGTTCGACGGTCTGGAAAAGTGTTGCAATGGGAATTTGGAGATTACGGTGTTGATAACTAGTAGAGGCCAACAACCAGAGTGAGTTGATCAAATCATGGACAGTGGTCAGTGGCATGCTTCTTAGAGTGGAGATCAAACATGGAAGTCGGATATTGACCAGCGACTCAAAGTTTCTGATCAGGAATTGGAAAATAAAGATCAAGGATGGGCAGTGGCGCATGCCAAGTTGCTATCGAGTGATGTGCATGAATCGAAGGAGACAATTGAGAGGAACTTGTGTTCATTATTGTCAAGTGGTGGACAGCCCGTTGAGAAAGTTGATATGATGAGGGATTACACTCGAGAGGCTTGGATCAAAGGAGGAGATCAGTTTGGGACGAGGGTTGGTAGCTGGCAATTGGATATTTTTCATAGGCACAAACAAGCGGAAAAGGTCGATTGATCAAATGTGAGTAGTCTGTGCTGGTCAAGTTTGGGTAGTGATTGGTCGAGTAAGTTAATTGGAGGCCAGCAAGTAGATTTCACAGACCAGCAAACAGTAAATGTTGCTCGAAGAAGAGAAAGTTTGGTGTTACGATTCTGAGAAGAAGTGGCTGGAAGTATTCAATTTTTACAAAAGTGAAGTGTTTTTCTTTTGTAGCTATGGTGTTCGATCAAATGTCTCTATGATTGTTGACATTGTTTATGATCCTTCAGTTATTTGGGAGGTGAATGTCCGTCATGGTGTAAGTGTATTCAAGCTCGCTATTCGTGCTCGTACTTGTAAGGCTCTTAGACATCAATGTTTACCACAGCACAGCTTTGTTGCAGTAAAAAATGCCACTTCACAGCCAATCCAAATGCAGCTTGTCCCTGTTGTCCTTGAAGGTGATGATAAATGTACAGATTTGACCAATCATGTAATGGTGAATGATGACTTGTGGGATGTTAAGGACATAGGCCCTTTGAAGGTAGATTTGGGAGACGACTTTTATTGTATGGAGAAGTGGCAGTCGGCTTCTTATGTTCTTCATCTACCGCTACTTAGCCACGAGTTCTCTCTATTGTTGAAGGAAGATTTCCTTATGCCATTTATCAAGGAAATGGTGGAAATAAAGTTACCTACTGCAGATTGGTTTGATGTGTTATTGGAGACATTCATTGTTGTGGATCTGAAAGTTGTTTCACTCTGGAGGGTGCTTGGCAATGCTGCTGCTATCTCTCTTTTGTTTGTGGTAGCGTTTGATGCTATTGGAGTTAGATAGCTGTGATTGTTTCTCTATTTGGACATTGAGGGCAAGGACCTTCTAAAGGGGGAGGCAATTAATATGATCTTAGAGTAGAGTTAATATGAATGATGTGTTAGTGAGTGTATGTTATGCGTTGTTTGTGTTGTTAGTGTGCTGTGTTGTGGGTGATGAGTAAATGAAGTGTGTCTCATGTGTCATTTACATGAGGGCAGAATTGTAAATGCTTACTTTAGTTGTGTATAAATATATAGCAGGGAGTAAGAGAGAGTTAATTAATCATTTTGTTGAAAGTTGTTAGGTGAAAGGGAGTGTCTAGAAGATTGTAGACTTGATGTACCTACTCTAATTGTTGAAATATTGGACTTCACAATTGTTCTAGAGTGATTAGGGTTCTATCAAGTATTCTTATACTCTTCTTTATACATTTTTTACTAGATTTCATTGTAATAATAAAAAGAGTGAATCTACGAGTTGTATCACCTCAGTTTACTAGAGAAGGCTCTTTAATGGCGTCCTCTAGTTCAACAGCTAGTGGCAGTAGTGTGCAACAACCACAGCAGCATCAAGGACAAAAACAAATGAATTTTGTGGAATACTTAGATAGAAAGAACAAGGTTTTGTGTTTTAAGTGTGAGCAACCTTTCCAACCTAAACATAAATGTCCAAATAAAAATCTTTAAGAGTCTTGATTCTTGAAGAGGATAGGACAAATGTGAGGCACATCGGGTTGAGTTGCAAGAGCCTCAATTGGTTGGAAAAGATTCAGAGAAGTTATAGGTAGACTGTAAACTTTCTTTGCTGGCCATTAATAGGTTTAATAGTCTTCACACACTTTAAGTTATGTGGAATGTTAGAAGGACGTGGTTTCAATCTTAGTGGAAAGTAAGGCAAGCCATAATTCTATTTCCTTCAATTTGGTGCAATAACTAAATTTGACTCTTGGCCCTACTAACCCATTTAATATGAAGTTGGGAGATGGATGAGCGGTCGGTTCGAGTGGTATGTGTTCTAATCTGAAATTACAAGTTGGAACACTTGATATTATTGTTGATTTCTATACTTTTGAATTGGGAGCCGTAGATGTGATTCTTGAAGTAGCTTGGCTCCAAACAATTGGGGAGATTAAGATTGATCGGAGAAAAATGAGTATGAAAATTTCTAAAGATAACTTGGAGCATGTGCTGATGGGTAACCCCTACATCTATAAATCAGAAACTACTTTCAAAATTCTAAAACATTAAGTTGATTGGGAATATTGTAGCTTGCTAGTCTTAGCTGAAACATGGAATTTCGAAGCTGATGTAGTTGAATAGAATGTGCAACTAAGTCAGTTGCTTAAGGAATTCATTGATATGTTCACTGAAATCAAGGATCTTCCTTCCTCTCAAGATATTGACCATAGAATACCTCTTAAGGATGGGGTTACGACTATCAATGCTAGGCCATATTGACATGCACAGGTGCAAAAAGATGAAATTGAGAAAATGGTGGCTGATACGTTGAAAGATGGCTCGTAGTACTTTTGTGTTAACTATCAGGTCCTGAATAATACCACAATACCAGATAAATACTCTATTCCAGTTATTGATGAACTCCTAGATGAATTATTTGGTGCATCTATATTTTCAAAAGTTAACCTTCATTCTAGTTATCATCATATACGTGTTCATGTCGATAATATACCTAAAATCGCTCTTAGAACGCATTAAGACTATTATGAGTTTTTAGTAATTTTTTAAGCTTACTAAGGTAGTCGGATCTTCCTTCCTCTCAAGATACTAACCATAGAATACCTCTTAAGGATGAGGTTACAGCTATCTATATTAGGTTGTATTGATATACGTAAGTGCAAAAAGATGAGATTGAGAAAATGGTGATTGATATGTTGAAAGATGACTCATGGCACTTTCGTGTTGACTATCGGGCCTTGAATAATACCACAATACCAAATAAACACTCTATTTCAATTATTGATGAGCTCTTGGATGAATTATTTGAAAATTGACTTTCATTTTGGTTATCATCAAATACATGTTCATGTTGATAATATATCTAAAACTGCTTTTAGAATGCATTAAGACCATTATGAGTTTTTAGTGATGCCTCTAATGCACTGGCCGCCTTTCAATCCACTATGAATTAAGTGTTTCGTCCTCACTTATGTAAGTTTGTTCTTGTCCTTTTTTAGGATATTCTCATCTATAGTCATGATATACGTGAGCATTTGAGTCAAATTCGCATTGTGTTGAAATTGTTGCACATTAATTACTTTTCAATCAATAAAAATATGCGTGTTTTTAGGAAGACTTCTTTAGAATATTTGGGTCATATTATTTAGGATGAAGGTGTTGCTATGGATCCATCTAAGATTTACAGTGTATTAAGCTAGCTGTTACTCAATTCTCTTAAAATACTTCATGGTTTTCTTGGTTTATCTAGGTATTATTGGAAATTTATCAAGGATTATGAAAAGTTAGCTAAACCACTCACTAATCTATTATTAGGATTCTTTTGAGTGGAATGACAATGCAACTTTGGCTTTTTGGCAGATTCAACAAGCTTTAACACAAGCCCTTGTACTTTCAAAAGCCTTTTGTTATTGAGTATGATGCATCCGACCTTGGTTTAGGTGTTATTTCGATGCAAGATTCAATAAAAGGGCACTCTCTAATAAAACCTTGTGTAAATGTATTTATGAAAAAGAATAGATGGTGTTGGTGTTAGCAATTAATCATTGGAGACCTTATTTGCTTGGAAGAAAGTTCATTGAATGAACTTATCAAAAGAGTTTGCATCACTTGTTGCACTAACGTATTACAACTCCTAATCAACAACATTACTAGCTAAGCTCCATGGATATGAGTTTGATATTCAGTATAAATTTGGGACTAAAAATAGAGCTATTGATGCTCCTTTGAGGATCTATGATGAAGTTGATTTGATGAGTATTTCGAGTCCTATTTTGATTCATGTTGCAGCCATCAGGAAGGTTGTACTTCAAGATCCTTTTCTAGTTGCTAGAATCCAGTTGTTATAGGAGGGAAAAGATGTTGGAGTTGGATATGGGTTAATCAATGACACCCTTCGTTACAAAGGGCGTTTGGTCATCCTAGCAAAGTCCACTTGGACTCCATTATTTCTGCATGAATTTGATGCTTCATCAATGGGAGGACACACAGCTTACGTTTGCACATATAGACGGCTAGCTAGTCATTTATTTTGGGTAGCAATGAAACGTGATGTGGCTGCCTTTGTTGCTTCTAGTGCAGTTTTCCGAAGCAACAAGGCTCAAAATCTGTCCCCTGCTGGTCTACTCAATCCGCTGCTCATTCCTCAAGTTTTATGGGAGGATATCTCTCTTCACTTTGATACAGGGTTGCCTAAGTCTAAAGGGTTTGACATTATTTTGGTTGTGGTTGATCGTTTTTCTAAATACACTCATTTTCTCCTCTTGAAACATCCATATAATGTTAAAACAGTGGCTGATGTCTTTATGTGTGAAATTGTGCGTCTTCATGGTTTTCCTTGCACTATAGTTTCAGATAAAGACCTTTTGTTTGTAAGCTCTTTTTTAAAGGAGTTGTTTAATTTGCTAAAACTTTAGTATGGCCTATCATCTAGAAACGGATGGTCAAACAGAAGTATTAAACTGAAATTTGGAATGTTACTTACGTTGCTTTGCCTCTAAGCAACCTAATTAGCCTACTAGGATTTTTTAGGCTGAGTTCTCTTATATTACTAGCTATCATTCATCAGCTAGTATGACACCATTTGAGATTGTTTATGGGCAACCTTCATTGTCTATTCCCATCTATTTATCAAGAGAAATTCAAAATCCTTTATTAGCTCCTTTGGTTTCTAGAGATGAAGTTTGGAAGCGTCCAAGAAGTAATCTTGAAAAAGCACAGCTACGAAATTGTAACTTGGCTAATAGACATCATCATGATGTCTATTATGCTATTGGAGATTGGGTAGTTTTGTGGCTCCATCCCATTTTAAATACTAAGTTGAGTGTTGAGGTGAATCCTAAGCTTGCCCTACGATTTTTTGGAACCTTTTGTATTGTCTCCTGGGTGGGTTCTGTTGCCTATCAGCTGCAATTACCACATGGATGTCACATCCATCCTGTTTTCCACGTCTCTTTGCTTAAAAAATCCCACGGTTCTTTTCCCTTCAGTTCAGATCTTCCTGTCGACTTAGCAGCAGAAGATCTTAAGGATTTTCCTCATCCACATTGCATTGTGGGCAGAAAATTTGAGGTTCGAGATGGGTTGCAAATTCCTCAAGTTATAGTGCATTGGGAGGGTCAATTGGAGGCAGATCTTGAATGGATCTTTCTGATTTTAAGGATCAATTTCCAGATATTGTCCTTGGTGACAAAGACATTTCTCAGGGGAGGAGTATTGATACAACCCCTAAGCCTTATAAGACATTACTTCATGTATATAAGAGGCATTAGTTGTAATGTGTGCTGGGTTGTACAGTTTGTTGTTGTGCATTGTAGTGTGTGTTGTGTTGAGTGTGCTGTGACTGTACAGACAGTGATGTATGTGTATGTGCTCTATGCAGTGTGGGGTGTTTGTGTGTTGGTTGTATTGTAAGTGTTAATGTAATGCAAGTGAGGGTAGAATAGTACTTGTAGTGAGCTAGCAATATAAACAATTGCTGAGGTAGAATAATAGTTAGTTAGGAAAGTTGTTAGTTACTGCCTTGGAAAAGTAGACTTGAGCAGCAAGAGGAGAACCTATGTTTCTACTGCAAGTTTGGATTGTGGAGTGCAAGTTTGGCTTGTGGAGTGTCTACTGGTGATTTCGCTTCACAAGATACTTTCTGTGATACAAGTGATCTAAACCGATCTATTCTAGTCTAATTGCTGTCATTGAACCCTAATTAGCATCAAGGTATGATTGCTCTATCTATTTAGGATAATCCATAACCTCCATATCCTCAATCAACTTCCTCCAATTATTCATCTCTAACGAGTTGGTTCTTAAGTGTACATGGCCCAAGGCTTCTACTCTGGGGGTAGGATGCTGTACTGAAGAGCCTTGGACTTCAGGTGGTATTCTTCCAGGCAGCTGTTTAGTATAGGATCCCTTTTAAAGCCCCTATAGTCCCCCCCGCCCCCCCACCCCCTTCCCTTTTTTTTTTATCAATTCATTTGTTAAGAAATAATCGTTTTTCTGGTAAGTCTTTAGATTTTTCTATGAGTTTTTCTTTTTCCTCTCCTGGAATCAACTATGCAAATACAAAAAGGAAGCTAGGTGGAAAGTCTCGATTGTCTGTTCATATTATTTTCAAATTGAATGGAGCAAGGATGTAGAAAGATCAGAGTTTTCTGATATCCAGATTTTCATCCAGGAAAGAGAAAAATGGAGTTTGATCTAAGGGCTTTACATCTACATTGTCTTATATGAATGGTGTGTTGGGTTCTGCATTTCGTGAGCACCTAAGAGAGATTAAATATAGTAAAAATTGGAGGACCAGGCATAAGAGGTCTGTTGGTAAGTTTTTGTTCTTTTGAGACTATAGTAGTTAATAATGAGGTTACATTTTCAGTAAATTTCAACAGAAAATTGAAACTTTATGACTGGCTTCTCAAGCTCACTATGTATCTGTCTTTGACATCAACCATATAAAATGTTTGTTGACAGTTTCACATGTCAATTGTGTTGGTGGAAATACCACACTTCGCCTACAATTCAGAGATGCATTTAAAAAATGCCTCTATGAGTAAGCAGCTACAATAGTCTATATAATATTTATATTCCACCTTGAAGGTTTGTCTTGGGAAGCGTTCTGAAATTAAAATGCAAAGTTATTCCTGTTATGACATCTTTTTAATATAGCGCCCCTCTCTTTTATCCTGAGTAGACATCTCCCCTCTTCTGAAAATTCAACTTTCTTGGGTTAACAATGTAAATGTTATCTATCATGCCATAAAATAATCTTACCAGCCGAATAGCTTCATCAATTACATTCTTGTAACCTCTTTTGAATCTATGGTGTTTTCCACCTGGGCAAACAAAATACAACTAGTTACATAAAAAAAATCACTGTGAAAAGATAAAAAATGCACTTGGTTCTGATATTTTTATCACATACCAAGTTTCTTCTCGATAAAAGTTGTCAGTCCATCAGAGGTCACGCTATCTGTCACAATAGTAGTTCCTGGATGCTAAAGGAAGAGAGAAGTAGGATGAATATGCAGAAGCAGTCGATAACAAGAAGAGAACAACAAAGCCCCTAACATTTAGCACTTACTTCCTCAAGGACAATTGCGGACATCAAGGCAATCAGCCGGTTACGGTTGAACTCTCGGCCAGAGGAATCTACAGCAGCAGATCTGGAAGATACACCATGGAATGGAACCAAGCAATGTCAATTGCCTCGATGTATAAATAAAGGAACCATCAAAACTACCTGTCAACATCTGTATCAAAGATGATCCCCAAGTCAGCCTTGTTGTCCAGGACAGCCTTCGTGATCGCTTTCATTGCTGCCTTGTCCTCAGGGTTTGGAATATGATTAGGAAATAAACCTGTTCACAGCATTGACAATAAATGTTTGTATATCTGTGTATGCAATAGTGTTTTGTTTCATTAGCTGGGAACAAGACAGTCAAAGTGTGAGCAATAAGAATGGGCATCAATGATGAAGAACTAGAATATAATTACACATCCATTATCTTATTTTCAGACTAGCAATTGGAATAACGATAATATGATTATACAGCTTTTCCCTTCTAGCTTCACCATACATTCCAGGGAAAATAACATCTTAATCAAGAATTTGTGTTCTAATGCATTTTTCACTTAAAGTTGTTAAGTAGTCGCAAAGGAAGAAAAAAGATAGCAATACATGAAATTAGATTCCTTAATCGATATAGTGGAGGATAAACCACAATAACTTGACAGTGAGGAAATCAAAGTAGCAGTCATTCTACCACTTGATGAAAAATTAGCAAATTATACATGGCTCTAAAATATATATCAGACTATGTTGGAGCCTCTGCCACCAAAGGCAGTTACTTGAAAGTCTTCCATATCATTGCAGATCACACACATTCATGCACATGCATGAGCCAACACACAAAAATACACACAGATTATATCTTGTGGCAAGTCAACAATGTTCAGGAGAGCAAAAAGAAGTTGCAAAGGAAGTTAATTTCTATGAATCATGATCATTTTGCTGCTACAGTCAATATCATTATACTTCTACCAAAATGCAGAACTGCCAGATTAAACATGCCAGATATCTATTTTACCCAGGTAATCAAAATGGATAAATTCCCGGTTATCAGAAGGCCTAGGCTTCCAGTACTCACCATCTGGCTCCAAAAACTGACTCCCAGTAGTAATTGCTCCAAGAGGCTCAAGTACCTTTGCCTGAAAGAATAGAAGAGAAGTCCATCCATTAGATACACAAGCTCAAAATTTTTTGCAATTGATGTCACGTGAAAAGCACACTCTACCCAGTAGTAGTTAGCTAGTAAATGTCTTTGAATATAAAATGTGCATGTGACTAATATAGAGCCTGCCATGATACAAAGAGAATGCAATTTGTGACTTCATTTTACATATCTAAATTTATTTCTTTCATCAAAAGATATAGCTGCCCATCTCATTTCTAAGAAAGTAACATACTGGACGTGCCTTGTTAATCATCACTTTCCTGATTTATCATTTCTCAATTCTTCATGATCCTCCATTAAGAATTCTGCTATCTTAATTATTCTTTAAGAGAAGGATGTTATCTCTTGCAAAAATTCAGATTCTAAGAAACCTAAGAGAAAGACATTGTTCAATCTTTCCTTGCTAATTTTAATACACCCAATTCTTGCTCCTTTTTGATTTGGTTTTGATGAAAGATAAGCTTAGTATCATTCACATGAACCATAATAGAGATACAAAAAACAATTGCATGAAGACAATAGCAACAAAAGCAGCTCTGAAATCATATTGGATTCTTAAAGAGAAACTTACTGCAAAAAAACCTCCTGCCCCATTTCCAGCATCAACCACTATATGGAACCCATCTAGTGGCTTTTCTATCATTTCAGAGAGAAATATAACCAAGAATTAGCAAGCAGGAAAAAGTTTGTTAAACCAAATGCAGACATGTATATAGGGAATGACAATATAATATGCATGTATGTTGTAAACCTTTGCTACTGCCAAAGTTCTAAGAAGGGGATATGATAAAATAGAAGATTGAAAAAGTAAAACATTATAGTTTTCTTTTTTCTTGGCTTATTTATTTCATCTTCTCTTATTGTATGCAAAAGTCAAATGCAGAAAAACCTAATAAAATAATACATCACATTTGCTACCTATATTTCCAGCTGCTCTTCGGACTGCTTTCACAAGATCAGATGTATAAACAGTCATATAGTCTACTGTCTTGACTGATGCAGATGATTTACTTGAATTCATCGAACTTTCAGCAGTAAAATTTTTGTATATGTCTGCAGCCCGCTCCAAAATGTCTTTAATGTCAGGTTTCCCAAGCCCTCCAGCATTTGTGAAGAATTTGAAGCCATTACGATTGTAAGGTAGATGACTTGCTGTTTGCAAAAGAAGCATGAGTGAAAGTTCTACAGGATGAAGACTCAACAATATATACCACATAGAGAAACAATAAGTTTTCATTGTTAATTATGCAACAATTACTGGAGAAGATTGATCACAGATTTAATATACCTGTTATCATAATGGATCCATCAACAGGGCATAGGAATGCCTCATCATTAGTGAGGGTACTACTGAACATAGCTGGAGTAGATGCCAGCCTGTAAGTAGCAAAACAACCTAGCTTAAAGTACTCCTGGTAAAACATGACTCTAGAAGCAGCGGAATCAAGATACAACAAAAACACTAAATCCTTGTGACAGACTGTCTGGACCTCCAATATTTTGTCTTTTCACTGGGAGAAATAAGGGGCATAAGGATTTAAAGACTCATTAAAAGTGTTGGGGGAAAGTGGTAAATAATTGGAAGTAAGTTATTTTGGAGGAAAATACAATTGAGAAAGCACAGCTGTATGTTAGCATATATATTACCACTAAAAGGAGAGAAAAACATCCAAATAATTCTCCCTTCTAAACCGAGAGTAGAGTTGCAGATTGCAGATTTCCTCTAGAGGCTCATGATCCTCCACTGTTTGTTTCAAGTTCAAAACAACAAAAATTTTAACTCTTCCCTGTCCTCCCGCTAAGAGGGCTCAGTAGAAGAGAATGATGAAAAAACATTTTGCAACTCAAAGTTCACTGCTCAGAAGCCCATAACATAGCACAGCTATTCAGCAGTCAAATATGCTTTGTGCAGCACATATGTCAAATACCAGATTTCGAGAATCAAAAAAGAAAATAAGGATAAAAGGTTCAAATGTCAAACAGACATTCATTATCATGACTGCATGACTAAACCAAGTACTACCACAATGGGACTAGCAATAAAGATGACACACACCATATGAATAATGATATAATAATTCTCAGCACAAACCATGCAAAAAAAGCTCATTGCAGAAGAATGATGGACTTAAACCAGACAGAAATATCTCCAAATGTTAAAAATTTTACCAAAACGTTAATATAATACACAAACAACCATCTGTTTGAGGGCCACTGGGAGCCGACAATAACAAGAAAAAACAAATTTATTAAATAGAATATAAACATTACTCACCCATATTGAATTACATCCATGCCTGCACTGGCAATACCCCGGGCAACAGCATCCTGAAATTTGATTTATCAAACCTTCAGCAAAAAGAATCCAGTATTGCACAAACACTTCATTTCTGCATCAACTATATTCTAAAATTAAAATCAAAGTAATTAATATTAAGAAGTCATGTTTCCATTTCTCTTCTATGATTTCAAGTATTGAAGCAGCTACTGTAACAATAGTGTGTGTGAACATTCTTTTTTTTTTTTCCTTCTTTTGGGAGGTCAGGGTTGTGGGGGCTGGTTTTGTTGGAGGAGGGGAGGGGTTGTTTGCAGGAAGAGGAGGGGGGTGGGTTTTAGGTTGTTGTTTGGGTTTTGGGGGGGTGGGGGTGGGGGGCAGGGATGGGGGTTGTTGGGACGAGTTGGTTGGTGGGGTGGGGTGGTGGGGTGGTGGGGTTTTGGGGGTTTGGAATTCCTATCTAGTTTGCATGTACAAGAACTAATAAAAAATCGCATAAAACAGAAATAAGATATTAAAGCACATCTTTGTAGAATATGTATGAAGCATCAATGATGATGCTCGCATCCTTAACACCATTTTATCTGAGAGAACCATCAATAAAATCAAGAAAATTACTTGCAACATTTGTGCAGAAATTCGGGAATCATGGCCAATAGAAATTCTCAAACGCTTAGATGAGTTAGCTTTCTTTTTGTCCTTTAACCATGCAGCAAAAGCAGCAGCTATTGCTTCTGTAACTGGCTCAGTGAGACTGAGAGGTTCTCCCTCAACACCCACAACAGCCACCCCACGAATATCACTAAAACACAGAAATAATGTGGCTTTCAGCCATAAGTTCTTCCAGAATAAATTAGTATTATCAAGCCAAATCACACAACAAAAACCAAGGCCAAAGCAGGATAAACATTGCTAGTGCATGTCCATCCACAACAATATTCGAGCCATCCATACTTTGACAGGTTTAAATACTATAAATTTAAAAGAAAAGCTAAAACAACCACCCTGTTATTTAACCATGGAAGACAGAAATTAAATTATTATTGACCATTACTATTATAGCTTGAATGGAATATAAAGTAGTTTCCCCTTGATTATTTGGTTGCAATCATGAAGGAACCGTGAAATGAATTTACTAGTTAAGAATTATGAAACGAGTAAAGATTACAGTAGATTTAAGGACTGAACCGAAATTAGACATAACCACTTGAAAACATTTTACCTGAGTATTAAAATGTCCTATTCAAATTTAATGATACTCTAAACCAAAATTTTGCTGTAGATTTTCCTTGTCAAATAGCAAGTTGTGACAGAACATTTATCTATTAGTAAGAGGGACACCCATCCTTTCATATGCAGGAAGATTACAACTCTTAAAGAGTATCCTCTTCTCACTTAAGGTATATTTGTCCATAATTTTTGTTCTACCTACCAATGTTCTCACCTTATTGGAAACCAAGATGAAAAGATTTTTATGTAATGGAAATGAACAATCAAGAGCAAAAGCTCAGGTGAAATGAAAAGACATGTGTAAACCCAAGAAAGAGGGGTTTCTAGGAGTTATTGATATTAGACTTTGAAGTAGAGTCACCCAATTGAAACACGTATGGTTCCTATGCATGGATGAAGATGTCTATTTGTGCACTAGTTGGGTGAAAAAGGAGCTTTTGAGGGGTAGAAATTTTGGTAGTATAAAAATTCCTAATGGTGCTTCTTAGGCATGGAGGAAGATTCTTCAAAGTAGGCCGTTAGCTCAACAGCTTCTAAAGCGAAAAATTGGAAATGGAAATCTTATTTCGTTTTGGTATGATGATTAGCACCCATGTGAGCCCCTTTTGGATTGGTTGGGAGAGCATGCAATTATATCCTCAGGCTACCCAAAGGATACCATGCTGGAGACCTTCATTGAAGGTAATGAATGGAATTGGCCAGCTGGGAATAGATAGGTTGTTCTAACAAATAATTTAGGCTCTTTGTAACCAGATTCAAGAAGCTTAGACAAGTTAATTTTGAGAGATGGGGCCAATAGCGATTTCTCTATCAAATCTGTCTATTATCTAGCCAAAGTCAAGGAACAGGAAGTTGGATGCAGTAATCTAGTATGGCATAAGGAGACGATAAATAGACATGCGATGATTCTATGGATGGTCATGCACAGAAGCCTGTTGACTCTTGATAAGCTGGTTACTTGGGGTATAACAAATGACATCAGGTGTTTTCTATGTCAAGAATATGAAGAAACACATAATCATCTTTTCTTTGAATGTTCCTACACAAAAAGGCTGTAGAAATATATTGGGGATACTGCCAGCTGGAAAAGAAATTCTCCCTCTATAGCCAATTCTCTCGAGGATTTTTCGAGATTGAAAAAGGTCAAACACTCGGATGCCTTCCAAAAGAAAATTTTTGCCATAGGTTGTTATTATCTTTGGAAGGAGCAAAAAAAGAGAAGGATAGATTTGATAGCTACACCTCTAGAGCTTCTTTTTCGATGTATTTTTTGTTATTTTTATTAATCTTGGAGCACTTTGTATTGTATGGTCATTTAATCAAGCTTAGTATTCTTTTATTGTGTTGATACTTTGCTCGATTTTACAGGGTTTTAGCGTGCTCTTTTATACAATTCCCATGTACAATTGATATAAATGAAATTTTCTCATCTTACCCAAAAAAAAAAAAAAGAGGGACACCCATGAAAGAATCTCCAAAAAGGCATGAAAACCTTGCATAGCTTAACTTGTACAAATCTGTACTCATAAAATGTTGCTCCATGAATTATTAGTGCATTTGTTTCTTCCACTGATGCAAGCAACCAATAGAATAGAATACAATGGAAGTATATAACATAATAGAAAACTTCTATTTCAAAAATTTCTGATAAGCTATCTCTCTACATCATTCACTCCTTTATTGCAGATATATCATGGACAACATATAACATGCTGAGCCTGATAAGATAGCAAATTGGACTACAAAAACTCCCGTTGTCAAATCAAAATGCCAGCCCACTTCAATAGGCGAAACTATATATATATCTAAACTCATGGAATTGCATGAGCTATGAACACTCTGGCCACATTCTAAATTTCCAGAATAAAAAGTGTAATAGTGGCCAACCTTTGTTTTTAAGCAACTGTCAAGAACTAGGAAGAAAGAAAATACAAGAGGACATCAAAGAAACAAAAGGAAAGTTAACTGGATATAGAAGCAAATCAAGTAGATTATGCAGTTCAGTAATCAGTATTAAAACTAGAAAATACAAAACATGAACTTATACAGATTATTGGCAGCAAAAGTGTTTTAACTAAATGATGTCAGCCAAATGCAGTCCATTTAGTATGAAAAGTTCAAAAATTTTTGCTTAAAATGAATTAAAATTTTGGAATGAATTTATCCAGGAATGAAAGAAATTGAGCTGTGTGTGTTTTCAGAATGACCTCTGTTCTATAAAGTTATTCATCTATATGAGAAAGTAGATTGAAGCAGATGCCTATTACAAAGAAATGAACGGTTATGTTCCCTCTAATGGATTCACTATATAACCTTTTCCAGTGAAAACTTTCGGAAAGATAACTTCTCATACTATAATAGAGAATATATGAGGAATATTTTGAAGAATTCCTGAGTAAATTAACCACAATCCTGTTGTGCTTATAGATAGAAGTACACATAGAAGATGACACATTTAAGATGATAGATTAAAGAGACTAAAGAGATCAAGCACGTTCCCAAGGTATGTAAGAGATAGGCAGCTCAAACTTGGGCTGCTTTGAAGTTGCAAAAGGAGGGAAATCAAAGCTCTCCAAGCTCAAACAGCATAGACAGAGAGACGAAGAACAATTACCAATTACAGCATTTTCAAGTTGCATAAGCTCTAGTAATCTTATAATTAAAGAAATTTATAATTCAAGCAAAAAAGCAATGTTTATTTGTGAGATTCAAGTTTTGGTGTGTTCATATTAAAGTTGAGAAATCTTCAAACAAGTTTTAAGTCTAGTAATTCAGAAAAAACAAAGATTATTGCTGCTTTAATTCAAGATTAAGTTACATAGGCCTTGGCATCAAGTTTCTTTGATGCAGACAAGAATCAGAGTATCCAGTTGATTTTCAACTGTACTTTGAGATGCATCAACAAGTTATGAAAATAAGCGACATAGTTTCTTCATCTTTGATAATTGGAAATTAACTTATTTACATAGTTGATAGATAAGATTTTATGTGTAAGGAAAGACTACGGAGAGGTACATATATGGCATGATGATGAAAGAAGGATGTTGAATTTTCCCATTCAGCACTCCACAGAACACCCTAGCTTTTATTTTATTTTATGTAACTTCTTTTTGTGTCATCTTCTTATTATTGTTAGGCATATGGACCACTATAGGCAAAAATTCTAACTCATATAAGATTTAAATTAAATAAGTTACAGATTCTACAAGACAGGGGAAAAAGATCTGCAGGCCTTGGAAAAGCATAACCAGAGAAGGCAGTGAAGTTAATTATAGTACAAAAGATTGATATCAAGGACTATGACATGCACCACTCAACACAATATTACTGAATAATAACTTTGGTGGCAGTACCTGCCATTTTGAAGCTTCAGAAAATCGACTTTCTCTAAAGAGGGCACCACAGCAGCAGATGGAGCAGCTGCTGAAAAGTTCCCACATGAGTTTAGATAATATTGCTGGGCAGTGTGCTTGATAAGAGTGGGTTCAATCAATCAAGATAAAACATACAGGCAAAGGCAGATAAAGCACCTCAAAAGTTTCCAGACTCCAAGTAATTGAAACAACACAACAGAAAGGCAAAACAATGGAAAATTAAGGAGGTAAGGCAATAAAAATGGGACACTGTCATTTCAGAGAAAAATTGAAAATTGCTGTAATGGCTCCCTAGATGCTATCGTCGAGTATATTTGATATCAATAGCAACCTGTTGAGAGTCTAGAACAGACCATTGCAGTGTACGGTTCCTCGGTTTACAGAGCTTCTCCAGCGTTTTGGTATGATCACTGGGTGCATGGAAGATGTGCCCTTCCATGCAAACTTCCCTCCTTGCAAGGGAAGCGACTTGCTCAAACAAGAGGCATTGGTGTCCAATTTGTATTTGTTTCCATACTGCCTATTCTGATGGTAACAATTTGCTTTAAAAACATTTTGAATAATCTCCCTTGTTGCTGCTGCATAAGAAGTTGTAATTAGATGAAACTTCACACTTGTAAGACCTTGGTTTTAGTATATAGTTTTCTTTGTTAAAGATGTAAAATTCACTCATAAACATTTCTGTCTTAACAATGCCAAGTTGGTGGTGAGGGTTACAATCTGTATAATGTGAGTTACAATAACAAAATCATTATTTGCATTGTGAATGAGGATGATCTGGCACAAGGTACTTGTGCCTACCAATTTTCATACATATATTGCATTGCAAATAGAGTTTTTTGTGTATAATATCTGTCTTCCTCGGTTATGTTGAAAGCCATTTACTTGCTACTTTAGGCAGACGCTTCTGAATCTGTCAATACATCCCATCAAATTTACCCTCATTTCTCTTTTATTGAAATCTCACTCCACTGGAGAGAGCAATGAAAGAGAGGCAACTGGCATTAAGCATATAGAAAGGTCGTAGAAACAACAGAAGTTACATAGATAAAGGCAATAATTTGGGAATGAAATTCTAAAAGAAGCTAAACATTGTAGATTGAATGTGACATCTTTCAGGTCAGTTTTAAAACATCCTCTGCAAAACTAGCCCCATCATCATTCACCATTAGCAAAAATGAAACCAAGATTATTGACTATGAAATAAAGAAGGATCATGCCATCAAAAGTTTTACTACAACTCTGGGTTCTCAAAAATTCAAAGAAATTAAAAACTTGAATAACAATGCCTATCTGCACCCAGTATTCAGATTTCGCTCTGCAAAACTCAGTACGACAGCCCCTTGAAAAAAATTCTATTCACCGTTAGCCCCTACCATGTTATAACTAGGTTAATTAATCACACAAGCTGACGGTTTGTATGCTGCAGTACCCACAAGTAGCCTTCTATCTGGACCATCACTGTCTCAACAAAGTTCCATTTCCAGACTGCCAGGATGAACTTGTATGAAGATTTCACGGAATCTACTTATCCTATTCTACTATGATAAAACGTCACACCTATGAGGTCCTCTCCATTCTCAGAGAAATCTAATTTACAAAAAGGCCAAGTGATCAAAGAACCTTAGTAGAAATATTACTCCATCCTACAAGTTCTGGAAATCTCTACTTCATTATCCATCTTGTGAAATACAATTACTCAACTCAATAGAAAGAATAATGCTTGACAACGTTCTATAAAGTTCTACCCTCAGCCCTACCAAAGTCCATCTTCCCACCACGCAGTCACATGTCATATAAATCAATTCAATTCCATTCATGAAGATGAACAAAACAAGCATTGATACATGTTTCATTTTTTCCAAGAAACACAATACTTGCCCAAATAATCCAAGTTCCGATATGAAAATTCTGATCCAAACCCAATACAAAAACACCCAAACCACATTCATGTTTCTTCAGACTTCAATACTTAATCCCAAAACTGTACCGATCCCTACAAATACCATTCTTGATATATCTCCCCGGGTCAAGTTCTCAACCAAGGTCTCAGCTTCTACTTATTTTCCTAAGTTAGCCTACAAGTACTACAAAACTCAAGGAAACTTACATTTCAAAACTATAGACAACATCTAAAATAATTTCTGAAAAGGCATAGTAAAGTGAATTCACCAAAATTAAAATTAGAAATAGTATGCATGTAGCAACCAAGAAATTCACAGAGTCAATTGGCATTAATACTGATAAAGAAAGTAACTATAGAGAATAAGAATTAAAAGGGTCTACTAAATTATAAATCTTTTTTACCTGCCATGTTTTCTCCCTGATGATAGCTCAATCAAGGGATGCAGAGAAACCAGAAAAAGTGAGAGAATGAAGAGGGCGAGGAAAACGATGGAACGTTGTGGAGAATGGTAGGTGCAAGCAGTAAGTTGGTTGATTCGCATGCAGGTTGCGGACAAGCGTCGTTCGATCTGGTTCAATCAACTATTAAGGCATAGGTGACGAATAGATGGGTAGGTCGCCGGTGCAACCGGCTCCTTTTATTAATTTATTACTATATGGAATTTTAAGTTTAACATGATTCTCTCTCTATTCGTGTAGAAGTATTCGTATTTATTTATTTATAATCTATTTTTGCACATGTTAATTTGTTTAACAGGTGACACTTATGCACATAAATGTTGTACATATCTTATAGAGTTAGTTAATATAGTTTGAGAATTTTCTAAAGTCCCTACATTTTCTTCTTCTACAATTCTACTTTACAAGTAAGGTCTTCTAATTGTTGAATTCTTAATTTGTTTAAACAGTATTAGAGCATGTGATTTCTCTTGGTTAATCAGTTCGCCTATTCATTTCTTTTATTGTGATTTCCATTGATCATTTGGACAATATGACTAAGTCATCAGTCCAAGAAGCATGATTACTAATATGTTGTTTGATGACACAAATTGCTTAGGTTGAAGTAGATTGTTGAAATTGACTTTAGAGGCTAAATTAAGGTTTATAGATTGTTCTTACCCTAAACCTAATGAAAACCTAATTGAAATTAATTGTGACTATATGATAAGATATTGGCTTCTTAATTCAATAAAAAAGAAGTTAGTCAAGGGTTTCATGTATGTTATGTATTCGAATGAACTTTAGGAAGACGTGACTAAAAGATTCAGATTGACGAATGGCCCCCTACTTTGTGGGTCACAGGATTTAGTAAATTCAAAACAAAGAAATACTTTAGCTAATATGTATTACAATAAATTGAAAAGGTCGTAGGATGAGATGTATCGTTCTATTTTACCATATTACACTTATAGAGTGTGAGGCAATTATACTTGCAATTATGTTACAAGACTCTTAGGGATTAATAATAGGAATAAACTCATTCAATTTATAATAAGGTTATATGATAGTGAGTATGTGAGAAATCAATTTTTTTTTATGAAGCCCCTTCCTTTGGTTAGTAAAGCCTATTGTTTGGTTTATCAAGTTGAAAAATAGAAGCATGTTAGTGGAATGTTTAATGATAGTGAGGATGGTATGGCTTATGTGGCTAAGAATCAAAATAACGGGTTTACAATAGATCGGAATGATAAAAGAGGGGAAACAAATACAAGATTAGATTGTATGTATGGCGAGAGACATGGGCATACTATTGATAGATGTTTCAAACTTATTGGAATTCCTAATTAGTTTGATAAATAGAGAAGGAGAACACTTACTGCTCATGTTCACATTGATAAAGGTGATGTTTTCTACATCAGGTTGTGATACTCTGCTTGATATTCATAAATATCATAAGGAGGGTAGTAATGGTCCAGTTGATAATGAGCTTATCTAAAGTTTGTGTTGAAGTGATGAAAATTGTTTAAATGCAAGCAAAAAAGTGAAGAACAAGCTTTTGTAGCCTTTGCAAGATTGCTGCAGACTTTTCTTTTTTAGCCTCTTTATCTTGTGATGATTGTAGATATCCCATTTTTATTCATTTTATGTTCATTACAACTTAGGAATCCCATTCCATTGAAAAGGTTAAATAGTTTTAAAACATCTTTAAAAAATGAAAATTTATAAAATACAAAAAGAAAAAAATAAAAATGTAAATAATACAACATTTAAAAAAAATCTAAAAATATAGAATTGAAAATTTTGAAAAATATAAAAAGTTGGAAGATGTAGGAAAAGAAAAAAAAAAAGAAAAAAGTTTAGGAAAAGAAAATCTTTCATGCACCACATGTTTACTAACTGGTAGCTACGACAGGCATGTGTGGTGTTACATAGTCACATACTTTGTTGCGTAGTGCCACATGGTCACATCTTTGCACGTCACATGGTGCTTGGTTAAAAAGAAAAAGAGAGAAAAGAAAGAAGAAAGTTAAGGAAAAAAAATATTGATGCCACATTAGCATGCCACACAGCGCCTAATTAAATATATATATATATATATATTCAGGGCATCAAGCGCACTCCTTATTATTTGGAAAAAATATATATATGAAAAATGAAAACTTGGGAAGTCTCTATTTGGAGATGCTCAAATTTTGAATTTTATTAAAGGAAACAGGATAAATAAAAATGTTAAATCTAGATGCTTGAAAAATACCCATATCTTGCACTTTAGTTAAATCTGGCAAATTGGTGTTTTATAGCCTAACATTAAACAAGCAACCACATCTTCCATGAGCTATAGAAGCTTCAATATCCTCCAATTTCCATGAAAACATGATTGATTTTGGCCAAAATTGGACAAATTTGATAAAATCTCCTAAACATGCTTAATTCACTAAAGATTCAATCTTTTTCATATAGGAAAGTTTTTTTAGCATCACTCATGACTTAACACTATAAATAAGACCTTCCTCTATGCATTCAATCCATTCTTAAGCATTGAAAACTCTCTTTCAATGCAACCATCAATTTCTCACATTAGCCTTTTATTAGTGCAAAACCTACTCTCTCTCTTCAATTTCTCTCAATATAGGGAAAATCAATTTAAGAAAAATTAGTGGAACATTTTACTCTCATCTTAAAATAAATCCCAATAGGTAGTGTCATGCCCCGAAGCGGCAGAGTCGTAACAGCTCCGCCGTGTAAACCATCCTAAGATAGAAGTTGGCCTTACAATCGCTATTTTAGACTTGATCTACATAAGGCGTTCACGACTAACCCGCTTTGAAGTAAACAGTTTGTAATTTAAATAATTCATTTATCTAAGAAAGTGAGAAAAGTTATATATAATTTAGAAATGAAAAATAATAACATATGTGTTGATTCTTCAATGTTTTTCCTCACTCCCTAGGATCCAGCAGTTGCTAGCTTCAGAGTAGTTGTTGCCAGCTTCAGAGTAGTTGTTGCTAGCTTCAGAGTAGTTGTTGCTAGCTTCAGAGTAGTTGTTACCGCTTCAGAGTAGTTGTTACCGCTTCTTAACCAGCACCTGCACGACGTCTATAGGGATGTGAGCAACCACAACTCAGTAAGTTAAGACGGAGGACTTAAAACTATACCATACACACAACAAGGTTTTCAATCACTTATTAGGTACCATGCATGTGCAAGCAAATGCCATCGCACGACGTTGTCTAGCCCGTCGTGAGATTAGAGAAATTGTGCCCGCTCTAATCCGGGTTGAGGAGTTGCCGTTAATGCAACAGCTCATGACCAAACCCAAGCTTGTGTAACGGAAACCTTGCTCCTCCCGCGACTACCTTCGAACCATTGTCTTCACCCTCGCTGCGACCTCCTCTCCTATCACTTAGTTTGACTAAGGATGAAGAAGGGACCATTTTGCAATCCTGCGCTATCCCTTTCGAAGGGGTCGGTATTTGGCCGAAGAGTCCTAAGTTCCCCTAATGGGTTACCATGCATGTCCGATTATGATTACTGGTCATATATTTGCTTAAGTCCAGTTTAGGATGTTCAATGATTTCATGCAAATCATACAATACATACTAGAGCAACAAACAGAATCATAGCATCACCCATAATCAAGTACATGCACACATCCAACTATCTAACAAGTACAACCAAGCATAATCTTAAACCTCCAAAATACAGCATCATATTAATCTCAACTTACCTCGACTCCTCATTCACTCACTCGAGGTCCGATTTGCTCAGGCCATTGCCGATCATCCCTAAAATACAAATGTGGTTTCAGTTTTTCATATAACTATTATAGGTTCATTTTATCCTATAACGCTTATTATTATGTTTAAGATACCTAATTATCTAGGTCTTAAGTCTTTTACAATTATTCTAGGTTTAGGATTAAGTTCAGGTTCGGTTTCTGCATCGATTTCTAAATTAGGTTCTAGATCAATTTTCTAAGTAGCATTTTATATTCTAACCCTAGAAATTCGTTTCAACTCATAATGTGAAATTAATCACATTACTTCCCGATCTCTTAAATATCATTATTACCTTTAGTCAGTATTTTATTCCATCTGGTACACTTATATCCTTATTAGTGTACCGAATTTACTCCTAATGTGAGAAATTTATACATTTTTCATATAATTACATAAATTCAAGTTTCTTATTAGATTTATTATATATCCTTATTATTTATATAATATCAATTTTTATCCTAATATTTTCTATTTATTATATTTTCAAAAATTACATATTATGCATTATTGCCTATTATGTATATAATGCACTTCTAATATTTCTATCACTTTAATTACCATCCCTAAACATAAATTATCATTTCAAAATATCTAAATTCATCCTAAATTAGATTTTACTCCTAATTTCCCTAATTTACAAAATTAACTTAAAGTTAACTATTTTTCCTTATTAATCATTTACTACATAATTAACCTAATAATTACATCTAACACCCTAAATGTTATAAGTATCATACTCCATCAGATTTCAACATTCTAAAACATATAATTATTCACTAAATCAGTAATTATTCATTTAATTACTTAATTAACCCTAAATTACTCATTTTATGCCTCATTTTAGGGCCTAAAAATTATCTAAAAATTTAGAAAATTAATTTTTGAAAACGGGCTTCATAGCACTGTTCTATATCATCTCAGTAATCTATACAAAAATTTTGGGCTAAAAAATACACTCCTAAGGTCATTTATTTCTAAACCGAAACATACTTGGTTTTGCATGATTTCTTAAGGACCTTATATCACAAGACATATTTTCATCAAAATAATATTTTTCCTAAAAACTACATACAAAAATATTCCATAATAACAAATTTAATAATTTTATAATAATATTTACTATTTTTTATAAAATTACACAAAATTGGACTATAAATCGAACTCACCGATTTGAGTGGCTCCGGCCACCGTTGGTGGCCATGGATGTGTCGGCCCACCTATGCGTTGCCACCACCGTGTGGTGGTGGTGGCCGTCCACTCCTAGCTTCCCGTCGGGTCTGTGTTCTCCTTTGTGACCCTAACTGCACAATTTTCCTTTTCTTTTTTTTTCTTGGTTTTTCTCTCAATTTTCGAGTCTCTCTATTTTTCTCAAATCCCTAATTGTCCAAAGGAGTTCTCTGAATTTTTTTCCTATTTATAGATGCTTAGGGAATTTATTGTGCATTAAATTGGACAAGACAATTGTCTTATCCCTTAATTTTTGGCTTTTGTGTTGTCTTAATTTAATTGGCCGATTTTTTTCTTTTTTTTTTCCAGCTGCCACGACCCAATTCTGGATCATTCCTTATTTTTCCTGATTTTTCTTTATTTTTCCTTAATTAATTATGAATTTTCTTTAATTATTTAGTATTATTTTGGCACATTACGCGTATTTTAAGTAATTACGCGTATTTCTACATATATGTAAATTCATATATAGTACAAATAAATATTCCTAAATATTATTTAGGTTAATTTATGATTTTTAGTATACATATAATTTATCTCTAGCGATTCGTTAATTATCGGAATGCATTTTACGTATTTTCGATAAATAACGAGTTATACACTTAAAATTTGGAATTTTCATATTCTTTTATTTTATTGCTTATTTTCTTAAATTTAAACTTAGGGGATCATTTTACTAATATTTCTAGCTTTATTTTATAATTTAGGCTCGATCGGGTCCTTCAATCGATCAAAACCTCGAATGGCTAATTTTGGGGCTTCAGGTAGATTGTTTCAATTTCATAGTTGGAGGAAGTAATTTGAAAGAGAAATCGAAAGTGTATTATTTAGGTTTTGTTCATCACTAAGTTAAAGTTTATAGGGAAATTGAAGCGAAAAGGCTTGAGATTTTTAGAACTTGAATTAGGAGTTTTATAGCCTGATGTCTTAGGAGTTCGAAACCACCAACCCTAAATGTGTACACCCAGTTGACTCAATCCTGAACCATCAATTGATGGGGCCAAAAGAGAGTGAACTAGGCCTAACCCTTCGATTTAAGGGTTAATTTGGGTGACCTTTGAATCGTTATTTTTTTTTTAGAATTTTCTTTATTTATTTTAAATAATTTGTAGACTTTTTGTCTATTTTTTTAAATTCAATCTAAAACTTCATGTCATTGCTTATAAATTGAAAATTTTATTTTTAATTCAGATTTTTTTCGATCTTGAAATAATTCGTTCAGACAGTATGATTGTATATTACAATATTAAATAAGAATGGTTAAAGTGACAAAAATTGCAAAATACTAAGATTTCTTATTTGAATTTCAGAATACATTGTAAAACCAGAAAAAATAAAATTAGAACGTAAATCTAAATTGTAATTGTACATTACAAAATATGATTTCTCAGATCGGTGTATAGTTGCTAAACAGAAATATAAATTATGGTGTCATAATGATAGAAAAAAAGTCGTTTCACACGTAAAGAAATTAAGGATAGTAGGGAATTTTTTTTTTTTTTGGTTGCTTTTAAGGTTATCTAAAAGGTACATACGTATTCATTAGTCAGAATTAGACTACCAGCTTTATATGATTTTTTAGAAAACCTTTAGTGTGTTGATCGATTTTAAAATAGGTAAAAAAGGTCAAATTTATGTAATTATCCATTTATATTTTCTTAAGAAAAAAAAAAACCCTTCGTCGATGTTGATTAAAAAAGCTTAAGAGTGAATCCCTAATTTTTAAAAAACCATACCATTTCTTTTTTTCTTCTTTTTTTTTATTGTGAAACAATTTTTCTAGGTGATAAAACATATTTAAACGACGAAAAGAAAAGTGAATAGTTAATGGGTCTCAACTTGTGTTAGTGTATGCTTAAGAGTGGAACCCTTGCCTAGACCTAAGCTTCCATCTATTCGCTAAAGTAACTATCCTCTTTTGCTAACATACCTATAGCTCTTACTCTCTACATTCCGTTGATAAGTTCCTAATCATATATATTTTATTTAGTAATTTTTTGTGATTTTCCTTAATATTTGAGATTATTTTTAGATAACAATACTTAATTCAATAAAATTTCGTTTTCTAGGTTTTAAAATGATCTATCCAAGAAAACAAGAAGATAAAAACAAATTTCACTCAAATTGGAGTTAAAATGAGGAAGTTATGAAAGTTTGAAGATCGATATATCAGAATAATACAATTGTGTCGTTTTCAGGTAAAATTGGAGTTGATTTTCTATTATTACAACTTAGACATGAACAAAAGACATGATCATATCGTCAATCATGTCATGTCCATTTTTTTTTTTTAAAAGAAGAAGATAAATGTGAAGCGCAGTTAAGTACATGACCAAAAGACACAGTTGTATCCCCGATCGTATTTTTTTCCAATCAAACTTCTTCTTTTTTTTAATTCTTCATACATAAAGCCTTATTAGGGTTTATTTTAAGAAAAACTTTTTAACACGAATTTTAGGGAAGGTTTCAACCCAAGAACAATCAAGAAAGTGAGGAGAAGAGAAGATTTCAAAATTTTATTTTACTTCATGATGTTTTTTTCTACTCTTTTCTATACTTTGGTTTTAGATTATTATTTTAAGATGTGTAGTAAGTAGATATTTGATATGTAGGTTTTATGGAACCTAGATCTATTCATGCAACATGATTAGTATTTGATTAATTTAATTTTTTAGTATTTTCTTGATTCCATTATGTTTACTTCATGATTTAGGTTATATTTTCATAGGTAATAATCTAGAGTTTGATATCTTATAAGAAAATCAAGAGATTTCTTATAAAATTAGATCTAAGCAAAGTTGATGAGAATTGTTACAAGATTAGAGATAAATTGCAAGATTTTTTTGGATTTCAAATTAAACATAGAGAATTCATTGTTCAATAATTCAATCTTAAGTTATGCAATTGAAAAGAAATTCTAATAGATGATTCTAGAGTTAGAGTTAATTAGCTTAAGAAGGTGATTAATTTTAATAAAGAATTCTCTTGATCGTGAAATATTAAAGAAAAAATTAGATGATCTTTAGGAAAATCACATGTTAGATCTAGGGGAAGCAAGATCTAGGTATGACATTGAATTTTGAATTAATTGAATTGTTTTCTTGTTAATTCTTAAATTGCATCTCAGTTAATCTTTAGATTCGTTTTAGGAGTAATTTAAATTTACTTCTTTAGGTTTCTTGAAATTTAATTTTCCTGTTAGATAATAGAGACTTAGTAAGTACTAATAGTCAAAGTCTTTGAGGAATCGATACTTGAACTTAATCTATTATATTATAAATTGATAGGTGTACTCACCTAATCAACTGTCTTGTACCAATCTTCAATGCATGAGCTTGCTTTGATGTCGACAATAGAAAGGGAAGCTCTTTGATCTTTAAGGATGAAGCTTATAGTATTAAACACTTAATTAATGGCTATCGCCACATAAAAGCAGCAAGAACTTAATAGGTAAGGGGAGTAGAATGGGGTAGCTCTTTGTATGCCTCTACCACCACTTTTAAATGCTGAAAATTCTTATGATGACACTTTCAGAGAACTTAAAGTTTGTAATCATGTAATGTTACAACTTGGTCAATGGTGTTACAAACTCGAAGTTCGTAGTCATGTTTCCACCGTTGACATAGTTGCAAAACATTTTAGATTTACTGAGTAATAGGAATCAACCTCTTGAATCAATTACATGAAGCTGACTTAGAGGACTCCAAGAACTCACTTAAGGAATATTGACTAGAAGCCCTATTTGAGATGGAAATTCCTATCCCAACCTTTGTATTTCTCTTTTCTACCGACCTGACTACGCAATTTTTACATGTACCAAACCTACCAAACAACTGTACTATGGCAAGATATCCAAATAGACAGCCCCAAGACTATTCTAGCTTAGCTCCCTAGTCAATCCGAAACATCTGACCCCAACCTAAGCTGACTACTCTACAGCTGGACTAATTGGGCCTTAACCTGATCCAAATCAAGTCAGCCCTGACTATAAATTCTTCTCATCCACTTGTACTGTATTTTTTACATCTAGCTACTAATCGACATATATCTTCTGGCACGATATTCTAGAAGGATTTTTTACTTTTTAGTACTGAATATTGTTTGTCTATTTTATCCTTTTTAGTATGTTTTATATAACCTAATTGTAACAATACTCCTTTGTCTTTGTATACATGTAAAATAACCTTAGTAGATGAATATATAAACCCCTACTTAATTGTACGCAAGCATCAATCTTCAATATCGGAATTTAATTAAGTTTTCTTTGAGCAACCCTAATGTTCTCATTACCTTTCAACTTTTATCCATTCTTTTTAGCAAAGAGTAGCTACAAGTGACCCTTCAATTTAGATCTGTGAGTCATATTTGGTGAATTATAAGTCAAGTAAGATCAATTGGTGTATCATATCCAATTGATAACTACCTAAGCTTTACTAGCTTTTTTTTTTTTATTCTCTTTCAGATTGCTTTGTTATGGTGTTTCTTCGTATGTCCAATCACGTATCACCAAGTCTAAGAGACTTACCTGAACCTGAATGTCTTGAATCACCTAACTATTGACCCATCAGTTGGTTCTCTACCTCCATAATTATTTAGATGCCATCTTCCTTATCCTTGAAGATGGTTGCAAGGAAACTCTTGCGTAAAGATTGAAAATTAGGTGGTGGTAATGGTATAGGGTTAACATTTGGCATGACATTATGTAGTCTCTCATAGGATAGTCGTACTCTAGGTACAATGATACATCCTTAAAGTGCTACGGTGAAAACAACATGGCCTGACCTTCCCCTTAACTTTCTTGCTTGTTAAGGAAGTTTGCTTTTTCTTTTTCTTTTTCTTTTTTTTTTTTGTCGGAAGAGAAACTTTGGAAGAAATGATCCATGGTGATATTTTGGTTTTTTCTTACTTAAAAGGAAAACATTACATGCAAAAAAATTCTTACCGAAGGCAACAAAACAAGTTTGAGCGAAATGTGAAGGTTTCAAATACTACATAAGTTGGTTACACTAAAATGATGAATTATTTTTTAAATAACAAAATTGTAGTTAACGAATTAGAATTTTAGAAATGAGAAAACTGAAACAAGCAAAATGAATCTTGAGTATAAGAGTAAAATGTGGATAGCAAATATTGAAAGTAGATAGGTTGTATGTATAATGTTGTATCAAGGAAGTTAGATGATTTTATGAAGGGAAGATTCTGAGTTTGTGTGTGAATTTATACAAAACTTCGGCGACCATAGGATGTGTATTTGAAATTTGAACCTTTAAAATTTCTATTATTCTATTTTGGAACTAAGCACCTAAGCCTTCAATACATTCCAAAGCTAAAGTCTACAAATTTTTTTAAAGTAAAATATGCTTCACGTCCACTTTCACTTGCATTATTCATATACATGCCTCATATTTCTTCTATTTGTGAGTAGTGTAGTGAGTCGTTGTGATATAAGTGTTTGACTTTGACATAGTGCATAATACATATATCGGGATGTTGTGTCATTTATTGTGTGTGTGAACTTTGCAAATTTAGCCTTTTAGATATAGTATCGAACTCAAGTACTATATGTATTTCCTTAAGTCAACAAAAACCACATAAAATTAAAACCAATTTAAAATTTAAATGCAAAACCTAAAACAAATATGAAAAAAATTTAATATGTAATTCGAAACCCTAATTGTGTAAAAAAAAAAAAAAACTCTAAACTTTATGTACGTTCAAATACAAGAAATGAAACTTAAACCTGATAAAAACCTTAAAACCAAAACTTTAAACTTATAAAACAAATAAATTTACCTTAACTGTAATAAAGTCTTAAGCTGGTAAAATTATCTATAGACATACTTAATTAAGTAAAATCGCTAACGAATGAATATAGATAATTTCTAAATATTAATAAATAAAAAATTAATCGAATCAATTAATAATATTATAAATAGTAACCTATGACTTTGGTACGTTACATCTATATATATATATATATATATGTTAGTTATTATATTGATTTATTTTTACTACATACTTTATATTTGTTTACTATATAGTATAAATTAATTTTATATCTTATATTTTTCTCTATATAGTTACATCATACTTTATCCTAATTCTATTCTTAAAATTACTCATTTATCTACACCTAGAATATTTTATTTCAAAGGTGAGAAAAGGCTTTAAAGAAAAGTCAAAAGAAACAACTCCTTATCCCTTTTCTTTCTTTCTTTCTTTCTTCTTTTCTTCATTTATTTTTCTAATTTCAGTTACACAAGTATCCGCAACGATTATTCAATGTGAGAAAAATTAAAATCAAGATAAAAGCAAAGTCAACTCATCACTCTATCTTTCTTATCTTTTTATTCTTTTTCCTCTTTTTCTTTTCCCCATATTCGGCCAAATACCCCCATCTAGAACACACTTCAACTTTTTCTTTCTTTTCCAAATTCTAAGCTCAAACCGAGTCTTTTCTTTTCTCTTTTTGCATCGACGCACTCCACCTTTTCCCTAACCTTCCATTTTCCTCATCTTTCCTCCCTTTTATTCCATCATCTATCACTTTTATTTTCTTAACATAATATCCTATCTTCACTTGAAGAGAGTTAAAGATTTGAAGAAAGAAATAAGGAGAACATCTTTCCAAAAAAAAAAAAAAACCTTCAAGACAAGAGTGATTCAAAATATTAGTTTATATTATATTTGTTTCTTTCCTTGTCATATAAATTTTTATGTACTTTTTTTTTATTTTGATATGTACTTGTTTCTTATATTAGGAATATGTGGTGGGAGTTATATGTATTTTTTTTAGTATCTCTTATAGTATGAATTATATGTATAAGTATTGGTTTTCTATATCAAGTGATACAAAATACAAGTTGACTTAAGTGTATAATTGTGTTCTTATTATTTATGTATTTATGTATATATACACCTAAACATACTTATTTATATATATACATATACGGTTCTCATATGTGTATAGTATATGTAAATATATGTAATACTAAATATATTTACTTCAACATATATATGTATAAATATACTATGAAATAATATAAATATATATAAGTATATACCTAAAATAAATATACATGTATATATTGATACCTTATTTTCCTAAAAATTATGTCAATAAATATAAATATATGTGTGTATGTGTATGTGCTGGATGTGAGTATCAAAAGAAGGATAGAAAATACTTTTCAATCATTTAATTACTTTAAGGTATTATATATGTAAGTATTGATATTATAAATTAGTAAAAATACAAAAATTTGGATAAATTTAGAAAATTGCATCCTAAACCTATTTAAAAGACACTTCGTCAGCCTATCAATTTTTCTAATTTAAACTTGTAAATTATAAAAAATAATAATAAATTATTATAATTATAATAAGAATTAGGGTAATTAATGTTTTGGGCTTAAAGTTGTAATTGAAAGAATTATGATAATTTGGGCTCAAAAATAAAAATATTTAGAAAATATGAAAATTTAGAAATTATTTATGCCCATTACTAAATTTAAAGTAAAGCCCATTGAATAAACTCATTAAGAAAAGCCCATAATAATAATTAAGAGCACTTAGCCCTAAAATAAAAAAATTCGTAACATCCTAGGTCTAAAATAGACCTTGCTACATGAAAATACGTCTGAAAATTATAAAAATCATAAAAATAAACTATAAAATCATAAAAATCGGATTTAAAACAAAAAAGTTATATGTAATTAAAAAAAATGTTCAAATTAGGAAATTTTTGTAAAACAAATAGGAAATTTATATTAGATACTTATTATCTTTTATATTCCTTAATTATTAGGTGATCACGACAAAAACACCAATCTCCTTGCCAACTACTGTGATCCCTAACTATCCTTATGGCCAAGTGAATACTTATAATGACTTTATACTTATTTTGTACTTATAGTTAGTACACCTAAATTAAATATTGATAACTTGATGTTTGGGGTTTGGGTTATGCATGTACTTGAATATTAGTTGTTTTTTGTGTAAAATATTATGAAACAAAATAACTAAATAATAGGTTATTTGGTTTATTGCTACATGATTGAATGACTTGTCAACATTGGTTAATCACTTGGTAATTTGACTTAATCCTACATGACTTAATTAAATGAATGGATCGTGTATGTTTACAAGCTTTACATTTGTTGTTTCGGCCGTCACCTTATGTGGATGATCATGAAGGGCCTTATAGGGATGGGGATTCCATGTGGTTTGATTATTTATAATTAGTAAAGTGCAAGAACACTTGTACAACAGGACCTTACCCTTAGCTCGTAGGCTTACTTAGTGTTAAAGGCGCTAACCATAGGAAGTTAAGGTTGAGTTTAGAGACCTCTGTTGCAGGACATGAGTATGGACTGTAAAGGCCACCTCACTACTAGACTTAAGAATTTATAAGCTATTAGATTTTTGAAAATGGAAACATGTTTTGTAAAATATGGAATCTTCATATATGGTCAAAAATCCTAGTATTAGAACTCAGTTGTGATTGGTGTTGATAAATTTCCAACCCTTACTTTGAAGGGCATTAAATCTAAAGTTGTATGCAGGACTAGTCAATTGCATACATTGTTTGGCATACTGCTTATTTATATATTCATATGTTTATTAAATTAATTGTTTGATAACCTGTTTGCTAATATATGAGGAGAGATATTATGCTAAGCTTGTGTATCTTATTCCTTAGTAGTTTATTTTGCAGGTTCGTTTAAGCTAAAACTATGATAAGTTTTGAGTGTGGAGTGTAAATCCAAGATATATAAGAGAATGTTAGAGTTAAGTAGGAAACATATAGCTGGCATAGAAACATCTTATGTAAAAAGTATTTATATGTTGGGGTTTAGTATCATTTAGTATTTGTTGTAATTTATAAAATTGATTTACCTTATCTTATTATCTGGTAAGAGATACTGATTGTTTATAGTTCTGATGGATTATGGACTATTGCCTATCTGTAGTTATTTATATTTTTCAATAAATTAAAAATAGGAAGTCGTAGAGACTAATTATTTAGAGTCTTACAAATTTTGACTTATAAGCCAATTTTTGTATCATGGGTACATCGTGATATCAAGATTTTAAGCAATTCTACTAAGCCTATTTAGGATCATGACAGTGTATGCACTTAAAGACCAAGGTTAGTGTTTTTTGAAAAGGAAAAGAGAAATGGGAGTGGAATGTTGGTAAATGGAGGTAAAAAAGCATATGGGAATAATGGGTGATGGGATAAAGGAAAAGAATTATGGGTTGGTGTAATGTATTGGGATGGGAGAGGTTGGTAACGAACCTATATATATATATATATATATATATATTTCGCGCAAGCCTTAATCGGTGAGTCAAACCACTAATTGAACCAATCAGACCGCTACTAAACTTCTTGCTTCTATCAACATGCAAAGTGAGCTTTATCTCTGTTTGAGTATGTTAAATGTTTGAATGTAAAAAAAAAATGCAAAAAAACAAAGTAAAATATTTTTACTTCTTGTATTGCCATGTTTTCATATAATTAATGTGTTTTTGCTATGCATGCCTAATTATCTTAATAATGTGTTGATGAAATGTTAATAAAATAGACTTTACAGTTAATTTGTTAATATTTTGATGATTAGCATGTCAATTTGTTAGTATAGTTTTAATTCAAATAATTAGCTTATCAATTTGTCAATATTAACTTAAATAATTAGCATGTTAATCTAGCCTTAATAATTAGCATATTTTGATTTGAATAGTTTGTACAAACTTGATTTGATAGTTAACATGATTTAATTTGAATAATAAACATAGTAATTAGCATGTTAGTTTGTTTAGCTTAATTTTTTTAGCATGTTGATTTTAATTTGAATGATTAGCACACTAGTTAGTTTAAGTTGGAATAATGAGTATGATAGCATGATTTGTTAAGTTTAGCTTCAATAATTTGCTGATTTGAAAATTTAGCATGTTCAATTGGATTTAATAAATTACCATGTTGGCTTGATATTAATAATTATCGTATTTATTGGTGAATAATTGATATTGTTATGTTACTGGTTTTATTTTGAATAAAGTTATTTTCAAATAAAATAAGCTTTTTCTCTCAACTACTACAGAAATTTGATATTGAATAGTACATACATGATTCTATATAACCAAGCAAGGAGATAAGAATAAAGGAATTAGCTAGTATTTCATTTAGTTTTCTTACACATAAAATGATTTTCATAAACAAAAAAATTAATTTGGCTCTTTTCCAAAATTTACGTGTTTTTATGGAGTTTTTCAAAGTGGACAAAAACCATTTTTCGAAAATTTAATAAAATGTAAGAACTTAAAGTGGTAAGAGTTTTCAATAAATAAAATTGGCGCACATACTAAAATTTTCATAAATAAGAACTATATTGACTTAATCCTACTTTATGAGTATATAGATACTTTGGGTACCTAAAATATATGAGAAACTTATTTTTCCTCTTTTTCCATTTCTTTTTCATTTTTCAACTATAAAAAACCCATTTTTCTTGAAAATAAAATTAAAGTTCTATTTATTATTTTATGGACTTTTTTTATGGAAATCTTCGAGTTTTAATAAGATAGCCTTTGAGCCCATATTTTCGCTGGTTTCTATTTTTTTTTAAAAAAAAAAAATTCTTTTAGAAAAATCATGAATCAATAGTTGAAATTAGGGTTTGTCCATCAATTGACCCTAATTTCACTCTTTTCTTCACTTTAGTTGGATGGCAACTCCTTTTTCAAAAAACTTTTTTCATAAACTAAAACATTTTCTTAATCTAGTCAAGAGATTTAATTGAGCAAGCTAGACTTAATATAAATTGAGTTAAGAAAAGAGAAGAATCAAATTTTTTACCCGATCATGATAATTTTGTGAATGAGTTGATTTTAGATACAGGAGTATCAAATCACACAACACCATATGCTCACCTTTTAACTAATAACATTGACCTACTTATCCCTATAAAAGTAAAACTCTCTGATGATTCCATTAAACTAGTAACAACTATTGGTTAAGTTGTTCTTAGCCTACACATTGTACTTAATAGAGTGTTGCTTATATTAGAGTTTTTGTTTTAATTTGTTATTTATAAACAAACTAACAGGAGATTTTGATGTTCTTGCCTTGTATGATACTATTAAATATTTTTTTTTTCAAGGACTAGACAACTAGAGGTAATGTTGTAGAGCCAGATGCTTGCTTCGAACTTTATGTTTGAAAATCAAGGCTAAGTGAACTTTCCTTTGTTTTTTCTTCTCTTATAACAAATAAAGATGGGTTGAAACTTTTACATCATAGATTAGGTCATGCTTCAATATAAAAAATGAAGCATTTTCTTATCTATAAACACATGAACTTAGATGGCTTTGTTTGTAATACTTGCTTACTTGCAAAGTTCTGTTGGTTGCCCTTTAGTTCAAGCAAATCTTGTAGTTTACTAGTAAAACCAGAAATTTTAAAATTAAAAGGTGATGCGTCTCTAGGGTCGGACGCATGGAAGAGCACCACAACGCAAACGAACCGAAAGGAAAACAATAAAGCTAGCAAAAGTCCGAATAGCTATCGGTCGGTTGGATATGACATACCGATCGATCATATTTGGCCTACAATTTTCCAGATATGATGTACTGATCCGAATTATAAGGTCACTTGTTACTACTCCTTACTAAAGGGAATAAATAAGAGTTAAAGGCAAATGAGAACACTAGGGTTGCTCAAAAAGGAAACCTGTATATTCTAATGATAAAAAAAAGTTGTGTTTAAGTACAACAAATGGAATATTTATACTAGCCTCATTAGGATTACAAGCATATAAGGAAAAGAAAAAAGGATAATTTACAATTTGGATATAAGAATGATACTGAAAAGGGTAAAAGAGATAAGTAATATTATATACGGAAAAGTAAAGAATTCTTATGGAATGTTGTACCAGAAGACACGTATCGCATGGTAGATGGTTGTTGGTCTCTATGATACATAATACAATTCGGATGAAATAAGGAAAAAGAGGGTATGCAATTAGAGCCAACCTGATCTAAATCAAGTTAGTCCTCGACCAATCAGTTACTAATGAATATTCACCTTGGACTGGGGTTGGATCCTGGTCGGTTTAAGAGCTTGACTTTAGACAAATGTTGAGGTTGGTATGCTTGAATGTTATCATGATTATGGTATAACTGCTGAGCAAGTAGGCATGTCTGCCTGGAGGGTCGACATGTCTGCTCGACAATTCCAGAGATAATGTTGGTGTATCAGAGAGCTTGGTAATTAGGGTAGCAGTAGAGTAAATCATGGAAGTTAGAATAGGAATTCTTGTCTCGAATGGAGCTACGAGCCATTATTTTCCTCGTGAACCCTTGGAGTCCTTTAGCTTGACTGCGCGTGATTAGTTCAAAAGGTTGATTCCTATCATCCATTTAAGGATGGGGAAGATTTGTCCTCAAATCTAAAGCGGTCTCCAGTTCTTATTCTTTAAGGGCACCTATAGGATCTTCTTCTTCTGGTCGGTTGGGAATTAGATTGAATACAATGAAAGTAAAGGAAATACCTAGTCATTGGGTAACTTGATCTAGTAAATGTTTTAGTTGATCTTCTTTAGAATCTTGAATAGTCCATTAGCTCATGGAGATAACTTGTTCTGCTTTTAGTGTGGAAATCATTCTCGGTTGAGGTGAATTCAAACTAGGTCTCCTGGCTTAAAGGAAATAGTTTAACAAGCTTAACTATCAATCTCTTGTTGTCTTTAATTGAACTTGCCAATCTTCCTTGTCATAATCTGGTGTGGCTCCTATAATTCTTAGGCTTGATCAACTCTAGATTAACTTTCTTCAGTAGCTGGAAGGATAGTAGGGTTAAGGCCGTAGCCAACCTCGAATGGGATCTTTCCAGTGGTGCTGTGGACGGTTCAGTTGTATGAGAACCTCACAACTAGTAGACATAGATCCTAATCCTTCAAGTTCTTTTCCACAACAGCTTTGAGTAAATTACCTAGCATCCTGTTCACTACTTTAGTTTGGGGGTAGCTATTGGAGCTGAACACAAGTTTAGTTCTATGTATTCTCTAAAGAGTCTTCCAAAAATTGCTCAAAAATTTTCTGTCTCGATTTGAAACAATAGTTTTTGACACTCTAAATAATCGGAGTACTTTTTGCAAAAACATATTATCAATATATAAAGCATCGTTAGTTTGATAGCATGGGATGAAGTGTTTCACTTTGCTAAAGCAATTTATTACTACTAAGACCGAATCTTTTCCCTTGGATGCCCGAGGTAACCTTAAGACAAAGTCCATGCTGAGGTCAGCCCAAGATAGGGTTGGTGTTGGTAAGAGCATATACTTTCTATGGGGTTCTCTTTTCCCCTTAGCACTCTTGTATACTTCGTAACTTTCTACTACCTTATAGACATCTTTGGCTAAATTAGTCTAGTAAAAGTTTTCTTTTAATAGATTGGCTGTTTTGGTCTTTCCAAAATGATTAGATAATCTACAACTATGAGCCTCCCTCACCAACAGCTTACGTACGGAATAGTTTGATATGCATAAGCTTCGATTCTTAAACAAATAGCCATCCCTAAGATAATATCCTCTAATAGCAACTCCTTCTTTGCATTGCTCTAGAATAGGACCAAAATAAGGATCATGAGCATACTGCTAGGTGACAAGTGAAAATCTTAGCAACTTTTTCTACAAAGTGGTTAGCAAGGTTTGTCGACATGATAGAGTATTGGCAATTACGTTAGCACTTCCTTTCTTGTATCAAATCATGTACGAGAACCCTTCCATAAACTCTAGCCACTTGGCTTGCCTTTTTGAGAGTTTGCTTCGACTCCTAAGATGTTTTGATGACTCATGGTCAATGTAGATCACAAACATTCATAGTAGTAAGTAGTGTTGCTAAGCAATAAGAGCCAAAAAAAAAAAGTGCAACTCTTTGTCATATATAGAATAGTTCTATGTGATACCATTAAGCTTCCCACTGTGATGGGCAATTGGTTATCGTTCTTACATCAGGACAACACCAATCCTAATGCTTGACACTTCGCACTCCAGTTCAAATGGTTTGTTAAAATTTGGTAATGACAAGACAAGGGTGAAGGTAAGCTTCTCCTTAATTTCCTTGAAGGTCTTTTTATCTCAGTCATTCCATAGAACCCATCACCGTTTTTCGTTAGGTCAATCAAGGTACTTACAATGATACTAAAGTTCTTAATGAATTGCTTGTAGAAAGAAGTAAGGCCACGAAAACTTCATACTTTAATAATATTCTTCGGTATCGGTTACTCTAAGATAGCTTAAACCTTCTTCTCATTAGCTCGAATTCCTTCCCTTGATACGACATTTGGAAGAAAAGTCACTTCACCCCAACATAACAAATACTCTTTCAGGTTCTTAAATAACTTTTTCATTCGTAAGATTTTAAAAATTAAGCTTTTAGGGATTTTTATTAATAAAAATAAAATAGTTAATAAAAACGTAAAGTTGAGAAATTTTTAAAATTAAAACAAACCAAGATATTAAAATTTTTGGAATGAACTACGAATATTTGATATTGACTAGCAGGTACGTAGACATCTCCAAAGCAATGTAAGATTTGTAAAAGCTTTAGTATTCCATTCTTTTGTAAATTATAACTTAAATCCCCCATTTTCTTTTTTGTAAAATAAATACAATTTAATTTGTTTACTAGTGAGAGAATTTTTTAAATATTAAAAGGGGTGATTTTGAAAATTAAATCTAATTTCGCAAAATTAATAGTGGTACTCGTAAGGGTTTAATAGGTTAGCCCCCAAACTCAAGAATGGTTTCTTAAATTCTTTTCAAAAATTTAAAACATAGATTAGTGACTAAATTAGAATTGATTCGCCTAATCGATTTTAGTTTAATCACCTTTTTTCTGGATTTACTAGTAGAAAATTTTTCAAAATTAAGAAATCAAGTGTTCTTTAACTTTAGTCAAGGGTTTAAATTAAACAGGATTAGGGTTTAGTTTAAATCAAGTTAAGGAAATTGAAATTAAAATAAGAAACAAAAAAAATCAAGCTCAACATACATTACTAGTTATTTCCTTCACTCTATAAAGTACGACATAAACTCTCAAAAGAGAGAAAATGATAGAACCATAAGAATGAAAAACCTTTCGAGGATAAGTCAATTTTCACTTATGAAGATTATAGGATCTAATCAATCTAGTGATAGAAGGATTTTTCTTTAAAGGTTATTTGGGATTTTAAATATAATTGATATTGGAATATGTTTAGATCTCTTAATCGGTTTATCTTATGATTTGTGAAGGTAGATGTTGCTTTCTTAGAATTAGAATGTGGTATTCCATCCAAGTGTAATAATTGAAACTTTAATTTAAAGGGTTTTGTTGGAAGTGGGTGTAAGGTTTGAAGCTAATTGCCATGGATTTTAAGTCAATCAAGCAATCGATTTAGAGATATGGATATCTTAAACCAATTTTCCCTATGATTGGAGTTGGGATTTATTATTTTATGGCTAATTTCATGGATTTAGGAATACATATGAGTATTCGATTATAGAACGTTGGAGAATAGACTAATTAGGTGAAGATTTGTCATAATAGAATGATTTAGGATTGAATTTAAGAGATTTGGAGTGTTGAAAGTTGAAGAATTTTTATGTGTTTGTCGAAGGGGAGAATGGGCAAGACTACGACTGTAATTGTACTCATGGTCCTCTCCTAAAGTTTTAAGATCAGAGCATGAAGTGGAAAATTTATAGGCCAAGAGAAACTCACCTTAAGACCATTGTTGTAGTGCTTAGGTATGGTTTAATGTTGAAAAAAAAAAAAAGGAACACGGCCATGAACCTTGACCGTTTTCTTGTACCTATCTTTCCTTCTTTGTCTTTCAAGTTTTCTTGATCCAAAACCTTATCCTATCTTTTCTTAAACATTTTTAGGACTTTAATTCAAGACTTAAACTTTAGAATAAGTTATTAGCTAAACTTAAATTAAGTAGTGTTAAGAGAGGAATAGAAAGACATATCGTATCATATGGACTTTAAAAGAATATGTTTATGTTATGTTTCAGGTGTTGACAAGGATTGTGAGTTAGAGGGATTTATTACTCAAGATTTAGGTACGTGTTTACTATGCTTAATGGATGCACTTACTAGGATTAGATCTAACAATGAACTTAATAAATATTTGGCTATCAAAATGTGTTTGCTACTTTTATGTGGCTCGATTAACTGAAAGTTTCCCAGAGAGCACAACTATCATATTTAAGTGGTGTTGTCCTAGGTAAAGTTGCTCCTTGACATGATTAGGGATAGATTTAGGGTTACATAACTGAAGTGGTGAACTTGTAATAGTTAGGAGGGTGTAGGGATTTTGGATGGTGAACTACTATCAGTAGAGAGTATAATGTTAAGATAGTGTTAGGGCTAAGTAAGCAACCTGTGCTAGTGTTATTGAGGCTAAGGTAGCGTTCCTACTTAAATATTAAGATCGGAATCATGAGTATTCCTTTGTTGTTTGTGAATCAATATATATATATATATATATATATATATATTTGACTCAATAAGTTTATTGATTGTGATATATGTTTCATCTTAATGCATGTAAATTGTGAAATTGCGTGGTATGTACATGTACTTACGGTACTCATGTACTAAGTGTTAATTCATTCCTTATTTTTATAGATGTAAGTATTTGAGTTGTAATTGCAAAATTTGATGGAATTGGAGAAGTACACTAAGATAACTAGGATGGGGAGTGTCCATTAAATATATGACCATGAGATTGGAAAAGAAAAACAAAATATGTGTATAGATGGAAAAAATATCCATTAGAATGTAAATAAATAATTGAATTTATAGTTAGTTTATAAGATTGATGAAATTTTTTAACAATAATTATTAAATTGATTATTTGTAGAGTTTGTTCACAATTTGAGGAGGCGTAAAATGGATATTTTGAAATTGATTGGAGGATTTTTATATCATTTATTTGAAGATAAAATTTATGTTTTTGGAGATTTTTAGTTACTCACTTATACCTGACGTGTCATTAAAGGATAAAGACACATAACAAGTTGTAATGTTATGAGTTTGGGGCATTACAATCAATCCCTTCGTTTTAAGCATATCCTTTTGCCATCAATCTTGCATGACACTGCTTCATTTGATCATTACTATTTCTTTTAATCTTATAAAATCAATTATTTACAATGGCATTTTTTCCTTGTGGTAGTGGCACAAGTTCCCAAGTTTTATTCTTATAAAGACCTTCAATTTCTTCTTTTATTACTATCATCCATTGAGATACATTTGAACAACTCGTTACTTCTTGGAAATTTGACAACTCTCCATCCTCGGTTAGCAAACAATATATAACATTACTTCCAATAAAATAATTAGAATGCTAACTTAGTGCTTTCCTCATACAATTTGACTTCTACATTCTTGGAGCTTTAGGATTATTAGCTTCTTATTCCTCATGTTTTCATGTTGCTTCAAAGGAATTGTGTTGTTTAAATTCCTTTTCTGGTTGTAAGGTCAAGTCTTTGAATTTCGTTTAAAATATCCTCTTCTTTTGTACTTTACAACTTATCTTCCGCAAAGATAACATCCGTACTGAACCTTATGGGTAGTAGGATCCCATAGGTGAGACCCCTTTACTTGTCAACATACCCTTTTACTTGTCAACATACCCTAAGAATTAATTTCTTCAATTTTAGATCTAACTTTGTAGTTTCTCAAGCATTGTGCATCATGTACATTGGACTTCCAAATATGTGGAGGTTTGTGTGTTCAACCGATTTACCAATCTACATCTCTATTAGTGTCTTCAACTCAATTATTGTTGATGGGACTTGATTTATAACATAACATGTAATATTGATTACTTCTGTCATAATGTTTTGTTTAAGCTTACAAATCCTAACATTATTCTCGTTCTTTTTAATTGAGTCCTATTCATCCACTTTGCAACTTTATTTTGTTGAGGAGTATATGTTGTAATGAATAGTCTTTTAATACCTTTTAGTTTATAGAATTTATTAAATTCATCACTAGTGTATTCTCTTCCATTATTTGTCCCTACACATTTGATCTTATATCTAAATTCAAGTTTGACTTGCGCTTTGAAAACTTTAAAGACTAAAAACATATATGTTTTCCCTTGATAAGATACACCTAATATCTCATAGAATAATCATCAATGAAGGATATAAAATTCTTTGCTCCTTTTAGGAATAGACAGGTGCTTGCCAAATATTAGAGTAAATCAATTCTAGATTAATTTTGCTTCTTTGATGTGTGAAATTTTAAGCGATGTTACTTACTAATAATGTAGTACTCACAAAACAGTAGTGAAAGCTTTGTAAGATTATGAAGCAGGTTCTTTCTCAACAAGAATTTTTATTCCTTCTTTTTATGTATGTCAAAGTTTTTGACGCTACATCATAATTGCTTGAAGCAATTGATGCTACTTCCTCTTATAGAGTCTCTCCTTTTAATATGTACAAATTTATAACTATATTTTCTCCCTTCACAAGTACAAGCACTCCTTTAAGTATTTTTGTGATCTTATTCTCAATTTTAACTTTGCATCCAAGATCGTATAGTTATTCTAAAGACAATAATTTTTTTAGGCCCTTGACATATCACACTTCTATAATAGTACCAATTGTAATGTCATATATAGATTCGTGTAAAGGTTGGTTTCGAATCCTAAGTAGGCTCGAACTGGACATCGAACCACTTGGGCCCTCCTTAAGGACACAAGCGGTTCACTTGTAAGGAATTGGTAGGTTAGTTAGGCTTTGAATCAACAATTCAGCCTGTCAGTTCAAGGCTAGGCCACCCTCAAAATTAAAAAAAAAATCAAATCATTTAATTAACTTAGGTAGCTTTTGGTTTTTCAATGTGTAAGTGAGTTATGTTTATGTGTAAGCTTTAATGAAATTTAGAAAAGAAAAATTAGCATAGCATAAATTGAATATATAATATATACATATACATAGATGAGAACACATTCTATAGTCCAATAAGAAATCTCCTTCCTTTGCAATTTTTGTCGCTTTGGCTAATCTCACTCAATATTGTAATATAACATCATACTTATGTGGTTCAAATCAATTATTTCGAAACAGAGAAAAATTTGAATCGAAAATAAAAGTAAACCATTTACGCGTCAGGACATGTTGACATAAAGTTTTAAAATTATTTTGGGACAAAAAAAAAAGATGTATACAGCAACAAATTATTTATAATAATTGATGGAAATATTAGGAAAAAAAAAACACAACACATGGTTTAAGGGCCGTTGAACTGACCCTTGTATCATTGGTTCACTTAAACCAAGCCGAGCCTAATTTACTAAATTACTACCCCGTGAACCGACGATTTAATGTCGATTTGGCCTAATGCGTACCTCTAGTCATATTTCTTCAATTTTTTGCTTCTAATACCAATAACCTTTAAAGCACGATCATTACAATTGTATACAATTCCTCTTGAGATAGGTTCATAGTGATAAAACCATTCTCTCCAAAAGGACATGTGAAAAGTAGCTCATAGGTCAAACAGCTAAATGTCAGCAAATCTTGTATTGCTTTCAATTGTCTTATTACTTCATAAGATAAAGCATTTCTATGCTTGTGAAGTTTTCTTGAGGATTGGAATTTTTTTTATTTAAATTCTAATAATCCTTTTTTAGATGACCTTTCATGCTACAATTGTAGCATTTTAAATTCCCTTTGTTTCTTGACTTTGATCTACCACAATTTTTGCTCCTACTTGAGCCACATTCTATTGATCTCCCTTACATCATCGCTAAACCTTCTTCTTATAGTACACTTGTTTGTTTGTCTTCTTCTTTTTTTTTTTTTTACCAACTCCCTTCTTCAAGAATAGCAGTTACAATATCATTGAATACTAGTTTGTTCATAATGACATTGCTCGTTAAGTTGATGATGAGCTGATTATATGAATCAGGTAAACTTTGAAGTAAAATTTCAATACGTTCATTTGACTGTATTTTATAATTTAATTATGTGAGTTGAGAAAATTGAATGTTCAGTACGTTGATGTGCTTTATCATCAAAATGCGTTCTAATATTTGAAGAGTATGTAGTTTCCTCTTAAGGAAGATTTTATCATGTAGTGATTTGGCTTGATATAATTTTGTAAGATATGCTTGACAATACATCATCTGCTAGTCTTAGATCAAGATTTGCATTATTATGCTTGTCCATTTCATTCCACTTGGTTTTATTTGTAAAATTTGCTAACCTTTTGCTGATAGTCACTAGGCAATTGTCTTTGTGTTAAATTTCTTTCATCTTCAAATTTCATGAGGAGAAATTATTCCTATTAAATTTTTTAATCTCAAATTTTGTCACCATTGCTTCTATTAAAATTGCTTTGAGCCACAAAAACAACTCCTACTATTTCACATGTACTATTATCTTATACGTGAATAGTATTCAATATATACTAAGGGTGAATAATATTTAACTTATTATATATATAGATGGACACACCTACATCCACTTTTAATGGCAACTAGAAAGTATATAATAAGTAAATATACAGATCCAAATTTAGCTCTAATATTTGTTGTTACAAATATTTACTTTGAATGTGATTGAATAGAGCATATTGTTGCTAATAAATATGAGAATAAAAAGATGAACACACAAATTATACATGGAAAAACCCCTAAATAATTTAGGGCTAAAAACTGTAAGTAAGGTTGAAGAATTTTATTTATAAAAATAATTAGGAATTAAACAACACTAACTCACTCTCTCTCTCTCTCTCTCTCTCTCTCTCTCTCTCTCTCTCTCTCTCTCTCTCTCTCTCTCTCTCTCTCTCTCTCTCTCTCTCTCTCTCTCTCAAATGATCTATATAATTGATTTAGATGCCAATTTATAGCTAGCTTTTATGTCATAATGAGTGCTTCTCCTTATTCTTTGCTCTCTCTCTCTCTATTCTCATTTTTCTTTGCTCTCTCCTTTCTTTGATTTTTTTCCTTTTGCCTACTTTTCTAGAGAATTTGAACATTTGAAATTTTTGACAAAAACTATACATTTGAATATTTAATTTCTTTGCATGCTTTGAGTTTTGTGTACAAGTATGCAGATTTTCTAAACCATTAAATGATCTTCTATTCAAGTCCTCAATGTTTCATTTTTCACACCTTCAATTGAAGATTGAACATTTTTTAGTTAATTTTTTCATTCAAAATTTTCTTACTCTTCTTGACTTAATTGAACAATTCTTAGATTTTAATGATTGGCCTTTCATTTTATCCAGAATACTCTTATATATGGTAGAATTGATCTTTTATTTATTTATTTTTTCCACATGGTTGCTATTCAAGGCTCAACCCTTTTCATTTCTCTTTTCAAGTGACTTATGACACTCAATAGTAACTACATCATTGCATCTTTTTAATTAAATAGACTTGCTAAGCCCTTGATATTTAGAAGTAGGATGTGTGAAGTTTCATATTAAGTCCTAAACCAAGTGGTATGGGGTCAAGATGGACATAGGTTCAACTCGACCCATGCTCATGTCTTGATTGTATAACTATATTTATAAAATTATAACATGTTATTATAGATTATTATTATGTCAATATCAACATAATTATTAAAAAATGCTGATGTGATTATAGTTATTATATTATGATTATATAATTATAATTGTATGAATACAGTAACACAATATATTATACAATGTCAAAAGTATAATACTGTATAGTTATAATCCTCATTAAGACAAATTATCTTGACCATCACCTGTAAACTTTATAAATTATACCGACACTACTTTTTTCATAATACGATAGATATACCATTAATTTTGCTTATGTGGAGGCTGACATGGCAATATTGCTAGTATGTTATCGCCTTGTCAATACTATTAATTATTAAACCATTAGGTTCTTGTGTGTAATTTTGATGAAAACAAAACCATGCAAGTTATGTTAAATTAATAATTGATTATGAACCTCTTTGCAAGTCTTAAAAAAAATGATTAATTTGATAAGGACTTGAATTATCTTCATAATGCTATGTTTTGCATGATATCTTTATAATATAATTTGATTAGGTCGAGTTTGAAATTCTTGAAAGAAGTAAAAGAGAATAGAACTATTTTTTATATCTTAGTGTGTGTTGTTCAGCCATTTTGGCCTAGTTATCTTTAGACCGTCTAGCTAGTTGCTACAGATCAGTGGCAAGTGATGGATTATTCGGCTGATTATCCTTAGACTGTTGGGCTAGTTATCCCTATATCATCCGACTATTGTTCCTGAACCGTCCAACTAGATGCTGCGGATTAGTAACAGGTAATCGACTGTCTGGCTGGTGTCGAGCTCTATTTCGATTTCCTTAATTTAACCTATATTAAGCCAAGCTCGCTTAATTTAAATTATTCGACATTAAATTAAGTAAATATTTTTCTAATTTTTTTTTAAAAATTGGAGTCATCAACCAGTTCAATTATTAAAAAGTGAAATTAGGGTTTTTAGGTGGGAAAACCCTAATTTGGACATTGATCAGCGAATTTTCTAAGAAAATGATTCTTAGAAAATTAAACAAAAAAAAAATTCAAGGACTAACCTATTAAAACTAAGTCATCATGTAAAAGCTAAAGAAAAATCAATAGGTTTTATTTTTGTAATTTTCTAAAATATTAAAAATATTTACAAATATGCGAAGGAGCACTAAAGTGAATTTTTTATTACAGATTTTAAGAAAAAAGAATTTTTTTTTATTTTTTTATATAATTGCCTTAAAGATATTTACGTACCCTCTTATTGTGATCAAATTGGCTATAATTCTCTTTATAAAATATTTAGTGAGTGAATTTCTTTTATTTTTGAAAATTGAGCTAGGTTTACATTTATTTAATGATTTATTTATTTTTTAAAAAAACATAAAAAAATCTAATTTCACAAATTAAAGAAAACTCTAACTAACTAAATCTTTTTTAAAAACTCTAGTTAAGATTTTTTTTATTTATTTTTTTAAAAAATCATTATGTATCAAAAGATATCTTTCCTAAATCCTAAATGCAAAGTCTATTAAGATATGATCTACATACGTATCTCATACATATATTTTCTAAATCTCAACCGCAAGATATGTATCTCGATACGTTTTTTTTTTTTAAATCTCAATCACAAGATACTTATCTCAATACGTATATTTTCTAAATCTCAACTGTAACATAAGTCTCTCGATACGCATATTTTCTAAATCTTAACTGTAACATACGTATCTCGTAGATATGCTTATTTTTAAGGAAAAAAAAACATGATTTTATTAAAAAATGCAATTAAGCTAAATTTATTAAAAATTGAAATTATTTAGAAAACAAGCAATATGAAAATAACAAAAAAAAGGTTAGTAAAATAATTGAACTAACTAATAAAACAAATAAATAACTAATAGTAAAATATAAATTTTTACCGATTCGAATCGCATGTGACCGTACATGTGTGATAGTGTGTAGCATACGTTGTGTTCAAGGATTGTTGTATGTATCATGTACGACGTAGAGTCCGTGTGCATATGTCGTAAGGTTAATATGGATTGGTGCATCGAACGAAGGACATCTACATGTTTGTTGGTCATGCGTATCTTTAGTATGGTTAAGGACGTTAAGGATCAGACATTGGCTTACATGTGTGATAGTGAGCCAGGTGCTAGCGGTAAGTCTGTCGTATGTGTTATGGGCATGCGAGGGATTAAGCGATTGTTAGGGGGTTGGCTATTTTATTGGACGTGAATCTATCGAAGATTGGGATGGTATACGGTTATGGAGTCTTCAGTATAGCATATGTGCAGATTATGTGTGATTTCGTGTTGTAAGCAGTGGAGTTCAGGCCGCGTGGAGTGTTAAGGACGTATGTTGGAATGTGTCAAGAAGCATGCGGTTCGGTCAAGCAAGTTGTGGCTATTCAAAGATCAATTGAGTTAGGAGACATTGAATTGTTTGGTCGATGTATTACTGTTCAATGTAGTAGTGTAAAGGATCTGTAGGGCATTAGCTTGTATGTTGTGTTTGGTCGATGGATTAGGTGCTTGTGTATGTAGATTGTGTAAATTGGATTGGAATTCGGCTATTTGAATTGCGTTTGTAGAGTAATGTTTCATCTGGTTGGCATGTTAAAGATAGGGGCTGTTTAATGTAAAATGAAGCAAGTATTGTGCTGATGCGGATTGGTATTTAGTAAGTGAATTGTGTTTGGTGTGTGGTTACTAGGATTGTGGAATTGAAAAACCATCCCTAAACTTCATCGATAAATTTCTATTTATAAACCCACAACTGAATCTTTAGTATCGAGAATACGGAAGATTTGATAACGATTCTTTGAAAATTTGATCTAACTTTTAGAAACCCTACTTAATTTGGGCTTTCTATTTTCAGGGCTCGATCCGATCTAATTTGATGTAGCTCAATAACCCTCTTAATAAATCCTAAGTCTATTTTAACCTAATATAAATTAGATAAAAATTTTACTTTATATCAAACTTAACTAAAATTATTTTAATGAAGCCGGATCCATTAATGACTTAAGAATTTATTGAATTACTCACACACAGTTATCTGATTTGACACTAAATGATTTGACTTAATATTACTCGATATGGTTTGACTGGATACGATTTGAGTTGAATCGATATGATTGGACTTGATTCGATACGATTCGACTCGATATATACAATTCGACACAACTCGATACAATTCAATTGGATTTGATATGATTCAACTCGACTCAATTTGATACAATTCAACTCGACTCAATTTGATACAATTCGACTCGACTCGACTACATTCGATACGATTCGACTGGACTCGATACGACTGGACTGGAATCGATACGATTGGACTCTTCTCGATGTGATATGATTGAACTCTTCTCGATTCGATACAATTCGATTCGATATGACTTAACTCGATACGATTCGACTTGACTCTTTTTTTATTATTTCCTTTTTTTCTTTTAAGTTTCATTTTTTTATTATTTTCATATTATTTATTTATTTATTATTTTTTTAACCTAGCTCAACTAAAATAAAATGAAAAATGGCAAAAATGAGATGTTTACAACTGATTATCCCTAGATTGTCTAGCTGGTTATCCCTAGATCGTCCGGTTGATTGTTGCAGATCAGTAGCAAGCGATGAATTGTGCAATTGGTTGTCCCTAGACTATTTAGCTAATTGCTATAGGTTAGTGAGCTATGTTGGACCATGTGATCGGTAACTTAAAGACCATCTAAATTGTGACCCTATTTAAATGGACCGTTCAATTGGTCCCACTTGAACCATTTATCTAGTCCACACAGAAAAGAGCCATTATAGAATATTAAATGAAGAGAGAAGTGGATCAATGGTTAGATTTTCTTAAGAGGATATAAATACAAATTATTAAGTAGTTGAAGGATAAGAAATAGAGTTAGAAATCTGTAATTATTCCCTTTATTTACTTGCCCTTTGTCTTATATACTTAATTTGCTAAATCATTTATAAAACCTTAGTATAGTGCAAAGTGATTTATACTTGCAAGAACTTTAAGAGAGGGCACTATACTTGAGGTTAAGTTTGTTTTGAGAGTTATTGTGATTGAAAATCTTGTAAAATCAAGATTAGATTAGTTGTGAGTTTGAAACTTGTATAATTAAGTTTATGTATGTGTAGCTCTTGGAGCTTGAATTGAGAAATTAATAAGGTGATGTAAAGTTGTTAGTTAGAGGCATTGCATTTCCGGGGAGAGTAGGTAGCGGTTCGAACTCCATATTAAATCCAGACTTGATTTTCTCTATCCCTATCTTTTTTATTTTCTCTATCCTTATCTTTTTTTATTTTCCGCACTTATTATTTTTTTATTACTATCTTGATTATACTTATTATTGCTTTATTGTTTCAATATTGCATTCATTTAGTTACTTAAATTAAAAAATTCATATTAAATTAAAATTTGGGCATTGGACTCAATTCACTCCTCTTCTTGAGTTCTTAGTATAGTTTTTCATTTAATATTAGAGCAAGGTCTCTAAATTTATTGCTCAACCGCATTAAGAGTAAAGATCATGACATTAAATACATCAGGCTTCATGGAAGGGCAAGCTATATATAGACCACCACTCTTAATTGGGAATAATTATCCGTATTGAAAAAGTAAGATGATAATATTCTTAAAAGCGTAAAATAGACTGTTGTGGCAAGTAGTCGATAAAAGACCATTTAAGATAGAAGATAAGGAAGAAAGGAATTATATTGAAAATAATTGGAAATTACTTTATTTAAATGAAATAGCTATGACTATCTTGTATTGTACCATCAATGAACATGACTTTAATAGAGTTTGTACATGCAAGAATGTTACGGAAATTTGGAAAGAATTAAAAGGCACATATGAAGGAACTAACCGTATTAAGAACACAAAGATAAGCTTGCTTTGTGGCCAATTTGAAAATTTTAAGATAATTCCTAATGAAACAATTGATGAGATGTACAATAGGTTTATTAACATAATTAATTCTTTAAATGTTCTTGGCAAATCATTTACTAATCTTGAAATCAATTCCAAAATCCTCAGGTCTTTATCGAAAGATTAGCAAGCCAAGAGAACCGTAATTGAGGAAGCTCATAATCTTAGCACAATGTCACATGAGCAATTTCTTCGAACTCTTAATACTCATGAGATGCTTAAGAGGTAAGGAGAAGAGTCTAAAAAGAAAATAATTACTTCGAAGGCAATCGAGGAGAGCTTAAGTTGTGATGAAAGTGAGGACGTGGTGATGTGGCGATGTGGCTACGATCATAAGAAATTTCAAAAAGTTCATGAAATTCAATAGGAAATTAGCGAAAAATAAGGATGAAAACATATCTCGATCAAAAAAAGGAAATAATCAAGTGCTATAATTGAAAAAAGCCGAATTATGTTCAATAATATTGCTAAGATATTAAGAAAGTCAAGAAAAGAGCAAGGAAAAAGGCTATGATAGTGACTTAGAGTGATAGCGATTTAGGTGACTCGGAAGGAGACATGTGCTTTATAGCAATGGGCAATGAGGCATGCTTTACTTCAAATGACTCTTCATTTGGTGAGCTTAAAAATATGTATGATAAGTTGCTTAAGGAATTTATTAAGGTTCAAAAGAAAAATAAGATAATGAAACAAATGATGATTGAAATAAGAAGTGAATTTGATGTGTTTAGAAATGAATACAATAAAGTGAATGATGCTAAAGAAAGTTTAGAGGAGGATAATGAATATTTAAGATTAGAAGTCGATAAATTAAACATAAACAATGAAGAATTGAATCTTGAGAATGAGGATTTAACTAAGGAAAATGATTAATTAAAAGAGAAGTGTAATTCTCTTGAAGCAAAAGTTGAAAGCATGAAAAGTGAAGATGCTATAGTAAATAAGCTAGAAGAGCTTCAAATTGAAAATGCTATCTTGATGTTTAGCCTAGATGATTCAAAATAAATTATAACTAAGTTTGTGAATAACGAAAATAATTTGGATACTCCTTGGCTCTTTGTCGAGTCTATCTTTTCGGTTTCTTATTTAAAAATTGATTTCTCATTTCCTGATTAATACTAAACCCTAACCCATCCTTCCTCTTTTTGGGAGTGTGTTGTTTTTATAAAGTCTGAGATTAGATTGCTGGAGATTTCTGTCCACATTGGTGCTTACTGAGACTCGAACTCGTGACCTCTAATTAAATCCACTCAAGTACTCCGCTGCTCATTCGTTAGGCCGTTAACCTGTTTCTTAACATTCATTACCATTAAATTACATTTAAACTATCTGAATCCTTAAACTAAAATTTTTAACTAAACTAAAATTAACACTAACATTAAACTAATTATTCCTAATATAAATTACTTCCTAAAAATATACGAAATCTTTATATTTTTTCATTTTCTTATTTTTTTGGTATTTTCATTATTTGTTAATTTTTATTATTATTATTATTTATTAATTTTTTGTTATCTTTTGAATTAGGACTCTTTTTGTAAAAATAAAAATTAAGACTATAGAAGGGCAAAAATTAGGTGTCTACACTCTTAAAGGCAAAGATTAAATAAAACTAGAATTGGTTACAATAGAATATATATTTTCAAGTGGAAGAAACTCAAGAAAATCAAATAGAGAATGCTCAAAGAAAATTTGGAATGCCTCCAATATCGTATTTGATTTAAGAAACTCATCAATTAGTCTCTATAAAATAACTAATATATTTTGTGTATACTTGAAATTATCTATACTTATTAGGCTTTCATGTGCACATTTTTGCTATATCTTGATTTTCATGTCAAATATGTGTTCACACGTGTTTAAATGTGCTAATATCTAATGCTTAAATGATTGATTTGATATATTTATGAAACTATATAAATTTGACCTTTCCTCAACTACATTTGAGCTTTCACGAGCATTTGGGAACTTATATAGTGTTTTTGCAATTAATTGCTTTTTAAACTATGCTTATGCTTATGCTTATACTTTTACCATGTTATAATACGCATTTAAATCTTGTAAGGAAAAGATAATTGTAAATATCATACATTTTGTGCACATTTAAAGTTATTCATGTATGTTTAGGATCATATGCACACAATTTTACATGCCTCGATTTCTATGCTTAAATCCGGTTCTTGCATATTTAATTTTTTCTGTAAATTATATTTGAATGATTGATTAGGTCTAGTTTTGTTTTTGTGTGATTTAAATTCCCTTAGTCCCAAATTAGATTCTTATTAATGGTTGGGAAGTCACATAATCATTTTGCTCATTGACATGCTATATGTCTTAATTATGATATCTTTGTGCCTATAAATATTATTGAAACTTGCTTAAAATACCAACTTGTCATGAATTTAACTTGGTGTGCATATTTGCCATTAAGCTTAATTTGTGCTCAAAGTAGTTGATTTTGATGATCTTAAGTAGTGATTTTTGGATAAAATGTCTTTCTCTTTATATCAAATGTCTTATAATATAATATTAGGTCTTAGAAACATGCTCACTAGGCTTCTTGCATAAATTTTATCGTTTGATATGTTTTGTACACAATTGATTTCATACTTACTTGTTGAAGTTCTTTTATGCATATCATTCTCATTTGATGAATTCCAAATTGAATGAAGGCTCTTACATGCTTATTTTAACTTATAAGTTATGTTTAAAAGATTATATTTACGTCATTGTGAATTAATGTGTTTTTGACTCCTTCTCCAAAAAAAATAAAAATAAAAAAAACTATGCTTAAAGCTAGACATTTAGAACATTATATTTTAATTTAGCCTTAAATGCAAAATTATAATTATCAAACATGTTTCATCTAAGCTTATGTAATCTGTTGAGATAAGATTTGCTCGAATGTTGTGAAGAGTTCATGAGCTTAGTGGAAATTTCAAGTGGCCAATATAATCTGTATATAACCATGTGGACAGTTCGATCATACCGTCCAGATGGTTACTGTAGAATTGGCATTACCAATACGTTTTCTGTCTATATATGGACTTAAACTCCAGCCATCCTTTGTTTTGTTATAAAACTTATATATGTTATCTATTGGTCCTTAAGATCATCTTTACTCATCTCTCTTTGATTATGTATTGACTCAAGATTTTGGCCTATCGGCCATCTATTAGTATATTAATCTGTGTTTATGTTATCCCTTATGAACTTTGGCTACTCTAATGTATGAGATATCTTGTTATAATGAGAAATTGGCTGCTATCTTAAGAATGATTGTGTATTATATTGTTCGGTTATATTAGATATTGAATTATGTTCTTTTGAAGGTAGCATACCGTAAGGCTTAAGCCAGAGTTATGCCAGATTTTTTACTTGCTTCTCTCTTTCTCTTTAACACTTAGAATCTCATCTTTTTTATTGGGGGGGGGGGGGGGGGGGGGGGAGAATTCAAGTCACTTAACTATTCTTTTGTTTAAGTTTAGTGAATGTGAGATCATAAAATTACAGAGGTTGGTTGGTTAATAAGTGTCAAATTGTTCTTATATTGACTCTCCCATAAACATTCTCAAAGGAAATCATTTGAAGGGGATTGTTAATTTGAGGGGGAGTATTATATTTAGGGGAAGTTTGTTTTGCTATCCTCTAAAATGAAGATTAAACACTAACTTGCTCTTATATTGACTCTCCCATAAACATTCTCAAAGGAAATCATTTGAAGGGGATTGTTAATTTGAGGGGGAGTATTATATTTAGGGGAAGTTTGTTTTGCAAAATTTTGTCTTCATAAAAAAGGAGAAGATTGTTGAACCAATAGGTTCTTATATATAATTTTGATGAGAACAAAACGATACAAGTTATGTTAAATTAATTATTGATTATAAACCTCTTTGCAAATCTTATAAAAACATGGTTAATTTGATAAAGGACTCGAATTATCCTTATAACACTATATTTTGTATGAAATCTTTGTAATATAACTTAATTAGATTGAGTTTGAAATTCGTAAAAGAATTAAAAGGGAATAGAATTGTTTACTGAATCTTAGTATGTATTGTTTAGCGATTCAGGTATGGACTATTCGGCCAGTTATTGCAAATCAGTGGCAGGTGATGCGTTTAGCTAGTTGTCCTTGGACCATCCAACTGGTTGTTGTAGATTAGTAATAGGTAATGAATTATCCAGCTGGTTGTCCCTAAATCATCTGATTGGTTGCTGCAGATTAGTAGTAGGTGATGGACTGTGCGACCGATTGCCTTTAGACTGTTTGGCTGATTGCTACAGGTTAGTAAGCTATGTTAGACCATACGATTGGTGACTTGAAGAATGTCCGAATGGTGACCTTATTTGAATGGATTGTCCAGTTCGTACATATAAAAAAGAGTCGTTATAGAGAATTAAATAAGAAGAGAAGTGGATTAACGGTCAGATTTTTTTAAGAGGTTATAAATACAAATTATTGGGTAGTTGAAGGACAAGAAATAGAGTTAGAAATTTGCAATTATTTCTTTTATTCCCTTGTCCTTTGTCTTATATACTTAATTTGCTAAATTATATGTAAAACCATAATATAGTACAAAGTGATTTATACTTGCAAGAACTTTGAGAGAGTATACTATACTTGAGATTGAGTTTGTTTTGAGAGTTATTGTGATTGAGAATCTTGTAAAATCAAGATTGGGTGAGTTGTGAGTGTGAAACTTATATAATCAAGTTTGTGTATGTGTAGTTCTTGAAGCTTGGATTGAGAAATTAATAAAATGGTATGAAGTCTTCAGTTGGAGGCATTATGTATTCGTAGAGAGTAGGTAACGGTTCGAACTCCATGTTAAATTTGAGCTTTTTATTTTCCACACTTATTATTATTTTATCACTATCTCGATTATACTTATTGTTGTTTTATCGTTTCGATATTACATTTATTAGTTATTAAATCAAAAAATTGATATTAAATTTAAATTTGGGTGTTGAACTCAATTCACTCTCCCTCTTAAGTTCCTAGTATAGTTTTTCATTAATATATAGTAATTAACTTAAATAATAAAAAAGGCAATAAATTCCAAAAAATATTAATTTTTTTTTTTTAAAATAGACCTACATTACATTATTATAAATATATTAATTTAACTAAAATAATAAAAATAAAATGTTAAAAAATTTAGAAAAAGAAAAAATGTAAATTAAAAAAAAAAAGTTTTTAAGTCATCCTAAGACTAAAGGTAGTAATCGACTACCTGAGGAGAGTCTTGTGGCCTTCTATAAGTGATTGCCAACTATTCTCTAATCTTGACGTAGTTGGAATGACCACAGTAATAATAGTGGGTCAATGAATCTATACAATGAATTTTTCAATCCATTGAAAGTGTTGGGTGCTGCCAACTACTCTAGAGGCTTGCCCCTACTTTTTTAATTAAACAGGAAAATCTCTTCATTTCATTTTCTTGATGAAAAACTTTTACATCTTGATATTTAGTGGCCCCAAGATGCCACAATATTGTGTTAAGGCATAGGGGCTTAGGGTATTTCCAAAAGAAGCAACATAACAAGTTTTTTAAAAATTATGGGACGAAATACATACAAATTCATCCGTTTGCAATTTATAGCAGAAAGCATGCCATTTGAATACGTGTGTGCTAGTCGAACGGAATGCACATGTTATATAGACCATAAGTGAGGTTTTAGTTGTCAGTGGAATGGAGAAATGGAGCGTTGGAACAAGACGCGCGGGCTCTATAATCTCTCGAAGTGGTCCCATTGTCCAAAGGGATGGAAGGAGGCGCATGAATATGAGATGGCTGGTGTTCGAATGGCGAGCCTATATTGTCCTCACAGGAGTGTGATTGTTATCGACCTCTTGATCCTTAAGCACCATTAGAGAGTACGGGCATGTAATCACTTCCTAGATCACTATAAAAAATGAACAATATTTAGTTTAATTTTGAGATCTAATTCCACATTTTTATTGCAATGATTTTTTAACTTGCATTGCTTTCCACTTTTGCATTGTTTTCTCTTTAAAAAGTCATGATAAATTATGCATAAATGTAGGAATTTAAATAATATAAATGTGTAAAAATAATATTATCTACTTTCAGATGCATATTTTGGGAAGATCGTGTTCCCTGTTTTTTGGATGAAGCTTGATATTCGTACAATCTGTAAAAGTTTACTATGAGGCCCAATCGAAAATCATATCCAAAATTTGTTGAGAACTTTGAAAAATAGACTGTACAACTTGCAGACAAACCAATGAACTAGAACTTGGATTATAAAATAATCCTTGTAATTGTTGCTAAATAGTATTTTTAGTTGGGTCGTCAAAATAATATATGCTTTTGGATATATCATCAAACACTTAGCAATGATTTTGTTATAATCGAAACTGGGAACACGATTTGTTACATCGACACGGGACCATATTCTAACTTCTCTTGATTTCAAAACACACAAATGAACTTTGTTCGAACAAATCCTTGTTACCATGCAGGTCTAACTGACTTCCATTTTCATACAAATACCAATGAATTGTATGAAAGCATTCCTATCGAATTTTACTTTGGCTTAATTTGTATGCAGATGAAACTATACTGACTTGCAACTCCAATATAATCATGAGGAAGCACTAGTGGAGATAAGAGCTGCTGTTGGTTCTTTTATAGCATATTCATTTGACATTAAGCCTGGTAATGATTTGGAGTTTTATATGAATTAGGTCAACTTAGACCTAGTTGGCTTGGTGGTTCAAGGGTGGGTTTGAAAGCTTTTAAACGTTTCATTTTTTTAATTCTTGTAATTAATTCATTTTTTATATCATTCTTTTAATTCTTGTAATTAATTCATTTTTTATATCATTCGGAAACTTTTGATATCTTTCACATATCTAGGACTCTTGCATATTTAGTTATTTATATGAATATAGTTACTAAGCATAGAGTCTTCTTATACTTCTTACATCTTAGCTCGAAATTTACTTGTTTTTTTATTCTTGTGCTTTAGTTATATAATTATATGAACAATTACATAATTATCTATTGTGCATATTTATAGTTGTTATATTAATATACTTGTTATGAATACCGATTCTCTCATGTATATTATATCATATTTTCAATAATAAGCATCACTTGTATGCAAGAGATAGCTCTTGCCCATTGATCATGTGAAGCAAACTAATGCATGTAACTTACAAATTAGATATATTAGCTAATGATATAATTGCGCTGCATGTGCATATATAAAAATATAAAATGCATAAAATATGTAATCAAATGGTGGTAATCCATTTACTTGTAAATTTCATAATAAAAATATATATAATGATTAAAGCACTAATTATATCTCTTTATGCATTCCATTAATTTTAATAGATCAAGTCTATTAAGAAGTAGAAAGATTTAAGGTAATAAATGTGGTACAAGTGGAAGAGAGAAAGAGAATGATTTTGTAAAGTTACCTATTCACTCTTGATATTATCAAATAAGATTATTGTAGTATATATTCTGATAGTTTTTCTCAATATATTAAGGGTATTTATTGGAAATATAAAAAGAGCAAAAGCCTACTAGGATTTAAATGATGTAGATATAGTATTGATTGATCATAAAATCCTTCTTTTTGTCCTTTTCTATTTTATTTTTCCCTCCTTTATATTAATAAGTCTATTAATAATTTTATTTTTCTATTTTATTTTATTTTTAATACAAGCGGGCCGAACCGGCGAGTCAAATGATTATGCAAGGCCAAACTACCTAGGCCCTTAGGACTCGACGATTTGACAATCGGTTCACGGTTTAGAACCAATTCATGCATAGGTTTAAGTCGACTTTCAACAACATAACATTATGTTCGAGTTCAAACTTGACTTTAACTTAATTGAGTTCAAAGTTATGAATTTGAACTTGACTTAAACTAGAAAAGATAGTTTTAAACTTCATTTGATTAAACTCGGTTTATTTTTAAGACTATATTTTCTATTTGACAAATAAACTTGATGTTAAAAAATAACTCAAATACACAAACTTGACTCAAGCTTGATTAAAATTGTAAACCTATTGAAATAAATAACATGAAAGTCAAGGTCAACTGGATAAACTATTTAAGTAACTTGAGTTAAGGTTTGACTTTGCTATAGATGGATTGAGCTTAGATTAGCATCATGCTAAAATTGAATAGCCTATAAGTAGGATTGATTACTTACACCTTTTGGTATCATTTGGTTATAAGAATTGAATTAGATAAATGATGTAGGCAAGTGTACCTATTAGTTTATAATATACCGGATTAAGTCTAAGTGTCGATTCCTCAGAAACTCTGATTACCAGTACTCACTAGGTCTCTTTTATATAACCAGCAATTTAAATTTCAAGAAACTTAAAGAAATAAATCTAATTTACTCCTTAAAATAATTTAAAGATTAACTAACACACAATTTAAGAATCAACAAGAAAGCAATTCAATTAATTCAAGATTTCATGTTTTACCTAGATCTAACATATGATTTTCCTAAAAATAATCTAATTTATTCTTTAATTTTTCTTGACTAGGAGAATTCTCTATTAAAGTTAATCACTTTCTCAAATCAATTAACTCTAACTATAGAATTACTTATTAGAATATCTTCTTAATAACATGACCTAAAATTACATTATCGAACAACGAATTCTCTACGCTTTAATTTGAAATCCAGAAGAATCTTGCAAATTATTTCTAATCTTGTAATAATTCTCATCAATTATGCCTAAATTTAATCTTATAAGAAATTTTTCGATTCTCTTATAAGTTATTATACTCTAGATTATTACCCATGGAAAGAATAACTCAAATCATGAAGTAAACATAGTTAAATCAAGAAAATAATAAAGAATTAAATTAATTAATACTAATCATGTCACGTGAATAGATTTAGGTTCTACAAAACTCATATATCAAATATTTACTCACTACACATTTTAAAATAATAATCTAAAATCAAAGTATAGAAAATAATAGAAAGAATCATCATAAAATCCAAATAAAACTATATCTTAAAATCTTCACTTCTCTTTGCTTTCTTGGTTGTTCTTAGCTTCAAAAACTCCTTCAAAGTTATGTCAAAAAGTTCTCTTTAATAAGCCCTAATAACGCTTTATATATGAAGAATTAAAAAAAAAAATAAGTTGGTTGAAAAAGACATGACTAAGGATACAACCGTGTCTTTTGATCGTGTTCTTTACTATGCTTTACGTTTGTTTTTTTCTTTTTTCTTTTTTTAAACTTAGAAACAACATGACCGATAACATGATTGTGTCTTTTGGCTGTGTTCTAAGCTGTGATAGTTGAAAATCAGCTCCAAATTCACCTAAAAACAATATAGTTGTATTGATCGGTTGTATTGATTTTTAAATTTTTATAACTTACTCATTTTAGCTTCGATTTGAGTAGAATTTGTTTTTATTTTCTCGTTTTCTGACGTAGATCGTTTCAAAACCTAGAAAACAAAATTTTACTCAATTAATTATTATTATGTAAAAATAAACTCAAATATTAAAAAAATTATCAAAAATCACTAAATAAAATATGTGCAATTAGAAACTCATTAAACTTCTCCACACTTAAGAATTTGCTTATCCTCAAGCAAATAAATTAAAAAAAAGTCAGGACAAGAATTCTTACGTTAAAAACCATTACTACCTAAGAAACCGGCAAAAAAATACACTTAACCCGAAAAGATTCAACTTGCAAATCTAATCAATTTTCTTTGAATAACTTCCTTAGCTCTTATGCTTAATCTTTTTTCCAATGTCCAAAGAATACAAAATATTAGAGTTTAGAAGCTAATCCATGTAAATTAAAGTTTAACTAAATCATTTAATCAAGGATTCCATACTCAAGATTAGATTTAATATCTTACCAATTAGGAAAGGTCATAAAAATTTCAAACCTACTTAACTAAAATTTATATAACCCTTTCTTCAATCTCACTAAGCATCATAATTCAGAGTAAACACATATTATATCTACTCATCTTCTAATCATCCCTTTAATACATACTTTAGCTGGAAGGACTTCAAATTCATTGAATTTATGTTATTAATTAAACATATTATTTAAGGACAATCGCATTGACAACGGGAAAGGATCTTGCTTTTCTGACGGACCAAGATCTATCCATACCAACCTAGCACTCATATTAGTAGCAAGAAAGAACCTTGCTCTTCTACGGGACTAAGATCAATCTATACTAACCTATTCTTTAAATTTACTTCAGTATTAACAATGGAATTCAACCTCGCTCTTCTAAGGGATCAGGGCAAATTCTTACCAAATTTTCCCTTTTTTTCTTTTTCATTTTCTTCATTTTTATCACTTTTTGCCTCTAAATATTTCAAATTTTCTAAAGTTTCTCAAAAAACAAATTTCATTTGTTTGTTTTTTTAAGAATTATAGGGCTCTAAAGTCATTTAAGAAGAAAGTATACATCAAAGTAAGCTTCCAAAATAGTCATGACTAATTCATAACTAGTAACATTGCACTAATCCTAAATATTAAAATCTACTCCACGATGATTTTACCTATCAACTTTGGTATTGTGTAACTCAAACATAAAAAATCAAGTAGTCAAATTACATTCAACTTATTGAAAGTTATTAATTTTCAAATAATTGCAAGTCAATAAAATAATAAAATTGGGTTAAATGTGAAAAAATTGGTCTCCTAAGTAACAAAAGTTTCTATAAATTGTCTATATTTCCTTCTCTACACTTAAAATTGTACATTATCCCCAATGCACGAATTAAGTCACATTATTGAAGATATATCAATCAAAATAATCATAGGTAAGATGATATAAAAGTAGGGAAAAAAAACTAATACTTCCTTGAAAATTTGAGTAACATAGCTCATCAATACAAGAAGTCTAAAGTTTAAAGTAATCTAAATCAAGCGTATTTTCCACATGAGCTTTAAATTTCCAAGGCCTTAACCTTGTAATAACACTCAATCGACTCTACAATCCTCCTAATTGGAGGCATCGTCCACAACTTCATCTTTATCTTCCTTCTCATCATCAACATCTTCAGCTAAACTCTCCTCCTGAGCTCCTTTGTCTTAACTTGTAATTTAACTCTAAATATCATGTTTCTCTACAAAAGGAAACAAGATTCAAGTCAAATTTATAATACACTAGAGTTTCCCCACACTTAGAAAAAAGAAATAGACCAAAAATCATAACTAAGTGTGAAAAATAAACACTATAACTCATTAAGGAATTTTGTCAAACACTTGGTATGCATGCAAAATGTAGTTGTGTTATTGAGAAATCCTTCATGCAATCGTCACAACTATTGTTACACAATAGATTCTAAGCATGCTTAAATTCTTGATTTCAAGCATGCTTAAATTCCTTAATAATATGAATCAATAGCACTTATATATTGATTAAACACTAAAACCATAAGTGTTAAATTGAAGAAAAAGGCATAAAAAGCAATGAAGTTTAGCACTGTAACTCAAACATTTAAGAATCCTATGCCTATGGTAATGTACTGCGAATGATATGGTCGTGCCATAACTTGTGTCTTGTAAACCTAAAAATTAGTGCTAATTCAAAAACACAATTGTGTTCATCATGCACACTACCCATCTTCTCAAAACAAAAGTTATGAGAGTTTAATCCAAAAGCTTCAAATTCTAACTACCCTATCATGCACAAGAGTTTAATCCAAATAAATTAAAAAAAAATTAGAGAGAAAGATGAATTAAGAACTTACTTGGATTCTTGAAGTGGAGAAAATAGTAGAAATCCTTGAGTTTTTATGTGTTGTGTGTGAAAGAAAATGGAGGGAAGAAGAAAGGCATGAGCAAGAGGGAGAAAATGATAATGCTAGGCATGAGAGGAAATTTGCAAGGAGGAATAACCGTGCCAGATGTGAGCAAATCTATTTATAATGGCTGTGACATGACCCAAGATACGATTGTGTAACAATCTGTGCTATAGTCATATTTGGATGTCTGGTAACGACACGGTTTGAGACACAATCGTGTCTCGTGACCGTGTAACATTCTATGGGCCACACACATAAATTGCCTAGAATTTACATGGTCTAGGACACAACCGTATCCTATGACTACGTAACAATATTTTTTTAAAAAAATTTTATTTGATTATTATTTTATTTTCATTTAGCCTAAATGCATGAATTCAAAAATAAAATAAACTTAAAGAAATAAAAATACTAAACTGAAAAAATGAACCAAAGAAATCTAATCCAAAATATTAAACTAAAAAGAAAACTTATTTTGTTTTACTTATCAATTTTGAAATTTTGATTAACTTCCATTGCCCTAGAAACCCTGCAGGGGATACTGCTTATTGCAACATAAGAGCAAACTTGACCCTAAAATGAAAAATAAAAGTATTAAAGTGCTAAGATAAATAATAAAAATTACTAAAATAACCTACAAGCTAGTAAATAATGATAATAAATAAATAACTTAGGTTGCCTCCCAAGAACGCTATATTTAATGTTGATAGCTTGATGGATGCATTGGTTACTTACCTTCCTTTGAGTGGAGATGGATCTCCATCCTTACCTCGATTTCGAACCCTCCAAACAAGGCTTAAGTTACCTTTTTTCCATTGCTATAGCAAATTTTCTTGTCTAAGTGCATAACTTTTTGCTTAGATAGAGTGATTGTCAATAGCTTTGAGCTCTTCACTATAAAAGTATGTTCTAAACAATCTTCTAAGTAGTTATGCTCTAAGACTAGTGGTTTTACTTTAGGAGGCTCAACTTTCCTTTGTTTGGTCTACAAAATGGTTCAATCCCTATCTTCACCACGTTAGGTTCATGAGCTACCAGCTGAGCTACAGCTTCTAAGTGATTAAGGGTTTTCACCATTTTTCCATCTCTCATTTCTAAGCAATCATTCATAGGTTCTTTAATAAGTGTTTTCTGCATGCGTTCAGTAACAATAGCATTAGAAGCGTCACCATCATAGTTTATGCTCTCTGAATCAAGGGACTTGTGCATTAAATCTGGATTTTGGAAAACGGTTTCTACATCTTTAACCCTTAAGATGAGCTTATGCTCACTAACATCAAATACAACCCTAGCAGTAGCTAGGAAGGGTCTACCTAGAATCAATAGTACCTTAAGATCCTCATCTATATTGAGGATAACAAAATCTATAAGGAAAATGAATTTATCAACTTGCATTAGAACATCATCTATAATGCCTCTAGGATATGCGATAGACCTATTGGTTAATTGAATGCACATGTGTATTGGTTTAAGTTCTTCTAACCCCAGCTTTTTAAATAACTTAAATGGCATTAGGTTAATACTAGCTCCTACATCTACCAAAGCATTATCTACAAAAAACTTTCCAAGTACACAAAGAAGAGTAAAACTTCCTAGATTGTGTAATTTCTTAAGCAACTTCTTCTGGAGCATTCCTTGTTTAGTGTGATAGTTGAAAGATCTTCTGACTTCTTCTTGTTTGACAACAAGTCCTTTAAAAACCTCGCATACTTCAGCATCTGTAATAAAACATCAACAAGGGGTAAGTTCACATAAAATTGTTTAAAAAGATAGAGGAATTTCTCAAATTGCTTAGTTGGATTAAGGCAGTCTTGCTTAAGGCGCTGTAGATATGGAATGGGTAGCCTGGACACCTTTTGTTTTGGTGGTTTTACACTCTCTTTTAATTTCAACAGTTCTTAACTTTCTTTACCCTTGACCTCCACCTCTTTCTCAACTGTTTTCTTATCCTCTTTCTTCTTAACATGCAACTCTCTACCATTTCTTAGGGTCACTACATTAACATGTTCCTTAAGGTTTATTTCAGTGTTCTCAAGCAGTGATCCTTGTTGTCTCTTCTTTAACATCTTGGCGATTTGGCCAATTTGATTCTCCAGGTTGTAGATGGAGGTTTCTTGGTTCCTTAAAGAGAGTTTTGTTTGTTGCATTTTGGCTTCTATCTATTGCATTCTAGCTTCATTAGATTGAATATATTTTTCCAAGAGGCTTTCCAACTTCTTCTCTAGAGTAGGTAGGGGTACTATTGATGGTTTAAACCTTGGTAGAGGCAAATCTAGTCTTTATTGGGGTTGATTCCTTATTTGCCATTATTGGCCTTGACTCTGATTTTGACCTCTCCACGAAAAATTAGGGTGATCTCTCTACGAAAATTTAAGGTGATCTCTTTACCCCGAGTTGTAGGTATTGCTGTAAGGATCATACTAGGGTTTTATAGGTTTCCCTAGAAAATCAACCTATTCTATCTACTTGTAATCTACAATCTCCTCTTGAATGAAGTTGTTGGAGTTGAATTGTAGTTGTCATGAACTAGTCGAGAGGGATTCAATTTTCTTACTTAACATCTCTACCTAAGTAGTTAGAGATTACACGGCATTGAACTCAAATATGCTTGCGACTTTTTGATTCCCCCTTGGGTTCTCCCATTGGTAATTATTCATGGCCATACCTTCTATTAGAGCTTAGACTTCTTCTGGTGTCTTAGTATTGAGTATACCTTCAACTGTTGCGTTTATCATTTATCTGGTAGAGGAGTTGAGACCATTATAGAAGGTTTGCATTTCCATCCAAAGAGAGAGGTCGTGATGTGGACACCGCCTTAATAAGTTCTTAAAGCGCTCTTATGTGTCATATAAGGTCTTACCTTCTATCTCTGCAAAATATGAGATGTTGGCTTTAAGTTTTGCAGTTTTCGCTAGTAAAAAATACTTCTCCAAGAATTTTTTCGCTAAATTATTCTAAGTTGTGACTGAATTCCTTACTAAGGAATTCAACCACTACTTAACTTGACTACTCAAAGAAAATGGAAAGAGGCGCAGCTAGATAACATCATTGGTTGCCCCGTTAAGCTTGAACGTATCACATATTTCCGAAAAATTGAAAATATGTACATTGGGATCTTCATCTTGGAGGCTATCAAATTGTACGAACTGCTGCACCATCTGAATAATGTTCAGCTTGATCTTAAAGTTACTGGTTGCAACAGTTGGTTGGTTGATGCACAACTGGGTACTGGTTAATGATGGTCAGGAGTAGTTTGACATGGTTCAATTATGTTCCTCGTTATTGGCCATGATGTCATTAGGTAAGCTCTCGTGATCAAATTCTTGTTCTACTACTTGATCCTTGACTTCGCCTTCTAAAACTCCACTTCTTCTTTCAATCTAATCGGAGATCCTTGGTTTATTACCTCCACTATTTCTTTAACAAATATTTGGCTTAAATTACGTAAAGTCTTCCTCTCAATCTCAAGATCAATTTTAATTAAATCCCTTGATTGGCTTCTTATCATACACTACACCAAAGAAAATAGAGAATTTAGTCAAGATCATACCAAGAAAATAAAAGAATTCAAGAAAAGAAAAGAAATTAGGAAAAGATAAAAAAAAATGATTAGATTAATAAATCTACTAGCTTTTTTAATATCAGAAGTCCTTGGCAAGGGCGCCAAAAACTTGATGTAGGCAAGTGTACTTATCGATGTATGATATAGTGGATTAAGTCTAAGTGTCGATTCTTCAGAGATTCTAACTACTAGTATTCACTAGCTCTCTATTATTTAATTAGCAATTTAAATTTCAAGAAACTTAAAAAAATAAATCTAATTTACTACTAAAAGTAATTTAAAGATTAACTAACACAGAATTTAAGAATTAACAAGAAAACAATTTGATTAATTCAAGATTCCATATTGTACTTAGATCTTGTTTCTCCTAGATTTAACTTGTGATTTTTCTCAAAATAATTTAATTTATTCTTTAATCTTTCTTGACTAAGAAAATTCTCTACTAAAATTAATCACTTTCTCAATTCAATCAACCATAACCATAGAATCACCTATTGAAACCTCATCTCAGTATGACCTAAGATTGCATTATTGAACAACGAATTCTTTACACTTTAATTTGTAATCTAGAAGAATATTGCAAATTGCAATAATTCTCATCAACTATGCCTATATCTAATCTTATAAGAAATTTCTTGATTTTCTTATAAGATATCAAACTTTAGATTATTATCCATGGAAATAATAACTTAAATTATAAAGCAAACATAGTTGAATCAAGAAAATAATAAAAAACTAAATTAATCAATACTAATTATGTCACATGAATAAATTTAGATTCTACAAAACCTATCTATCAAATATCTACTTACTATACATCTTAAAATAATAATGTAAAATCAAAATATAGAAAATAATAGAAAGAATTATTATAAAATTCAAACAAAATTAAATCTTGAAATTTTCTCTTCTCCTTACTTTCTTGGCTTCAAAACTTCCTCAAAGTTGTGCTAAAATGTTCTCTTTAACAAACCCTAATAAGGCTTTATATGTGGAGAATTAAAAAAAAAAAAAAACAAGGTCAGTTGAAAAAGACACGACCAAGAACACAACTGTGTCTTTTGGTCGTATCCTTTACTGTGCTTTACGTTTGTCTTTTTTTTTAAAAAAAAAAAAACTTGAAAATGACGTGACTGATAACATGATCGTGCCTTTTGGTCATGTCCTCGGCTGTGACAGTTGAAAATCATCTCTAAATTCGCTTGAAAATGAACACAGTCATGTTGATTTTTAAATCTTTGTAACATGCTCATTTTAACTTTGATTTGAGTGAATTTTTTTTTCTATTTTCTCACGTAAAACGTTTTAAAACCTAAAAAACAAAATTTTAATCAATTAAGTATTATTATGTAAAAATAAACTCAAATATTAAAGAAAATTATAAAAAAATCACTAAATAAAATATGTGTAAGTAAAAACTCATCAATAAGTAGAACTAAATCGCATAAGTAGAAAGAGTACATGATGGTACAACCCTATCATATTATATTTGGTTTGCACAGTTAGAGACACAATATTTTGTGATGTCTTTTGTTTGGTATACATAAATACTGAATTTGTTATTATATTTGATATTTATATTCTTAATATTGTATAACATATATTTAATTATATTTTTATATTATTCAAAATTATTTAAAAAAATATGATTTAGATGGATTATAAGAGGGTATTTTTGATATTTCCAAAAACTTATATTTTTATCCAATAAAGTTAAGTTTTGTACTGTATTTTAGATGTAACAAATTTTAAGCATTTTGTCAAGTCCTTAACACTCTTTTTTACCTAACAACCAAGTTAAAATTGCAAACTAAATATTAGATAAAAAATTTTATTCAGTCAAGTTTTATAAATTTTATACAATCATACCTTAATGGAAATATTCATTTCAGTTTGTGCTTTATTTCCTTTCTATTATAATCTTTGATCATTATTTTGGGCCGAGAATATTAATTTGCTTTGAGCTAGACGAAATAGGCCCAATTAGCTCTCCCTCTCTCTGTCTGCGCGCCCCCAACCTATGATTTCATGCAACCAATTAAATTTAATGAACCAACCTATTGAATATTCTTCTACGCTGCGATAGCTAGCTTGTTACTTGGCTGAAATAACTCTTATAATGGCTTAGTAGGTAATGGCATCGATTAGATAACAAGTTTATTTGGTTCCATGATAATTACTAATTCATTCATCATAATTCGTAAAGATCTCAAAAATCTAAAACACATGTCAATTCTTTACCCAAAATGAAAATAGTATATGTCAATTAGCATTTCTAAGATATCATGTTATGTTAGACTTAAACATTAACCAAATAATCCATAAAATAAGATATAATTCATCATTTACCATTGTGAAATTCATCAATTGAAAAGGGAAAATAATTTTATTGATTCAAAATAAAGACTAAACCAAATATGAGCAAGTTATAACTAAATTGTGTACTTTAAAGATAATGCAACCAATCACAATTTTTTCATGCAGAATTTCAAATCTATATGAAACTGCATTTCTTGTGTATCATGATTATTTTATGTGCTTATATATTTGTAATATCCATCATATTGCTAAGACGATGTAGCTTGATTAAAATAAACACCATTTTTCCCCAAATATGGAATAAGTTAGATTCTTTCACCTCATCCTTTGTAATATATAGATGACCAAAACGGGAAAAAGAATATATGCATTCGACTAAAGAATGCCGCATGCTAAAACAGGCTTCTTCTTTTTTTTAACTTAAAGAAAAAAGAAAGAGTAAAAAAAGTGAAATCTTTCTTTCGTTAGCATCTGTCATTTTTCCCGCTAATATTTTGAATTTTGTATATATTAATATGATAATTTTAAAACTTTAACGTAAATAATGACTTTCATCGTATATAATAAAGGCAACAAGATAGCATGTAACTAGGGTAATAAATTTCATATATCGAAAACAAAACTAAAAATGATGCATTTTTGTTAGGCTTGATAAATAAATCATATACCATCACCAATCCAAGCGTATGCCCGTGCTTAGGCTACTTAAGCATAGACATACATGGGCTGCATCGGCACGATTTATTAGGCTCTTTTTCTATTTTACTTGTTAGCTTATGAATTTATAAGAGTACATTTATAAATGGTGTTTGGCATAAATTTTGATGTCAAATACCTCAAATCTTCTTGTAAAGTTTAAGCACCCTAAAGTGCTTATTGGTACCTGAGTATCTAAATAGATATTGATATTAAAGATTTTTATTGTTTTTCTCTATTAAAGTATATCCTATTTTCATTTTTTTTATATTTTGGTAAAAATAAATAAAATATTATTAATATAATGTACAATATTACAAAAAATATTATATTTTTTATACTGATTTGAAAAGTAATAATAATATAATCTGTAAAAGATTTAAAAAATCGATAAGTAAATTTAATTAAGCACTTCTTTATAAAATGAAGAGGTACTTAGGATGCTAATATGATATCCTAAACACCTCTTTTAAATATCCATTTATAAATACACCCTAATAACATACTTCAATTAATATAGTTTAGGTCCTTTCTCATGCTAGTGGAAATTACTGCTCCACTTAAAAAAAACATACATAATGCAGAAAATAATTTAGCACCGTTACCTTTATATATATTCATTAGCAAGAAAGAAAACAACAAATCATTAAAATTACCTAAAATTTATAGGTATGGAGAGTTCAAAAAGTATTAGTATGAAACTTGATTTTTCTTTTTAGAACTACTTTGAGTTTAATGACGGCATGTTGGTCGAAGAATTTCTCATACAAAATGGTGGAAGCAACATTTCAAGAATTTTTCTAATCCTGTCCCTTATTGCTGAAAAAATAGCAACTTCAGCCCCCAACCGTTGGGGTGGAAAAGCTTTTAGTATAGATGGATATATTGTAGACCAATTACACTTGGCCATGTCTTCCATTTCACTAGACGTTTAAACATGTTTAAGCAATCGGAGTAAAGCGGAATGCAGAGATGAACAATAGAAGAAAGAAAAAAAAAAAAAAAAGACAATTATTTTGATCTAACTGATAAAGTAGCCAGATAGAGATACAAGTATGCAAACATATGGTTGGAGTGAAGCACTATATAGGTATTAAAAAAAAAAAAAGAAGAAAATTAACTTAAAAAAAGCTTGTTTGGTTTTGAAAGATTTTAATCTAATTGATACAAGTAACTTTATAAAAGGGATACGAACAATGATTGTAATAAAAAATATGAATTACTTATAGAACTTTAATATGTATGTAAAAATACTTTAAGAGTAAAAATATATATATATATATATATAAAGTAGTTGTGAATTTTAAAAAGGTATGTGAAATATTCAGAGAGTAAAAAAAGGCAACAAAAATAAAAAATGGTAAAAAGAATGGAGAAATATTGATGAGAAGACTAGTCAATAATCAAGATAGAGAGAGAACGGTGGTTAATTTGCATATTGTAAACGTTGCCTTGGGAGGATTTCCAACCATTCTGTGGCCTACTCGTCACTTTGACAATTGCTTTGGAAGGGGTCGATCATGAACTAGGGGTGAAGCACCCATCCAACTCCTTTTTTAACTTCGAAACAACCAAATTAAATTAAAAAGGAAAAAAAAAAAAATCGGGACTGTAGTACATGGGTCCAAACGTGGTGCACGGATGCAAGGAGAAGCAACTATGGACGTCAAACTGACCTACTTCAAGCATTAGCAAATCAAATAACGAGTACGATAGTTCCACGATAGTAATACTACAACGAACTACAAACAAGAATTTGGGTAATCCAATAAAGTATATACTTAAGGATAGATTACGTACTCTATACACAAAGATGGGTTCCATGTAACAAAATTTATACTTGAAACTTGGCTAGATGATAAGTTAAAATGCACAGTTGTTTTTAGGGTAATCTGCTAGCACAATATTTTAGGATGTAATGAGAATGGGTTTAATAGGATACTTAACCGTTCAAGACCTTAAAGGGTTAGGGTTGGGCCATAGCTTCTAAGGTTGGGTCATGGGATTCTAAATAAAGTCCGATAGAAAACCTAGCCTGATAAAAATAATAAATAAATAATATAAATAAAGTTAGGTAACTAATTAGTAGCTTAAAAATGTTCTTTAATTTCTCAAAAATAAAAATAAAAGAACGAGGATTTAAACTCAAAAATATTTCTTCACTTCTCCAACAGTCTACGTGTTTTAGAGCATGTCTAGAGCATGTCGACAATGGGATTCATGGAGTTTTAAAGAAATTGTTCTCGGTGGAGGAAGAAACCTAATGTTTTAGCATAATCAATAGGTCTAGAATAGTAAGAGAAGAAAACTGCAACAGATTCTATATTTCTAGATGTTGTTTTATTATGGCAATATAATAAATTTAGCACTTGTTACTATCAGATGCGATTAATTATTTTTGTTTAGCATTTTATTGTTAATGCAATATATTAGTCATATTTGCAAGGAGTAAAAAGAAAAAGAAAAAAAGATAACAATCACTACATAAATAGGTCGGGCGTGTTAGGTTTCGAGTTTTGTAATTCAATATTAGAGCAAATCACATGTTTACAACTAAAAATCTTATAGAATTTTTCATAGGTTACTAGAATTCTCTTAAAGAGGTGAGACAAATTCGAGTTTTAAAAAACTTGTCCTAAACTTATCTTAGTTACATCCCTAACAACATTCACCACTCTCACCTCCTCATGATCTTCAAAATATTCTTAAGCTTGGTATTTTCTTTCTGTTTTTTTTTTTTTTTTTAGTTCTTTTAACTTGTAAATTGAAAATTCCCTTTAAATATTAATTAAACATTTGAATAATTTTTCCTGCATTTTTATTATGCATAACAATTTGATAAACACACACAAAAAAAAAAAACACTGTAAATTAAAAAAAAAAAAGAGAGAGAGAACATAACTTCTAAAGAAGCTGAGCCCATTAAGGCATGCGTAAGAACATGGCCTTATAGGCACGAAACGCACTGGGCTTTGAAAACGGAAAAGAACGAGCACACTAACTATCAGCACCTATCATGGCGGGAATAACCTTCTCTTGGAAATTGTAAATAACTTTTTCTACTTTTCGATAAATAAAATTATCTTCCTCGTATGCGTCACGATATGAGTAACTGCAATTGAAAGGATATAGGCTTACTTTATCAATATTCTATTTTTATAGGTATAAATTCTCAAAATTTGAAATTACAACATTTTAAAACTATTTCGAGCTTATATCCTATAAAATCTACAAAATATTAAATACTTTATGGAAATTATAAATCTTCTATCGTATATATATTTTTTAATATTAAACTACTGAGTTAAATTTTTGATATCTTGACTAACAGATTATTCATTCAAATCACATGAAGTTATGTACTCCATGAGTTTAGAAAATGACATTAATTGTAAATGACTATCAGATGTTTTACTTGTAAATCGGACGAGAGATTAAAAAAAAAAAAAAAGAAAGAAAAAAGTAATGTGGAAAAGACAATGCAGAGGTGGAAGAAATGAATTGGAGAATTATTTATGATTTCTTATGGATCATAAGTTTATGTTACAACCTATATGGTTTTTTTTTTTTTTGTTCCTTTTCACTTTTTAGTAAAACTTAGAAGATAGAAAAATAATATTGCTTAACATTCATTATTCTTATTTAATGAGTTTTACAGAATATGTATAAGGAACGTAATTGCTGCACCTTATATTATAAGTTATAGGGGAGCATAAGATATCGATGTGTCGTAAGCGTCCCCTATCCTATGAAAGCAATGATTTAAAAAAAATAAAAATATATGCTAATGTACCTTGTAACTCTGAATATCCCACTTATTTGATTAAGTATAGTACTATAGGATATAAGGTATAATAAGTTACTTGTTCACCCATACTTCCAAGTACAAATAGAGAATGTGCAATTTTTAAGGATGCAAATTGAATGTAAATTTTACTTATAACATGTGATGCATACAAAACTTATTGTTAACTCCCTATTAAGCTCCATCAGCTCTATCATTCTACATGTCTCTATTTGTACTTGTAGATGAACATATGTCCTCTACATGCATCACGTGTTATGACATTTAGCCCCTAGTCAAAGTTGAGAATAAACACATATTCTACATATGTACTACATTATATAAGATCTATTTTAGCTTGTATCAGTTCAGATGAGATTATTTACGTAGTGTTTATATATGCATCCATTCCATCGCAATTATCGCAATGATAATTACCATAGAAGCGCATTGCCACTAGTCAATGCCACTATCAACATCGTCTATCACCACCCATCGCCAATGTTACAAACACGAGGCCTTGCCTCCTTAGAATTCAACATATAGTTCTGTGAATGAACATGGTAGGGACCGTTAAGTTCACGCAATAATCAGAAACAATATAATTTTCAAAGGACTTGTCAAGAATGATGTATTAAAATATTTTAAAATTCTTTTGATTATGTACTAACGACTTCCTCTAATACACTATATATTATCTCTATATATATGACTATAATATAAAGTTTTAAAAAGTTACGTCTCAACAAACCTTTGATATAACGGCCCTGCATCGTCACCCCATTTGAAGCTTCACTGAGTGCCATTAGTAACATTCAATAATTATGAAAAATTTTAAAACAAAATGTTCAAAATAAGCAATAGAATTTTCTATAAAACAGGCATAATCTAAGTTTTAATGCTATACAGCTCATATGAGATGAATAGTACTCTTCCATCAAGTTAGGATGAATTTGATTTGCCCTGCTCATTCCATATAAAACATGTCATTGACGATAAAATGCAATATAAGTATCTGTTCATTATATCGAAAACGTTCTTTTCTTTTTTCCCCTCTTACATTTATTACAGTCAGAACTTTACGATTATCCAACAATATTATTTTGGTAATCTTAAAAAATAGCATATATTAGTAGCCCTTGACGGTAATTGACAGTAAAAATGACAGTAACGATGAGCCGCTTTTGGTAGTAGTGGTCGAAAAATATTAACAAAAATGAGGACATGATAAAGAGGAACTCGTTTCTCCATTTTCTATTGACCTTTTGTTGTGATAGTTTATGTCAAAAATCCTTGACAACTGTGACCACATGATATTACTATTGTAACACCCAAGCGAAAATAAAATATAAAGGAAATAAAAATTAAGGAATAATAGAAAAAAGAGTGTTTATTTGTTATTTAGAGATTAATTAAATAATTATTCAACCGGAAGCATCTCAAGAATATGGAAAAGTTTTAAAGTTATAACAAAACACTCCTCCTTTTTCCGAAGACTCACAAGAGCCTTTATTGTGTTATGGAGTAAAACTTTTGTAAGTTTTATAATTAGAAGTTTAGAATTGATACGTAAAATTTAGGACGAGTAAATAAAATTATCCGATTGAGTCTAAGCTATGCGATGAAGTCTGAAGTATTAGTAAAAGTACCTCCATAAATTTGAATTTAAAAAAATAAGTAATAAAATAATTAAATATCATAGGCATATTACCCATTATTTATCGAAAATACATAAAACAAGTTTCGATAACTAATAAATCGATATAAATAAATCATATGTATACTAAAAATCATAAAATAACATAAATAATATTTAGGAGTACTTATTTGTACTATATATGTATTTACATGTAGGTAAAAATATCTAAAATTACTTAAAATGCTGAAATATACTAAATTAATGCTAAATAATTAAAGAAAATTACAAAAAAATCAAAGAAAAATCAAGAAAAGCAAAGAATTATCTAGATTAAAGTCATGGTAAGTTGAGGATTAAGAAGAAACAATTAGCCAATCAAATTAGACTAACTAAAAAGCCAAAAAAAAAAAAGACATAAAAGCTAAATGTCAACCAAAACTTAAAAAAAAAAATCAAAACAGCTCTATAAATACCCCAAACTCCAATTGGAACTCATTTGGTCAGTTAGGAATTAAAGAAAATTAAAGAAAAAATAGAAAAAGATAATTAGGCTTTTTTACAAAAAAAATAACAAAATTAGTATGCAATTAGGTCTTAGAAAGAGAACCTACAACCAACGGCTACTTAGAAATGAATGGCTACCACTACCACACCCTACCCCCACAGCCCCTTTGCTTCTGACACTCTTAGAGCTACCATTGGTGGCTGAAAATCGATCGAATAAGTGAGTTCAATTTTAACACGAATCTTATTTAATTTACTAAATTTATTTATAAAATTATTAAATTTGTTATTATGAGGTTTTAATGTATATAGATTTAGAGGAAAATATTAATTTGATGAATTTAAATTTAGAAATATACAACGCTTAAGAAATCTTATAAACGTGAGTTTATTTCAATTTAGAAAGAAATAATCTTAATAGTGTAATTTTGAGCTCATTTTTTTTTTTAGGATATTTAGAGGATGTAGAATGGTACCATGAAGAAATTTTTCAGAAATGAATTTTCAAAATTTTTAGATCATTTTTAAGCCTTTAAATCATATATATAATTAGTAATTTTGGGATAATTTAGTAATTAAATAGATAATTACTGATCTAAAATATAATTAAGTGTTTTAAGATGTTAATATTTGATGTAGTATGATAATTGTAGTATTTAGAGTATTAGATGTGATTATTATATGTATTATGTAGTAAATATGTATAAATTGATAATATGTAAAATTAGATTTGTAATAAATAGAAACTATAAATTGATAATATAATAATAATAGTAATATGTAATAAATTTGATAAGAAACTTAAAATTAGTGGACTATAAGAAAAATATAATTTTTTTTCACATCAAGAGTAAATTTGATAGTTAATTAGGATTAGAGTATACTGTACGAACTAGACTACTGGTTAGAAGCCAAAAGTAATATTTAGAATACCTGAGTATAATGTGACTAATTTTACATTATTGTTCAAGACAAGTTCTTAGGTTTCACGTATTATACTATAGTAAAAAATTGGATTATAACCTAAATTGAAATCGAATTCAGAAATCAATTTAGAAGCTAACTTAAAAAATATTGGTAATAAGTAATATATATATATATATATATATAAATTTGGAAAATCAAATCAAGTCATAATTTAAAGCATATATATCATAGGGATATTAAATACAAAAAGAATATTTATACTATAGGACATGAGGAGACAAGTTGACCTACATTAAAGTGAACGAATTAAAGATTTCAAGTAAGTTAGGTTCAATATATCGTTGTATTTTGAAGTATTATATGAAAGTATTCGGAGACTAGGACTGTATGTGATTTTGCTTATAGGTAGTTATATATGCATGTAATTGTGTGTATTTGAATACTTGTGTTTTGGTGATTGTTGTGAATTGAGTGGTGTGAGATTGTTTGATCACCTTGAACAAAACTTAATTATAAACGACCTAAATACCTCGATTAGACATGTATTGCAACATTTTAGGAAACAATCAGGATTCTTCAACCAAATACTATACCCTTGAAAAAAATAGTGCTGGATAACATAATGGTCTTTTCTTTATCTTTAGCCAAAATAAGAGACAAAAGGGGAGGTTACAGTAAGGATGGAGGTAATGATTCGAAGGATAATCATAGGAAGAATAGTGTCTTTATTGTATAAACTTGAGTTTGGTTGTGAGCTATTACATAAACATGAAAACTCTTCAACTTGAATAGGAGCGGGTGAAATTACTCTGATTTCATAATGGGTTAAACCACATTATGTGATGACATTTATGTGTTGTATTGCATATAATTAATTGTTTGAAAACTCTGTTTATGTTTGTTATGCATTCTTAAATCTCCATCCTTATAAATTTTCTTACAGGTTCTGGTTGAGATGCGACAATATAATTATTTTGAGGTTAGTTTCTTTTGAAGTGATTTAGGGGAGTAAGAATCAATTTGTTGAAAAATCGAGTCATGTAGTATTTTATTATTAGTACTCTTAGGTTTATGTACTAGTCTTGTAATGCATTACTTATTAAACTAATATGGTATGTAAATATTTCCTGGGATTGCAAGACATTATAAGTACCTTTATGTAAACACAACTTAAAGTTTTTAGTTATGTTTATAAATTTTGTCTATAATTATGAATGAGATATTTACTTTAATGCAAGGAGTCATGGATGCTTTATGTAAATCATATCTACGATAGTGTTTGTGATGTCGGTTACTATTATAAGTTGGTTTACACGGCGGGACTATTATGATTCTACAGTTTTAACATGTAATAGCTATAAGCCTTGTAATTGGGTACTCAAGGTTCGATTTGTAAAATTTAAGGAAATCGGATAAGTTATTTGATTGAGCTCAAATTTTACGACGAAGCTAAAACTATTAGTAAAAGTGATCTTATGAGTTTAGATTTCATAAAATAAATAATAAAATAATTAATTATTATAATATTGAATTATACATATATTACTCGTTATTTATTGGAAACGCATAAAAAAAGTTTTGATAACTAACGGATTGATAAAAATAAATTATATGTATACTAAAAAAAACTTAAATAATATTTAGAATATTTATTTTTACCATAAATGTATTTACATCTAGGTAAAAATATGCGAAATTACTTAAAATACTTAAGTTAAAATAATATTAAATAATTAAATAAGATTCATAAATAATTCAAGAAAAATATGGAAAAGTGAAGACAATTTTAGAAATGAGGTATGGCATGTTAGAAATTAAAGAAAAAAATAATAACCATTTAAATTAAGATAAATAGAAAGTGGAAATGAAAAATGATAACGGATACTTGGCCCTTTAAAAATTAAAAGAAAACTTAAACCTCTTCTATAAATACCTAAACCCATTCTAAAATTCAACTTGGATCCTTAGTGAATCAAGAAAAATTGAGAGAAACCATAAAGAGAAGAGAGAATTGATTTAAAAAAAAAATAGGAAAAATCATGTATAATTAGAGTTTAAAAAGGGAACCTACATCTAACGATCACTTGAGGAGGAATGGCCACCACCACCAGATAATGGACCCCACGCTTGGAGCTACTGACAAGGGTGGGGCCACCATTGGTGGCTAGAAGCCAATCGAATAGTGAGTTTTGATTTCCATTTTGAATTTATTTAATTTAGTAAAAATACCAGATATATTTGAAAAATTATGAAATTTGGTATTGTCGAAAATTTTTGTATGTAGATTTAGGAAAAAATATTAATTTGATAAAATTGGGCCTCGGGATATACTTCTCTTTAAAAATGACTAAACTTGAGCTAATTTTCGATATTGAAATAAATGACCTTAATAGTATAATTTTAAGCTCAAAATTTTTTAGTCGGCTATTTAAAGTATTTAAAATAGTGTTGTCAAGAGATTATTTAGAAATCTATTTTCGAAATTTTTACATAATTTTTAGGCTTTAAAATAATACATAAAATGAGTGATCTTGGGCTAATTTAGTAACTAAATAAATAATTACTAATTTAGTGTATAATTAGGCATTTTAAGATGTTAATATTTGATGCCGTATGATATTTGTAGTATTTTAGGTTTTAGATATAATTATTAGGTATATTATGTAGTATATATGTACTAGATGAAATGGTACATTTTAAGTTAATTTTATGATTTAGGATTAATTAGGTATAAATTCTGATTTATGATATAATTAGATATTTTGATATGTTATTGGATGATGAAGAATGATATATATAGTATTAGAAGTGTCAGGTAGGTGATATAAGTGTATAATATGTAATAATACATAATATGTATATATAAGAATTAAATGGATACAAAATATCAGGTAAAAATTAATGGCATTATAATAAGAGAAATATAATATAAATCTAATTTGGAATGGGAGTTTAAGAAATTATATGAAAAATGTAAGTTATTCTTGGATTAAGAACAAGTTCAATAATTAAATTAGGAATATAGTATACTGTACCGGCTAAAATATTGGTTAAGAGCTACATACGAGATTTATGATACCCAAGTGTACTGTAATTATATCATATAATGGTTCAAAATGAATTCTTAGGATTCGCATATAAAAGCTGTAATCGAAAACTGCATGAGAACCTAATTTACAAACTAATTCGGAAATTAAACCAGAATTTAACCTAAATTAAGAATAATTGTAAGAGACTTAAAAACCTAAATAATTAGGCATAATAAAACCCGAAATCGGAGATAATAATAACAATTTCAAAACAAAACCTATTTATGGTAGTTATATAGAAATTAAAACAATATTTATATTATAGGGATTATTGACGATGGCTTATGCGAGTTGTACCTTAAGTGATCAAGCAAAAAATCTAGGTAAGTTGAGTTTGAAATTATACTTGGTTGTGTTTACTAGATAGTTAACTGTGTGAAGGCCTGTATGTACTTGTTTTTAAGTTTGATGATATGATTCTGGTTTATTATTCTAACTTTTATTTGTATGATTTGTTTGAATCGATTGAATATCTTAAATTAGACTTAACTAAATATATGACTTATAAATCTAAAATAGACATACATAGCAACTTATTAAGATAGATGTTTAAGGTATTCTGGTCAGATATCAATTCCTTTGAAAGAGATAGCATTGGATAGCATAATAGGTTTCTTCTTCACCCTCAGTCGAATTAAGTGATAGGAGAGAAGGTCGCAGCAAAAGTGAAGTTAATGATTCAAAAGTAGTTATGAGAAGAGCGGTGACTCTATTATACAAGCCTAGGTTTGGTCGTAAACTATTGCATAAACATGAAAACTCTTCAATTCGGATTAGAATTGGTGTAATTTCTCTAATCTTATGACAGATTGGATAACGTTATGTAATGGTATTTTCTTGTACATGCATTGCATCTAACTAATTTAGTTGATAATCTTGTTTGTGTTTTATATATAATTTTAAATTTCCGTCTTGACTTACTAAGCTGTTGGTTATTCACATCTCTATAAATGTTGTTGTAAATACTAGTTAAGAAGTGATCTATATTTACCTTGAAGCTAACAACTGTTGGTTCTTGAGGAGTGACAAAATACATCTAAAGAATACGTATATTTCTAAGGTCTTAGTTTTTATTTTAGAATTTTTCATTTTCAAATAAAGTTTTACATAGGTAATATAATACAATGAAATCTTATAAACATTAATTGTAATATTTAAATCATAGTATATATGCATATTTTTATACTTTCTTAGATAAATAATTTTTTAAATTTATAAATAATTTATTTTAAAATGAATTAGTCATGAATACCTTGTATAAATCGAGTCTAGGATAGTAGCTATAAGGTTAGTTTCTATCCTAAAATAGTTTGCACGATGAGATTATTGTGACTCTACCGCTTTGGGGTATGACAACAACTTTCTTGTAGTAAACAACGCAAACCTTAACGGTAAGATAAGAGTCCTTAAGATCTATTGATTTTTGGAATCATAGTATTAATTATTGTTTTTTTGTTAGTACAAGAGAAGAGTTTTGGTGACCAGATTATTATACAAGACTAAGCGCAACCGTACTTCTCTTAATGGTAAGAGATTTGAGGATTTTGTACAGAAAAGGATTAAATCTAGTGTTGTTTTTGAAGGTATAGATGGTAGGTTTTGGTGAAGGACTTTGGAGGAACTCTCTTTCTCTTTCTAGGGTTCAACAAAAATAAGGTAATTTCATCTTTCTCTTCACAATTTTGTTCCTTGTTAGTAAATTTGAAATTTTTTATTATAATGAGATGTTATAGAGGCGAGAAAATTCATTTTGGAGTATTTATTAGTAGTGTAGTGAGATGTGATTCATTCGGAGGTTGAATCTAAGGTTATGAAGTGTTGTTCTTGAAGAAAAGAGTGAAAAAGAATTGCAGGGCACCAACACACCCAAGACCATAGGCATGGTCTTAGATCGTATTCCCTTTGTAAATTTTTAAAATGCAAGAAATTTAAGAAATTCAAGACGAGGGGATCATAGTGAAAGTATACAATTATGATCCAAGACTATAGAGTTTTAAGGAAGCACACAACTGAGATACGTGACTGTAGTGAAGGATGTGATCTAGACTATTAGTTCTTATATGGGTTTATAGGTGTGAACCCTAACCATGGTCCTTTCCGCTGTCCTGTTCCTTCTTCTTAACTTAAGTTTAATGTAATCTAGCTTAAAGTCTAAAACCTTTAAGAAGCCTAAAGTAAGTTGTAAATTGCTACTAAAACAATCTTTACTCGTCTTTTTGTTACAAATTACTCCTCTAAGCTAGAATCAATCAAGTTCTTCCTTTGGACTTCAGGTATATGACACTGCATGCTGCGTGCGTTTGCTAGGCTAGTTTATATACTCGTATAAGAATTCAAATGGACTAATAAGTTATTTGACTTAAATATTGCTTGTTGCTTGAGTGTGACTTTGCCTAGGTACCTAAAGTAGTAGATTCTTACGAAGCAACCTCAATGATCCTTGTAACGCGTTTTTTCTTATGGAGTCTCGTTTAAAAATGATTTAAGATAGACTTAGGTTATTTAGATGGGGCTTATAGTGGTATACCCAACGTTAAGTTACTGTAGATCGGGCCTTAAGAAGCATGCCTAACATAGGATTAGAGGAGCCCAAAGAGACCTGCCTATCGTAGGATTGCACAGGGGTTCGGAGAGGTACACCCACTCATAGGATGTCGAGTTGGTCGATATTGTGATGGGGGTTATGAGAATCTCCAATGTGATATGTATGCTTAGGTTATTTAAAGATAATTAAATAATACGTGGTCTTTACTTGTCTACATTATATGCATGTGTTTATGTTGTATATGATTACTAAGATCTTGATTCACGGATCTATTGGTTCAAAAAAGATACGTATGTGGTTATGTGTTACGTATTAAGTTTTAGCTCACTCTTTTTTTTTTTTTCCCATAGTTGCATATCAAAATGTTAGTTATGAGGATTCTGATTGTTACACTTGTTTAATTGAATATGAGAATTATCATAGTTATGAGACTTTGGGAAATTGCTATTAACAAGGAAATCCATATGATGAAAGTAACTAATATTATGATTATTATTAAAAGTTAGTGAACGGATGTTGAATTAACATTTGTTTTGAGATTATGTTTAAGTTTATTTTCATGTTATATTGAGGAGACTCTTAAATATTGAATATTTTTAATTACCTTTATGAAGACTTATTTTGGAGATATGATATACTTATTATGAAGTCGTTAATTATTAAATTCAATTATCATGAGTTGAATGTATTTTGGAATTTTGTAGACTCTAAAAAATAGTTTGACATTACAGATATAGCTATTTGCAATATCTCGAGTTTGAGTTTGGTGCATTTCAAGTATAGTATAAGATAAATCTGGCGTGTGGATTGAAACGAATGTTTGAAATGTTCGGAAATCATTGTCCCCTAAACAAGACGCACCTCTTATTAACACATTCGGGAAGGATCCATGTCAACGTCAGGTTATATCAGTCATTTGATAATAATAAAAAATAAGAGTACCATTTCACGTTAAGGAAATGTTACATTCCTCCACCATTTTATCTTTTCTTCTTACTGGTCTCGCACAATACGTTCGATTCTGATAATTCGATGTCTTGTCTTTGGTACCGAAAGATTTTGATTTTAATTAGGGCACACGAGGTCATTGCAAAGTCCTTTTCACCCTTTCACGATCGAGCAAAACTTAGTAAAAAGACATGCTTGTAATCGAGAATTTGTAATGATGGGGTGTCTAATCATCTCAACAACGTAATAGTGACTAGTTAATGGTTTCTTTTTTTTTTTTTTTAAGCAAAGCACTCAATCGTTAGTTATGAAGTTGCAATACTATATTACCTACCAAAGAGGGCAAAAGAAAAAAAAAAAAGAAACAGAAATAAGGTTGTATTGGTCAGAATAGGACTGATTGCCTAATTGCTATATTTTCAACTTAGCAAAGATTAGGATCTTTTAACCGTAATTTTGGCCCTGAGGCACCAGTGTCCTATCGATAAGTACGGTAACAATTGAGCTAAAATCTGAAGGCAATGTAACAATTGCAAGACAACCATATTGGCAGTATGATGTTTGACGTTCTATTCTAAAATGATGGTGGTGGCAGGTGATAATAGTATCTAGGAAGAATAGGAGCAATTTGGCTTATTATACTTTAATACCTTTATATCAAATTTAATATACAGTAATAATTTGAAATGTGATACATTAAAATGGGACGGGATGGAATCAGTAATCAAATAATAAATTTATTTTTATATTTAAAAGTATCTATAAATAATTAGTTCCATTTTCATAATACATTTTTTCCCGACCAATTTGGAATGGAAAGGAACGGAATATGCATATAATGATGTTGATAAAAATGACCGATGCCATATATATACACATACATATATATTAATGAGATTAAACAGGTTATTTAAGTAAATATCATTAATAAGGATAGAATTGAGTTGCGATTTTATCCTTAGATTTTCCTTTGAAGCTAGAATTATAGATTCAAAGGAATGGCAATTCTAATTTTCTAAAGATCCTTCCAAATATGCGGAAAGGATCTTAAATTACTTTTCCATTCCGTGTTTATTCTAGTGTAATAATCATGCCATTATTTCCATCCTCAACTAGACCACATGGTTTCTATGTGGATCTTTTCAAAAATATAATCCATTGCTTTCATTTGATTCAAGTGCAAATTTAAGCAAAATCGCATAACTAATGTCATGCCCATGCATATAGAGTAATAACTTTACCACATAATTTCATCAATACAAAAACATGTTAGGGCATAGATGCCTGTTAATATCTATAATTATTTATAAAATCTCCATAAGCTCTCAAACTATTATAATTGATTACATAATCTGAATGAAACATAAAAGAAAAAGGTCTTCTACAATATCAACTTAACTCTCTATAAGGAAAAGAAAACTTAAACACCTTGAATTTTTTATCCAACCTAATCATCAAATTTATAATAGTTACAATAATCGTAGATCCCATCTCCATCATGTAAATCATAACTAGGCTTGCCATATAAACAAAAGTGACCCTCATCACTTGAAAACATAAAAAGCCCAACGAAGTGAATTGTGAAACTCGGAACATACGATTGCACAAACACATAAAAGTGCCATAATTGCGTATTGGCTTATATCTTACTACATGTAACAAGAAAATCCATTAAAATATATTTATATTTATTTAAAACACATAACACAATCCCAATAGTATAAAGTTCATAACGACTCAAATCTACTTCCAAATGTGTCATAACTATAGCTTAGCACCTAAAACGACAAAAATGCAAAACTTCCATCTACAAAGCATGGGATTGGCTTTATTATTTTCTATAGAAACTTTAATCCTCTCATACTGGATTTGTCACCTATTATCATACTGCTAGAAACATAGTCCATCTACAACATTCTAATGAAAGTCCCACTCCATCAATTAGCATACCGTTGTAACTTTATTCCTACTTAACTGACCCATATTAAACATAATGGCCTCATATTACAACCTACTAAGTCACTATACCTTAGCATCTAATTTAACCATTTCATTCAAGAGTTTAGGGACACCATCTTCTTATTAATGGCTACTACATATAAGTCCAAGTGATAGGAGACAAAGATGTCCTACAATAAGTAAGTCAAATAATTTAATATGACATAGATTAATACCTAACCCTATTTAAGAATTATAAATTTTAAAATTGGTACTAGGATTCCTACTTAAACCCATAATTAAAAGCCTTAGGTTTATCTAATGGGCCTTAACAAACACATGGAGAAGCAAGTAACGAAGTTTGGTTGACTGTAAGAAGGAGCATTGATCCATTGCTATTTTAAGAGGGGGTTCGAATGTAATACCCCTTAAATAGAAAATGAAAAAGCTTCAATAATTAAGATGTCTTTTATTGTATCTGCTTGAAATTCATCAAAACTGTGAAATTGAGCATGAGTAAGCTAGAGCAATTTCATAATGGGTATCTCTTTAGAAGCAACTGTACCAAGAGATAAAACCAAATAATATTTAATACCAAAACATATAATACCTTAGTGTAGGAGTTCCAATCAAGTTATTACAAAGAGGTATCGAAGTAGTCTATCAACTGGAAGGGCAAAGTCCCTATCTAGTGGTAATCTTAAACTTGTATAAGTAACAAGGATGTTAGTTTTGTGAGAGAAATAGAATGTGATACCCTTTAAATAGAAAGTAATATAATTTTAATTATCGATACATCTTTTGGTATAATAATTTAGAATTTATCGAAACTTCAAAGTTAAATTTACTTAAGCTAAATCAATTTTAGGATGGATGATCTCCGAGAAGTAATTGTACCAAGGGACAAAATCATATGACATTTGATGTCGAAGCAAATAGTACCACAATAATAGGAGTTTTGATTAAGTCATCGCAATAATCAATCATCTATTTATGAAAGTGCTTGATCGACTATGGGTTTTTATATATTCTTTTATATTTCAATTAGTAACTTATCCTAATTATATATTTAAATTAATAAGAATTTTTGTACTTGATTTTCTGTGGTCGACTTGGAGAATTGAGATGATCATTGGAACTCGTGTCTAGTTGAGCAAGGCATCGGTGAGTAAACCATACAATAAGATTAACCCGCTTACCTCATACATAGCCATATAAAATACAATATCATATTTTATCGTCATATCTTTCCTATTTTATTTAAGTACAAAGATCTTTTGTAGTGTCTTCCATGTTTAAGATCTTCATTACTATTTTTAGATATAAAGTAACTTGAAGAGGCTATTATTGAAAATTAATCTTTTCATTCACACAACTAATTCTTTTTTATTTTTATTTTTAATTTTGTATTGTTTATTCATTCTTCATTCTATGAAAATCTAATTAAATTACATGTTACATAAAATTTATTGCACGCACCAAAAGTGTATTGTTCACTACTATATATTTATTCGATTTCCTTGCAACTTTTTGTAATTGCTCTCGGGGTATTTGAAATTTACACGTCTTCGACGAAAGACGATTTCTAGAATAGAAATTGAAATAAACTTAATTAATATAACATGGTGGCATGGTCAAGGCATGCAGTGACATCATAGTAAAATAAAGTAATATTTTATCATGTACTTATTATACTTTTTACATAAATTTAAATTTAACAGGATAAAGCGGTTAAAAATACCTAAAATTTTATATTTTTTTCATTTTAGTACGTAAACTTTAAATTTGTTCATTTTAGTATCATAACATTTTTTATAAGACAAATTAGTATATCTGATATAATGATTGTTATAAAAAATACTTATTTATTTTACTTTAAAATGTTAAAATACAAAAGTGAAATAAAAAAATTAAATTTAAGCACTAAAATAAAAATAAAATAAAAGTTGATACACTTATATTATTATTCCAATATTTTATAATAAAGGTCGATATAAAGAAGATAATAATTTATCTCCCTTAAAAAATTGGAATACTAAAATAAACGAGTTTAAAGTTTAAATACTAAAATAAAAAATTATAAAAGTTCAAATACTTATATTGACTTTATCTCAAATTTAACATAACATAGAATCTATACTCAATCCATAAAACTTTTCCTCCTCTCTTTGACTCCACTTTTTATTATTATTATTATTATTATTATTATTATTATTATTATTATTATTATTATTATTATTATTATTATTATTATTATTATAAATTATCCTTTCTACTAGGGGCTCCATTCCTCCTCTATGTCCATCCTTTCTTTTTTGATACTCGTACTAAAATGTTATTATGTAAAGCGACATTTTGATATAGTTCATAGATTTGAACAGCATAAAATGACAAACAATATTAAAGAAAGAAAAGGCAAAACATTATAGTCATTTTGTCGTGCTTAGGACTCGTTCTTACAAATTAAAATTTTAAGTCCTACTACTAAAATACAATACATTGTTATATTGAAAAAAAACTTTAATAGTATTAGCATGTTATTTATTTTGATGAACGGTAGATGAGTTTCAATACAATTCTAACTCATAAAAATATAGATTCATTATTATTAATATATATCTTAATATTATTGATATTTATGCGTCACTCATAAAAAAATATAAGGTATAGTACTTATAAATCCTTTTTTCATCACATCAATTGTTCAAAATACTATAATGAGCATAAAAACTTCTATTATATGTAACTAATGGAAAAAGGTATGCAACTTTGTGTAAATTTTTAAAATTAGATTAGAAAAATAATAACTTAATAGTTAAGTTTTTTTTTTAAATGTATAGTTTGATATTAGTAATAATTAGTTAGTCAATTAAATATAAGTGAGCTTTAGCTCACAAGTTTACTCATTTAACTCGCTTTTAAAATGGGTTTGGACTAAGGTTTTTTGGTCCGTTTAAAAACGGGCCAAATAAGCATGACTCATTTAATCGTGAGACAAAATGGGCCAGTTTAGGTTAGTCTATTTAACCTATTTATGCCTTTAGTTAGTAGGCCGACTCGTTTAACCTATTTTTTAAAAGGATTAAGGTTAAGATTGTTTTGCTCGTTTAAAAAGTAAGCCAAATGAGCTCGATCTATTTAACCTACAAGCCAAAGTTGGTAGGGTCGGGTTAGCCCATTTAACCCACTTGCACATTTCTACAAATAATGAACCAAAAAGAAGAAGATACCACACTAATTATTGAAAATACGAGTGGTGAAAATTTACAAGAAATAAAATAACTTATTACAAAAAATGATAAGTGGAGAATGTGGTGCGAGAAACTAACGTGGATAATGATCGAGAAAATATGAATATGGACAATCATAATACTAAGATATTAGAGGAAATGCATTTTTCCATATAATTGACTTTGTATAAACAACGATATAAAAAATATAAGTTGTTATGGAGGATCTAATTAGAGAGCAAAAAGCCACGACAATCATGATGCTCAACAACACTAATTATGAACATGAAATTCATAGGCAAAGAAATTTGATAAATCAAGTTTTAAAATTTATAACTTATAAAAGTCTTGAGCTAGAAGAACATGAAAATACTCTATTGATCTTGAAAAACAAAACATATATTTAAGATCTTGTCAATGATTTTTTAATATTACTAAATCATATTAGTTAGTGATTCTTTTACTAAATTTTTCTTCTTAGAACCTTAAGGACAAAATTCTCAAAAAAGGGTTGGGAAAATTTACATCCCAAAATTAGATTGGAAAAATAATAACTTAATTATTTAGTTTTCTTTTAAAATGTATAGTTTGATATTAGTTAAATTAGTTTTTTATATTAATAACAATTAGTTAGTTGATTAGATATTAGTTTTATATTAAGTATTAGTTGAGAATATAAATAGCTTACAGAGGATTATAACAAAATTATTCAATTATTTTCAATAAAAACTCAAGTTTTCGTTGAATTTTTTTATGGATATCATTCTAGTTTCGAATAGAGAGAATTTTGTAATTTTATTAAAAAGAATAAAGTAGATCGAGACTTCCGGCTTAACATTTTGGTATTAGAGCTTTCCTTGTGATACTTTAATATGGACATTGCTTTTATCCTAGCCTAACTAGAAAGGTGGATCAATGAGTCAAATTAATCCACCCTCATATACGACCTAACCTAAAAACAAAGAACAAATAATCGAAGGACGGACCAAAGGATTTTGACGATTTTCATGAGCTACAAAGCCAAAGAGAACGCGCACACTGAATTCTTTGTCAAGGCTACAAGAGGGGATAATTTGCTCTTCCGAGATGTTCCAATTTCCACAATACTATGTATTATAGTTAACGCCGATAATGATGAACTCTAAACTCCTTGAGAATATTAAGCTCTCGCTGCAAATTAAGCTGGGATAAAGATTAGGTCCACCAACTAATGTAGCCCCTTGGGGTAAAAATGCGAAGTTTCTTTGTCATTCTCAATTTATACATCTCAATCCATATATATAATAATTCATGAATGAGGATTGTTTTGTTTATCTCATATAATTACTAGTAGACGATTGACCCCCTTTGTGAGTGTCTAAATAAATATATTATACATGATGTCGTTTAAAAAAAATTAGATATACATATATAATTAGTATATTCAAATATAAATAAAAGCAAAAATAAAAATACTAAAGACAACGAAGTGGGTTATTCAACTTCAATGATCAATGAAGATTTTATTCATTTATTTATGGATAAATTACAATAGCATCCTCCAAAAACTACTAAAATGTGAAAAGGTCTTTATTTTTCTTAAGTTCTTATAATTTAATAGTATAAATACCGATTTATATATATATATATATATAGGTCAAGTTTGAATCTTCTTTTCTTTGTTGTAATCACGGAGAAAATATTTTGAATTTCCAAAATACAATATCTTTTTAAAAATATTAAGACTAGAAAAATTCTCTTTCCTTGCAATAGTAATCAATCTTTTATTTACATAGATATAACTTGCATTTTGCAATTATTTTCTTAGATAAATCCATTATACAATTTGATGTCAAATTTGCTACATGAGAATGCATCAAAATGGAATTGTGATTTTAAATTATATTCCTTTTTTCTATGTTTAAAAGCACATTTAAAAGCTATAATTGCAATTTTACATTGACGATTCTGTCTTTAAGGAAAAATTTAATTTCCATTTTGAAAAGATGAAATCTTCCTTTCACATTTATTACTATTAATCAAATTATTTAATTTTCAATTTAATTATGATATTCAATAATTAAAGGTATTTTTGATACTTATGACTGATAAATATTTAATTTCATTATATTCTAATCCAAGAGAAAAGTTTGAATGATATTATCACACTATATGAATTAATAAGTGGCTAACAAATACTCATAAAATCTTGATACATAAAAACATAATTGATATGTTTTAAAAAAGTATATGTCTTCCCTAACATATATCAAAATTTTATGAATATTTATATGGCAATTACCAATTCATGTGGTGCGTTGACATAGCATTTTTGTACTATTGAATCTTTTTTCCCAATCCAATCCATTTCATTCCAAATAATTTCCAATGTGACGATTTTTTTCACATATTAAATATTTCATTTTGTCAAGTTGGATAACAAATCAAAAGATGAACTCAGTATTGCATTAAAAAATAAAGAGAAAATCAATGCTAATATTTTCAACAGGTGTAATTGCAATATTTTAAAGATTTAAGATTTTTTTTTCCCTTTTGCAATTATTAATAGTTATGTGGTGTTGTTGTAATTTGCCTAATATTTATAAGTTGTCACGGACTGAAGTCTACCGAACTTCGAATATTGTCGATCACATTTGTTGTTGTTTAAATGGAAAGTCAATGGGTGCAAAGTAATTAAGGACCTCACAATAAATTGTAAATGCAATTTATTCACATGGTACAGAGTATATCTTTGATACTCTTCTTTCCTGGTTAAACCAAATAATTTTATGTACTGTTTTACTCTTTAGGAGCTATACTGAGATCTTCAAGGATCTCAGTTGACGATCATTAAGACCGAGTTGGGCACCAAGTAGTAGTTATAATATATTTTTTTAAACTGAATTTAAAAAAAAAAAAACTAAATAAATAAGGATTTGGGGTCAATTAGAATGAATATCAAGGCATGAAACTGATGATCGAATAAATATTTGTAGTTTTGATAGTCAACGGTTTGGTCAGTAATTCATATATTGTGCTGGCCTAATTTAATTATCTCCTTACCGTCCTGCTGCCTAATATTTTATTTATAGGTTATTTATCATGAGAACAGACTCTACTACTTCCCGTGATTGATGCAAATTGCTCGAAAAACTATTGTAATCATAACTGTAAGTTAGGCGTATGGCACAGACTTGAAGGAACAACGAAGAAAAATGATTGTGGAATTGAAATGGGTGGTGATTGGATGAAAATAGACAACTGGTCTTTTGTTGGGTTTTGAAGGTAAAAGGATAGACATTGGACTTTTACTTAATCACATGTCCTTAAGCTGGATCTCTCTTTCTGGTTGTAATGTCCTTATGCTAATTGTATGCTTGACTTGTAAAATATGCAAACATTTCTATTGGAATGTTATTAGTTCAGCCAGACTCCTCTTTTGTCCTTTAATGAGACATTTAGAATGGAATACCAGCGTTTCAAACACAAAAAAGAAAAAAAAAATGATCTAAGTAGTTTGTCTAGATAATTAAGACAGGCAATATGGGGAGATACGATGGAAGAGGAAATAGCATCCAGAATTTGGTTGATCTCCCATCAAGTCATAAAGCAACGAGTAATTGGGTTATAAATGAGTCAAACTACTCATAAGTTATTTAAGTTCGATTTGATATTTACTTGAGTTCAATTCAACTTAAGAAAAGTCACATTAAGTTTGAACTCGAGCTCAAACTATTTGAGTAGTCAATTAAGTTAAGCTTAAGCTTTTATAACACTTGGCTCTATTAGCTCGTAAGATTAATTGAGCTCGAGTCAGTTATAAATATAAGTGGAGTTTCAGTCGAGTTTAAATACTAATATTACTTTAATTACAAATATATATATTTAAATAAATCATGTTTATATAAGTTTAGTTGACTTGAGTTTGAGCTTATTAAGTGACATTTCGAGTAGAGCTTAAGTTTAAAATTTTAAACTTAACTAAGCTCTAATTTTAAAATTTCAAGTCAAGCTCAAACATAAGTTCATCATTGTATCGCTTCGACTTGACTCGACTCATTTATAGTTCTAATTGCGAATAAATGGTTTATCTAAAGTAAATACAACATATATAGAACTAATTGAAGATATAAGGCACACCTTATAGTGAAAGGTTGACTAGAAAAGAGGGTATAAACTATGCATACCTAGTGAGGTTTAATTCTATTTATCTTATTTTACCTATAGTTGCCAAATAGTTTATGTAGCTTCACAAAATGGTTGTTAAGATAGCATTTCTCAATGAAAAGTTGGATGAAGAAATTTATATGGAATTACTAGTAGGTTTTAAAACTAAAGGTTACGTGAGGAAAGTTTGCAAGCTCAATACATTTATATATGGCTTGAAGTAATCATTTAAACAATGGTACTTAAGATTTCAATAAGGAATGGTTTCATTTCAAATCATGATGATTAATGAAGACATTAATTATATTTATGTTAAGCGATCTAAATAAAAGTTTGTGATCCCTATCACTTTTATGTTGATGACATTAGCCAAAAATGATTTGGAGTTGTTATGCTATTAAGAAATAGTTCTCTTCGACTTTTAAAATGAAAGACATGGGTGAAGGAACTTATAAATTAGGTCTAAAAGTTCATAGGGATCGTTTGGATGAGTTTTTTCATCTTTAATAAGACCTTACATACGGGAGATTTTTTAGTTTTTTAACATGCATAACTATACATTCGTAGACACTCATACAAGAATGGATGATAGTTTAAGTTTCAAAATATATCCCAACACTTTGCAAGAAAGAAAAGAAATAAGAAAAGGTTTCCAATTTTAATGTAGTTAGTAATTCAATGTATGTGATAATGTATAATAGAATTGACATATGTTATGTTATGGTAATCAATTAATATCAATTGGATTCAAGATGTGTTTGATGGATGGTGCTAGATAGGATATTAAGGTATCTTCTTAGATATTGTAGGTTATTCTCTTTACAGCTAAGGAGATAATTGAAGCATTGCAAGATATACTAATGTTGCTTAAAGAGGAGGTTCAGATGAATGAAAATCAACCTTTGATTGTGCCTTCTTACTTAATAATGGTGCCCTCTCTTAGAGTATGAAGAAGCAAATATATATAGCCCAATCAATAATGGAGGTTGAATTTATGGCACCCCCTACTAAGTAGAAGAAGCAGTTTGACTTAGAAAGTCCATGTAGTATATGGGAATTTTTTTTTTTTTTGAAGAGTTAGAAAAAAAAAATCAATAATGATAGTTAAGCGGCAATTTTTTACACAAAGAATCCCCAAAACCATTTAGGACTAACCATATCAAACTTGAATCTAATTTTATTAGGAGAATTATTGCTCGACAAGAAGTCATTTGTACTATATATTAGCACATAAAATCATTATCTATCCTCTTACTAAACCATACCTAGATATGTTTATTTGATAGATCTTGGGATTTGCTGAGATTGTAAAATATACCGATTGTGTTAATTAAACAATATTATGTTTTGGCAAACACATGTAATTTTTTAATTATGTTTGAGAAAGGTATGACCAACCTTCTCACATAGGTATTGCCTTTAGTGCTTGCAAGCAGGCAAAGATGAGACCATGATAAAGTTTTTATTTGCTTGAATAAAGAGTTAAAATGCTATTGTCAATTCCAATATAGATAACCTACTATCCACAAAACGTGTAGGATTCATTGGTGAAATTTTATGAAACATGTTCTATGGAGAAAAATACGATAGGCTTGAAGGGACCAACCTAACAATTGTGATCTCTAAAGTAATCAATCACCAAGTTTGGGGTTTTATTAGACCTATGCAAGACTTCTTCATAAGAAGATGTCCTTTCATAAGCTTTAGATGTGTTGGAGATCTATTGGAAATCTTATATGGAGGTTTATTTGAGAGCTCTTCATATGTCAAAGACCTATTTGGGAGCTCTTTGTATATTGAAGACCTGCTAATGAACTTTCCATGTTTAGGAGACTTGTTGGAAACTCATCTAGAGACCTATTTAGGAGCTCATCAAGTGGACACCTATTTAAGATGCTCATATAAAGACTTGCCACCTTTTGACAAGCTCAACATAATAAGTCGTCAAGAGTAGGTCATTGGAAACAGATTGTTAGAACTAAGCCAATGGAATTAGGTTGGCAACAAAATAGGTCATCCACTTAAAATAAGTCATCAACTGCTTAGCAGCTCATTAACCTTACTCGATAGTTCATCACCTAAACAGCTCATGCCTGCTTGTTTACAGTTTGTAATTAAGGCTTCTTATGTCATGTCTTATTTACGAGATTGCCCTTATGTTTTACCTCTTAGTTATAAGAATGCCACTAAGATATCCTATCTTTCATTTTATTTACAAAACTGCCACTATATATAAATAGATTATGTATTTAGTGTTTAGATAGATTTTTATAAACCAATGAAAACACTTTAAGTTTTTCACAATAGAAGCTCCCATCCTTCTAACGCTCATATCAATTCGTTTAGTAAGGATTGTGGCAATTGATACATCTAGTTTAGTCTTATGCATCATATCTAGTAAACTAGTTGGTCTGTATGTTGTTTTATAGTGAGTCAGCTCCATCGGTTAGTGTATAAGTTTTACTAAAACTTCAACTTCTATTTATCTTTTATTCCTTTGATAGGTTTGGACCCATCCCAATATCCTTACCCATGTCAGTTCCTAGTGCGGCATATAAAAAATGTAAGCACTAAAATTAAATGTAATGGGTGTGTTAAAATGACTAAAAAAAAAGAAGTGAGCAAAAAGATTCCTGCTTCCGCATAGTGGGTCTTTTCCTTGAAGTTATATTCTAAACTAGTGTTCGGTATGACTTTTTCAATATTACCAAATTATTATATGATGTTGCTACTTTATTATGTTTCTACAATTATGAATAATTCAATTTTACGAGACATGTTAAGAAAATTGTTAGATTATTTGATAATATTTGTTCAAGAAGAATCATATGTTACCTCTACAAGTTAGAGGTTAGCCTATTGAGTCATTATTATCGATTGAAAGTCAAGCATAGCTTCTTAGAATTTATCGATAATGATTAATGTAAAAGAATTTATCCAAGGCACAACTAAGACACAAATTTTAGGATAGTAATCGCTATGTTTTCTCTAACATATGTATAAAGCTCCTAAGATGTTATAGCTCATTTAAAGGTGTTCTTATAGGTCGGGAGAAAATATTTGAGATACGAATATTGAGGATTTTCACAAATTTCATCATGTGTAAGTGGAAAATATTAGTTAAAAACCACGATGGAGGGCAATATGAGAATTTGAGAAGGGTTTGTGATTTTTTCCATCGTATATATCGTGTCATGTAATTTAATTAATTATGCATGTCTGGTAAGAGATTATGGATACCTACAAGAGAAATGCATCTTATGAACAGATGGGAAATATTTTCAGTCCTTCAGAAATGCATCTTGTGTCTTCTAAATGTAATAGACGATTGAATGTTGAATTAGAGAAAAAATAAAAAAATCAAGTGAGATATTATGCATACCTACAAGAGATCAATAGATCTAACCCAATTTTCTCTTTTAATCATTAATCAACAATAAAATAAAGATATGCCACGATTCATCCTTGACTTTTACGGCTGCCACTGCCACTGAACATGAACAAAGAATGTGCAACTGAAGCTTTTGCTCTACGCATCCACGTGCAGCGCTCAATAATTTCGAGAAGAGAGACATAATACTCTCAATTATTATGATGCCCTTGGCCAAATGGAAAACAAAGAAGAATTATGATGTCGTTGGCCAAATGAAAAAGCAAAAAAGATTATTATAACATCACGATACACACATCCACGTAAATCAATTTTTTAAGTTATGATTTTTGAATAACAAAAATTATTATAATTTAATAATATAAACATTGATATCTCAATAAAATAAATTATATTTAAATTCTTCTTTCTCTAATTATAATATATAATAATTAATAAAAAAAATTAATTTGCATGAAATAGCGACAATATATAAATATAAAAGGATTTCATGCTTATTTGAATATTGATTAGCTTAACAAATATAATATTCAAATTGAAAACAATGTGCTAATTTCAAAACTCATTACTAGATTCAGAAACTTTCACTACAAATGAACTGCAAGAAAGTTCCCAATAAAGGGAACATGAAAAATAATAAATGCAAAAATGAAATAACACATACTCCAAATTCTAACATTTTTTCTTAGAGACCTACCCATAACTAAATTAAGAACCCTAACCAAAGGCTTCAATTTTCCTTCTCTCTCTAGTTCTTCCCTGATTTATCTCATGATGATAGTCCTCATTGCTAACACTATAATATGGTCATCTACTATTTCTATTGCCCCTCTCCATCCCCTGTACAAAATTTAATCATCAAAGAATTGAAATAACGGTAACCCAATAACATAATTGAAAACATTAAATCGGAGGAAATTGTAATTCAAGAAATTTCATCTAGGATTATGTTTGTCTATCTCCTCCTTAAATGTAATCCAGTCGAATGGGCGCGGTGTTTGGAATCAACACCGAGGCTGTCGGAGCTTGGGAGGGGGCTGGGGGTTTCTCCCCGAACTTGCTCCGCATCTCAATAACCTTCTTATGGGAATTGGAGTGAAGGGACGGAACGAAGGTTGGGCTTGCTGCGGGGCGGTACTCTGGGAAGAGCCGGCCCGATTTGTAACGGACACCACATGCATTGCAGAGGGTTTTTGGGCCTAATGGGCCTGCTCTCCATTGAGGGGTCTTGGTTATCTCACAATGCAGGCATTTCCTGACAGATTGCGGGGTCGGGTTAGGGTTAGGGTTAGGGTTGGCATCCGTACCAGCCAATCCCGAGCCCGAGCTGATAGCCAATTTGATTTTATTTTTCTTTTTGTTCTCCTCATTGGCCTTCTTGGGAAGCCTGACCACCATGGGACGGGATTCAGCATAATTCTCGGAATCGGACGAGGCCTTGGAGGAAACAAACGGGTTGCTTGGCGTCTCCGCAACGGATGAAGTGGGGGAAAGCATTTGCATTGTGGGACGGGGCTGGAATGTTGCTGGGCGGGGCCTCTTACTGCGAGCTCTCCCATGACTGCGCGGGACAATGCTTTCCGGGCTGCATGGGGCAGGCTTCTCCCCCGAGCACGAACTGCTGCTTTCAAGGACGGAAACCGGGCTGGAGGTCTGGAACTGGGCTGCTTCTTTATGGGAGAGGCTTTCATTAGTGATGGTGAGGCTTTCGCTATTGAAGGAATCATCCACAAATTTTGACAGCCATTCCAGCTGCATCATGTCCTCGTACTGCAAAAGCAAGGCCAAAAATATTCACAAATTTAGCTAAAATAAAATCTTAATCCAATTAATGAAAAATTAATACAAAAATCGTTTCACTCAATTTTTCTACTTTAATATATATAATTAATAATCAATCCAAACATATTATTACATCTAATGGATAACGTTATAGCATCTGTTGCTCATCATTTTGGTATTGTTTTATAATTGGACACTCCAATAACAAAGTAGCAGAAAAAATGGCAAAGTCAATATTTACCAGTGAAGTGAAATCACAAATTATATAGTTTGGGGAAAAAGGCGTCTTTAACTAAAGGAGGTTAATTAAAGCATCTTGCCCCAGCTGCAAGTAAAGTAAGATCTTTACAAGTACTAGGGAATTGACCAAAATCATGAGGAGAATGAAAATGTAAAATGAAGGACAAAAAGTCACGTGACAAGTCACATGTTTCAAAAATTAATGTGGCGGTTATGTTACTCAAAATCCGGTGTATCTTCGCACCGGATTTAGGTCCAGACAACCACCGCTAAAAATTTTAAAACAACCTATTTGACGTCACTAAAAGACGAGAACACGTTACCATCAAAATTATAAAGTAAGTGCCAGCTGGCACCCATGTTAATATGTTTTTTTTTTTTAAAAAAAAAAACTAACGATTTCGATTAAAATCAAAATCAATAAATTACGCAATTCAAATAACTCGTACCCATTTCCCTCACATTTTTTACCTTCAATTTTTTTAAAAAAACTAGCAATTCTCACATTCCATTCCCACCGACGAAAAATATCATGAGTACAATACTAACACAATTATTTAATCACTATTTATCAGTGAGTTATAATCCTCATTTACAATTTACTATACTGACGTGCACCTGCAATACTTATGAAAACAACTATGATATGTTTAGGCTTTTATAGCTCGGCTGTAATGTAAGTCATTTTCAATTTTCCCAAAATTGTAATAGTAATTATCAATCATAATTCAAATTGCACAAATTACATTCTATAACGGCTTTTTCTTTTTTCAAATAATTTGGCCCATTAAAAGAATTTTACATTTTTTTTTTTTTAGAAGAGAGGTTATTTTCCAATAAATTAATGTTACAAAAGGAAAAGATTGAAAATCACTCAAAGCGCGTAACGCAACAGACGGGTGAACAGATTTACGTGAAACCGACACGGAAACTCGGGAAAAGGACGATGACTATGACTCACCGGAACGGATAACTCAGCAGACAGGTCCGAGTTGCTGTTGTTATCAAAAACCGTGTCGGCACCTGGCAACGAGTCAGAGTGAGTCGACCAGAGACTGGGGAAAGCGTCACATTTTCCGGAAGGTAAATCTAAACCAGCCTCCATGTCCTCACATGGGAAGTCAAGGATGTCATCTATGTGGTCGAAGAAGCTTCCGCAATCTAACTCGTCCATTATGTTCGGTCCAACCATGTTGTCTTTGCAACCAAAATATTTTCCTGAGAAAAATCAACCCAGAAACCGTGAGAAAATGTACCACCAATACTTATAACATAATAGCAATCTTTATCCGACTAATAATTTCTTATAATGGCAAATTATATGAGTTGCATATCATATAATAAGTAGCAGAATTATAAATTTTCTTTATATATCATGCTAATTAGATTTTGCCTTTTAATTAATATAACTTTTTTGGAAATTATGCACCACAATTTGAGTGTAAATGAAAGATTTGTTTCCATATACACAAACTTTGCAATTTAATCATTGTGGGCAGTTTGCATAACCGCGTTTTGGTGCTGCAAATTTTCTCCTTTTCTTGATAAAGCAAAATGCATAATGCAAATGTTTGATATATTATTATAAATACCTTAAAACAAAGTTTAATTGCTTAAAAGTTTGAAAATTTTGATTAGGGTGTACCAAAAAGAAAATCCTCCATGAAAAATAATGCTCAATTTTGAATATGATTATGAGTGTGCAAATTAGGAACGCAAGCGTGCGGGTTCGGGATGGGAATCGAGTGTAGTAAGCCTTCCAATAATTCATTCTACTTGGGAGAAACAATTTCAATCATATAAAAGTATATATATATATATATATATATGTGTGTGTGTAGCTGAAAGGGAAGTAATAGAATTACAAAAAATGGGAAGAAATTAGATAATTGGCTTAAAACTTGTGTCTTTGTAGTGAATTGTTGATTAATTCTCATCAAACTAGAACTAAAGATTGAAGTGAAGGTTCTTTATGGAAAATGAAGAGTGGAAGAACATGAAGAGAAAAACATTCATAAAGACAGAGCCAAACCTTAATTATTAGCTGATAAGACACACACTCCCGCCTTAAGACAAACAAAATATTGGCCAAGAAAACCAAAACTTGCAATCACCCACGTCCAAAATGGTCCTCAAAAACACTACCCAATTATGTATATATGAATAGCTTCTAATAACTCATGACTCTATTAGTCAATAGAGTGTAAGAGTATATAGTACCTTATAGGGGGTAGAGAGAGAGGGAGAGAATTTGAATGAATGACTGAATGAATTGAAAGGAGACAGAGGGAGGGGGAGAGAGGCTAAAAAAGGGCGAGTGAGTGGGAGGTGTGCGATGGTTGGTGAGAATACTCCTTCATTGCTAGCTGTCTGTCTTTTACTCTCCACCACCCTTACTGTCTTGATGTTGAAGTCTTCTCTTCTTTCTTTCTTTCTTTCTCTCTCTCTCTCTCTCTCTCTCTCTACTTTCTCTCTCCTCTTATTACACACCTGTCCCACCTCTCCTATTATTATTACTATTATTTTTTTTTTTCCCACATTCACTTCCCATGCATATGCATTTAAATCTAATTATGTTGAAGATAACGTAAAATAAAAATGTTAAATTTTTTTTCTGCTTTGGATAATTTTAACAGAAAAAAAATTCAAACCTATATAAGTGTGCATACCACTGGACTACGAGGTTTTAGCGAAATGTTAAAACTTTGCTTCCATCTTATTGTATTTTAGTACTTTATAATACCAATTTAACCCTAGTTTCGTCCGTTGTGTGTTTTTACTAATTTAATATTAACCTATGAGTAGGAATAAGATTTAATTTTATTGCATATATATCTTATCAGTTCTAGCTAAAAAGATTACTTACTGTGATGTCAAATTGAGAAAACTTTGAATTTCATAATTTTAGTGATTCACTATTAATATTGATTTACTACCAAACCAAAAATTGGGTACAAAAAATATGCCCCACGCCTTTGATTGATTTTTGTCACGAGTCTTCACCGCTAATAGTTTGTGATTTTCTCTCACCTGCTCACCAAAAACCCCCCATCATGGTTGATGGGGTCTAGACCTTTGAAGAGAGAAAAGAACATACAGAAAAGAAAGAAAAATACGTATATATATATATAATAAAATTAAAAAGAAAAAAGAAAAAAGAGAAAGAGTAGGGTTGATTCTTATTACCCTTTACCTTTTTTCTTTGTTTCTGCTCCTCCTCTGAGAATTGTACCTAAATATCTTCTTCAGTTCTTGGGTTTTGGTATACCCTTTTACGGGAAACGCAACACTCAGAGATAAAAACACTCTAATGAACGTGAGAGTTGAAGGCTTATATATATAAATATATATAGAAGTACGTATGGTAGAATATCACTGTAAATTACTAAGAAGGTTTTTTTTTTTTTTTTTAAATCCCGACCACGGTATACACTTTGTCTATAAGACTTATTATTGGAAAAAAGCTGTGTTTACCAAAACGATCCAACCCAAATTGTTTAAGGAAGCCGTGTTTCGGATAAAACCCGAACGCATTAGACATGATTGGATGATATTTGACCATCGTTTGTTTTTCACCGCCCGAATTCCCATTAACAAAAGGTCAGTGCGGCCATGTGTGTTGCCAGTTGCATTTGCATTCCTGCCAAACAAGAAAAGGAAAAAAAAAAAAAAAAAGAAAAAGAAAAAATTAAAGCGCGTATCGTGATAATAATCCCTTTAAAGCTTCATTCAAGTCAAAATACAGCGGACATAAAGAGACCTCGAATATGGAAATACACATACACCTTCTCTAGATCCTTGCAATATTTTTCCATATTCACATCGATTAAAAGAATACCATTGAAGAAAACATTTCTTAACAAATCATAAGATTATGTCGTCATACGATTTATATATATGCTTACAAACATCCAGTTATAGATTGAAAAGCATTGTCAATGGTTAATAAATGGTAATTATTAGAAATTTTGGATTTGGTACCAACTAGGCCATGAATTTTTACTCTATGAATTATAAATTATCCTATCTGTTATGCCTTGATGAAAATAATAAGCATTAGTTGTCCTTGTGTGTTTGACGAATTTTGTTATTTTTAGGTGTAGATGAAGCATATTTTCTAATTGATTAGTTGGATAATATATTCTTTAATTTATGTCTTTCGTCAAGAACTTATAATCTAGTTGGTTAGTATACTATCCTTTTATATGTTCAAATCTCCTCTCAATCATGGTAATTACCAAAAAGAAAAAAGAAAAAAAGTTAATAAATATCATGTATTAAAACAAATACTAATACATTCCATACATTACATTATGAGTAAAACAAAAAAATGGAATACTTTATATGGATAAGTTATGGACAAATAATGACAATGTTTCTATATATATGTAAACACGAATCGGATTGCATCATTAATATAGAAGCTTTTTTTAACTAGTTGATATTCAATAATACGCCTTAATAGGAAAAGATTTCGGTTTTTAATTAGTATCATAACCTAGTAAGCATATCCCATAATATTCTTCATTAGTAAGCAACATTTAGAATATGCAAACCCTAGCATCAGGACTTTGAGTGTATTTTACGCGTAGGAGTAAATAAGAAAGTGTTCGAGTAATTCGCTGTCGGTCGTTATATGTCATAGAGAAGTATATAGACGTATTTTATATTTTTCTTATGGCAAGAAAGGCAGATGTCAACGCCCGAGGATAAAACTTTGAGAAACGAAGAAATAAAGTTTGTGTATATCATCTATTAATTTATAAAAATTATATATAAAAAAGTGAAACCATATATGAACCTCACGTCAATTGAATTTGGATTGATATTTATGATCCGATTTAATTTGATCTAATCTAATTATAAAATCGATTCAATCTAACCTCAATTTAATTATTGGCTCAAGGCGATTTATTCTTTAATTCTTGAGACTTTCACATATTTTGAGTCAACCACCCAAATTAAATCAAATAGCATTGTATATTTTTATTTACAACCCGCTGTATCTATTAAGTTTTCCTATAAAGCTCGCATTCGTTGAATGGAAAATCGGGGACTTGGCCCTTTGGCCTTAAGTATGCTTAAAGCTAGCGAATTGGATAGCTTTTTAAAACTCAATTTACCAATCACTTCAATGAGCAAAATGCTATGATAGCAAACTGTCCTAATTAATTGAGAAAAGGGATACAAGCAAAAGTATGATCACATGGTTTGGTAATTCTTAAGGCATGTTGGGATTATATTAGAAGTAAAATGTTAAAATGAGACTCTAGGAGGAACCTTCCTAAGTTAACAATCAAAGCTCCTTTTTCCATCCTTAGATGTATGAAATTATCTTCTTAGTATAAGAACAAAGAAACCTTCTTAGTTTCTCGTCGTGTCACAGGCTTTAAATTTAATGCCAAGTCAAATTGCCGAATATATGACTCTTGTTCAATTGAGGAGATAACTTGAAATTTAGAAACATTTCCTAGAATTTGGACTTTGAATGTCATAGGATGCATCATATTATTGATATCATTGATAACTTACTAAGAATCTCAATATTTGTTCAGTTTTATTAATTATACGTTAACTTTGAAAAAAATTTATTGAGTATTACATAATTTTATCTTTTATAGACATAATATATAGACACTAATAAAATTTTGACCAGTATGTTAATGTAACAGGTAGTTTTTAGAATAATTATTATCCATGTTTTGCACACAATATATATATATATCAAATTTTCATTTTTCTGTATATATCACTTATACATAATACGTATGATACACAAAGAATCTACCTAAGAATATATATTTTGTTTCACTTTATTGCTTTTTCAAGACAGTTTCTTTTTTAGTAGAAAAAAAATAACTATTACATTTCAAAGTTGTCATATTCACAATTCAACCTAGAATTAATAGAAGATTTATAGAATTAGAGTGTAATAGAGGAACATAAAAACATAAATTTCTATAATCTATGTAAAATAACTTTTAAAAACTGTAGATATACTTATAGGATGCATCATATTATTGATAACTTACTAAGAATCCCAATATTTGTTTAGTTTTCTTAATTACATCTTAACTTTGAAAAAAGTTTATTAGATATTACATAATTATGCCTTTTATATACATAATGTATAAACACTAATAAAATTTTGACCAATATGTTAATATAATAGGTAGTTTTTAGAATAATTACCATCCATGTTTTGTACACTATGTATATGTCGAATTTTCATTTTTCTTTACATACCATTTATACATAATACATGTAACACACAAAGAATCTACTTGAGAATGTAGACTTTATTTCACTTTATTGCCTTTTCAAGACAATTTTTTTAGTAAAAAAAATAACTATTACATTTCAAAATTGTCAAAGTCACAATGTAACCTAGAATCACTAGAAGATTTGTAGAATTAGAACATAATATTGGAATATAGAAATATAAATTTCTATAATCTATGTAAAATAACTTTTAAAAATTGTAGATATACTTATAAGATGCATCATATTACTATATTATTTATGACTTACTAAGAATCTTGATATTTGTTTAGTTTTGTTAATCACATGTTAACTTTGAAAAAAAATTATTGGTTATTACATAATTATGTTTTTATATACATGATGTATAAATACTAATAAAATTTTGATAAGCATGTTAATGGAATAGGTAGTTTTTAGAGTAGTTTTTAAAATAGTTACTATCCATATTTTGTACACTATGTATGTGTAAAAAATTCATTCTTGTTTACACACCACTTATACATAACACATGTAATACGCAAAGAATCTACTTGAGAATGTAGACTTTGTTTCGCTTTGCTACTTTTTCAAGAAATTTTTTTCAATAAAAAAAATTATTATTATGTTTCAAAGTTATCAAATTTGCAATATAACTTAAAATCATTAAAGGATTTGTAGAATTGAAGCATAATATTATAATATAGGAATGTAAATTTCTATAACCTTTGCAAAATAACTTTTAACAACAGTAGATATACTCATACTAATTCTAAAAAAAAAACTTAAAATATATGATGAAAATAAAGAAATTAAGTTTTTTTTTTCTATAAAAAATTCTTAATTAATAATTTAACATGTATGCAAGAAGGATAAGTAGAATAAAAACTAAGATTTTCACTATTTTGTTTGAAAAAAGTGATTGATTAAAGATAATCAAACATTTCCATGTTATTTTGAGTCACTGGTGATACAAACTTAAGTGGATAGTTTCTTTTTTTTTTTTTAATTTTTCCATTAAAGCTAAAACCTTAAAAAAAGGCTATGAAATATAAACACTAAATAAGGGAGTTAAAGAGAGAGAAAGAGGAAAAATTCTAACAGAATAGGGAAGATGAGATAATGGTCCATTGGTTAATGGGCTTGTAGAAACCTTGTTGTGTTTTTTTTTTTCAATCTATTCAAATCATATATAAAGAATTGGTAAATTAAGTCAAAAATATAAAGTTTCTACTGAATATGTAAACTTTGTTATAAATAAATGTTTCTACGTTAAAATTATTTTATAATCAATTTAATCGAAAGAGTCTCCTAAATTTGTAAACTCACATAAGTAGAATCACATGAGTACAATAATAATTTTGACGATTATGATTTTAAGTTTATTCCATAATTGGTTAATTTGAAAGCTTAGAGTTATTTAGCACCATCTTCCAATCTTAGAACATCTTGATCTCATATTACATTGCGCTTAACTTTACAATCAACTATATAAAAGTTAAAATTATAGGTACAATATTGGCTTTTGGATCAATTATTTAAGATTCCTCTCATTCATGGGTTGGGGCTTAATTAAAGTCCACTAAATTAACAAAATAATTGAATGTAGACTAACAATACAAAGATTTTAAAGTGTAACCTTTTGCTATAGTAATATGTTAAGTTTGATTTCATAATCAACCAATCTAACATGCCTAATAAAATCTACTTAATACTTTTAATGTAGTAATTTTTTTACAAGATGTTTATCTTTTGAACTTGGTCATGTATATACATAAAAAAAACATATATAATTATACTTGTGAAAGAAAGAATAATACTAGTGCTTTTTAAGACTAAGTTAAAGAATACTAGGTCAATGTTAGTTAGAACTCTTGGCTTGTTAGTTGAAAATGGCTATTGATCACATATCAACTTAACCATTGATGACTGCTTTTAGGGTTGGGCTTTACATATGGTATCAAATTTGACACATACCGATGAATGGATGATGGGGACAAACAAAGACAAAAGTTAGTAAGCTTAATTTTCAATACAAGGAGCCATAATATTCACAAACAAAAGAGCAAGTTATACTACTTTATAAGAACTTTAGGCACTCGACGAAAAAGTGGGTCTATTTAAAATCTTATAACTTATAACTACTAACTCCTTTCCTTTTTCCTGACTACATCATCTAACCGTATAGTATACCATTGCATTGAGATCTTTGAACACTACTTCAATTTTGCAATCCTCTAACATCTCCAGCCTGCACCTATAACCTAAAATAATATTAACAAATTTGCTTTTACAATCAACATTATTACTTAAGAAAAAGCAAACACAATAGCATAATCTATGTTGATCTCAACTTCCTTACATCCCTATTTAATACATAATTAGAACCCCAATAAGGACCCTAAAGCTTTTTGGTAAAAGGTTTAGTTCTCACAACTTTTTGCCAAATCCCATGATCTAACAACCCTGTTTATCCCTAATTAACCCCCACTACCCCACCCCTACCTTACCTCCCCAAACCGGCCCCGGCCCCGCCCCCTCTCCCCTCCCGTGCACAATCCGTCGAGTTGCATTATTAGAGGCATTAATCATTAGACTATTTGTGTTTAGTTTGACCTAATGTCAATAGGTAGATTTCAATCTAAGTTTGCTCTCTCTTTCTTTCTTTCTTTCTTTTCTTAAAAAGCTACTTAATACACCTTATATAAGCTCTAGGTTCATTTACTTTAATCCTTATTTGTTCATATAGAGACAAATTCATTGGAGGTTTATTAAAAAGCCTATCATTCCTATCCTTCCAAAACATCTATAATATCACCCTAAAGAAGAAGCTCTCTAGAAAGTGAGTATAAGAAAGATTAGATTTCTTCATCAAAAAAATATTTTTCACCCATTCCACGAATTCATTTTCCTTACCTATAGGTACATTATTATTTCTTTCCTAAGTGGATTAAGCTTAAAGAAGACTTGGAAATGTTCTTAAGCCATGATTTAACTCTTTTTCAAGTTTAAAACATCATAGATAAGATGCAGTTTGGATTATATTCCTTATTTTTAATGTCTTGTTTACTTGGGGGGAAATGAAATTATATTTCCTCCTTATTTTTTATTATTGCGTTTACTTTATCTTTTGTCTTCGAATCATAATTCCGTAAAAATCCTTATTACTTGAAATCAAGTAACAGAGATTCCTTATAAAATTTCACATTTTCCTTAAAAAATTACCATTCCAATTTAACGATCACCACCATCATTGTTGCAATTACCAACCATTATTACTACCACCACCATCATCCTCGTTACCACCACCACTACTGCTGTTGCCACCACTAGTACTGCTATCACCACCACTACTACTGCTACCACCAATAACAACCATCGCCTTTGCCACCACTACCACCCCATGTCATTATCCCTACTGTCACCACCAACCACCGCAACCACTGCCATTGTTACCACCATCATCGTGCCATTGTCATCATTGCCCATTACTGCTACTGTTGCCACCACTATTAACATTTATTACTTTAGGGTTAATTGAGAAAGAAAATAAACCAAAGATAATTTATTTATTAAAATTCTACTATATGTATATTTTTAAGTTACTTATAAATTCAATTAAATAAAGTAATAGGTATTACACCTTTATTATATTCCTTATGAACTTCAATTCCATCCCCCCTCATATCAATCAGTGAAATGAATAGGGCATAAATTTCTAGCAATTGGAAAGCCATCATGCATAAATTTTCATAGAAAGAGTTTGAGTTTTTGTGGCAAACAAGTTTGCCATATTCAATTGAAAGGACATAGATGAGCATAAGTTTGTGATAAATGTATTTGCTTATTAATATTTGTAAAGTTGGCTCTTTCTTATGGTTGGCTGAGTAACTTAAATAGTTAGATCAAGAATTTATAAAGTAACTTAGTCTAAGTGATCCTTAAGTAATTGGGAAATAGGGTAGCTAGTCTTTTCTTCATCCTACAATCCTTAACCAATAACTCTCATGCCTCTTTTAAGTGGTCCCTCAATCAAACTTACCTAAAGTTTTGGGTCTCCTACCAATTAAAGTAGAAGCTCATATTTTTATCATTCCCTATGACATAAAAGTCCTTCTTACAACTACTCTTAGCTATTTAGAGATCTTTGAAGAAATAAGAAGTAGCTGTAGTAGAACAAATTTGATCCTCACAAATTCTCTTCTTATATACTTAGCTTTACAAGTGGTTTCGAAGAGGAAAGAAAGTGTTACCAAGGTGTAACTCCTAGGAAACTTTTGAATGATTTATGGGGAAGAATTGAGCTCAGTGTAAGGTCTCATGATGAGAACATTGCACACTTGTTTTTGTGTTTAGTGGCAAGCAAGGAAGATTATGATACTATATCAATAAGGTGTTACATGGATTGTTTGAAACTTTTGAGTTTAATGGCTAAAAAGGTTCATCAATCACCTATTAGCTTAGCTACTTATTATTTTTCAATTAGGGTATTTACTATAGATTTGCTTGTTTTCTTATCATGAAGCTAGGCAAAATGTAACAAAGAAATTGGAAGGAAAAAAAGGTAAAACCCAACAAAATCCAAGGACCCTATGCAATTGCTCATAGCTAGATTCCACCGATCCTTTGGGGTACTTGGCTAGCTAACTTAAGGTAAGCACCATTCAGTGGGCCATCAAGGCTTACTTCAGTACCCCCTTCACCATTCAATCACCACAAACGTATCAAATTTGACTAAACCTTTTGTTTAATTTGATTTCTGCTTCTATTTTTTTTTTAATTTATTCTAGACATTTATCTTTCACCCAAAACAATAATCATTAACTTAGGCCCTAAGAATTAACTTAATTAAGTTTAAAATATTTTATTCATAGTTTCTTAAGCTATTGAATTTTCTTTGTAAATTTATGATTCTATAAATTATCAAAAGAAAAGGATTTTTAAGAGTTTGATTATTGGAAGCAAGTTAGAAATAAGTATGGATACCTAGTTTGGTTAGTTATGCATGTAAGATTAGATATTGAACCTATTTACTATCTAACCCCAAAACATTGTGTCGTGCTATTTGTGGATGAAAAAATGGCCAATAATCATTTGACATAGGTGGTTCATGAATAAGACATTTGTTGCCTATTGTTAGTTGAATATTTGGGATAAAATGGTTTCTAATTAGCCGTTGAAACCAATTATATGTGGATAAGCACTAAGATGCATTCGTGATATAAGATGCAATAGTGTATAGCGAAATAAACTAAAATACTGATAGCTAATATAAATGGTGAAGTTAAAACAAGACAACACGAATATTGGTTTTAGATATGGATATAAGTATTGGTATTGGATCTATGTGCTAGGAAGGTTTTTATGTTGCCTCGTATCAAAATAAATGAATAATTAATTAGTAATTACCGATAATGGGTACTTGTTTGTTACATTACTTGTAATTATGTTGTGTGTATAATATGATATTCATATGTGTATATTTTATCACATTTTTACGTGACCTATTTCGTAGTGCATTCAATATAGGATTTGCATTAAAATGTTTTGAGCTATAAAATTTTAGATAAAAATGTAAAAATGATGTAAGATTTTTAAGATTTTAAATGCACTTATTAGATGATATCGACAATCGATTCATATTTAAAAAAGCCCTATTATGTTAAGGGTGTGGCAAATGTTTACAACTGGATTTGATCCATTAGAAGCTAAGGAGAATTACATAACATGGAAAGAACTTTTCCCCTCCATTTTTTGTTTTCTTTTGGGGAGATAAAACGACAAACGATCCCTGCAAATTGTAATCCGTTTTGGTAAATGGAAAGTAAAAACTAAGGATAATGTCCAAGCAATCTAATCATAGTCACGTGCTCTCCAGGGGACAAGTCTGAAGCATTTTTTTGTTGGGCATACAAAGCCATGAACATGATCCCACAGGAACAATAACTTCATCTATGTGCTCGAATAGTAATTGTAGTTGGCAGAGTCTGCCAGAAGCACATGCTCAGATGTGGATTATGAGATTTAGCACCGAAAAAAAAGTATATGAAATTTTTAAATTAGTTTCAAATATCAATTATCATGTAGCACCTAAAGTATATGAAATTTATTAGTTTTAAATATCCATTTATGATCATCGGTAACCAACATATTGATCTCTGCAAATGTGGGTCCACTTTTGATTTAACTACTATTAAGTGCAACAGCAACCATTTTTGGTGGATAGAACACAATATAACTTTTATTTTTATTGCGCGCCATTATAAATAGTTCTAGATTTGGGGGTATTCATTCGTTGTATTTATGGTAATAAAATCGTCTAGAAATTGTAGTTCAATTATCACCTCGTGCAAGGGTGATTATGGGGTACTGTGCAGAGAAGCAAATAATAGCAAAAATTTTATCAAAACTGTTCTTTATCATGTATTCCTCAAAAATAATACATACATACATACATATATATAACTTTTTTCTTCCATATGGTATCTCCTACTTTTATTGTGGCATAGCTAACCCTCATTCGTGATTTAGTTTATAACGAGGACTTTTTGCTTTTTCCAGAGTGAGTTTTTTGAAATTCGAATATCTAGTTTCAGGTTAAACCATTCACTCATCCAATCTATCAGTTAATATAGAAAACATTCAATATATATTAGATTTATTAAATCACACGATTTAAAAGATCATAGGGTTGCATCTTCCAAGGGGAAAAAAAAAAAAAAAGAAGAAGAAAAATCTAGTCTGGTATAAGTTTTTATGTAGCTTCTTATCACGCCTACATGCATTCAGAATTAAATTCCATTTCAATACTTTTCGGTAACATAACACCATGAAAACAAGTAAAATGTATTAAAAATAAGTTAGGTGTGGCAGGGCGGTTAGATATTGCAAGAGGCCCTATCTTGCATTGCGCTGGGAATTCATGTTCAAGTTTATTTAGTATAATTTTATTTTATGTCTAATTGTTCTTATTGTAGAAAATTATGTTTTCCAACGTTTTTAAAGTTATCTTCTCAACATGCCCTCATATGTATTCAATTAATAAGATTTACAGAAAATAAATAGTGCAGTGACAAGTGTCATGGGATATTTTAAGAATTTAGATAATCTCAACCATATCCTCATTTATGATCAATGTAATATTTGAATTTATCATATTATCTTATATCAATTGTTTACTTTATCTTCATTAGATAGACATGCACAAAAAAAGTGTATGCCTAAAATTGGGGAAAAAAAATAGATATAATGTATATGAAAAACAAAATTGTTGATTGTGGATGAATCAACTATAGATAATTGGGAGAATTAGGCTTTGATTCCTCAAATTGAGGGGTCAATAAGCTTCGATCTTGGTTTGAATTTCTTGCTCTAAGTCTACTTATAAAAAGCCTTATATGGGTATATTCATAAGAGCCCTTCAATACTCAAGTTAGTAATGAAGATCAAGAGAAAGGGGGATTAGGGGTTATCCAAGTACTCTCAATCCTCAAGCAAGGTGCTTAAATAGGGTTTTTATATGTGATGAGCAATGTAGAGTGTGAAAAGTTCGAATCTCCTTACCCGTTGGCACCTTGTACTATTTATAGTGTGAGGAGTATAACTACTTAAGACATGTATTGGCTCAAGTTTCTTTCATACTTACTGCTGGAAAGGGACATGCTTTAGGGGGTTAACAGGTGACTCCAAGAGCCACAATCGTGTTGGCAACCATGTTTGTAATCTAGAACTCTGACAATTTCAAATTATGTCGAGTATACTAATCATATTACAAATGTTAAACCATAATTAGTGTACCAAGGAGAGAAGTGGGTGCTAAAGATAAATATTCTCAAAAAGGTAGAGGAGATGGCTTAGGCGAATTAGAGGTTGTAAGCTAGACTCTAAGGGAAAGCTCACAGAAGTGGAGGTATCCTTACGAGGTGTACTTAAGCTTGGAGAAGGGGAGGACCTTTGAGGTTTCAGTTCACTAGAGTGACTGGTTGAGTCCTCAAGAGCAAAGTGTTCGGAGGCTAGTGCATGCACAAAGTGGCATGCCTAAATGAGGGAAGGTGCTCAATCATTTGGCCATCGATGAGCGTAGGGGGACCTTTTTTTGGGGTTGGGCTTCAAGCTAGTTTAAAATTAGGTTTTTGACTGGTTACCGCATTCATTAGTTTGCTAAATAAGATGTACTATCTATTAAAGGGCCATTGAAGAAATTTATTAATAAGAAATCAATTTTCAAAAGTGAGACATCAAAATTAGTATCTTGCACTTTAATATTATTATTCTTAACTTCTAATTATTTTATGAATATGCCATGTTATTATGTCATGCTAGGGACTATCACCTTTATTTAAAGGTAAAAATCTATAAAGCTTATTTGCAATATATTTACTTGAGTTCAAGGTTAGAATAATTGAGTTAAGCTTAAGTTTGAGTTTCTTGAAAATTTTCACATTGTCAAATTAAAAATTCATAATCTTAAACTCAATTGGCTTTAGAACCTAAAGTTTGAGTCAAAATTAAATGTTATTTTAATTTGAGTTCAAATTAGACTTTAACATATTTTAATAAAAAGCAAAATATATATTTTTTCATAAATAGAGTGTACATAAGCTCAAACAAATTGAGTTTGAATTCATTGGATGTTCTAGTTAATCTCAGGTTCAAAATTCTAAACCCTATCGAATTTTAGTCATGTTCAAACTTAGAAAGTTGCCTATATACTAGAATTAACCTCTATGAATTTGTAAAATAAGAGTTATATTTTTAATTTATTGGGCAACTAAAGGAACTTACTAGTAAAATGTTTATTCTTAAGGGTTATGATACCACAAACAATTCCTAGAACTTTAATATTATATATACTTCAAAACTAAAAACTTACCTTAGATAAAGCAAATTTCTAGTAATGTTAGAGAAGATATTGTGTCATATTATATATATATATATATATGTATATATATCCATACTAACTTATACGATAAACTAGAGATTCTAAGATGGGAATGGTTGAGACACTTACCTTATACCCTTAAATCTAAGTACAAATTTGAAAAATATGGAACTATAACCTAAAGTAACACATATTTGAGACTAGGTGAATAAAATAATTTATTATTTTTTACCGAATTAGGTTTCCTATGATTTTTGTATACCCTCAAAATCCGATTAAGCCTTATGGAGTTTTGAATTATGTCTCATAACCAAATAAACTTCTTATAGGGTTTTTATTGCGTAAAGCAAATTGGAGTACAATATAATGACTCACCTAACTGCATCCCTATGCAATAGGTTTAGGGAATCGATAACAATCCCTACATCTAAAGGTATAATTGAGTTGAGTCAACTAGTAGAATAGTGAGCTTGAGTTTGATTTCAATTTTGATTCAAAAAATTTAAACTTAAGCTTAACTCGAGTTTTATTGAACTCTAACTTTTAAGCTCAAACTCAATATGAAACTATATTTGGTAAGTTGGAACTCAATTCGATTATGTTTAAGCTTTTTTGTAAATTTTTCTAACCAACCTCAAACTCACTCAAAAGTTAAAATTATATTAAAAATTATATCCAACTTAATTAAACTCACAAACTTGACAAGTTTAGTATTTTAAAGCTTAAAGATTAAAAGTATATAAAATTTTTATCCAATATTTGACTTGCAATTTGAGCTTGGTTACTGAATAGAAAAGGTTTGAAGAACATGACAAAATGCTCAAAATTTGTTCCATATAAAATATGGTATAAAATTGGCTTTATTAGATAAAAATATAAGTTTTAAGGATATAAATGTAATTAAATACATATTAGATAATATTGAGAATATAAATATTACATAATATTTAAAATTTTCACTTTTTAAATGATATAAAATATAATTAAATAAATGTTAGATAATATTGATAGTGTAAATGTCAAAATATAATATTGAGTCTAGTACTTATATATATCAAATAAGAAATATCACAAAAGTCTATTTTTAATGCTAAGTAAACCGAACATAGTGCAATAATACTTTATTATACTCCTTATAATTGTATTACCCAATTACTTTTATGTTGTCTAAGACTGCCCAAAACTCAAGACTGACTTGATTTATTGATCGTGTAGTTTGAGCTAGAGCTCAACTCGACTATGATTGAATCAAATTCAAATAAAATTCACCTCGAGCTTGAGTAGCTTAAAAATTGACTTAAATCATTTATAATATCCCTATCATCAATTATACAAGATCAGAATCGGTATTGATGTGCCTTTTTGTATTAAACCACGAAAATCCCCATGAATTTTCAAAGAAAGATAGTATTAATAGGGTGTTTTAGGCATAGGCCTCTCAAGTCTATACTGATCTTTTTAGGCTCATTCCTCACCTTGAGCTGCCCTTGGCCAAAACCTAGAGATCAGCCTGTGTAATTACGATAAGTCTTTAATGGATAGAAGACTCCAGATATAGCCAATAGACCGAGTCAACAATCCCTTCTGACATATCCAAACCATGTCGAATATCATAAACCTACTTTTCAATACTTGCAGAAGCAACTCTACCCACTTACTGCTTTCTAACTATCAACATCACTCCTTTATAAATACAAGACCATCGTCCAATGGTAAACTATTTGATACTTTACGTACTTTTGCCCGCTAATTGCTTTGAAGCTCTCATATTCTTCAAATACCCACAACTGACTAAAGTATCGGAATGACAATATCAAACAATCTCTTTATATGCTCTCGTTATGTTCTTTTTTGCAAGTTTCACCACTTGTGCGAAGCCCAATCGCACAATCTTAATCAATACTAGCAAGACTCTTGAAACGGCATATAGGATTTCTAAATTTGGTAAGAAGAGTAATTAGTAATTAACTAATTATTGGGTGAAAAAAGGCCAATGTTAATGAGTAGTCGGTTGATTGTGTAATAAGCATTGAGGATTTTCCAGTTTTGCCATTCTTACGCGCGTTTATGTCGGTCGTTCTTATGCTTGCGTTTTCCAACCTAGAGATGCTTCTGTTTGAGTGAGCTGTTACGGAATGTATAGGTATCGTGTAATATTGGCTTCATATAGATTCCCAAATTATAAAAAGAAAATTAAAATCTATTTTATATCATTTTATAACCACCTTAAAGTCTATATTTTATAAGATTCATAGAATCCTTACACTATGCGAAATTTATAAATTTTCATTATCTTTTCATTTTTCTTAATAGTAAATTCAGGTTACATTCTTACTTTCCATATGAAAGGACCATTTTGTAAACATTATAAGTAACTTAAATATTAAATGGTATCATTTATCAGCAAAACAAGTGAATGGTATACGTATGAGGCCATATGTAGAAAAGAAGAGAAGATACAATTTAAACTATATTAGAAAAAAGTAAAATTATGTGCTTGATGTAGACTCCATGTCATACATTATATGTGAAACACCAAAGAAAGGAGGCATAACGGGGAAAAAAAGAAGAAGAAAGAATTGGTTTGGTTGACAAACGATATATTGCAGAGACTATTCAACCAAATACATTATATAATATTGTCTTTACTCTTACTCTTCTCAATAAAAAAATGTAAAAGTTATTTTTCATTTATTAATATATACCATATTATTTAATGAAATTTATAGTGTGGATAGGATGTAATGATATTTATGCTTCATATACCTTATTATACAAGTTTTATGGGGTATGAATATATCGTACCAATACTCACCCTTTTAAAAGTAAATTTTAAAAAATTATTACCTAAAACTTACTCTACAATCCTTAATGCTTTATTAGAACTTACCTAAACTAGTGAGATAGAAGTAAATATGTTATAACAAATGTTTTTGAGGAAAGAAGACAACATTCACGACAACAGAAAAGGGGCAGGAGAAGACTAAGATACTTAGAAGACTATATTTGAGAAGTCTCTTCTATGATTTAGTACAGATAGTTATACATTGTTGTTTGTAATAAATAGTTTCGGTAGTTATAGGATATTACAAGCAGAATAACCAAATCTGGCACAGATATGTTAGATTTGAAAAAATTGCATACAACAGAGTATAAAAAGGAAAAGAAAATATAGAAAAGGGATAATAGACTTTGATACCAAAATCACTTTATGATAAGGAGTCCCTATGGAGCTCGAATTCTAGAACAACCATCAATCTTTCCTTCTTGTTTGTACCTTGAAAAATACGCAACAACAAAATAGAGAGTTAGCAATCGAGAATAGCAATACACTATAGAAATCAATTTACATAACCGTGAAATTCTAAATAGAGTAGTTAACAGAGAAAGTAATAACCTTAATTTGGGTTCCCGAAGAAGAAACTTTGAGAGAGGATATTCGGAACACTTTACTTGATCGTGTTTTTTTTTTTTTTTCCTTTCTGTGTCGGTGGCTTTAGGGTAGCCTTCCTTCAGTAGGCCTAACATAATATCTTGTACAATAATATTACCCTTGTCTCTAAGTTATCCTTTTCCTACATTATTCTAAATGAGGAGAAAATGGACTATAAGTTCTACTGTTCTTCTTTATATTCAACACAAATTAATATTGCTTAAATTGTAAATTAATTTTTGCATAGAGTAGACCACGCTGCACCGGCATTATTCGTGGAAAAAAAAATAATAATATCCCAACAAACCAACATACTTAAGTAAAACAAAACTTATCATAAAAGGAAATAATTTAAAAAAAAAATCACAAAACAACAAATAAAATAGAAAAATCATAAGAAAAAAGTACTGATAGAGGGTAGTTTTCTAAGACATGGTGTGGATTATTTAGCATAATGGTCTTAGCATCTATTTTATCAAATATCATATTCCATATGTTATATATTTATGTTGGGGCTTTGGTAAAATAATAAATTAAAAGGATTTTAGTTAGAGGCTTGTACATAGATAGTAAGATTTTATATTGGTCATGTTTTCAAATAGAGTTGATGAGGTCCCTCATAATTTCAAATAGAATTGCAAATGAGCCAAGTTGAATCAAGCTTTTGAAGGTTAAGACTTACTCATTTAAAATTTATTAAGTTGAGCTTGAGTAGAGTTTATATTGAGTTTGTGAATTAAGATTCGAGCTCAACTCGTTTAAATGAACGGGTTTTATCTTAAGTTTAAACTTTATTTATTTACTAATGTAGCTTAAGTTAAGTTTAAAGTGAGCTTTTATCGAGTTTGCTTATTATTCTAAGTATACAAACTGAAGAAGTATATAAATAAACAAATTAACGAATATTAAGTAACGATTATATTATATATTATATATTATATAATAACATATTATATATATATACTAGCTTAAAGATTTTAATAATATATAATATTTGTAATAGATATAAAATTTATGATCTTGCTTATTGGCTTAAACGAGTCATTTCATGAGCCAAAGTAAGCGGGCTTGCAAGCTTGAATGGAGCTCAAATTGAGCTCGAATTTGGCTTATTTAAATAAACGAACTTTATTTTAAACTTGAGCTTGACTCTTTTACTAATCGAGTTTCACTTTTTTAGTTGAGCTCGAGCCGAGTTTGACTAGTTCGTGAGTAGTTCGACTTAATTATAGCCCTAATTTCAAGAAAAAACAAATACAATATCTAGTATTACTCTTGTTTTACTTGGATCAATAATGTGATAATTAAATTATTCCTTTTAATTTTTTTGCTCTTCTTTATTAATACTTATAGCAAATTTATGTTTGGGATAACAACAATGAAAAGGAAAAACATTTGTCTACAAGTATAAATGGAGAATGTACATTTCAGCTGATATAAATTAAGGATAAATGTTATAATATATAGTGTACATATTTTCCCGTAATCTATATATCGTTACACACGGAATCACCGTATATTGTAAGTAAAATTTGCATTTTAGTTGTCCCAAAGTTTCTATTTTATTGAATTCCCACTCCGATATCAGTTGAGGAAGAAGGCAAATGCTATCTTCGGAATGACAACTGAGTCACTGACGAGGTTGTTAACTCAATTTGAACGTTAAAGTCAACTGAGATGTCAACTTGCCATTTTATGACACAACTGAAAATCGGCAAAGAATCTAACCTTATTTATTTGATTATGAAGAATTAAGAATCCCAAGGAGGATGAAATTGTAACTTCCAATTCATAAATTATATGGTAGTCCGTGAACGGTAGTAAAGCAAATCAACGTTTGATTATAATATAAGAACCGCCCCTCATAAGAACTTTGTGATTCGCTGCTAAAGATTTGACTATTATATAGTTATTAAAAATTGACTGAACAAAGTAAAGCAAAAATCTTGGCTTCAATTGGAAAAGAAATGATGGACTTCACCACTTTCAATGTCCTTTCTCTTCCTTTCAACTAACTTGAAGTATACTCTTTGCATCAAATGTACCTTCAAAAATACTCACTCTTTCTCTCTCTTTTTCACACATACACTTTAGAAGGGAAATATTAATATTGAAAAGCCCTTGATGTGCATTTATTTCTTTTTCTTGCTAGCTTGGATTGCACTCTTTGAATCACTGCCTTGTGAGATCCTTTTTCCCTACTTTCATTAGGCAAAATTGCACAAGCAGAAAAAATAATTTAGTGTAGGGTAAGGATATGATGACCCCATAAGTGTTAAACAATAATTAATAGAATTTAGAAAAATTACTCCATTAAAAATGATAAAATATCATATCATACGTGTCCCCATTAAACGTGTTCTGAAATAGTAGCTAAGAAATCTAAAGAAAGAATTTCTTTTATTTTCTTCAAAACACTAAAAACACATTTTATGAACAATATATATATATATAATGCATAAATTTAATTTTTTAATACTTATTAAATATCTCTAAACACTTATTAATACTTTTCATATCATATAACTACCCATTTCACTTCTTACTTGCTGGGACAAGACAAACATGATGGTTTGAATGATTTCCCTTTCTCTTTAAAAAGGAACTTTTGCTCTACCAATGCTATTATCATAGAGTTGCTTTCCATATGTTATACATAGACTCATGAATAGATTTCTAAACGACAATTATTTCAAGTTACAAGGGATTATTCAAGGTTAATTGGTGGCCATGACTAGTATCAAAGATAATGATGGACCTTATTCTCTTTCTTGTGAAGAACAAAAGAAATCTTATCTTAAAACAAACTTTAAATTATGGTTTTGAGAACAACCGATTTGTGTCACACCCTTAGAAGCATTAAAAATTAGTAGGTTTATGACATGTCTTGAGATGACAACTCCATCACATATTCTTAATATGCTATGAAATGTAAGATTTTAAAATGCTACTTACTATAAGCCATATATATATAAACCTATAGGCCCATATGCATAAATACATCTTCCAAAATATGTAAAATTTTTCTAAAATTGTCAAAATATATGAAATTCCTTATTGCAACAAAATAGTAAGGCATGGTGGAAATATGAATCTATACTATATCCATTAAAAGGTCATAGTCATTGGATACATTATTAATCTCTCATCCAATCCACAAACCACATCTCAAACAATCAAAGTATTAATATATAATCACCTACAATCACAAACACAATTTTCAAGCATAAGTGAGCTGCAAAACCTAGTAGTAAACTACTACTTAAATCAAATAGAAATTCAACCCAAATATATACCTAAAAGGTCATACTAATGCACATTAATTAAAAGCAAAATATTACAGTCCTGGTCAATTATCTTATTTAAGGGGGAGCAAGCACAAAGAACAACGGCTTCCTTCATACAAAAATGCGACATTAGATGGATTTAGCTACCAATTTCAATAAGGGCACTAGAAATCATCTCATATTGGGTTCTCTATCCATATATTAGCCCTTAATAGTCTAATTCACTGTAAGCCCCACAACTAAGTAATCCGAAATTTTGATCGGTTGAAAGACCTGATCGAGTCTAAATTATAAAGTAAAGCTAGAAATATTAGTAAACTGATCCCGTAAATTTGAATTTAAGAAAATAATTAATAAAATAGGAGACTAAAAAATTTTCAAATTTTAAGTATATAATTCGTTATTTATCGAAAATACATAAAATGCATTCCAATACTAAATGAATCGCTAGAGATAAATTATATGTATACTAAAAATTATAAAATAACCTAAATAATATTTAGAAATATTTATTTGTACTATATATGAATTTATATGTAGGTATAAATACGCGTAATTAATTAAAATACTCGAAATGTGCTAAAATTATACTAAATAATTAAAGAAAATTTATAATTAATTAAGAAAAAAAATCAAGAAAAATCATGAAAAATCAAGAATGATCCAAATCAGGTCGTTGCAGGTCAGAATCCACAAAATAAAAATTAACCAATTAAAATTAGACAACACAAAAGCTAAAAATCAAAGAAATTGGGCAAAGTTATGTCTAATTAATGCACAATAATTACACTAAAACTATACAAATAGCAAGAAAAATTTAGTAGCTCATTTGGACAGTTATAAATCATATAAAATTAGGTAGAGGCGAAAATTGAGAGAAAAACCAAAGAAAAAAAAAAGAAAAGAAAAACTGTGCAGTTAGGGCCATAAAGGAGAACCCAGATTCGCTGGGCAGCTGGGAGTGGACGGCCACCACCACCACACGGTGGTAGAAATTTCCAGGTGGGCCGACACACCCATGGTCACCGACAGTGGCCGGAGCCACCCAAATCGATGAGTTCGATTTCCAGCCCGATTTTGTGTAATTTTGTAAAAATAGTAAATATTATTATAAAATTATGAATTTTGTTATTATAGAATATTTTTGTATATAGTTTTTATGAAAAATATTATTTTGATGAAAATATGTCTCGTGATATAGGGTCCTTAAGAAATCGTGCAAAATCGGGCATGTTTCGGTTTAGAAATAAATCACCTTAAGACTGTAGTTTTGAATCCAAAATTTTTGTGTAAATTACTTAGATGATATAGAATAGCGCTATGAAGCCTGTTTTCAAAAAATTAATTTTTGAAATTTTTAGATAATTTTTAGGCCCTAAAATGAGGTATAAAATGGGTAATTTAAGGTTAATTAAGTAATTAAATGATTAATTACTGATTTAGTGAATAAGTATGTATTTTAGGATGTTGAAATATGGTGGAGTATTATACTTGTAGCATTTAGGGTGTTAGATGTAATTATTAGGTTAATTATGTAGTAAATAAGTAATATGGAAAAATAGTACATTTTAAGTTAATTTTGTAAATTAGGGTAATTAGGTGAAAAATTTAATTTAGGATGAATTTAGACATTTTGAAATGATAATTGATGTTAGGAGATAGTAATTAGAGTAATAAAAATATTAAATGTGTATTATATACATAATAGGTGATAATACATAATTATTCGAAATATAATAAATAGAAAATATTAGCATAAAAATTGATATTATGATAAGAATAAAAATATACAATAAATCTGATAGGAAACTTGAATTTATGTAATTATATGAAAAATGTAAAAAATTTCTCATATCGGTGATAAATCCGATACCCTAATTAGGACTAGTATGTACCGAATAGTTTAGAATACTAAATTAAGACCTAATAGGATATTTGAATACTCGAGCTTAATATGATTAATTTCGCATTAGGATTTGAGCATGTTTAGGACTTAGAAATCGAACTAAAACCTAATTTAGAAATTGGCGCGGAAACTGAACCCGAACCTAATCCCAAACCTAGAATAATTGTAAAAGACTTAAGACCTAGATAATTAGGTATATTAAACCCTAAACAAAACATAACAATAAGTATTATAGGATAAAATAAACCTATAATAGTTATATGAAAAACTGAAACCACGTTTGTGTTATACGGATGATCGGCGATGGCTTGAGCAAGTCGGACCTCGAGTGAGTGAGCGAGGAGTTGGGGTAAGTTGGGATTGATACAATGCTGTATTTTGGAGGTTTAAGATTATGCTTGGTTGTGCTTGTTAGATAGTTGGATGTGTGCATATGCTTGATTATGGGTGATGCTATGGTTTTGTTTGTTGCTCTGGCATGTATTGTATGATTTGTATGAAATGATTGATCATCCTAAACTAGACTTAATCAAATATATGACCAGTAATCATAATTGGACATGCATGGCAACCCATTAGGAGAACTTAGACTCTCCGGCCAAGTACCGACCCCTTCGAAAGGGATAGCGCAGGATTGCAATTGGTCCCTTCTTCATCCTTAGTCGAACTAAGTGACAGGAGAGGAGGTCGCGGCGAGGGTGAAGTCAGTGGTTCGAAGGTAGTCACAGGAGGAGCGAGGTCTCTATTCCACAAGCCTGGGTTTGGTCGTGAGCTGTTGCATTAATGGTAACTTCTCAACCCGGATTAGAGCGGGCACAATTTCTCTAATCTCATGATGGGCCGGACAACGTCGTGCGATGGCATTTGCTTGCACATGCATTACACCTAATAAGTTGATTAAAAACCTTGTTGTATTTGTGGTATAGTTTTAAGTCCTCCATCCTAACTTACTGAGCTGTGGTTGCTTGCATCCCTATAGACGTCGTGCAGGTACTAGCTAAGAAGCGGCAAATAACTACTCTGAAGCTAGCAACTGCTGGATCCTAGGGAGTGAGGAAAAACATTGAAGAATCAACACTTATGTTATTACTTTTCATTTTTTATTAATGTAATAACTGAATTGTAGTGATTATATATAACTTTTCTTACTTTCTCAGGTAAATGAATTATTTAAATTACAAACTGTTTACTTCAAAGCGGGTTAATCATGGACGCCTTGTATAGATCAGGTCTAAGATAGCGGTTGTAAGGCCAACTTCTATCTTAAGATGGTTTACACGGCGAGGTTGTTACGACTCTGCCACTTCAGGGTGTGACATCCACTACCAAACATCCATAATAATGTCTCATACCACTATTATGACTCAATCCGTAGGTTTACCCTAAATTTCAAGCCTACATCCACCTTGATTATACATCAATTATCTACAATAAGGTGGCGTTGACCCCTAATAATTGGTCGCTTCATCTCAGATCACCACATAACTATAAGGTCCAGGACCATGGTTTAAAACAAATGGTTAAAGTATATAGCCATCCCTTAGGTTTGGTTCTTGATTGTTCCTTCTTATTATTACTAGCAGATACTACACATATGATAAATGTTCCAACGTAAACAAATCAATTTAATGGAATATTAAATAAAATAATTGCATGGCTACTTTAAGGGCGTTTATAGTTCAGTTTAGCTTAACTCAAGGGATAAATTTGACTGTATCTTGAATAGTTCTATTTAGACCCTAAGTGAACCAAACTTATTTTAATGGTTTGGAGTTCTAAACAAAATCGCTTGAAATGTAATGAAGCTTGGTTCTGTTCAATTTAAATCTCTTATGAAAAGAATTATTGAGAGTTTCATTGTAAATAAGTTCAACTTGTTGTGCAAACCCATATTATGAATTCATCGCTAAACCATACATGTTACTTAATATGCAAGCTAGAGAGGGAAAAAGAGGCTGTACACTTATAAAACATCAAGGTTTGTCGATCTAGGGATTAGGGAAAGAATAAGAAATAAGAATTATATTATAAGTATGAGTAATTAAGACAAAGATAAGAGATGAGAGTAAATTTAATAAAGGCACAAACTAAGAGTGGAAGTCTAGTATGACGTGAAAGGCTCATGTATATGAGAGTGAAATAAATATAGAGGTGTGAAGATTGGGAGATTGTGAGTTAATATCTTAAGGAAAGGGTTATGTCACTTTTTTCTTTCCTACTACAAGGATTGTCAAGTTGAGCCTATTTCTTGACATTCAAAAATGAAAATATGGCACTTTTTTTTTGAAGTAAAAAGCGGTATGGTTTGATCCCTTAAATCAAACTACAAACCATTTGGACCTTCAATGAATGGAAATACAAAAAGAACTATATTTTGCTATTTGATTTATTTCTATAAACAGGCCTAATTGACTTGCCAAGGATTATAATCATAGAGAGAGGTTAAAAAAAAAAAAGTGATGTAAACAGAGGGACATTGGATAATCACATTCACATTGATATAGGACGTATAGTTTCTAATATAAATCTAAAAGTTGCTACAAACGAGAAAGTAAAGGTGCATTAAATTAATCACCTAATATGTGAATCGAGAACTTCTTAAATGGAAGATATACTTTTAGAATAAATATATAGGATGATTCACTTGTATAACATTTAATACCTTAGGAGGGTAGTATAGAAGATAAATTTTTCAAGACAAATTCATATCGTGTTTAATTCACTAGAGAGAAATTGTGAATTCAATTTTATTACTAGAATAGCTTTTCCTTAATTAGTTTGTACGAAGTTATCATAAAAATTGACATTTTTAATATAATTTGGAATAAATGTAAGGAATTTCTATTTCTTCCCTTCACCAGAAGTTTTTTATAAGATATAACTTTCTAAAAATACCCTGAATCATGAAACAAAAGAATATCAAAGGAATTGCTATTCTATTTTAGTGAACCAAACGTAATATTAGTAGGATCAAGCTCAATACGGCAGCATCTGTGACTGACCATGATTCCCTTGAAACTATAGGAGGAGTATTTAGGTATCATCATGAGCTTGGATATTGGATTTAGGGCTTCTCAAAGAAAATAGGGAAGATGGATATTTTAAGTGCAGAAATATGGGGAATGGCCTAGGGTTTACACTATTGTATATAGGTTAAAAAAATTAGTATTAATGTGGACTCACTAAATGCTGTTAAAATTATTAAAGGAGATTATCAATGTTTTAACAAATTTCTTTATGTTGTGTGTGTATGCAGGGAAAGTCTGTCTCGGTTTGAGGATGTTCAAGTGTGCTTTATCTACAAAGAAAGGAATGTAGGAGCAGATAAGTTGGCTGGACTATTCAGAACTATCGCAATTGAGGAATTTGGACGTCTTATTCCTCCTTTAGTGATACCGCCTCTTTTAATGTTTGATGCCATGTCCGTCTTTTATAGGAAGTGTAGAACTTCCCAACTCGTTATGTAATCCGCTGATTATGTAATTATGATTTGAATAATACATTACTTAGTCCTCCATTTTGATAGGATTAATTTAGTCCAGTATTTTATTATTTATTTTGATTTGATTAAATTTGAACCATAAAATTCATAATTTATTTAATAATTCAAATTTAAAAAAAAAATAAATTAAAAACGAAATGATGGACGGAATCGATTTCGAAGGAAATAGAAACGTACCCTAAAAAAAATCCTTATAATTTGGAACTAGCGGGAAACCTTACAGCTGGTCCGTCTGGCAGCATCCTCAGCCAATTAAGATAGGACACACCGGCTTCATGGTAATTTACTGACGGTTCATGGCGACAAATGCGGCGAGGGAATACACAAGTAACGTGGGGGCGAGGAAACCATGAAGGCCCATGTTCTTTCTTCTTTGTGGGTCATAGTTTTGCACCTTGTTGACCAACATAGCAAGCGGCAAGCAAATATCGACACTCTTACCATGGACCCCACACAAGCATTCGCCTGCTTAAGGCCAGCTCAGCTTTTATTTCAGTGTTAGGGAAATATTGAGAGAAGGCTTTTTTTTAAAAAAAAAAAAAAGAAGAAAAGAAAAATGAGAACCAAAAAAACGAAAAATAAATAAATAAAGGGCTCCTAGAGACATTTTATATTTGTCCTTTGTTTTTTATGTAATCAAAACTTAGGATGATATTTTGGACCTTGGTAATATTTAACACCATACTATTTATTTTATATATTAGTGAACATTGCACTTGTGATGTACGTATAAATTTAAAAACATTAAATGCATGAAATTTTAATTCATAATATTTAATAATTAATTATGTAAAAAAGTAAAAAAAAAACTATAAAAAAAGGGTTAGCAGTAATATGTATACTTAGAAAATTTATATTTTCTATACAGAAAGAAAAGAGGAAAATCATATTGAAAAATGAAAATTAATCACTTTAAAAAGATGTATAAATATGTATAGCAAAGTGTGAGATGTAGGAGAGAGAATGTAGTAGAAAATAGAAAGGTAAATGCAGAAAAGTTATTTGAAGATTTGAAGAGAGAGAATGAGAGAGAGAGAAGGTAGTTATTCTATATGTGGAAGTGGAAGTGGAAGAGGAAGAATAAATTGAGAAAAAAGTGGGAGAAAGAGAGGGAGACAAAATTGGAGTAAAAAAGTAATGAGGGAAAGGGGCAAAAAATAGAAAAAGAAAAAGTTGACAAATTTATCCATTATATAGGATATTTATAATTTTAAAAATTTATTTAAATATTGATAATGTTATTGAATAATATTATATTGAGATTAAATAGGTAATTTGTTTATACAAAACCCTTAAGGTTTTAATAAAATAGATAATTTTGAAGATCTTGATTATTTATATCTTTCCATTAATAATGCATTTTGATTATTATAATTATGAGTTTTTAGCATAACTAACATTTTTTGGTCATTAGCAATTCTTTTTTATCCATAATATATTCAAGAGACCTATTCTTTGTGTAGAGAATGATAAGCCACAAGAGTTATAATCTTTACATGACTTAATATGAAATTATACAAGTGTAGATATGTTTAAAGAGTTGTAAATTTCTTAAATGACATGATTTTTCATATATAAATATATGAAAATCACTAGTGATAGTATAAAACCAATAGTTTATATTAAATAAAAGTAATTATAACATATTTATAATAATCTATAAATGTGGCAATTACCTTATAGTCTAATAGCATGAATAGTAATTTCCCAAGTAGGATAGATTAGATTCAAATTTTTTCTTTTTCTGTTGTAATCAATAAAAAAAAATGTATAAATGTTGGTTATTATTACAATAATTGTGATAATAGTTTGAATAAATATATTACATTTTACAAATATATTTTTAAATTTAGACTCCACATAAGGTGGGCTTTAACTAAAGCATATATAATTCAAAAGGTGAATTCTGTGAATTAATATCTTCAGGTTTCGTACTCTTACACTAATCAGTCTAAAGCTTTTATTTTAGAATAATGAAATCATTAAAAAAAAAAAAACGGTTTGATTAATTATATGCAATAAGATGAAATGGAATCTATCAGTGAAACTTTAATGAGACTGCAAGTGATGAACTATGAAAATGTGGCTGCATGCATGGCTCCTAATACTTTGGAGTATAATAACAAGTGAATTGGAGAGATAAAATTTCAAGAAATGGAGAACTATGGGATTAGTTATTATCGTTATTTTATTCTAAATTTCCTTCCTAAATTGTCATAAAAATATCACTAAAAAAAGTGAAAGTCTTAACCTATAATTAATCACCCCATCTTTTTAATCCATTCTTAGTCATTTTCTTCTCAATTTATATCATAATATCATTCACTTTATTTCTCACTTATCAAAGATTACACAAAAATATAGCACAAGTTTAACATTTACAGGAAAAAAGGGCATAATTCATCAAGTATGTTATATTCTTCTAATTACGAATTTTATTATGAATCTTATTGAAAAATATAAAAAGATGCAGATATATCGAGAATATGGAAATAAAATATACATATATATATAATTATTGGATAAAATAATGGAATGGATAAAAAGGGAAAATTATGATATATTAATCAATTTGTCCAGCTGTAATTCTATGTTTTTCCTTTTGGCAAACACGGACATTACAAAAAGCACAGAACCTTGGAATTCTTCCAAGAAGATCCTTGTCATGAACGAGAAGGCAATCACGTGATGTGGGTCCAACGGCATCTCATCGAAAGATGGCTTGTGGGGTCGAATTCGTGGAAGTCCGTACACGATCAGGTATGCGACAAAAGATTTCGAATGTGGGGCTTTCCGCGTAGGAATATAGCCTAAAACAGTCCGTATTCTAATTTCTATGCATGTACGATGTAATCGTAATATTTGTGTCTGTCTAGCGCTACGATCGCATGAAGTAAACAGAGAATTATATTCGAGATAGAACCCATTACGTGCCATAGTAGTATTTCTGCAATCGATTTGCAAAAGAATTTGACTTAAAATACAACAAAAATACAGATAGATATAATTAAGTTGGGTTCTAGAATTTGATTATCTTTACGTGCGTGCGTGTGTGTAATCCTAAGAAATCCCTATTTTTTCTTTTGTCAAACAAAACTCCTAATTAAAAACCTATTTTGAATAAACAATTTTCTTTTTACCTTTTTATAGACACATTCTTTTGGACATATGTCTCCAAACTTAAGTCGATCTCCTTAGCCACGAAGCGAGCTACTCAAGCCTAAATCAACCTAGTATGAGCCTAAATAAAGCCTCCTACGACTTGGCTAACCTTCTTTATTTTTACAACAACTCCATCACAATAGATGTGTTACTTGGTTTAGGAATGAGCTCCATAGAACTTAATCGACACCCTTGAAAGCTTGTTTGAACTCTCATACTAAGTTAAGCATTCCCTCGAGATTCTCTCTAGCAAATGTAAACCATATCTTGGGATCATAATCTACATTCTATACATAGAACATTCTATACGCTTATAAATATCAAGTAAAGGCCACAAGTTTGGCATTTAGAGATCTTCACTCTTACATTCTCTATACATTTTCTTCCTTTAATACTTTTGTTGGCTTAAGCATTAAAGTAATCATATAGAAGATATCACAATGCTCATTCTTAGATTATATTTCTTACTTATGCAAGTAGTCTCTAAATGCAAGTTGTCTCTAAGTGCAAGCATCCCAGTCAAAATCTATCCATTAATACTTTTTATCCCTAATCATGACAAGAACAAGGGACCCAAAATTTTTAAAATCAATTTATTTTAAAGAAACTTGATTTTGGGAAAGTTATGTAGCCAAATTCAAAATTCATGCAAACAGTCATTCAAACTTGCAAAATTTAACTATAATACAAACTAATATATGTGAAATATCATAGATTATGGTGATACCATAAGTGAGGCATGGAGAGAAGATCCCTATAGACACCTGTTTCCATTGGGGTTCAAGTTGAAGCAATTCAAAGCAAAATTAAAAGAATAAGTTAGAATTGCTTTTCCAAATATTAATTTTAAAATCGTGAAAATCTAGAAAGAGTTAAGGGAGGTTTAGATATTAGAGAGCTAGATGGATAGAAAACATCAGAAAGAGTTTATTAAGAGGCTTCAATTGATGTGGAAGAGAGAAGAGTTATATTGACATTAGCATTCCAAATTAGCTAGTTAAAAGAAAGAGCAAATCTACCTTGATTTGTAGACATAGGAATAAAATTGTGAAACTAGAGGATGGTTTTGGCGATTGGTTGGAAGATAAGGAAGTAATTATGGAGACCTTTCATAGCTTTTATATAAATTTCTTCAACTCTAATGGAGATAGGGATTGGAGCACCATTCTTAAGTCCATTCCCACCCTACATATAACATAAATGATTCATTGGGCAAAGCAATTATTGCATAAATAATTTAGATAGCCACTCTTCAGTTAGGATCCCTTAAAGCTAATAGACTAGACAACTTCCAATGATTCTTTTATCAATGCTATTAGCATAATATTGTGAGACCAAGCATGGTAGTTCAACATAAGTATGTCCTTCTTCTTTATACCTTACATATATTATTCTTATTCCCAAAATAGCTTCTCTTCAAGATGTCAATTGCTTTTACCCCTTAAGTTTATGTAACTTCATTGAGTCATCTCAAGGGTCTTGGTGAATTGTTTAAAACCTATCTTCTAGAGTTTATTGTTGGATCTACAAAAGGCTTTTGTGTCAAACTGAATCATCTATGATAACACCAAAATAGCAGCAAAGCTTTTCACTTCCTTAGGGTCAAGCAACATATTAACAAAATGCATTTTGCCCTTAAGCTTAGCATAAACAAAGCCTATGATAGAGTTGTGATGTGAAACGGCAAGCCCACCTAACGTGTAGTAGTATAGTTTAAAAAACGGATAATGTCTCATAGAGATTATGATTTCTAATACTTACTAGTTCTCTATTATCTAATTGATAAAATTGAATTCAAGAAACTTAAAGAATTTAACTAAATTTGCTGTCATCAATAAATCTAACAACTAATTAAGATTCAATTAAAGAAACTCAACTAAAAAGCAATCAAATTCCAATCTAACTTAAGATTCGATGTCGTACTAGATCTTACTTCCCCTATAATTATACGTACAACTTTCACGAAAGATAATCTAATTCAATCTTTATTTTTCTTAATCGAAAAAATTCTCCATTAAATCTAATAACTTTTTAAAATGTACTAACCGTAATCTTTAGATCACTTATTAAAATCATTTTTCAACAGTATAACCTAAAATCACATTAAAGCACAACAAATTCTCTTAAAGATAATGTTAAAGATTTGGAAAGATTTTACAATTTATCTTTAAACTTGTAAGAATCTTCATCACTTACGCCTAAATCTAATTATATAAGAATCTCTCAATTCTCGTGTACAATATCAAATTCAAACTAACATCCGCAAAAATATTAATCTAAGACAATCAAGCATACATAATTGAACTAAGAAAATTAAAGATATTCATTAGATCTAACAAAAAACCAATACTATGAGGTAAATTTAGGTTCCATAAGACATAGATACAAATGATGTACTCGCTATTTATGATAAAGTAGGAATATTTAATAAGATCTATAAGAAAAGTAAAAAAATAAGCCATGAAAGTGATGAAAAGGCTTTGAATCTTGAAGCATTGAAGTAAATTGCTCTTGTAAGTGTTAGCCTTTGAAGTTTCTCAAAAATTTGTCAAAAAAGTTTTGACAAAAATCCAAAAAAAAAAGTAAAAACCTTAAATAGAAGATGTAAAATTAAGACATCATGGCTAATGACATAATAACCCAAATCTTCATCAAATCCTTTTGAATCTTCATCAAATTCGAGAGTAACAGGTCTTTCGCTGATCATACCTTGTTTTGCTTAAAATCATTACTGGAAACGACATGGTCATGTTATTTGGTAAGGTAAATTTGAAAAACTTTATAACTTCCTCGTTGTAGCTTCAATTCGAGTAAAATTTATTTTTGTTTTCTCATTTTCTTTTAAATATTATTCCAAAATCTAAAAAACAAGATTTTATTCAATTAAGTATAATTTTCTTAATATAAACTCAAAATTTAAGGAAAAATCATTAAAAATTACTCTACAAAATATAAGCAATTAGGAGCTTATCAACCTTCTTTACAATTAAGAATTTGCTTGTCCTCAAGTCAATAGATCAAAGAAAAATTGGGACAAGAACTCTTAAATTAAAATTATCTTTGATCAGGAGACCAGCCAAAAAGTAACACTTAACGCGGAAGAACAAATCCATAAAATCAACTTGCAACTCTCATCCAATATTCTTAACAACTTCCTTCCTCACACTCAATCTTCTTACAATACTCAAGAAACACAAAATGCCATAGTTCATAAGTTAATTTACGTAAATTAAAGTTTACCTAGATAATTTAATCTAGGATTCTCGTACTCAAAATCAAATTTAATACCTAGCCAGCTAGGAAAACATCATAAAGATTTTAACCTACTTAGCTAAAATGTATACAAGTCTTTCTTCTATCTCTCTAAGCACCATAATTTAAAATAAATACATGTTATATCTATTCATCTTCATAGCACTCCCCTCGTATGTATTTTTATTGGAAGTCTTTGATTCACTTTATTCATTCATGCATGATTCACTATATTCATTCATGATCGGAGCTTATTGGGAGCGAAATTCAAATCTCACTTTCAGACGGGACCAAAGGGAGTCCACATCAATTTATCCTTACATTGGCAACAAGAAAGAACCTTGCTCTTCTGAGAGATCAAAACCAATGCTTACCTACATAATTACTTTTTTCATTTCTTCATTTTTTTTCTTTTCATTTTTAGGCCCTAACTACTTTATGATTTTTTAGGGAAATTTTAAAAGACAAATTTCATTTGTTTGTTTATTAAGGATTATAGAGCCAAGAGAAAAGTATACATTAAAGAAAGTTTCTAAAATAGTCATGACTAACTCCTAAGTAATGATGCTACTTTAAACTCAAGTCTTACAATCTTCAGCTAAATAACCCATAACTCTACTTCATATCACTAATTAACTTTGGCAAAGTGTAATTCAAACATTAAAAATCAAATATCCAATTAATTGGAAGTTGTCAATGTCTCCTACTATTGCAAGTTAACTAAAAAAAAAAAGAGTTAAACGCATAACAAATTGGTCTCCTAAATAGCAATAATTCTTATCTCCCCTTCCTTATACTTATGACTATACATTATCCTCAATGTATGAATTAAGTAAATCAATGAAAAATAAATCAATCAAGACACGTATGGGTAAGAAGATATAAAAGTGGGAAAAGAAACTAATGCTACCTAAAATTTGAGTAACATAATTCACAAGCCAAAAGTATGAAACAACAAATACAAAGACAATCTCAATAAAGAGCTTCCAAGTTCCATATTTGAGACTTCGCAACATGACTTCACTAAACACTAGGCAAAGAAAAACATAAAAAATAAATAAATTAAAAGAAACTAAAAAAATAAAAATAAAGCAAGAAAATAGAAAAGATAATTCACCAATAAGCCTAAGTCTATGATTATCAAATACAGCCAAATCATAGAAAGCAAACAACAATTCGCCAACTCATCAACACTACCCTCCTTGTCGAAGTCATCATCCATAAAATCATTCTCATTCTTTTCAAACTATTCATCCTCTTCCCTGTCATCCTCATTATCCACCTCCTTTTTCAAACTCTCCTCCAAAACTACTTCCTCCTCCTCTTCATTTGCATCAGTCACCTCATCATCTTCTTTTGCAGCTTCCTCCTTAGATGAATAAGCTAGGGGTATTAGAAACATGTCAAGAAATATGAGCTCATTCACTTTGGCAACATTATAGATGAATTGTATCAACTGATTCTATTTAGCCTCAGCTTGTAGATTCTTGGAGGCTAATTCCTATTAAGTGTCATCTCTAGTAACCTTCGATTCAAATCCCCCATTCCTTTGGTCAGAAGAATCACATATAGTCCATTACAAATCTTGTCACATTTACAGGTTTGAGTCGCTTACTAAATAAAGAAATTGGCTAATAACATGAACATGTTTATTAGGTACCTCTATATCATGCTCTAAAGAGCCATCAACTCAAATTTCCCTACTACACTTATGCTCTTTCCATGCCCTATGATGGTATATGAAATCAACCAATGGACTACATGGCATTCGAGACGCCACATGGAAGAAGCTTTGCCAGACTTAGCAATATAAGGACCACCACGAGCAATTTTGTCCCAAAACTAATTGGGCTGAACTACATAGGGTAATTGGCATAGAAGTTAAAGGAACTCATTGATTTGAACATAATCTTTTTGAATACAATCCTATATAGACTCTAAATTTAGTGACTGTAATACAGTAGCCATGATTATTCAATCAAAACCTCATCTTTCGTTGTGGTTCGAATTTCCAAAAGGCTTGTCCAATTGCACTCTATAAAGGAACTCCAGAGTAAGCGCATGCTTAATAGGGGCTTGAAAGGTGGATAAATTCTTTGACAGCTCGATTAAGACCATAGCTTTAACTTGATCCAACAATTGGGTTGCTTAATTCCACTCCAATCCAAATCTATAATGTCTTATTGAATGTGTACGATTGAAAATGCTGGAAGCATTCCCATGCTATTTTGGATGTGAATTAAAGCATAGGATGTATGGGAGGCTTTATAGCTACTAACGGTTAGGGGGAGATGGAGCTAGTTGTGATAATGAAGTCAAAGTAATGGATTTGTCCTTCCAATGAACATCCAACTTGTTCCTTGGTACCATTATCCTAATCAAAGGAGCAGAGAACTCAAGTCATATTACTTATCACCAACAATTTCCCCACACTTACAATATAAAGGGATACAAAAATAAAGTACAATTGTGGAAGAAATACTACCACCATTCATTTAGGAATTTCATCGAATACATGGTGGGTATGAAAAATGTGATTGTGTTCTTAAAAAAATTTGCATACAATTCGCACAACCATTGTTACAACTAGAAATCCAAGCATGTTTTAACACCAGTTCTTGCAATTTTGCAGGTTAATAGCACATTAAATTAGATGGATCATGAAGACCTTAAGTGCTAATGTATGAACTAAACACATGAACAAAGGAAAACTCCACATGTCTAGTGTTACACTCTAAAGTCACGGAGTTGCAACAGTCCCGCCGTGTAAATCATTTTATGATAGTAACTGGCCTCACAGTACCTACCATAGACATAATCTACACAAAGCGTCGACGACTTCTCGCTTTTAAGTAAATAGTCCCATTTAAGTGTTTAACTACAAACATAGTAATTATCATAAATTTTAATTATCACAAATTTTTGATAAACATACATAATTATATATAAAGTCCACAAGAACTTCCCAGGAAGCTCTACTTAACACAACGGTTTACTAAGTTTACATAACAGCTATTAGTCTTTCAATTTTAAACTACAAAGGATACATTAACTACATATCCATTGCTAAGCCAATTGATCTTCACACCCCTGACTTCAGAAGAACTAACCTCTAGATAATTGTATGGCGGCATAATACTTGTAGTAATAAAAAATCAGGACCTATAAAAGGATCTATAAGGGTATGAGCAACTACAGCTCAGTAAGTTGAATTGGAAACTCATAAGAGTATACAAATACAAACAAGATTATCAAGCAATTATTTTAATGCAATGCAACAATCAAGTGTTATTGCATAGCGTAGTCCGGTCCGTTACGAAATCAGAGAAATTTCACCCGCTCTAATTTGGGTTGAGGAGTTTCCATGTTATGTAGTAACTCACAACCAAACCCAAGCTTGTGCAATGGAGACACTGCTTCTAAAGCGACTATCTTCGAACCATTGACTTCACCCTCACCGCGATCTCCTCTCCTGTTACTTAGTTCGACCAAGGATGGAGAAGGGACCATTATGCAATCCTGCGTAATCCCTTTCGAAGGGGTTGATATTGGTTAGAGAATCCTATGATCTCCTAACGGGTTGCAATGTATGACATTTTTTTGTTATTAGAGTCGAATAAGATTAAATTTCATTTAGGGTGTTTAACAATTTCACACCATTTCAATCAATCTCAAAATCAATCACATTACAAATTTCAACACGTATTCAGATACATCAACCACATGTATAAACTACTTACAATCACAACCATATACAATTCTAAGTCTCCGAGTACCATAAAATAGTACTCTAATACAGTAAGTAATAACCCAACTTACTTGGAATTTCTCAGTTGCCTGATAACCCAATTGCAAGCCGATTCATCTCTGGGTATCCTATAATACAAATAGGTTTTTTAGTTGTTATACTTTAATGATTCACATTTTAAGTTATAATTTAGCTTCTTTTTGTTTTTTCCATGTATATCTATTATTTACTAATAATTCATTCTACCATATTTCAGGGTTCGGTTCCTAAATTAGATTCTAGTTTTGATTCTGGAATCTTAATTATGCTCGAATCCTAATGTGAAATTATTCATATTAAGTTCAAGTATTCTAATATCCTATTGGGTCTTAATTTAGTATTCTAAATTGTTTGGTATATGCTAATCCTAATTGAGGTACCGAATTTATTCCCGATATGAGAAAATCTTACATTTTTTTATACAATTACCTAAAATTAAAATTTGTTTCAGATTTATTATATTCTGATTATTATTATTATATTATCGAATTAAACCTGATTTTTTATAATATTTCTAATTTTCTACAATTAGCACATAATTCCTTCATTAATTACACTTAATACTCCAAAGACTAGGATTAGGTTTCGACATTAGAGATTAACATCCCTAACCTTCTAATTATTATCTAAATCAGTAATTAATGTTTTAATTACCTAATTAACTCAAAATTATCCAATTTTTCTATCATTTTAAGGCTAAAAATTTATCTAAAAATTTCAAAATTTAAATTTAAAAAAATTACTTCATAACATTGTTCTATATCACTTAACCATTCTACAAAAAAATTTTGAGCTCCAAACTACATTCCTAAGCCTATTTATTTCCAATCCTAATCATGATCAATTTTGCTTAATTTCTTAAGAACGCTATATTTTCAAACGTGATTATACTTAATCACTATTTTCCCCTAAATCTACATACAATAAAATCTCAGAATAATAAATTTTATAATTTTTTGGGTAAAATATATAATTTTACAAAATTATACAAAATCGGAGCAAATGAGAAACTCACTCGGTCCGATGGCTTTTGGCCTTCCAACACCGGTCTAGGTGTGTCGGTCGGTCTAGGAGGTGGGTTTGGAGTGGGGTGGTGGTGGCGGCTCTGTCCTAGGTGGTGGTGGCTTGTAAGTTTGACTCACTAGCCCTAATTGCACAGGTTTCCTTTTTTTTTTTTTTTTTACTTTAGTTTTTCTCTTGAATTTCGATGCTCCATATTTTTCTCTGATTTCTAATTGTCTGAAGAAGCTTTGAAAATTTTTTCCCTATTTATAGAGCTTTGTGGTAATTAATATGTATTAAATTAGATAAAACATTGCCCAATTATTTTTTTATTTTTGGCTTTTGTGTTGCTTGATTTTAATTAGCTAATTTTTTTTTCTTCAACTCCTGACTTGCCATAACCAAATCTACATCATTCCAGATTTCTTTGATTTTTTTTTCTGATTTTTCCTTAATTAATTAATAATTTTGTTTAATTATTTAATAAGTTTTTAGCCACTTTACGAAATTTCGCTTATTGTTATCTATACTTAAATACATGTGGGGTACATGTGAACATTCCTAATTATTATTTAGGTCATTCTATGATTTTTAGTATACATATAATTTATCTCTAGTAATTTATTAGTTATTAGATTACACTTTTCGTCTTTTTGATAATTAATGATTATTATACTTAAAATTTGAAAATTTTATAGTCTCCTATTTTATTACTTATTTTTTTAAATTCAAGTTTATGGGGTCATTTTTATTAATATTTCTATCAATAATTTATAATTTGGGTTTGATCGGATCCTTTAACTGATTGCCTTAAACTTTGTATTCTAAGTTTAATCCTACGGCCACTTGACTTAACTTTAGGGCTTACATCTAGTCAATCATTAAGGATTGTGTCTAATAGAATGCATTGAATGTGACATGATCGTATTACTACTTGTATCAATCATGTGACGCTAAATTCAAAATGATATGATCATGTCAACCATGATTAACTTACTTAAACCCACAAGATTATGCATGTAACTTCATAAATAACACTATGAAGTAAAAAGCAAGTGAAAACCCCATGTTTCGAACAAGAATCATCCTTAAGAATCCAAATCTAGTACACTAATTTGGATGAAAACAAAATTAAAAGAAGATTAGGTACTTACTTTGGTTTGTCAAGTGAAGTTGAACTTAATGGGTAGAAGTGTGATCCCCTTACAATGCAAGAATTAAAAACAAATGTATATAGTAAAGTGTGTGGGGATGAGAGAAGAGAAGAGGTGGAGAGTTCTAATATGTACTTGTGAGTTTTGAAAGTAAGGAAATAAGGAAGTGAAAAACTATTCATGACTTTTATAGTGCGAGTGACATGATTGGAAGACACGACTGTATTTCCTAAGTCATGTACTTAGCTATGTTGAGGGAAAATATGTGCCTTAGGAATGATATGATTGTTAAACATGACTGTGTCTCCCAAGTCATGTATTTGGTTGTGAATCGCACATGTTAGCCTCCTTAGGAATGATATGACTAGGAGATATGATTATGTCTCCCGAGTCATGTCCTCTGTTGCAATTGCACCAGTTGGCCCCTTTTTCTTTTCAAAATGAGACATACATATTCTAATGCATAAAGGGAGTAATAAAATTGTTGAGGGACTAAAGTAATTAAAGGGAACTAAGAAAATAACTTACTAGTATGGGTTGCCTCCTTAGAGCACTATGTTTAAAGTCGATAGCTTGACAGAATGAGAAATTAACTTACTCTTTAACAGCATCAAAGAGTTACAACTCCTTGAGCTCTCCACCTATGTATAATTTCAAACCCTAACCATTAACCTTAAACGTACCTTTTTCGGGATATGTGACTTCAACTACTCTATGAGGAAAGATCGTTGTGATCGTAAAAGGATTAGACCATCAAGAAACAACTAGAATCAGGAGTTGTATGAGAGGACATGGTCTTCTTCTTAGAAAGTTCTTCATTGCCTTATTTGTTAGTTATGATATTTCTTAATCCTTTCCTTGTAAATTCGGGAATTCTCATAAGTTACGTTATGCTACTCATTGAACTCGTTCAACTAGAGTTTCTCGTCATTACTTGTAAGCTCAAAATCTAAGTTAGCAGTTTTAATAGCCCAAAAAGATCTATGCTTGATCTTTACCAGGAGATGACATGCCTTTTTGTATATAAGTCTATACGATGTAGTTCCAATTTTGTGTTTTGTAAGTTATCCTATAGGCCCAAAGAGCATCATCTAACTTTTTGGACCAATCCTTCCAGTAATGTTCTACATCTTTTCTAAGATTCGCTTTGAGTCCCTATTGGCTACTTCTACTTGGTCACTCGTTTGTGGATGACAAGGGGTCGTTATCCTATGAGCCATGCCATAATATTTTAAGACTTTGTCGAATTAAGTATTACAAAAGTGTGTAACCCTATCACTATTATCACTCTTAGTAACTACCGTAGTGTCATTAGTGGGTAAGGCTTGAGCTTCAACCTACTTGTAAACATAATCAACAGTCACTAAGATATATTTGTTTTTATTTGAGTTAGGGAACGAGCCCATAAAATTGATATCGCATATGTTGAACACTTTACATACCAGATTGGGATTTTAGAGCATCTCATCCTTCGAGAGATATTACCTAATTTTTAACAGCTTTCATAAAGATCTACAAACTTCTAGGCATCTTTGAAGATTGTAGGCCAATAGAATCCTACCTTTAGGACCCTATTAGTTGTACGATTGGCATTATGATACTCTAACTGATCCTACATGGTAATGGTGAAGAATTTTCCATCCTTTAAGGTATGAAACATACCTTCTAATCATCTAATCTGCATACTCTTGAAACAGATAAGGGTATTCCCAAAAAGCAGTATTTCATATTAGAGAAGAATTTCTTCTTCTGCTAATGTGAAAGTCCTTTGGGAAGGATTTTGGCAACTAAGTAATTAGCAAAATAAGAGAACCATGGAGTTTCCAAATCAATTACCTTGTTGATAACATATAGACATTCCTTGGGAAACTCGTCATTGATCTCATATTCTTCCAATCTTTTTAGATTTGGTTCCTCCAGTATTGATAAGTGATTAACAACCAGATTTTCCATACCCTTCTTATCCTGAATCTCAATGTCAAACTCCTGAAGGAGAAAGATCCACCCGATTAAGCATGGCTTAGTATCTATCTTAGACAGCAAATACCTGAGAGTAGAGTAGTCAATATACACTATAACATTAGATAAAATCAAATAAGAGCGAAATTTATCGAAAGCAAAAACAATAGCTAGCAATTCTTTTTCAATTGTTGTATAATTATCTTAAGAACGAATCAAAGTTTTGCTGGCATAGTAGATAAGCTGAAAATGTTTATCCTTCCTTTACCCCAAGACAACTCCCATAGCATAATTATTGGTGTCACACTTCAACTTAAATGGTAAACTCCAATCAGGAGCTACCATTATAGAGCATTAGTGAGCTTGTCCTTAAGAGTGTTGAATGCCTCCATGCATTCCTTGGAGAAATCAAAAGCTACATCCTTCTTAATTAATCGAGTCAGGGGTTTGGATATCATAGAAAAGTTCTTAATGAATTGCCTATAGAACCCTGCGTATCCAAGAAAACTCTTGATTACTTTCACTAAAGTTAGGGGTGGTAACTTGGGAATTGTATCAATCTTACCATTATCCACCTCAATGCCCCCTCCTTGATATCTTATGCCCTAAAATAATGCCCTCACAAACCATGAAGTAGCAGTTTTCCTAGTTAAGAACCAAGTTGGTTTCTTCACACCTTATCAAGACCTTCTCTAGATTAATTAAACACTGCTTGAAACAATCCCCAAATACTAAGAATTCATCCATGAAAACTTTCATAATATCCTCCACCAAGTCTTTAAATATGGCCATCATGTACCTTTAAAAGGTGGCCGGTGCATTGCGAAGGCCAAATGGCATTCACTTGTAAGTAAATGTTCCATATAAGCAAGCGAAGGTAGTTTTCTCTTAATCTTTTAACATAATCGGTATTTGATCGTACCCCCATAGACCATCTAGGAAGTAGTAGTACATGTTCCTGGCTAGTCTCTGTAACATCTATTCTACGAAGGGAAGGGGGAAGTGGTCTTTGCATGTAGCAATGTTCAACTTTCGGTAATTGATGCACTCATGCCACCTCGTTACCGTCTTCATTGGAATTAACTCATTCTTTTTGTTAGGAACAACGATCATACTGCCTTCCTTCGTGACAACTTGCACCAAACTTACCTGTGCACTATCTGATATGGGATGTATCACTACAGCATCTAACAACTTATCACTTCTACCTTTACCACCTCCTTTGTGTTCGGGTAGAGCCGTCGTTGTGATTGCACCACAAACTTATCATTGTCCTCCAAAAGTATCTCGTAGGTGAAAGAAGATGGACTTGTCCCTTTTATATTAGATATTTTCCATGTCAATGCCCTCTTGTGCTTCTTCAAAACTTTCAATAGTATCTCCTTTTGGTCCTTCCCTAAGTTGGAAGTGATTATCATCGGCAACTTAGAATCCTCCTCAAAGAAGGCATATTCTCGATAACTAGGGAGGTACTTCAACTCAAGTGCCGATGAGTCTTCGATTGAGGGCTTCAACTATACCTCCTTTTCCTTCTTAATTTTTTCATACCCTGTACCATCACAAGAAGTTTGTTCACATCCAATTATGTGATTAACGTACTACACTTGAGGTTGTTCGCTTCTTCTTCACCACTTGACAAACATAAATCCAATGAATCCTTTGTTAGCATCTCTTACATACAATTAGAAATAACTGCGTCAATGGAATCTAAACGATAACAGGTATCATCTAACTCAGTGGACTTACTCATAACCTTAGAAATCTTGAAGACTATCTCTTCATCTCTTACCCTTAATATTAGTTTATTGTCATTAACATTAATTTTAGCCCGAGCAATTGCTAAAAAGGGTTGTCCTAATATAAAGGGTACCTTAAGGTCCTCGTCCATATCTAATATAATAAAGTCTACTGGAAAGATGAACTTATTGACCTAGACTGACACGTCCTCAATGATCCCTCTAGAGTATTTAACTAACCTATTTACTAATTGAAGACTCATACATGTAGAATTAGGCTCACTTAACCCTAACTTTTTAAATAATTTACATGGCATGAGATTAATGCTATCCCCTAAGTTTGTTAAGACCTTATCAACTAAAAAATTGCCAAAAGCACGGGGTGTAGTGAAACTCCATAGAACCTTGAGCTTCTTTGGCAACTTTTTTGCAAAGGGCTGAGCATTCCTCATTAAGCGTCACTGTTCAGATCTCCTCTAACTTCCTCTTATTTGACATCAACAAAAGAGAATCAACAAGGGGTAAGTTTATATATAACTATTTAAAAATATCAAGAAATTTACTAAATTGTTAATCATAGCACTCTTGTGGGCACCATTGTTTCAAGGGTTGAGGATAGGGAATTGGGATTGATATTCTTTCACTTTGGGATGATGTGGGGTCTCCTTCTCTTGGACTTTGGTGGGCTCACTAGAAACTTCCTTCTCATCCTTGTTCTTCTTATCAAGTCTTTCTTGCTTCTGAGGGTCACTACCTTGACTTGTTCTTTGGGATTTGCTTCAGTGTTCCAAGGTAATGATCCTTGCTACTTCTCATTCATCATTTTGGGAAGCTGACCAATCTAATTCTTAAGGTTATGAATAGAAGCTTCTTGGTTCCTTAAAGAAGTCTTTATTTGTTGCAAGCGTGCCTCATTGGTTTGAAAGTATTTTTTCAAGAAACTCTCTAACTTATTTTCTGAGGCTAATGGGGGAGCTACAAGTTATTGGAACCTAGGTGAAGGTAAGTTTGATCTTTGCTGAAACCGGTTCCTTATTTGCCACTGCTGGCCTTGAGTTTGATTCTAACCTACCCATGAATGGTTAGGGTGATCTCTCCACCCCGAGTTGTAGGTGTTTCCTTAGAAAATCAATTATACCTCCTTGTTTGCCACTGTTGGTCTCGAGGGTTTCCCAAGAAAATCAACTTGCTCCATCTATTCATTACCTACAAACCACCCTTAGCAGAAGTTATAGGGGCTGAATTGTGGTTGTTATGAACTGGCTAAGAGTGATTCAATCTTCTTGCTTGAAATTTCCACCTAAGTGCTAAAGACTGTACAACATTACACTTAAATACACCAGTGACTTTTTGCTTTCTCTTAAGATTTTCCCATTATTAGGTTTTCATAGCCATCCTTTCTATCAAAGTTTGAACTTCTTCAGGTATCTTTGTATTAAGTGTGCCTCCAGCTACTACGTCTATCATTTACTTTGTAAAGGGGTTAACACCATTGTAAAGAGTATGGATTTCCATCCAAAGGGGGATGTTGTGGTATAGATACCTTAGCAAGTCCTTAATATCACAAGTCCTTAGTAAGATTAGTGAAGTGGTTAGCGTTCATACTATCATAAGTCCCTAGTAAAGGTGTAAAAAGTTGATGTGAAAAGGTAAGTGCACCTATCGTATAGTAGTATAGTTCAAAAAACAAATGTCGTCCTATTGATACTATGATTACTAATACTAACTAGTTCTCTATTATCTAATTAGAAAAATTAAATTCAAGAAACTTAAAGAATTTTGCTAAATTTGCAGCCATTAATAAATCTAACGACTAATTAAATTCAATTAAAGAAACTAAATAAGAAAGCAATCAAATTGTATTTAACTTAAGATTCAATATCGTACCTAGATCTTACTTTCCTTAGAATTATACATGTAACTTTCACAAAAGATAATCTAATTTAATCTTTATTTTTCTTGATCGAGAGAATTCTCTATTAAAGCTAATAACTTTCTTAAATCTATTAACCATAATCTTTAGATTACTCATTATAATCTCTTCGTAGTAGTATAACTTAAGATTGCATTAAAGTACAACAAGTTCTCTTAAAGATAATGTTAAAGATCCAGAAAGATTTCACAATTTATCTCCAAACTTGCAAGAATCTTCATCATCTATGTTTAGATCTAATTATACAAGAAATCTCTCGATTCTCTTGTACAATATCAAGTTTTAGATTGACACCCGTGATTAATTTAAAATAATCAAGAACACACATAATTGAACCAAGAAAATTAAAGATATTCATTAGATCTAATAAAAAAATCAATGTCACAAGGTAAAACTATTTGGTATTCATGATAAAGTAGGAATCTTTAACCAGATCTAAAGGCAAAATAGAAGAATAAGCCATGAAAGCTATGAAAAGATCTTGAATTTTGAAGCGTTGAAGTACTTTGCTCTTATGATTGTCAACCTTTGAAGTTTCATAAAAAGTCTCCAAAAGGTTTTCACAAAAATCCCTAAATAAGCCTTAAATAGGAAATGTAAAATTAGGATGTCATAGCTAACGACAGAACTTGGTGACTTGACCGTATTACTTAGTCATGTCGTTTAGATACATCAAATCATTGTCAAATCTTTTTTAATCTTCATCAAATCTGGGAGTTACACAACTTGAGACTTAGTCGTGTCCTCCATTGATCACGCCCCATTTTTGCTTAAAATCATCACTAGTAACAATATAATCGTATCGTTTGGTTATGTCAATCTTCAAAACTTCAAAATTTCCTTATTTTAGTTCCAATTTGATTGAAACTTGTTTCTATTTTCTTGTTTTCTTCCTTATATCGTTTCAAAACCTAGAAAATAAGATTTTACTCAATTAAGTATCATTTTCTTAAAATAAACTCAAAATTCAAGAAAAAATTATTAAAAATCACTATATAAAATATAATAAGCAATTAAGAGCTTATCAAGTTGCATAAGAATTTTTTAAAGCAATCCTAGTTAGGCTTCACTTTTAAGATAGATGGGTCATTTGGGCCATATAATGTGTTATGACAGTTATTTATAGGGTCATAATCTATGGCAAGATTACAGGTTAAGTGTATCTGTCCAAAGGGCTTAGTTAAGACAACTTAGCATAATTTATTTATCTTACTTGTTGTTGTATTGTCAAGGAATATAGAGATGGTAGTTGTGGATGTAAGGCTTAATGGAGTGAAAATTAGGAGAGCTTATTCTATTGTGTCTCATTTATTTTTTATAAACAACATACTATTTTTTATTAAGGCCAATGTTGTAAATTTCCAAGTGTTAAGGTAGATTTTCGAGGACTATTGTAGGGCTTCAAGACTTCGAGAGTAAAGATAAACTTGTAGAAATTGAGCTTATTCTTTAGCAAGGATGCATCCATGAATTGTATTAGTGAAATTTGTCAAGATATGAGAGCTTCAATTTCCACTAATCCAAGGAAATATTTAGGAGTTTCCAACTATTTAGGCTAGGAATAAGATAAAAGCAACTTTGTAAAAGAAAAAATTAGGGACAAACCAAAGAATTGGAAAAGATGTCTATTATCAAACGCGAACAGAGAAACTCTTATTAAATCAGCTACTGGTGGCATTTCTACTTATTTAATAAGCTCTTTCAAGTTTCCAGCGAAGTGGCCTAAGGAGGTAAATTCTATGGTTGCCTAATATTGGTAAGTTTATATGGAGAAGAAAAGAATACATTGGTAGAGCTGGGAGAAAATAACACTTCCAAAATTTCATAGTGCTTTTGGTTTAAAAGATCTTAATGATTTTAATTCAACTCTTTTGACCAAGCTAGCTTAGAAGGTGCTTACGAATGAGAATGTCTTTTGGGTATAGTGTAATACAGTTTATGAGTCTAAGAATCTAGATGTAAATTCTCTTATTGAAATACGTCAAAGGGCTCTTTTGGAGTTGGAGGTAGTGTGCTTACTAAATGTTAAAAATCTACCTGATGCCAATACTCTAAACAATTCCGTTGTAGATTCATTTACTATAACAAGTGCAATATAACTGACCAACATCATTGGTTTGGAAGGAACCAAAATGTTAATGAAGTTTATAAGTCACTAATCTCTCAAATTCAAAAATAACAATTCATACCAACACTTAGCAACCAAACTTGTATCGTAGATTGAAGATTTGAGAAGCATCTCTAATCAGAGTTAGTAGGACGTAGCAACACTAGGTTGACACATGCAATAGTGTCATTTGGAATCTATTGTTGAAAACATTAGCTCTCCAATGTTATAAACTAAAATCAACAACTTTTGGACTTCTTTAAACCATAACTAATAATAACCTTATATGGTTCCTCAAGATATATGGGAAGTTTTTACTGGTTTATCTATAAAAATCAACTTCAATGAAGCATATTACCAATTACTAGGAGATGTAGCTATAGCTTTTATCTGCCCGCAATGACTAGGGGATAGCTTGTGGTAGGGAATCTAGGTGATAGACAATGGGTTTACTAGATGTAGTAAAAGCATGGGCTCTTTTTAAAGCAACCAGGTATGCAAGTCAAGTTGGTTAGTAAGATGTCATATTTGAATTGGATTTAACTATTGTGTTTTCTTCAAACATTTATATAATAATCAATGATTTGGAAATCTTCATAGTCGATATCGACAAAGTTTCTCTCAAGTTGATTAAGCATCTAGTTAATAGTAAAGTGAATTGGGTAAGATCTCACATAAGGAAAAACATGTGTTGAAGAAATTAAGTTTTTGACTGACCACCATCTTTATAGGATATAATCCTTTTTTAAGCTAGGCATCTTTGCAATAACTCCGTTTATCGGGAGATTTCAGATGTAATTAAGAGTTTGAAAATCTAATATCAGTTTCTTCTTTGATAAAAAAAAATAATAATAGTATAGATTGTGTCATTTCCTTTATTTTCAAAATTAATTCAAAAAATGTACAACAAAAAAAGGGTGTCCAATTACCTAAATAAATTAATGAAAAACTTCTCCATTTAGTTAGTTGGTTAAACTATTTGAAGTGGAATAAGAGAAAGGAGAAAGAAGAAAGATAGGGCCAATCGTAGGTGTGTTCACATGCCTCATTGCATGTATAATACATGTTCTACACTCGAAATGAAATGGGGGTGTGAATGTGTAACCTAGGATTTAAACTTACAATCATTAAAGCAAACATAAACCCCCTTGACTACTAATCCATCTTTCTCTCTCCTAATTGTTGGTCCTAGTTAAACAATTAAAAAGGGAAATTGAATTTTTGTTTCCAAGAATTAAATATTTTGGTAAACACCCTCTTTTATAATCCTTGATGATGTACGACAAAAGGAAGAGTTAGGGTTTCAAAAGGAGGGGAGTGAAAAATCTATGAAAAGAGATGGAGTTCAGTTGGGCATACACGTATTGGATCAACAAAACTATAATGCACAAGCAACTTCTAAAATTAGCAAATAGGCCGGGCTGTAGGCTTATAGTGTTAATGGGCCTATAGTTAATTATTATGGCCTAATAACCTTTATCTAGAATTTACTAAAGAATAATCTTCATGTCATTATAGTACATAGATCCTATATTACATGTCAACATTTAATAGATAAAATCAAGGGGAATATTCCATTTCTTTAGTAAACTCATTACAATCTATAAATACTCTATTTAGAGGGAAAGAAAAATCAATGAGAAACAAAAACATTTCTTCTTAGCTTATGCTGAATCTAGCTTGCTTTGTATTTAGAGCTTAATCCTTGTGATTTGTTTACATTTCCACATTTATTTTCTATAATTTAATTACATAAAAAAAAACCTAAAAACATTACATTACACCATTTGGTATCAAAGCATGGACGATTCCTTGCACTCCTTATTACAAGAACAAAGGCAAAAGACGGAATCATAGAGGAAGGAATAAGATGAAAAGCATAGTCACTAAGTGAAATCCTTTATGGAAATGATTAACCAGCATCAAACTTCACTAGATAAACATGGTGACTCTTTACTAGATTTAAAGTATCAAATTCAAGAGCTTAAGAGTGATAGTACTCTATAGTCAACTCAAGCATTTGAAATTGGGAACAACAACAAGACTGAGTCATCACAACCTTACCTAATCCCTTTGTATAAGAGGAAATAACTTACTAAATACCCACTAAATCTACACAACTAACATTCTTACTTTTGATGGAGTCAATTTGAGGTCATAGCTCATTAAATCTAAGCATTTTTTTTTAGTTAAATTGTATACCTGATAATTATTGAGTGCATATTGCTGCCATGCATCTGGAGGTGACAACATTGCAAAGGTATTACTCTTTTGTGAGAAATCAAAATGAAACCATTCTAATATTGTGGGAAGAACTGGTTTAAAGGCTACAATAATATTTAGAACTAGGAGTTATGAGGATCTTGCAATAGAAATTAAGGAATTATATCATTAAGCATCTTTACAAGAATACATTGATGAATTTGAATTTCTCTTTACCTTAGTACCCTTTCCAAAATCCACACATAACAGTTTTGTAGTTAGTGGATTAAAATCCAAATTATAGTACCCAATTAATTTGTTCCTTCCATAAACCCTACATGAAACTTGGACCTTATCCAAACCCCAAGAAGCAACACTTAACTCTTAGAAGTCAACCTCAATACCAATAGACCATTTCCTATAGCAACCTAAATACATCAAACTATGTCCAAACCTGCACTAAACCCTAAGCCTTACAATACACCCTCATATACCCCTAAATACCAACCCTTGAGTACACCCAATGCACCCATTAAACAACTATGATGCATTACTCTAGAAGAACTTGAGGAGAGTGTTTCTTGTGTGATGAACCATTTGGCCCTAGACATAAGTGTAAGAGGAAAGGAATTCATATGATAGTAGCAAAAGAAGACAAGGAAGAAGTTGCCATGGAAGGGGGAAAAGAATATGTAGTAAATGATAATGCATTGGAAGAAGAGTTGTCAAAGTTTATGCTAAATTCTTCGGATGGTAGGGAATTTAGAGTCATGAAATTTCAAGGCTACCATTAAAAAGAAGAAACTTGAAGTTTTAATAGATAGTAGTAATCCGCCAAATTTCTAGGATGTAAGGGTGGTTAAGGAAATGGGGTATATACTTAAACATGCTGAGCCAATTCGTATGGCATTAGTTGATGGTTTTCCTTTAGAAGCTAATAATAAGATTTCACAATTTGAACTTCAGATTCAAGGGAATGCATTTACACTCGAAGCATATGTCTTACCGTTGCATGGGTATGATATGGTGCTAGGAATATCGTGGTTATTACAACTTGGTAACATTGTTTGGAACTTTCAATAGCAACTAATGGCGTTTCAGCATAGAGACAACTACTGTACATTGCATGGCCATGAAGATTCACTAATGACAATTGAAGGTGAGGGCATTCTAATATGCTTTCTAAGGATACTCCTTTGCTTCAATGTTGGATGGTGCAAGTAAGTAGTATACATGCTAAAACTAATGGCAAACGGTGCGTGCATCTTATCTTAATTAAATTAATAGATGCTTACTATGAGCTATTTCAAGAACCACATTCATTGCCACCAATTAAGCAGCATGGCCATTAAATACTATTAAAAGATAAAGTTACATTGGTTAATTTGCGACCTTATCGACACTTAAAGATACAAAAAAAATGTGTTAGATAATATTGTGATGGAAATGTTAAGGGAGGGTATAACTAGGCCAAGTCAAAGTCCCTTTTCATCCCCAAAGGTCTTGATAAAAAATAAGGATAAGTGGAGAATGCGTGTAGATTATCATGAGTTGAATAAGTTAATAATCAAGAATCAGTATCCAATACTCTTAATAGAAGATCTTTTCGATGATTTGTATGGATCAAGTTATTTTAGTAAGCTTGATTTAAGGTTCAACTATCACCAAATATGCATAGACCTTAGAGATATTTATAAAACTACCTTTAAGACTCATGAAAGCTATTATGAATTTATGGTTATGCCATTCAGCTTAACTAATAAACCATCCACCTTTTAAGGGTTAATGAATGACTTTTTTGAGGATTATTCGAGGAAATTAGTGATGGTGTTTTTTGATGACATCTTAATGTACAATGAAACTATAGAAGAACACCTAAATCACCTCAAAACAACGCTAGAAGTGTTAAAAATAGTGTCTTTTACTTAAGAAAAGTGTGTGTTTTTAGGGTAACATAAATCAAATGCTTAAGGCGCATTATCGCCAAAATTAGTGTTACAATAGACCTAAAAAAGGTTGTGGCTATCACCAATTGGCCACAACCCAACAATTTGAAATAAGGAGAAAATGCAAAAAACCTTCTTAAACTTTGATTTTGATACAAATTTTTCCGTTAAACTTTTAAAGTGAGATTTTTAACCCTCTAAACTTTGATAAATTGGTAAAATAACTCCCATGACCTTTAAACTTTGTGTTTAGTACATAAACACCCTTTAAATTTTCATTTTGGTGTGCAGACATCCTCTTAAACTATAAGTTGTTTGGGGGTATTTAGATACTAAATTAAAGTTTAGGAGGTTTATGCACAAAAATCAAGTTTAGGGGGGGTGTCTACTCACCAAAATTGAAGTTTAAAGGGGCTATGAGGGTTATTTTCTAATTTATGAAAGTTTAGGAGGTCAAAAACCTCATTTTGAAAGTCTAAAGGGTCAATCTACACTTAAGTTAAAATTTAGGAGGATTTTTTGCAATTTTTCCTTAAAATAATTGAAAGGATTTTTGGGTTTAGCTAGCTATTATTGCTGGTTTATTCAAGGATCTAGGTTGTTGACTAGGCCCCTAATGCAATTATTAAAGGAGAATAGTTTGGTTTGAATGTTGAAGCCAAAGTGGTTTTCAACAAAGTTAAAACTGACTTAACTTGTTCCTCGATGTTGAGATAACCGGATTATTCTAAGGCCTTTACCATAGAGACCAATGCAAGTGATGAGGGAATTGGGCTATGTTGATGGAAGATTCATACCTTATAACATATTTGAGCAAACTGTTGGGACTAAGGCAAAATGGGTTGTCCATTTATGAAAAAAAAAAAAATTGGCTTTGGTCATGCCATGGAAAAATAGCAACATTATTTGGTCGAGTGCCATTTCATTAGTAGAACTGATCACCAAAGCCTAAAATATCTATTAGAGTAAAGGATGAACACTCCTTGTCAACAAAAATGGTTAACAAAATTTCTGGCCTTTTATTATGAAGTACACTACTAACAAGTTTGCTAATGCCTTATCTAAGAGTGGAGTGGTTGACCTTAAGAAACTTACTTATACTGTCATTACCTCTCCTGACTTGCTAAATAAAATTTAAAACAGCCTTAAGGGGGGCAAAAACAATATGAAGACTTGATTATCAAACTTAAGCAGGGAGAAGAAGTGCAACATTATGCTTACAAGTAGAATTTATTGAGGAGAAAAAGAAAGATTGTGGTAGGATCGAATCAAGAATTAAAATGGAAGCTATAGGCCTTATATCATATCGAAGTCTTAAGGGGACACTCATGTATACAAGCCACCTATAAGCACATATGTGCCGTATATTATTGGTTGGGTATGGAAAAAGACATGATACAATACGTAAAGGAGTGTACTATTTAGCAAATATACAAATATGAAAATGTAGCTACCCTCGGGTTACTACAACCCCTTCTCATATTCAAAGGATGTTGGATTGATATTTCTATAGATTTCATAAAAGGACTTTCTAAATCTTATTGTAAAAGTGTGATTATGGTGATGGTGGACCAATTAAGCAAGTATGAACACTTCATAACATTGGCTTATCTATACTTACACAAGTGGCTCAAGAGTATTTGAAAAATGTTTATAGGTTACATGGGTTAGGTAATACAATGTAAGTGATAGAGACCTAGCATTTGTTAGACAATTTTGAAGTGAATTCTCTAAATTACAAGGGATAGAAATTTGATTGTTAATAGCATACTACCCCCCAACCAATGGTCAAATGAAGGTGGTAAACAGATGCTTGGAGACATATTTGCAGTGAATGACAGGAGAAAACCTAAAAAGATAGAGTGAATTTTTAGCACTAGCAAAGTGGTGGTATAACATCAGTTACCACTCCCATGTACATACTACTCCATTCAAAATTCTATATAGATATTTACCACCTATACACCTACCTTATGTGTTAAGTGACTCACATAATGAAGTAGTGGACAAGATGTTAAGGTATGGAGAACAAGTGATTGAGATACTTAGGTTTCACTTGAAGAGAGCATAAGACTAGATGAAGAATTAGCCAGATAAAAAAAGGAGTAAGACAAGTTTATGGATTAGAGATCTAGTGTTGGTTAAACTTTGACCTTGTAGGTAGTAGAATCTCAAGGATAACAGGGTGCATATACTCTTACACAAGTTCTATAAGATCTACCTAGTGGATCTACAGTACACTTTACCCTTTACATGTCTCAATTAAAATACTACATACTTGATAAACATCAAATCTCCGCTTAACTTCTTGTGATGGATGATGATCTAGTGGAACTCGAGAGTATACTTAACCATAAGATAGTGAAGAGAGGTCCTATAACAACAACAATGGTGTTAATCAAATAGGAAAATAAACCAATATGTGATGTGGCGTGAGAATTTTATGAAGACTTATCTTTGAGATTTCTCGATTCACCCTTATGGTCAAGAATTTCAGAAGAGGGGAAAGATGATGTGTGATAAAGGGAAGAGTTAGGGTTTCAAAAGACAGGAAGTGAAAAACCTATGAAAAGAGATGGAGTTTAGTTCATCATACGCGTGTTGGATTAGTAGAACTGTAATGCACAAGTAAATTTTGGAATTAAGGAATGGGTCGGTCTGTAGGCTTATAGTATTAATGGGCCTATGGTTAATTAGTATAGCACAATAGCCTTTATCTAGATTTTACTAAGGAATAATCTCCAAGCCATTACAACACATGAATCATATATTACATGTCAACATTTAGTAGATAGTATTAAGGGGAATATTCCATTTCTGTAACAAACTTGTTACAATATATAAAAACTGTATGATCTAGGAAAAGAAAAATTAATGAGAAAATAAAACATTATTTTCCTACATATGTCGAATCTATCTTGCTCTGTATTCAGAGCTTAATCTTTGTGAATTGTTTACATTTTTGCATTTCTTTTTTGCAATTGAATTACATACAAAGGAAAAAAAAATTACATTACACCACTTCTTAATTATTTTATAAATGGAAATAATCAAAACTTAAGTACAAGTTGTTATTGATTAGAGATTCACGAAAGAAAGCACTAGAATGGTTTAAGCAAAATTACATGAAAAAGGAGAAGTTTAAGAAGATGAGGTGTGGGATTTATCATGGTTCCCTTTGTTAGTCAATTTATCCTTTTAATTAGAAAACCAGTCCTCTACGCTAGCATGTTCCATTATTTAAGAAAGAGAATAGTGCAAGCTTCTCAAATATAGTCTACTTCTATTCTATATGTTACTTCCTTAACCTAAATCACACAAAACTATAAAATCGTTTCACTTTGAAATAGTCTCACGCAATAAAATAAGATAAAGAAATTTTGAAGAAAAGCAAATAAAAATCCTCTAGTGTTTAACTCAAGTAAAACAAAGTTATACTTCTAAGAAAATAAAATGATTGTGAAGAACTTTAGTACGATGTGTAACTGTTCCCTATAGAAATTCTTTGATTTTTCTATTGTGAATTATAATCTTCTTTTGCCAATTTCTTGTATATTTTAAACTTTTATGGGTTTTCTTTTATAACAGAACTTCAAATGCTCAAAAACTATTTGAAAATGATAGTAATCATTACACTTAGTCTTTAGTGGTTATAGCCATTTGAACTTTCCTTATCTTCTATTTTAAACTAAGGATATAAACAGAGCTAGTTTAGAATGGGTTATAAAAATTTGGAAGTAGTTTAGCTACACTAATAGGGTTCTCAACCCATCCCATAACCTTATAGGGTTTTTAATCATATACTTAAAACCCGTCTTATTACCCTAATTAGATATTTGCTTCTTGACCCACCAAACCTATTTATCATTTTTTTTAGGCCAAATGACTATTTTTCCTTTTATTAGTCATTATGTGAAAAATTGATTTGTATTATTTATAGAACATAAGTAACACGATAAGGATTAAGAAATCGATTTGTCATACCCCCCTTATACTATGTATCTTATCATAATATCAGTGAAGTACCTAGTAGTGTTGTTATATGATAGATTTAATGATTTATGGAAGCTCTATCTTGATTTTTTTATATGTTTTTATTTTAAGTATATGATTAATGTTTACATCAAATTTACTTAACTATTTCTCTTTGCCTTCTCTTAGTCGTATATATATATAAAACTCATATAGATACATGTTCATAAATACTAATAGAAAATAGTAATCATGATTAAAGTTGTTATCATTCGCATTTTCCTTTATTTATTATTTTATGTATTATAAATTTTTTTCAAAATTATATTATCAATTTGTTATTTTTATTAGGTAACGGGTTTTTCATTGAGTTTTCTTAAAATTTGATAACTCGTCATAAAACCCTATCGAATAGTACCCTATTGTGTTTTTAGTGAGCTGAGTAGGTGGTAGAGTACCCTATAACAACCTGTCTAATTATATCCCTATTTAAAAAAACTTCAAGTAACTTATATCCATATGAAGTCTCATTCTAACCATATTTATGTATTCTGGTCTAGCTTATCTTTGAAAAAGAAAAAACACTACATATCTAACTATGCTTCCAAAATAGTTTTCTTTATTCTCATTAAATCTAGTAGTTTGAAACTTTGACATTCCTTTTAGTCTTTAAATCTTCGTATGTCTATTAGGTAAAATTTCATGATAATTTTCAAATAAATTGTACATAAGGATTTAGCTAAATACATTATCCAAATATTTAACTTGCAAAGCTACATCTTAGTTTATACTACAAATCTTCAAAAGTATTCTTAACTCTTCAAAGTTTCTTTCTAGCATATGTAAAAACTTCTTCATTTACTTTAGCCCTTACTTTTGCTAGAACTTTGGTAGAAATTATTCTTCTAAACTTAATAGAACTTTCACGCCAATAGAACTTCTACTTTGATATAACTTCTTCTTTTGATTTTGCTTCTTAATATAATAAATCAAATTTTGTTTGTCATTCTTCTAAACTTCTTCATAGTTAGTCAAAACTTGATTCTCATTTATCAAAACTTTGACTTTCTAAGTTAGAATTTTTTTTTCTTATTTGATTAGAAAATTTTCTTGGTTGTTATAACTAAATCCTAATGTAATAGGACTTCTTTTAAGTTAAAAATAAGACGTATTAGAAAACACTTAATGTGGTTTTTAATCATGAAAATATCTCGACATACTTAACATCAACAACCTAAGTAATTTAATTTCCCAAGAATCTTGGATTGGTATGAGCTAATTTTAGGTCCATAATTAATTTTGGTTCAAAATCAAACCCAGACCTAACTATTCCCGAAATTTGTTTTTATACGATGGATAATGAATTAGTCTAATGGGCATATAGAAAAGTTACTTTCAAAATGAAGTCGATCTAATGAAATTTTGAACCCTTGTTAATGATTTTCTCTTAAAAAATAAATCTTAGCTAAAGTAAAATTTTCCTAAATTAATATTATTTTACGCTTCTAATGATAAACAAGTTAAACCAAGCTAAGAAAGCTAATTTTTAAGACAATAAGTGTTAATTTATGGAGAACTCAACTACTAAATACCAAATGCATATTTTGAATGTAAAGATCATTTTCAACCTAGAAAATTATTTTTAAACCTACAAACGATTTTTCATTGTAAAAACAATTCTCTTTTAAGCCAAAAATTGATTTTCATATTATTTTTTGGATTTTTTTTATTTTTCCTTTTCCTTTTTCATTCTTTTGGATTTTTGATTGAAAAATATTATTGTAAGCTAAATACAAAGACTATAGAGGGAGAAAAACTTGACAATCTTTTCTTTTTTTTTATTTCCTAGATAGTAATTTGACGGTTTTTTCGATTAAGGTCATTTGATGGTCTTTTAGGTTAGGTCACCAACATTTTTTTTTATTTAGGTCACTTAATTTCTTTTCCTTTAATTAGGTCCTTAGAGAAAATTTCTTGATTACATCACTTGATTGTATTTTTGATGGGATTAATTTAGTTGTTTTTTGGATTGTGCTAAGGCAAATAATGGGCTATAACTCAACTCAACAAGATTTAGTTAAAAGAAATTAGGCTTATTCATTTTCCAATAATCACTCTCTTTTTGTCTAAGGTTGATTGTAGGACAAACTACTTGTTATATAATTTTTCTCTTTGTGAATGGACTAGTATAATTTTCCTATTATTGTTGGCTTTTTTGTGTTCTATGTATACTTGCTTTTTAACTTCATTGGTTCATCATGAGTATTTCTTTTTTGTTAAAGGTTGAAAAGTTGGAAATATTATCGAAAATGTAGAGGTTGGTCAATGACCAATTCACTACATTGCAACTAATAAGAGTTAAGTTAAAGAAAATTCAACATTGCTAACAATTCAATTGAATTAAACAAGACTTTCATTAATTATCATGGTTAATACAAATTTACTAAATCAAAGTTAATAGGATCCTTCAAGTTCAGTCCATGCATTTTGCCATTATTAGAGATCCTGCACATAAACTCTTATATACAAAGGAAAAAAAAACATACATTTTTAGTCTTTAACATTGATCGCTTTTCTATTTGAGTTTTCAATATTTTCTTTCTTCTATTTAAATCCTCAACATTTTCAAAACCTTATCGAATTAGGATATCTGTCGAATTTATTAACTTTTCCATCCATCCATAACACGTTTCATTAACTTCAGAATGGTCCACAATAATTAATTTAACAAAATGATAACATTAAGTAATCTATTCATGCAATATGATAAAAAAAATTAAATTAAATAAAACTAATGATATTATATAAATAAAATCATAAAAAATACAAAAATTGAAAGTAGGAAAAGAGTCCTAAAAAAATTATGCACCATATAAGAGGGGAAAAAAAAAAGTTTATGACTTAAACAAAAAAGAACAAAATGTTGAGAATTAAGAGTGTACTTATCCTTATATACAATGTAGTGGCCTTCATAGTTTGAGGTGAACTTCCTTCTTAGGTCTTGAAAATTTGATAGTACTTATCCTAGTACTATCTTCTTTGCAATTTCTTAGACATATCTCATGTTGAATGCACTCATCATCCTCTTTTGATAGCATTAGCCATGACCTAAGCTATGAAACTTCCTTATTGATGAGGTTCAATTAATCTATCCACTTATTCATCCCTTATGCTTTATCTAAATGGGTTTGTACCGATACTTTGAAGGAGGAAATCCCTTCAATTAGGAGCAATGCTTTTATGCTATATAAAGGAATATCAGGTGGCTCCTGTAAAATCCTTAACTAAGGGATGATGTGCCAATAAGTAAAGGAAAGTATTTTATGTCAGTCCATGTATGTAATTGACATTTTTTATATGATTCTTTTGATGTTCTCATTAGCTACTACCGTTGCCTAATTTATCTATAGGCAATATGTTGTGAGTTTCTATTATTGATCCTAAATTTATCGCATACATTAATCACCAAATTATTGTTTAAGTTAGTTCCATTATCCATGATAATCATTTTCAATTCCCTGTATATGGAAATTATATATCTCTCTCTCTCTCTTAAGGAACATGGTTACAACTCCTTAGTTAAATTAGCATATGATAAGACAAGGCTTTGACTTATCAAATAATAATCAGTAATTATCATGAACAACTTATATCCATTTAAGGCTTTTAGAGTAATAGGCTTACTGGTGTCTATCTCCCATATGGAGAGCACACGAGTGCATTTATCTTAACCCCATACACATAGGTAGCATTGTGTTATATGTCTAAAAATGGAAAAATATAAGGTAGTAACAGTACAAGCAAGTTTCAATTGAGTGTATAATTTGATAAGTCTAAAGTACAAATATAAGATGACAAAATGTGGCAAAGTTCAAGTGGTTAACATGAAATTATGCCTTTTCTCATATAATTGTAGATCAATTTCAATAGGGGTATCAATTATCTTTGTATCATAACAAAATAGTTTCAAATAGCAATTAGATGTATATTTTGGCTAATTAAGTATAATTTTTTGTTTGCTATGACCAATTTCAACTCCCAATAAACAATTAGATTTACATAAATCTTTGGTAACAAGGTGATACTTCAAATGAAATCCTCAAGTTTTTATTGCATCAACATAAATTACCAAAATCATGTTCTTAGATTTAGCATGTTATGCGAATGACAACTGATTAAACTGAATTCACTGTAAATAAAAATCATTTACTAATTAAATTGGATATATAAAACCATACTCTTATTATATTGCGGAATCCTAAAACTCCAATTCTCAAAATCAATGAAGACAATGAATTTAGCATTTACCATGCTATATACATCCCTGGAAACTTTAATACAATACTAGATCACTTTGAAATCAATGGATACATGATTTTAGACTCTAAGGTTTAGTAATAATTAAAGAATTACTTTTATATGTTTTTAGGTTTTTAACAAATGTAAAATAGATGGATATGGACAAGTCAAGATCAGATATGATGCAATAATTTTAAATTATCTAGGTTTTATTTGAATCATAGATTGACATAACACATGGTCTATTAAATTATCAAGGTGTTAAAAGAAACTGCTATGGCACTTGACAGTCACAATAAGATTCACATTAATCTAGAATGATTAATAAAAATTTGAGAAGAATAAAGAGGAATTAAACTCTTTGTACTCAATCATAAAACTCAACAGTCTTTTCATAGCAATTTCGATACAACTCAATGATTAAAGGTTGACTCTTATTCTGTTGTGACCACACCTATTTGTAGACTCAAGGAAATGAAAATGAGACTATAAATTAAGAAACTAAGAAAAGGGAAAAAAAAAAGACATGTAAAGAAATAACAAAGCTTCCTAAAGTAAGGGGTATCAACCCATTTGACTAAAGATTAGTTGACTTGATGCCTATTAAATAGTAGATGGACCACTTCTTGATTAACCAACTAGCCTAGATGGTTGATTACTCTTTTAAACTTATCTTGAGTTATCTTAGTTATAATTCTTGCCATGATCTACACCATTCAATGTAGCTAGTAAATTCTTGGACTGTTAAATGCACTTAGGTAGCTCGTCATATTTATAGTATTGAAACACCTTCTCCCGCTTATGCTCCCAATCAAGATAGTCATTTGATGAACTCCCACCACTATATGATGAAATATTCATTTTAATAATTGAATACCCCTTTCTCATCGATCTTCCCCACTAACATCACCACCTTCACCATGTTCACTGCTCTAAGGGCTTTTAGAATTGCCATATGAGCAGTTTGCATCATTTTGAAGTTTTGCACAATTTCATCAAGTGCTCTGATCCATTGCTCTAATATTGGTTTGGCTGCATTCTTTACCCCTAGATGACTATTAGCATCTTCCCTTTACCTAGCTTTAGCACAATTGCTATAAACATTCTCCCTTAACATAGTAGCTCAACAACAGCAAAATGTTCACTTAGACAATTACTTGAACACTCAGCATGCTTCATTACCCTCAATAAGTATAATGTTAAAAGCTCGCGATTCTTACTCTAAACTACGACAATAAAATACACGTAAGTTTAATCACACACAAATATACACAAACATCAATCAACACCACTACACATCACAAAAGCACTACATTTTCATATACAAAGTCTCCAATTGGACCTTTGCTCCAATGCCAAAATATGATGTGCCTAAACCAATTTGCCTTAAGCACAATGATTGGTTGTTGATCACCCTTGTATAAGGTTGATACGTCATTGATATTTTCAAACATTTAAACGATATTATCTATTATTTTTATTATTTGCTTAGTTTCCTATTTCGACTCTTGTTATTGAGGTAAGATGTATTTGTTAGCCTATATAAAGATGTTTTATATAATACAATAGGGAAAAAAAGGCTTTGAGTTTAATAAACGTCTTTTATGATGTTGAATTCAAAGATAGTTTCCTTTGGAATCAATTTTAGCATTGATCAATCTCCCACAAGACTGTTCCATATAACCTATTATTGAGATATGTATATTGTATCAAATTCCTTAATTGACCTAATTATTTCTTTGATTGTGAGTCATATGATTGAACCTAATCCATTCGTACAATTAGAATTTATCGTCCAATTTCTATATTCACCCATTATTTACTTTTAATGAATGCATGTAGAACCCTTAAAAATTAAAAAACAAAAAAAATTATCATTGAAACATCCTAGAGGCTAGATCCAAACATGCAGTAGAAAGTGAGCCTGAAGTTGTCAAAAAGGTATATTTGTCCATTAAGCCAACAAAAGAAGGTCAACCTTTTAATTGGTGAAAAAAGAAATTATTTTAATTATATATTATTGTTTCGTGTCATTTAACTTATTTCAAAATTTTTGAAGCAACTTACAGAGAGTAACTTGCATAAGTTATGAATACTTTCCATTAAGTTTTTCCAATTCATTTTCACAAGAAACATCTAATTCTATTGAGTTTGATTAATGGGGTGTATGATATCCCAAAATAGTTTTAGTTGATTGTAAGATTGCATATTTGGTTCGGTAATATATTTAGTATATGTTTTACAAGTAGATTGTTATTCGAGGGAGAATATTTTCGGAGAAATGGGCTTATGACTTGAATCTAGGAACAAGAAGTTATCATTTAAGTGTTTGCAACTAAACTACTGGGGACGAGCCAAAATTGTTACAAAGTCACTATGACTGAAAAAGCCAAATCTTGTTAATCGAATCACTATTAGGTTAGCCAAAATGGATTAAGAGAAGACCTATTCAACTAGATCAACAACATGATTAACTAGGAGCTCCACGTTTTAGTCTGGTTAACCAAATGATAATCCTTTCAATTAGATTTGGGTTTTCTAACGTTGGTTGACTCCGTAACAATTTTCACTTAGGCATTGGTTGTCTCTAATACAAAACGATAATTTCTCAATCCAAGATTCGTCAGCTTACAAAATTTCTAGGAATTTTGTCAGGTCTATAAGCATTGTAGGGACTGAAAGCTTTTAAACTTACGATGAATCGAACTCTCATTGTTATAGAGATTCTCCAAGATTTGAGACTGTCAAATCCTTTGTCATACCAATCTTTACTTTTATTGCCTGGATATCCTGAAGTGTTTCCATTTGGCATATTTTTAATTAAGTGAAAAACTGTGTGGATATATTAGCTAAGTCAGGTCGGGACTTATCTCAAAGCTTACATTTTTATTATTCTCCATATGCATATGCAAAGGTTCTTTCTTTTCTAGCAAATATATCTCATATGTTTAAGACGAGATCAATTTTATAAAATTTAATATTCATCTTAAAATCTATCTGATAATTCAGTACCTAATAGATCGAGGACAAGATGTTGGAATGATTTCACCAATTCATTTTCCATGTAAATCCTGTTGAAATAACCAGACTTTTCTTACATCGCTATTAGCTGAGGAGTCAAGTCGGAGGAGTTGGTTGTATGTCGCATGCGGGTATGACCATCCATCCAAAAGAACCAAAACCCCTCACCCACAAATATATTACGAAAAAACAAGTTCGAAGTACCTCTCACATACGGACCCGAAAGCAAAAGAAGATATGTTATGTCATCAATCACAACATTTACCTATTGTCACCCCTTAAATAAGGAGCCAACTTGTATGACAAATACTTATTACATAAAGTCCCAATTATGTCCGGTTTCAATAAGGTCCCTGTATCATTTATCTCATGTGTTGCGTGCTCTATTTTGCTTACGATGATGAATTCGATGGAATTTTATTAACCCTTTTTCTTTCATTGCAAATATACCATGTTGTTTCCTCTCTAAATGCGCTTAGTTTTTATCTCATTTAAATCCATAAATTTTCAACAACAGAAAAAGGTGTTTTGAATCCTGTAATAACTATTTTGCCTTTAAAAAACAATAACAAATTATTTAAGTTTTTAATTAAATTATGTTATCTAAAGATAAAATAAGAAGATAGTAAGTAAAGTTCAAATACACATTTTTAATAGTTTCAATTGGAGATCCAAGTGCTCAATTTTAAAGATAAAGAGTTTAAGCGTATATAAAACAAAAACAAAAGGATATGCTTAGGATGTTGCCCTACTAAATGTGGAAGTTTCATGGAATTAATAATTCATGAGACTACCGTTGTGAATTTTTGTTAGGGATATTCATAATTTTGTGTAATACGGTTCTTCGAATTCAACATGTATTAGTGCATCATATTATATATATATATTTACCATCATCAGATATCTATTATATTAAAATTAAAAAACCTTTTTAGCTGTTTATAACTATGAATACGATGTTTTATAATTTTAACCATCAAATATACTTGCATGGTAGTAAAAAAAAATTTTTGAACTTATTCCACATACTTTTCAATAATCGTCACTTATTACTTAAAAAATATATCTAATAATACGGTTATCATTTTCTATCATAGCTACATCTATCTTTATTATTCTTTTATTTTTCCATTATTCTAATCGTTTAACATTAGTATTATTGAAAAAATTCAATACATTTTTTATTTCGCTAATATTTACTATTGCAATAAGGATTTTTAATTTGGAAAATTTATTACAATTTTATATATTACTAGCATTCCATATTATTGAGTTCAAACCTTTTTTGTATTTATTGTATTTGTATTTAATATGGATACGTTGTTTGCTAATATATTTATATAAGAAATTTGCCACATTAAGTGTTATATAAGATTTAGTCATTGGAATAACTGTTTTACCTTAAGGAAGGTTATATTACTCTTTCGGTAAGTTACGATATCCACCATCAACACCCTTAGAAATGACATTGCAAAATTTCTTATTTTGATGCATTACTAACTTAATATTGTATACCGATATATTGATATGTAATTGTAATTAATTTTTATGCGAATTGATCGCTTGATTTTTATTCATAAGTGTACATTAATATAGAAGATTGTATTCAATAAGAAATTTTAGTGTATAACATTTTTGGAAAATGGCATGTTTGCACAATAATTAGAATTAGTTTTTTTTTTAAATTTTGTGAAAGAATAGTAATTTCTCACTTTTGGGTAATAGCACTTTTATAAAATAATCATTCCATCAATCAAATGTAAAATTAAAATATAAGGACAATGTTGCAAGTATTACCTGAACTATAATCGAAAATTTAATTTATTATATGAATTTTTAACTTATCAAATTCAATATTTAATTAAAATTTTTCATATCATTATCACTATTTACTATCTATTATATGTATATAAAACATGCATCTCATTTTGATTAGTGACTAGAATAAATAAGCAATAATAATGATAAGAAAAGTTTTACTTATGTAACAAATTTTACAAAATTGAAAGTTCAGTTAACAAATTCAACTTCCGACTAAAATTCAAAGTATTGTTAACTCATTATCCCATATATCTATAAAGAATGAATAGTCCTTATAAAACTACTAAGCGTATTGTAAATTTCATTATAAGATATAGCTACAATTTATCCTATTCTTCTAAAATCAATGTATAAAACATAATTCATATTATAACTCCTAGGATAAATTAAAATTACTACAGCATTTTTTCTAAAAGTGGGGATCCCCAAATACGTACTCTTATATATTATGTATTATATGTCGATAGCTCATCGGTGAAAGGGACAGCACGGAATGTACCGTTGAAATATCGATTTTAATTTTTATTTTAAATTGTGGCATATATAAATACGAGAATGGTCACATTATAACCGGGAATGAATCTGGCGTGTCGGTGCCGACAGGTGTTGTCTACCGACAGATCCACCGGGTATAGCAGGTTACCCCTTTTCCTGACAACGGGTTTTTCACCGGCTAAAGTTAAAAAACTTAGCTCGATACATACAGTACAGCCCTTGCCCCATGCATGATGTGATCGCGTCGGTGCAGTGCTTCTGCTGCCTTTTTTGCTCTTTTTTTTTTTTTTTTTTCCTCTTTTAATTCTTTTGATTTCTCCACCTTCCTCTCGTGACCTTTTAATTTTTCCAAAATTATTTTCATCTATTTCACGTAGTATTTCATGTAGACTTAACTTTAAGATTACATATTTAAATTTTAATTCTTTAATAAGATGAATTTAGATCCAGTTTTCTTATTTTAAAATTGAGAAAATAATAAGAAAATTTTTAAATTTAAAATATAAAAACACATAAATCGAGGATTGAAATAGTTATATATGTGTTTAAAAAAAAGATTTAATGATACTAATATCTTACATATATTAATGAGTGACTTATAAATATTAATAAAATTTTAGTATATAATAATAAAAAACTTATTTTTTTAAAAAAATACTAATTATGTTTTCACATATTAGCACACCACTCATCAATATAGCTTGTTATTTCTATCAAAACATTTCTCGTGTCTAAATGCACCTTTCTTAAAAGTTTAAGGTAAAAACATAGAATTTTAATGATTGGAGACTAAGCACATATAAAATAAATATAAGTGATATGTTTGCAATACCTTATTTTTTATAAGATAAATATTAAAATTAATCATAAGCATTTTTTTTTTCAATACTAATTCAATATATTGTTTGTGAGTATATACGTGATAACTTGACTAGTCATAAAGTCTTATGCAGCTAACATACAAGGAAGGTGAATAACGCAATACAAAGCTAGGAAGAAAGTAATTAGCACTTAAAGAGCCAAAAGCAAGGCCTAATTCTCTTACTTTTGTGCAGTATTTGATACTTTGTACAATTCAATGATAATTCACACACCACGGAAGGAAAATTCATAGTGGATATTGTGCCCAAGATCCATCTCTTGTCAAGATTTATAATCTCAAAGAAGTCTCCCATGTGCACAAAGAAATTCTAGCCAATAATATTTATTAAGTATATACGTGTATTCAATATTAAAATATAAAAATATCGGAACGATGTAGAAACACATCCACAAATTAATTTCAATGATGACATTTAAACGGTGCTGGTGAAGAATTGACAGTTTTCGGTTTTGGAACAACATTTATCGTGAAACAAAACCATTGACAGACGAATTCTGTTTGTTTAGGAGTAACCTTTGAAAATTTTGAAACTAAGGAAGCGTATGCCCACTCTTCGACCTCCCTTGTGTCATGTTCGATTTTTTTTCATTTACACAAACAACAAATTTGAAGTCACATTGATGAATTACTTGATGTACTTTAATTTAGGAGTAACCTTTAAAAATAAAATCAATAGATGTGTGGAGTATATGGGTAATATTTATTCCACTCCCTCCTTATCTCTTATAAAGTATGTATTATTAAATCACACTCAAAATCACTACCACCATCAAACATAGTTCTTAAAAAAAAAATGCAATTAACCACTTAGCCAAATCCATCTTTTACTAATGTTTTTCTTTTAAAATAGAATATAAAGACTTATTATTTTTCCCTTAAAAATTTTAATAATTAACTTTCCTCTAAACTTGGGGTTAGAGTCTCTTTAGACCCTCTTCTAGATTCATCCATGGAACCTACCACCACCACTATACTCATCAACACCTCCTATCACCCACCATGTAGTGTTATAAATAATCAAATTATAAATATCAATAATTTTAAGAAATTTTAAATTAAAATTGTGATATTATCTAATAAATATATATAATGCTATAATATTATGTAAATAAAATTCATAAGTGATAAATAAAATAATATTATGTTGTAAGTAAAGCAACATTATATAGCTTAACAATATAAATTAATTTATATTAAATCATTATACATGATTATAAATATATAATATATATAATAAAAATTCATTTCCAATTATAATGTTTCTTTTATGATCACATATCTTTATATAAAGTAATAATGATATAAAATATCATAATATATTGTATAATCATTTCAGAATATAATAGAAAATATCATAATAAATTTATACAATCATATTATTAATATTTTAAGACTTATATTAGTAAATAAGAACAACCTTTGGCTAAAATTATAAACAATAAATGTTGATAGTATATAATATAATATGTTATGGTAAACTAATTATATTATTTAATAATATATAAAGTATGGCATATGATATCAATATGAAAACTAATAATTATTATATATTTAATACTTAATAAAAAATTAATTATATATTTAATTTGTTTCATAACATAATTGTAATAGAATTAAATAATACAATTATAATTATTCTATAGTAATTATACAAATAATACTTTACTGAAATTATTATACTATATAATAAATGCAAATAATATAGAATAAGAATTGTAAATAACTTAATCTATGATATTTTAGTAATATATAACCATAACATATTTATTTAAGATAAATTTCAATAATCAAAGGGTACATAATGACATTCTTGTACATTTTTAGCTACTCCCCATTTTTTAAAGGAAAAGTAAATATTTGTTCATCAACATTTATTTATTCTTCTTTTTGAATGTTTAACCTATTTTTCTTTTACTCCAATCCTTAATACTTTCTAATTATTTAAAAGGAAATAGGTATTCAATTAATTCAGTTAAATTTTTTTGCTCATTCTTTAGATATGTTTATTTCTGTTCGTTGGGGTAGTTGTGTTTTGTAATATTTTTTAAAGTCCCTTTTTTTATTTTTTTCTATTTTAGTTATACAATGTCATTGAATATATTACGTATTATTAATTTACTAAATTAATTATTGTAAACCAGTCAAAAGTTTGCACGTCTCAAGGATTGATGGAAATTTAACAAAATTAGTGGAAGTCCTATAAACAAAGAAAAAAGAAAAAAGTTAAATATACACTTTTACATTCATTTAAATTGTTTAGTGAATTAAACAAAATAATAGTGATTCTATTTGTTCATTCACTTGTTTTTTTCCCCTTTTGTCCAACATTCGATCACATTGAAACACTGTTCTTGCACTGTGTATTTTCTTGTATTGTTCTTTTCTTCTTCTTCTTTTTTTTTTTTATGGCCAATTTCTTTCTTAGCAAAATTCCATGCGCTAGACTAAGATCAAATAACATGGATTGAATCTGCGCATTCAAAATCGAAAAGTGTTCAATTCACGAGCTGTACAAACGACTTCTAAAATTGTTTTCGCTTTAAATATTTGGGATGTGATCTTACCCACATGAATATTATTTAAATTTCTCTATCAAATTTGTCATTGTTAATGAAACCGACATGCAAACTACAAATTATATACATACACATACACATACATACATATAAATATATATATATATATATATATAAACCACCGGTATAATCGCCGGGAGCAGGAGCATGAAAGTGACTTTGCCATGTGAGATTTCACCGACGTAAATATTAAAAAATATTTTAAAACGAAACCATTAAAAAACCAAAAAAAGAAGAAGAAAAAATTGCTATTAATCCCTGACGAACCCACGTGCCACGTGGGGACTTTAATCAGGAAGAACGACGTGGGGACAACGTTGGCAATACCAACATAATAGTTTTAAATAATCAACTTAGATTCCATTTCTGTCCTTTCGGCGATTGGTTCTGGTAGGTGGATGTCGAGGGCAAATATGGAATTTAATAAATAGAGGGGTGTGTTTGTTCAATGTTCATACTCAAAGGGCAAACATGAGACATGGATCTGATGTTGAAAGTTGTCTAATTGTGGAGTGGCATCCCACGACTTTTTTAAAATAGGGACGAATGGATTCTTGGGGGAAGATTCTCATGGCAGCAAGCAACCCATATTCGTGGGTTGATCCCTAGGAGCTCAGATTTCCAACATCATGGACCTATTAATTACTCTTCCATATGTTAAGTTTTGTTTATTTATTTAATTTTTCCCGTTTTGGGGACTAAATAAATAGTAGGTATTTAAGTTAATGGCTGGACTAGAGGAAGAGATCTACATACTAAGAAAATTATTTAGAAATTGAAAGCCATTAGAATAATACGTCTTGTTAGAAATTAGAAGAACATACATCCACACGATACATGTGCCACATGGATAGAAAAATTTCATGGACCATATGGATGGAGTTTGCCCTTGAGAATCATAATATGGTATTTGAGTCAAAGTTTGGTTGATGCGAAATTGAAAACAGGCCCAAATGATCCCTTTTTAATGTTGGAAATTTGATATGGGCTTTATAGGTCATTGGAGTTGTTTTTTTTTTTTTTTTTTTTTTTAAAAAAAAAAAATTGTTCTACTCTTTGTTGTCTGTTAAAGGGATTTATTTTCATCTTCTTTTTTATATAAATAATACTTGTAACTACCAAATATTATGTCTAGTGTGTGCTCGGTTTGTAATAGGAAAAATAAAACATCATAAAAGCTTGTGGTCATTAGTGACTTTTAATTTTGGGTAACAAAAGCAGCCCATAGCAAATTGTGATAGTTTCTATTGAATAATAGTTTGGTCATTATAAATGTCCAAACGGGAAGAAAGCTCGAAAGAAACACATCCGGAATTCAACATGTTAGATGAAAACCAGATTAAAATCTAAACCCACTAGATTGGGTTCGAAAATTTGTGCTGTAGATAAACCAAAATTCATGATAATTACTAGTGAACGTTGTTTTTCTATTTTGGGGTTTGATAGTTTTCTCTGTAAACCAAAAAATACATTGAGATAATCCTCATCTAACCAATTTATTTGATTCAAACATAGGCTGCCTAGAGTTGGAATTCTCGTTTTAGTTATGCTTTTTTCTATAACTTTATTTTTTATTGTATTCCATCATTAAGGCACCTTGTACCATGTAATATAGCTACCAATTTAGAAAATCTAAACTATAAATTCACATTCTTGAGTTTATTTCTACCACATGCATAAAAATCACAATCGTTAATAAGATTTTCTTCTTCTTCTTTTTTTTTTTCCCCCTGTTTTTGCTAACCATTTTAAAAGGAAGTAGCCATCATAATAAAAAATATGTATAAGCTCAAAACCTGAATCTGTTCAGCAGAATAGATGCTTTTTGGGCTTTCAAACGTGACAAAGCCTGCCATTCTTTAGTTGAACTTCTCCGCCGGCTTTTTGTATGGGCTGTAAGATTCGGATCAGTATCGATAGGCCCTTTTATGCAAGTGAAAAGAATAGTTAGGAACTTACTTAACTAAATGAAAGGACGATAAAATGCAAACCGGAACCGATTAGACATGGCTACGTGATTTGAAGTTTGAAACCGACACCTATACGTATTGTATGGAGAAAACCAGAATTACATCCATGTATGTCAGACATTTTGCCGTGGAAAACTTCGTGAGTTCTTGAAATAAAACAATATCCGAAGTAAAAAACTCAGCCCGGCCTTAAGATTTTTACAAATGGCCTCCGTAAGTCGAGGAATAAGATGGGAAATAGAATTGTAATTCTTAAATAACGAAATAAAGAAGTAATTTTTTATAATTCATTTGAGATCTCATGATTAGCTGTGGGAATATATTCAATGAGACTAAAGAATAGCTACTTCTCTTAATCTTATAAAAGAATTGTGATTCTTTATCTTACAACAATAGCAATTCCATGAAATGGCATTTTGTCAACCAATTATAAAAATATGTTTATGAAGAAAAATAATTATTCACTTTATGAAATCAACCAAATATACTATGAAAATTGTTGCCTTTGAAAGCTTTTGGATCAGAAAGGGAAATCACACACGCTCTTTCTTATTCTCCCTTTCTCTTTCTCCTTCTCTAGTGTTTTCCACCTAATGTAGAATGGGCTTCCTTTAACCTAAAATTGCATTCATTATTTATAAGCTTAGTCTCTTAACCATTTGAGGCCTTCTAATGTTGTAGTTAGGCCTATTCTATATAATTTGATTATTGTTCATCCTTAGTAAAATTTGGCACATGTAAGGTACATAATTATTTGTCTAGCATATATATATACATTTATAGGTCTTATTCTTATCTCTATTCTTATGAAATTCAATCTTATTAAAAATTAAAAATATTATACGAGTCAATCTTAAACCTTCTCAAACTACCACATCCAAATATTATAAGTAGCTTAAAACTTATCCAACTTCCACGTTCAACTTTGGATTTGTCATTATACGTTTCCACGTTTCTCTTCCCTTAATTTCATGGTTATAGTTAATGGCATAGCAATAAGTGCAACATTTGAATTTTTTTTCTAGACATCTATTACGCGTTGCTCTTTTATTGAATCATTTTAATTTGTTATGGCGAGGACCAAAAATATATAGCTTCTTCATTTGTAAGATGGTAACTAAATAGATAAGGAGTTAAATCTTCTTGTTTTTAATACTAAATGTGTTTTTTTGACAAGACAACGAAATACTATTGTTGATACAACGAGAAGAATGGCTTCAATTTTAAATTTATTTCATTCCTTATATTTTTATGATTCGAAGAATTTCTCAAAATCTTTTACTTTGTGTACATTGGATCCACAATGTAATAATTGGTTTTCTTATCCTTCGTTCGATTTTTTAAAGTAGAAATATAGAGGTAGAGAAAGCAAATCCTTGTAGACTTAACAAACTCTTACCAATTGATTAACTCTTTCAATTTCTATGGTGTCATTGGACGTTGATTTTGTTAATCAGTGGGGATTTTATAAAGGAGAAAAAAGAGACAGTAGTGTGTGTACAGTTTACAGTTTACTCGATTTTCAAATTAGGCAATTTCAAAGCTACCGATGGGAAGAATCCAAATTGTTTAATGTCTGGTTGTAATATATGTTTATCGACTTTAAAGAAAAAATTATTTTAAAAAATTATTAAAATATTGATACTAATATTAATTAAAATCGTATCTTAGCTATTTGTATTAATATTACATCTTTAAAATGCGATATAAATATTTTTATTAATATCGATATTAATATAAATAATTATATCGTATTAGAAGATAGGATATAATAATGGTATTTTAATAATATTTTTTATATAATTTATATTTATATAATATTTATTGATTTTAATAATAAATATGTAAATTTCTCATAAAACTTAGATTTATCATATGCTATGTTACTTTGGATTCACATCAGTTTTTAATCACTTAAACTAATAACTAAAAGTAAAACAAGAGATACATCAATGTAAGTGTTTATACTTAAGGGGATCGGCTATATTCTTTTACACTTCTTATCTCCTTTAAAAAAGGCGGAAATTGTAATTTATCATAATATCTAATGATGCAATAATAAGCTATTAATGTAATGCAAAATGTTGGCGCATTTGATCTATCTTGTTGGTTCTTTCCATTTCAATCTCACTGATCAGTCTTGACAAGCCATCCCCATATTCCATATAAAATTATTTTTAAACATGTAAAGTGGGTGTGATTAAAGAGAATTAGATTATTATTATTGGTATCTTATATAGTTAAAGATACTATAAACGCCCATATAATTAAGGAAAAAAAGATACGTAAGTTACTACAATAAATAAATAGGATATATGCAAAAGTTATTGGAGCAGCTTTATACATACATGTGTCTCTTATTTCTCGATAATGATAATTATCACATAACAAAAACTGTGTCCTTTTAGAATAATCTCATAAGTGATCTTTTACTTAATCATCTACCATTTTTCAAGCATTTTTGTTATAATAATGAAAAATAACATATATAATTTTATTTCGAGTCGATATAATTTATTCAATTCGGAGATGACACATATCAAAAGCACACGAAGCTTTCAGTCTAATTGATTTTCTTTTTCCAAACAAAGACCAAAACACCAAACTAAGAAAAATAAAAGTTTTTTTAGTATAATTAGATTCAGTTTGTTTTCTCTAGTTTTCGGTTTGAAGTACTATCTTTACCTCTCAATAAACTTTGACACTTTACATCAATATGCTGTCTTTTTTTTTTTTTTGGATTTTTTTAGTGCTTTTTCCGGTTTGGTTGGGGATGTAAATTTTTTTACGTTTGTGTTTTATATTTATATATATATATATATATATAAAGAGAACAAATTTGGAACCTATTATGATTGAATTGGTAAGTCAATGTTGAGCTTAAACCACAAATATATATGTTATAAGTACTGTATGTAAAATTTATGCTCTATGATTAACATTTAATACTCCTTAGTAGATTAGTTGTTGTCTATGTGTTGTGCGGCAATGGAAATTGTAATGAACTCATAGAAATTGAGCTTTAGCTCTTTCTAGACTTTATGTGCATGGGTTCCTAACAAACTACCAAACATTATTAATATAAATACATACTTGACTCCCGCTAGCAATGCAAATAATATGTAACTCCTACAGACCAATATAAGTACTAGAAGCCAAGATCATTATAATACTATATAGTAACATAAATAGTCATACGACCCACCCTCATTACATAAATGAAAATAGCTTAAATTACACTCAGAATCTACATACATCTGTAACTAATCGTGAAGTGAATGTAACGAAGGTAACAATCGTAAACATCCCACCTTTCTATCACTACTACCCCGCCTTCCAGATGATGAAAAAGAAAGTAACAAATCGAATAAAATCTTAAAAAGAAAAAGAAAACTGAAAATAGAAAAATAAAGAAAGGCACAAAAAGTGAAAGAAAAAGGAAAAAAAAAAAAGAAGAAGAATAAAATTGGGAAAAAATATAAAAAAAAAAAGTAGAGAAAGTAGTTTTTTGGTGGTTGAAATATCTTGTTCATGGGCAATAAATAATTTTCAAGGTTTCGACCAAGAAAAATAATAATCTTTCTGGTTAACACAAGTTTTAAAATCAAAACATGCATATGCGTAGGTTTCTTTAGCAAAAAGCACTAATGTCTATTTCCAGGCCGGATGCCATTTTTAAAGTCGTTGAAAGTAAATAATTTAAGTGGATCACGGCTTCAATTAGGTTCCAACTTAAATTATTTATTTATGTAAAACAAAGAATAAAATTTAGAGCGAGATTGTGACGACTTAGAGCTCATAATTCAATCAAGTTTAAACTATGTTTGAAAATTATATTTCATATATGAGTTCACCATCGACTTACAATAAATCAGGTTCATCAACGGTTAAAAATGAAAGCTTTTAAGCATAGTAGACTCATCAATTGCACATGGAATAAGGCAAATAATTGAAGAACACGTATAGAAACTTCAATAGAATTGATGTTCGAGAAAAATATGTAAAAGCTTAAGTAGAAGGTTCACTATAGCAGACAACAGTGAAGTTTTGTAGAAGCTTGAGTAGTAAATTTGTGTTAAAAGTAGAAAACACTAGTAGAAGTTTCAATAGAAGGTCGAGCTAATATAGAACATCATAAGCTTTAGTAGAAGCTCAAGTAGAAGATTGAACTTAACTTGAATCAAGCATGAATAGGATCATTTTTATTTGACATATTAAAAAGGAATCTTACACAAATGAAGACCTAACTCCATTACTCAAGCATATTTGGGTAATATGATTGACTCATTTCACTAAAGTTAGATCAATATCATTAGGGATTAATCTAAATAACTTTTTCACGAGGAATTAACATCATATCAAAAATCTATTTAGTTCAAAAATCAAAGAACCATCTGTATAAATCAGAGCTTACTTGAATTCAAAAATGAGAAGAATATTTCAACATCAACAAAATTTTAGGAGATATTTTAGCTAAAGACTCATCCTAATCTAAAACGGTAAATCATGATAAGGTTCTCAAGGTACATGGAGGATTTTGAACAACATTTCAATAAGCCTTAATCATCACCAAAAATTTATCAAGAAATCAAATCATAATCGTTGGATAGGAATCTATATATAAAGAAGCATTCAAACATAGAAGACATAAGAGAAAAATGCAGAAAAAGAATTACTCTTATCCCATTGTACACGAAAATTTTATTCTCTATTATGTTGATTGCTTGTGCTAAAATTTAGAGGATTTTATCTTCTTTTGTTGTTATTTTGTTCCTTATTTGAGTAAAGATTATTGTGACTTTAAGAGAGTGGTTATTAGTTGTAAGCTGTTATGAGCTTATGAGAAACTAGTGAGACAAGGTATTGTAGTTAGGGTCTTGGTGACTAAGTGATTGTACCTTTTCAAAGTTTATTTTATTAGTACAATGGAATGACTAGTAAAGTTGATCAGATCTCCAGAGCTGGAAGATAGGGTTGATACATAAGATAAAACCTCTACAAAGATCTCCGCTTGATCTTCTTCTCCTTATACTCTTACTTTACAATTGTTATTTATTATTAAATTATTCAATGCCATTTACAATTATTTAGAAGGGATTAAAATTTATAAAGTTTTAAGAAAAAAATTAATTTTATAATAATCAATTTATCCCCCTCTTGATGGTTCAATGAGACTAACAGTTTAAACATTTAAGATTCGATTAAGGTATCTTAATCGAGTGCTCAACCCCACAAATATCCTAAAGTAAAAATTAAGCATCATCAAAACTCAAGAAATGAATCCAAAGCTTCAGAACTGCAATAAAACTCTTAACTACTCAATTCCCTTTATGTTAATCTAGTATATCAAAATTTGACAAATCCCTTTTTTCCTTGATTTGATTAAGCTAATGGACTATAACTTCTAATTCCAATTTTATCACGATTAAAGCCTATATTCTACTGAAAAACCTTGTGATGAAGCCATCTCCAAATTAGATTCTCAGAGAGTTTTAACCTTATATTCAAAAAGATGGAAACATTGCTTGATGAACAAGACACCACACACATCAATACCACAAGCTACTGGCGAGCATTAGTACTCAAGATGCTTGCAATCACCAATGGAGGTCTCTTCATCCATCTTGATTACTCCACACAACATACGTATGGGAAATCAATAATACAAAGGTAGAAAGGGAAAAGTTCATTTTCTTACCTTAATTTTTCTATAAAAACAATATATGTTTTCTAAAAGCCTCCCAATCAAAGTTGATGAGATTAAAGAGAATCCTAGACTCTTATCGTGCGTCTAGTCAACATGTTAATGTCCATAAATCCTCATTGTTTAGCTTCTCAACACTAGAAAGCATTAAGTAAGCTTGCTGTGATTGTTTGGGGATCGATATCAATATTAGACCAGGCAATTACTTGGGTATATCTACTCTTTGGGGAAGATCTAAGTATCATATTTTAGAATCCCTTAAAAGGATAAAATAGCAACAAAAGTCCAAGCTTGGAAGTCTTCTCTTCTTTCACCAGGAGGAAAAGAAATATTAATCAAGGCAATTACTTTTGCTATTCCTACCTATTCCATGAGTGTTTTGCTCTTCCCGAAAAAGTGGTGTAAAGAGGTAACTAGTATTGTTTCTAAATTCTGGCGGGGGTACTCTAAAAAAGAGAATAGAATTCACTAGAAGAGTTGGGATGTGTTGGCTAAAACAAAATATGAAGGGAGTCTAGGATTTAAGGATTTGTATGATTGTAATTTATCTTTGTTAGGAAAGTTGGCTTGGAACATCATACAGAAACCTAATGCATTATGGGTCAATTTTATAAAAAGCATTTACTTTCCTAATGTTGATTTCTTGAATGCGAAAAGAGAAGGGCGCACTTCATGGTTGTGGCAAAGCATTTGGGCTGGTAGAGATGCTATTGTTGATAATTTGATGTGGTCAGTAGGATTTGGAAACAAAATTAATTTCTGGGAGGATGCTTGGATTCCCTCGCTGCCTGGGAAAAAAATTGTGAGTAGACCAAATGATAACGAGCTGCTAACTCTGAAAGTTAAAGATGTTATCGACAGAGATATGACGTGTTGGAACTTATAATGTGTCCAACAATTTATTTCTAAAGAGGAAAGGAATGCAATATTAAAATTTCCTATTTCATTAACATCTATAAAAGATAAAATTGTTTCGATAGGAGAAAGAAGTGGCGTTTGTTCTGTCAAGTCAAGCTATCGGGTTCAACATGGTAGGAAAAATTCTCAAGTTGAAAATCTTGCATCATCACCTTATAGGGTTGATAAAAGATTATGGAAGTTCATATGGAATATTGATTGTAAGCCAAAGCAGAAACACCACTTATGGAGATTATGTTCCAAATTCCCTTGCAAATAATTATATTCTTTGTCGCAGGAAGTTGTTATCTAGTGCAGCTTGTTTCCTTTGCAGTCATGACGAATTGGTCGAAAATTTATTGTTTCATTGCAGCTGGGTATGGCCAGTTTGGTATGAGAGCTGCCAGATTCAGTTCGATTATCAGAACACTGATCGAGTGGAAAGATGGTTGGAATCATGGTTGAAGAGTGGTTGTTACTCCAAAATTGAACTTAAAGATTGGTTTGTTAGATCTGCAATTGTATTTTGGCAAATTTGGAAACACAGAAACTTTTGTATTTTTGAGGGTAGGACACTGGATCCGACTCCAGTTATCAAAAACATCACGGCGGAATTCTCAGAGCACAATCTTCTCAATCATTATCATAAGGAGAAGCAGAGAACGGATACTATCCAAGAAGAAAGACTTGATGATGGTCAGTCTAGATTACATGTCTCGTCTAATGCGCAACAAGGGAAGAATCCGGTGTCTGGAAGGCAAAATGGTGAGACTGGAAGTCGCAGCGGCAAGCAAACATTGTCTGAGTTGCTGCAGCACTGTCCAACGCAACATGCAACAGGCTGTCCTTCGAGTTTTGCAACAGGCTGCAACAGTAGTGTCTCCACTACGGATGGTAAATGCATGGTTCACGTGACTTCACGTGCCTAGTATGCTCGTGCTTTTTGCATACTCGATTCAGTGTACTCACGTGCTTGTGGCCTATTTATTAAGCGTACCTATTCGCATGCAGCCTACGTATCCATAAATGGACTCGGTAGTTTTTAGTGTATATATAATTTTGAGTTGTGGATTTTTTTCTGAATAGTTGCATATAATATACTATTGCTACGTATTAACACGTTAATTTAAAAAACTATTACTTTTTTGAAAAATTTAATTAAGAAAGAAAATATTATTGCTATTTTTACGCATTAGCGTTAGTACGGTAAATTAATTTGCGTATTTATTTGCACATGTTAACATTTATGATGCTGATGATAATGGTAGCAATAGTTGTGGCCATAATTAGCTAAAGTGATGAAGATGTTTATGGTGTTGAAGGTCGCAATAGTGGTACTGATAAGGGTGTTAGGGGTAATGCTACAATGTAAGTGATCGTAGTGGTGGTGGCGGCGATGACGGTGGCGGTGGCGATGGTGGTAATCAATAGTTGTCCATGATGACGAAAGTAGTCGACAGTGGCGAAGATTGGTAGTTATGGATGGCGGTGGTCGGTAGTAGTGATAGTAGTAGGTGGTGGCCAGTAGTAGCAGTAGTAATAGGTGGTAGTAGGTGGTGGCAGTAGTAATAAGTGATAGTAGGTGGTAACAGTAGTGGTTGTCCGTGGGACCATAGCAGCAGTGGTGTTATGCATGGTGACGGTAGTGGTAGTGTTGGTAGTCCTTAGTTGTTTGTAGAGGCGGCAATGGTTGATAGCGTAACAAAGGTGGTGGCCAAGCTAATGGTTATTGATAGGGATTAAGAACCAATTACACACTCCTGAGCCTAAAGACTCTCTTAAATGGTCCATCGAGCCATCTAAGGTGAATTAGGCGTCAAAAAGTAGTACTTACCTCAGTTCGATCTGTCGAGCTACTTTATTCACCATGTCATCCAAAATGTTGCCAAGGTGATCAACCAACATGCCAAGTCAAACTCTCCACTTAACCACAGTCCAAGTGCCAAATCTAAATGCAGCAATCTCTACTATGCCGACGCTAAGCAGAACTATTAGAAGCCAACCTTTCAAGGTCAACCCCAATGTGAGCCGTCTCTGAACTGATCATTATCTAGCCCCTTCTGACGCCAAACAAGCCTAAACTAAGGTCCACCCTTACTCAGACCACAATATTGTCAAAATCACAATAAAAACGTGTACGCATTGCCCTTTACTGACATTCGTACTATCCTTTCCGACAAAGGACGTCTGCGTTCCTTTTTTTACACGATTTCATATTTTCCTTGTAAAGTATTCTTTTGTTTTTACTAAATAAAGACCATTCTTTTGTAATTTATGTAATTTAGGATTTACCCTAACGGGAAAATGTAAATACTGTCATATTGTAAAAGTTAAGGATATCATAATACAAAGAATACACTGAAATTTTTTTAACTCTCTAGCTAAGTGTCCTTACTCTTGAGCTACTTTTATCTAGTTCATTCGAGCGTGGACTAGTGGCGAATGACCTCTAGACATACTTATGTGTCATATTAAGTGTGACCTGAACTTGTGTGAAGAGTTAGTGTATCATATCCTTCATTGGTGTACGGGAACCCTCTGCTCAACCTTCAACTATCATTTACCTTTCAAGCCATCTTATGGCTTAGACCCATCCTTTTGGTTACACGTGATATCAGGTTTGTATGTTCATCCACAAGTTCATATCAGTAATGGTTGCAATTAGTAGTCAGCGATGGAGGTTATGGTGATCGGCGACAATGTTAGTGTTTCACAATCGATGATAATGTTTGTAATGGTAATGGTAGTTGTGTACGGTAGCAGCGGTGGCCAATGATGGTGTTAGTGGTCCATAGTTGTCCATAGTAGCAGTAGTGGTTAATAGTAATGGCAGTGGTTACAATCTATGGCAATGATGGTAGTTGGTGGCAATGGTTTCTGTCGGAGGCACTGGTAGTGTTAGTTTGTAGAGGAGGTGGTGGTGGGGTGGTTGGTAGTAATGTAAGCATTCCGCGGTGGCAGAGTTGGTGGTCGATGGTGGTAGTGGTGGTCCGAATGGTTATGGCGGGCGTTAGCACTTAGTAACGGTGGCAGTTATCGACTTATCGTTAAATTTACATAAGGTTAGTTTTTTAGGAAAACCAAATTAATTGGTATGAATATAATGATAGTGATGTCTTCATTAAGTAATATAAATCTTATTCATATAATAAAATATGTATATGGCGTATTTAATATATGTTTTATATATAAGAATTGATATGTGATAATGTGATTAATGAAACAATAAAAAGAAGGAAAAGAAACAAATATCGAAATTTAATAGGTACGAGAAGAATTAGAACAAGGACATTTTATTAGAAATTTGATTTTTTTCATTTACATTAGTAACTAACATGATGTTTAACAAAAACTTAAGAGGAAAGAAAAATAAAAACTCTAAATATCTTCAAAATGTATATGTGGAGCAGTCAATGATTAGCCCTATCCTTGTTTTGGGTCGCCATCAGGGGGAGGTTATTGCTATGGAGGTAGGAAGATAAAGCTAACTGACTGGTAGTATGCCTGCTAGTGCTGTTACATTTCCTCAATACATTGGCCTTATTGTCGCTGTTCCTCTCTAATCTCCTAGATATCGGTCCTATACCCCTTTATTATGTCATACATCTTCTGTTCCCTTATAGATTTGGTGATATCCTTCTTGTACATTTCATTAATACGCTAGTACATCTGTTGCATGTTAAAGGAAACATCTGAGCTGGGGACCTCTTGATGACCATATGCTTCTTCATTTCTAAACCTGGCTTATTGACCTTGACAATCAAGGAGTGCGTCAAGAGGAAGCTGATCATCTTCCTATTGTTGATGTTGTACTTATGCTTACTATTGTTGTTGTTGCCATTGCTTGACCTTATACCACTCACCTGTCTCTTCATTCCTTTCGATGTGAAGCTTTTTCTTCATTCTTCTCGATGTGAAGCTTTTGCTTCAAGATATCTAATTTGAATGGTTTCGCTCTACTGTTTGCGTAGCCATTCAAATCAATTCCTTTAAATGTAAGCATATGTGAGAAGAAGTGCTCGTATCCTAGTTTACTATCCTTTCCTACATGTATTCGCATCATGCAATGGCATATGATAGTCCTAACATCGACTTATCTTCTACAGATGATGGAATCGATAAGTCATAAATCCTCTTATGAAAAAAATAAAGTGTTGGCACATGGAGTGATAGAGTTGGTAATTATGTAATGGAGAAGTTACGCTATGATAGGGAGATCACCAGACTTTAGGTGCCTAAGATGTTGAGTGGTATTCTCCTCTTAACATATAGGTAACTTGAATGCCCGAACAAAAGCTCCCGTATCATCCCATTTTCCAGGCTTGAAGATTTTGCCTCCAGGAGAAAGCTGCAACAATTAATTGACGTATTCTGGATGAATCATCAAAATCCGACCGAACATATAAGTGGTAATATACCTAACGTCAATATTCATCACATTCCATAGCTCATCGTCATCACCTTCATAAACCAATTTAGTTGTCATATTCGAATAGAATATGCGAACCAAGTCAGGATGTGTATCATTATTCAAGTCCAATAATTGCTAGAGGCCCGTTTATTGAAATAGCTCTAGAAAGTTGCCGACATCAAGCAACTCATCCCAATCGTATGACCACGTTATCGGAACATTTTGCTAGCAAAATTCACGATTGAACCGATCATGCATTTCAATAGTTACAAAGTGTTCTCCATCGAATGCATGTACGTCAGTCAAAACTGATGGAGGGGGTATGGGAGAACAGGATTGAGAATGCTTATTTCTAGACTTACTTTATTGCTTATTTTTCTTAGATCATGCTCGAGAGGATGATTCCATAGCAATTTAGTTATATATGGGTTCAGTTAATCGGAAAGTGAAATGGAGGATTTTAGAACGTGGGCACTTTTGGTTTCAGAAGTGGGAACATTGTTGGTGGAGCGAGGCCTTATATAGACATTCTCTAGGCCACAACGGTAAAAAAATGGTTGTTGTAGCCATAACATGATGACGTTAGACGCAACATCAGCACATTATGGCCACATCATGCCTACATTTTACGTAACATTGGAATATTGTGGCCATAATGGTAAAAAAAAAAAAAAGATAATTGTGGCCAGAACATGTTGACATTGGTAGAAACGTAGGCATGTTGGACCCACAACATGTCAACATTAGTCAATGTGGGCACATTAGGGCTCAAGCGGTCAGTAAAAATTAACTTTGGGTGCCACAACGTGCCAACGTTCTTTACAATGTGAGCACGTTATAGCCTTAATGTTCACAAGAAGACCTTTTTAGCCCCAACATACTCATGTTAGTGTCAACATTGGCATGTTCTGGGCATCAATGTTGGCATGTTCTAGGCCTCAATGTTCCTACGTTGAGCTTAACGTTAGCACGTTAGGGTATAATTGATGTAAAGGCCAAACTGTAGCGACAGCGGCACTTGTGACTAATCCTATAAACACCTGTGACTCAATGTATGTTGCCACTAGTAAATTAAATTTTTTACATATTTTCATGTTAGGATATCGTGAGACTTTTGGCCAATGGAAACACTTAGAGTATACCGATTGCTACCAGAGTGAAAACCATGAGTTATTCATCCTACCGCCATGTCATCACACGATGGAATTCTACACATGAGATGTTAGACAAATCGTTGAAGGCTTACAATTTGTATTACATAAAATTATTATTACATTCATTGGTCTAATGTTTATTTAAATACATAATTTATTCTTACCTTATGATAATACTTTATATTGAACACTTTCTTAATTGGTAATATAGGTATGGAATGCCTGGACCATTTTTTACAACTCTCACATCTATCGGAAAGTAAGCTAAGAGCCTAAGCTTAGCTGAATTCGTATGGCGAATTGGAAGAAACAAAGTAACTTATGCAAGTTGCTGAGTGCCTTCATCCACTCAATGATGATTTTATCCAGTTACTATTATCCTACCAGTAATGTTGTACTCCCAAATCTTGTTGATATCGTTTATACATTAGCAAATTTTATAGATGAATCATTACTCTTTCCTATCGTTACGTGGATAAAGGCTAAATTGCTTGCGTATTTTTGACCCTTTCCTTTCTTATTTTATGTTGCTATAATGTTGGATCTATATTACAAGTTTTACAGTACTTATAATTTGCTAGAGGAATTTTACCGAAATGTTCGCGTAGAAGATGTGACGACTGAAGCTGTGAGGCTTAACACGAAAACTAAGAGCGCACTCAAATCTCTGTTCCTTTATCATAGGGGTAGAACGTAGCCTTCATCTCAATCATCTTGATCTAACGTTTATACTAATAGTTCTAATGCTATGTCTACGAAAAGGAGCAGGCAAATTGCTCAAATAAGTCGAAATTCAAGGATTACCAATGAAACTTTTAGTAAACTATTGGTATACCAAGTCCAACACCTATGGGAAGATGAGGCTGATGTGAATGTTCTTAAGTAATGGGCAGCAAAATCTCACATAATGCTTATCTTATCAATTGTTGTAAGGGATGTTTTGGGGCGGGGGGGGGGGGGGCTTTGGCTTCGACGATGTCGTCCAAATCGGCTTTTAGCTCGAGCGAGTGAGTCCTCAACCCCCCTTGCCTACGGCTCAAAGCTAAAACTGTCAAAACCGTTATATGCCTCAAGGACTGGTGAGATACTCAAAAGAGGAGAGAAGGGGATATAAAATCAATTTTTGGTTGTAAGGAAGATGAGGAAGTTGTGTGGTCATTTCGAGAGATGGAAAGGGGAAAGGAGATGCGATGGATTGACGATGAGTACTGATTGGAGTACATTTTGTTCCATTCTGTGACAAATATTATTTTTGACTGATTGGCTCATTTATACTTCCTTAAATTTAATCTTCATCTTCTAATAATTAAATATGTATTTACACCCGTCTATTTATCAGGTTAAGTCTCTATGTTCTTGCGTTGAGAATGTGTTTTGACTTTAGGCTCATGATAGAGTGACCCATTTGATGAACTTGTCCAAGTCTTAGTGTACCTGCTTTAAGTCTAGTTCATACAATTTATGTTGCTTTGATCCAATGATCCAATTTCATATAATATTTACCTACTTTGATTCATGAATGTAGTGTCGCTTAAATTGAATTTAAGATTTTCCTAATTAAATTAGGTTTATTGATTTACTAAACCATTCATTTATATCTTACTCAAACTCAACTTGCCCATTCAAATTAAAATAAGAAGATTAGTTAAATGAAATTGTATAAAGAAATTATAATAATTATTATGTTTTTTTGTTTATTTAATATAATATTTAAAATTAAAAAATAGGTACATGTTATACTGACTGGTATGATATAATTCTAGTTAAAAAAAATGCAACTGATAAAACAAATAAATTATTACATTAAGTAAACTTTTTGTCAATTCAATATAATCTTTAAAATTAAAAATTACATATAAAGCATGTTAAGTATTACAATTACAATAAGAAAAACCAACTAATTAGTATATTAAATAAATAAATTACTACTTCAAATACATTACTAAATTAAAAATACTTAAAATACCATTTTCATTTACATTTCTAAAAAATAAGAGGCCCGATGTGCTACCCATGTGCTTTCGTGCTCATGTCTAGGTAGCTCACCAACCTTATCACACCTGGCATACCCATGCTTGAGCCTAGGCCCACTTATGCTTGTACCTTCTACTATTCTCAAGTATTTGTACCTAAACAACCCATGGAATAAGCTTAATCGTTCTTGTGCTTGTGTACTTAGCCTATTTACCATCCCTAATCTCCATATCCTCAGAAAAAGGTTTAGATAGGAGATAGACTATTCCTAATGTTGGTCAAGTTAAAATTAACTGTAATGGGGCCCATAGTCATGAGACACAACATGTAGGAGTAGGTATAATTTGTAAAAATAATCGGGGTATTTTATTGGAAGCTACAACACTTCATTTTAAGGCTGATGATCCACTAATTGAATAAGCTCTTATTGTTCAAAGAGGAGTTCGTGCTACTTTTAGAAGGGTGATGGAACAATATTGTTGTTAAAATTGATTCAAAGCTTATTTTTTAATCTATTACGTCTTTGTTTGGTTATCCTTAGGTCATTAGGAGTATAATTGATGATATTTATCCTTTAAATAATTCATTTTCTTCATGTTTAATTTTATCTGTTTCTAAGGAGGTATGTGATCCAACAAAATTATTTATCAACTTACAAAACGATCAATTCAAACACTAAACGTAAAATTTACGCCAATCACATATATCATCTAATCAAGCTCAAACATTATAACAAAGATAGGAATATTAATAAGAGTGACCTTAAGAGTTTGAATTTAGGAAAAACAAAATAATTAAATATTATATTATTAGATTTTATGAATATTATTTATTATTTATTATAAACACGTAAAATGAGTTTCAATAATTGACGAGATGCCAGAAATAAAATATATACATATTAAAAATCATAAAATAACTTAAATAATATTTAATAATATTTATTTGTATTACATATGAATTTAGGTGTAGGAAATAATACTCAAAATTTCCTAAAATACCTAATATGTAATAAATAATATTATGTAAATTAAGGAAAATTACTATAAAAAAATTCTAAGAGAATTATGTGACCACCTAAAGAATGTTGGAAAGGGTGTAGTAATGTAGGACAAGAGTTAGGAACTTTGGTTTGGTGATTAACATCTCATTAGACACTTAGAATATGCAGTAAGGGACACTTGGCATGGAAAAGACAATTCAACCAACCCTCACCTCTCTCTATAAATTTGAAATATTCATTTGTAGAACAATTTGGACTCTTAACATACTAGTAAAAATAAAGAGAGGGTAAAAGAGCTCAAGTTAGTATTTTAGAAGAATTATATAAAGAATAGGCATATCTAGGTGAAACCGAAGATATCAAATGAAGACTTGGAAGTAAGAGGCCACTACCATTTAACAGAGGAGGCAGTACCCCTTGTTGTTGAAAACCACTTAACCATTGGTAGTGGTCAGAGCACCCAATGTTGGTGAGTGGTCCAAATTTGTCTGATTTTGTTAATTTTGCTAAAAATAGTAATATTTAACCAAAAATTATGAACAAATTTATATTGACATATTTTTGCATATAGTTTTTGGGAAAAATATCATTTTGTTTAAATTGAGTCCCAAAATATATTGCTCTTAACAAATTCACTAAACTGAGTCGATTTTGCTTTTATTTTTGAAAACTCCATTGATGTTATTTCGGCTCTGATTTTTTTTTTTTTTGCAAAAAACCTATTATATATATTAAATTGCTATAATAAGTCTTTCGTAAAAACTATTTTTCATATTTTTATTTGAATTTTAGGCTCTAAAATCCTATTAAAATGTCTATTTATCAACTTATATTTTATAATTTTTCAAGTTATTAATTTATACTATGTTAGGGGGTGAGCTCTGATGTTAGATAATGATGGGTGATGAATTTTGTGGAGATTAGAGCATCAGATTTGTATACTATGGATTTGGGGAGTATATATGTTATATATGTGAAGTAGTCAAATGAAGAAATCAAGTGAAAGTTGATTTAAATTGAAGTAGAACTAAGGTGTAAGATGAGTGTTAAATCTGGTTATGAACTGAACTTAGGGTTGCTTATGCCAAAATGTAGAATATCCCTAAATCAGAACCTAATTCAGAAGTGAAATCGGAATCAGGGCTAATAAAAGTGTATTAAGGAATCAGTCAGAACCTGAACCAGAGGTTTCATGAACCTAAATAAACTGTAGGAAATAGGTTAGAAGGTATTTATAAGAATTATAGATAAAGAGTAATCAAAAGCTAAACTAGAACCTGATTCAGAAGCTGAATTAAAGTGGGAATCAGAAGCAAATTCAAAACATAGCTGAACACGAGAAGTAATCAAGAGACTTAAAACCTGAATAACTAAAAGAGTAATACCTTATATTGAGGATAATGAACTATACTACAAAATAAAACCTGTCTATAGTAATTATATGAGAACTAAAACAACGTTTGTATTGTAGGGATTATTAGCGACAGCCTACTTCGAGTCTATCTTAAGTGAGTAAGTAAGAAGTTTAGTTAAGTTTGGAATCTGTACGTAACTGTATTTCAAAGTACTATTTCATAGTATTTAGAGACTTAAGATTATACTTATTTATGCTTAAAGGTAGTTTGACTGTATGAATGCTGGTGTGTGGTATGTTCTTAAATTTATTGTATGCTATTGGCTTGTTATATTGGTTTGCAATTGCTTTATATTACGTGATATGGACTGATCACCTTAAACCAGACTGAATAATATATGGTTTTGTAATCTTAATCGGACTTGCATTGCAATCTACTAAAGGACATTTAAGGTCCTCCAACTAAATACCGATCCCTTCAAAAGGGATAGCATTGAAGTATAATGGTCTCTTCTTCATCCATAGTCGAACAAAGAGATAGGAGAGGAGGTCACTGCAAGGGTAAAGTTAACGATTTGAAGGTAGACATGAGAGAAGTAATGTCTCTACTATATAAGCTTAGGTTTGGTCGTGAGTTGTTGCATGTGATCTGAAACTCCTCAACACAGATTAAAGCGGATATAATTTCTCTAATTTCATAATGGACCAAATAATCTCGAACGATGGCACTTAGAAGTTGCATTACATTTGAATAATTAATTGATAACCTTGTTTGTGCTTGACGTATAGTCTTATGTCTCCATCCCAACTTGTTAAGTTATTGGTTGCTCACATTCTTATAGATGTTATTATACGTACTGGCTAAGAAGCACATTAACTATTCCAAAGCTAGTGACTGTTGAATCTTGGAGAGTAAGGGTGTAGAATAGACAAACAATTGTACTTTTGAAGCCTTGATTTATACTTTTTAATCTTTTGGTAACTAATTATGTAATACTTAAGTGAATTAGGCTGCTGAACCATGTAAGTACCTTTTAAGTTATCTGAATTGTGATATGTATTTTCTAAACTTCTGCAGGTAAATAATAACATTATTTCATGAATTGTTTACTTTAAAGTGCGTTAGTTATAGACGCCTTATGTAAATTAGGTGTATAGTAGCAACTATGATGTCAGTCTCTATCATAGAATGGTTTACATGATGAAATTGTTATAACTTTATTGCTTCAAGGCATAACAGTTTTGAGTTGGTATCGAAGCGTAATTCTAGTGAACTTACTTTAAAGCATTATAGTTAAAAGAAGTAGACATTATAGGAACATAGTAAGAATAGGCAGTAATAAGTAGGTAATAATAGACTATACTATAAATTGTAAAGTAAGAGTGTGAATAATACTAAAATTAAGATAAACATTAACTAATCTTATATCCATCTATAGAGTCAAATGGGGAATTGTTAGTTATTTGGAGTAATTTAAGTGAAATAAAGAAGAGTCTCCTATCTAGTATAGAGCTGAGATGTAAAGATTGTTGGCAAAATGGTTGATTGAGATATGTTTAAGAACGTGGATGGCGATATTGAATAGTTTACCAATGGGATGCAATGTAGTTGATGAGACTTATGGACATCGATGGAAACTAATTCAAGTCTTTGGTATAGGAGATACTTTCTAGTAAGAATAGAAGATGGAGACCTTATCATGTAAGTATTGCCCATATTCCCATTGGTGTACTCTCCATCCCTAGGTGTTATCCTTTAGAAGTCATTAATTTGTTTCCATGTTTTCCTAAACCAAATTGGAACAGGTATAGCAGTACCATTAGCACCAAATGAGCCACACCTTAAACCTATGATATTTAAATCACTCTAAGAAAACCAATAACCTATAGATCCTTAGGATGATGCTCAACTAAGTTTGTAAGGTGATTATGAGTAAGATAAGAGTAATGTGGAGATGAACTTAGAAAGGGGGATCCTAAAGAAGAACTTAAGGAAGAAGAGTAAGGAGTAAATATTGAGGATGATCTTAATATGAACATGCAAGTTGTGGTGATGCAGGCTATAGCTGGTGTTGATATGAATGGATAGTAGGACATGGTGTAAGAGAGCAATTAACAGTTGATCTAGAAGACAAATCACAACCTAATTTAGAATCAAACCCCTGTATAGAATGAGAATGTAGCACGTAAGATAGTAGTTAACAATGACATTAAAGAGCCTAGTCAAAATAAAAGTATATGAAGTAATTACAATCTTAAATAGTCTTAAGAAATATAGTTAAGTATTAAATCAATAAGCGAAAATGATGATGGTTTAACTAAAAGATAAACGTGGTAGAATTTTTCTAAGTGAATGATTGCTCTTAGTAACTCAAATGATGAATATACCATGATAGCTAGTTCCATTTTATTGGGGCATTAGAGTTTAACCCTATGTTGACTGCTCATGTATGTGATGATATTACTGATCCTTTGATGCATACTAATAGACCTTTTGATGAATGTGCATCCTTCTACTTATATGCACATGCTTTAAACATTCTATGTACTTGAGAGTTAGGGATATAATGGAATTAGATGTATTTTGGTCAATAGTCATGCAAATTCTTTGTATGTGCAGAGGTAGTTGCTAAATGCTTAACATAAATGATGCTATAATTAAGTTGTGAATTCTTCAATCCTTAATTAAATGAATAATTAATTGAAGACTTATTTTGTTGGTGTCTATCAACAAGTGCAAGTGTGGTAAAACAAGCATGAAGTGAATAGTAGAATCTACATGTTATGTTGAGGCAAATGAAATGATATCGTTATGTGGTACTCATGTTGGTTGTAGGAGATTGATGATTATTAAATGGTACATGAGAAGTGAGATAGGTTTGTCTGACAAACTTTAGTTAGATATATATTTAGGTACCATAAAATAATAGTAGCGAAGGGAGTAATGATTGACAGTGGAAATAGGAATTGTAGCGAAAGGTTTGGAAAGAATCAAGACTTTCTATCAAAAGTTTCTTTGCCATCATAAAGATCAATTCAAACAGGACATGCCCATACCCTTACCCTCATTGGAAGTGAATTTTATTAGATCATTGCTCACTAGTATATCTATTGTGATATGATAGCAAGGTATAATGATCTAGTAAATTATTACAGGACAAAATAGAGGGGATGGAAGGTCTTAAGAGTTAGAATAGAGATTAGAAAGTTGTTTTGATTTACTAAGTAGCATGGTATTTATAAGGTAAGATGGGTAAGTCATTTTGACTAAACAATTGGTAGTTAAGGAGGAAGAAGTAGTGAACTTTGGAATTTAAGGGTCTCAAAGATTGACCTATGGTATGTTCATATGGAAACTAGCAGCATGAGTTAAGTAAAACTTGAAATCGGGAAGATGAAAGGAAGGATTAATTCACAAAAGTTCAGTCATGAATCCTAAAAGGGATATTTCTTTCGAGGTGGTTGGATAAAGAAGATATAAGAATTTACAGAAAAGAAGTTTAGATATGACTTGAAATAAAGTTTTGAAGTATGAGTTGATGCAATATATAAATCAATCTCGTATGGAGATAAGTCCAAACTAAAGAAGGAATTGTTCCTTATTGGATTTAGCTTAGTTATGTACTATGATTACTATTTTATCCCTATTATTGAGGTGATGGTTAAGGAATGTTGAACGGAGATAATCATTTAAGAATATGAGCTTAAAGGAATCAAAATAGTTAGTAGTGATCTTCAGTTATGAATCCCTACCTAAGTTGTTTTAATTCGAGGTTAGTAAATCTAGTCAGAAAAGGAAGAACTAGTAATTCTGACCAATGATTTTATTCAAACTAAATTTGGTTTGAGTTTTGTGATAAAGGATGAGATATCGGGTGTTGGAAATGGGAAGTATATTACCCCTTTAGAGATACTATTTAACTTAAGGAGAAAATACCCTAATTATAGATATAGGAATAATATAATTCATAAAGGAATGATAAAGGAATTAGTTAAGAGTTGCTAGTATTGAAAAGGTAGATGATCTCTTAAGCATTATTCAAAGATAGATAAAAAAAAAACTAAAGATATCTGCAAACCTAATCATTCTACTACAGTTGCTTAGATATTTGCTAAAGAGAATATAAAGGATAATGAAGAAGATTTCTATTGACTAGATAAAAAAATACTATCATGATGACTCTAAAGAGATCTTGAGAATTGGAACTGAAATTGATGAAAGACCTATGATAATTACGTACTCATATCTCTTATTTCAAAAACAATTAAAAGTATTAGTTGAATTAAATTAGCTGGACATCAAATTTTATAAATAAGAAGAATTAGTTAATGACCATAAGAATGGTATATAAATACTTTAATAAGTAAAAGAATGAACTTCCAATTGCAAGATGGATACTGAGGTGCTCATTATTTACAACTCTAAAGATGTAATTGGAAAAAGATTTAAGGGAGTTGGAATCACCTTCACTTATCAAGTTAGAACTTTTACTAAAGGGAGGATACTAACCCAAAGAAGTTGCATCTTGTGACTAAAAAGGAATTCAGGGAAGCGAAAAATAAGAGTGAGTTAAAGTTAGCCATTATTGAAGAATGTAGTAGAATTAAAGAAAAAAAGATGGCAATAGGTGATTAAAAATTTGGTGGATGGTTACTAATGAGAGATTAAGGAAAGTATCAATAGCATTGGATCTGTTAGGAAAGTGTAAATGTCCAAGTGTAGCTCTAAAGACTTGTTTGATATATGTAAGACCCGCTAACTTGCTTAAGCTAACATAATAATATAAAACCCAAACCTTAGGTTCTTAAGGACCTAAGATGAATTCAATCGTCAATTCAGCCTTAAATAACCCTATAATATGATAATTAACTACGAACACCAACCCATAAATAGAATTAGGGTCTATAGAGTTGACAACAATAGAAAATATTAAAAACTAATAGTATAAATTAGATTAGTAAAAGAAGAAAACTTAGGTTTCTTACCTCAAACTTAAGTTGTAACATTTAGTACTCTCGTTGAGGGGCCAACCTTACGGAAGAGGCGATCTAAGAAAAGGCTACCTAGTGAAGTAAAGTGTAGGTCACCCAAAGCAAAAGCTACTTAGAGTAAACAATCTAGAGTAGGCCAATGTCTATAGTGGCTTTCAAAAGAGGGTGGTAATGTTACGATCTTACATATATATAATACGTTATAGGAGGTAAAAATTATCAACAAGTAGTAAAAAGGATTAGTTATTATAAGATAAAAAGTTAAGACATTAATTTTCAAGCATCTACTAAGGATTAAAGATAATAAAAAGTGTGAAAAAGACAATTTTACCCCTAGAAGTAAAAGTAGGTAGTAAAAAGTAAAAATAGAATAGTAAATAAGTAAACTATAAACAAAGTAAAGTAAACAAATAATAAATAAAGATAAAAGACATGACAACGACCCATACTTCTTACATATAAGACATCATCATGATATATCCCAAATAAAAGTAAAGAATCTATTTGGAAAAGTAAATTAAATAATAAAATAATTGGGTAGAATGCTAAAATATGATAAAAGTACTATATAAAACACCGTAAAATATCCAAGAAAAATCAACTCAAGTTTACAAGTGTCAAACAATTAATGACATGTCATAAAAATATCTAAAAACTTAGAAGGAAAGTAAACAAAAATTTATAAAAATTGAAAATATTATAAAATGAATAAAATATATTGATAAATTCTTCAAGAATTTATAAAAAATTATATAAGTAGCAAAATTTTTCAAAATTTAGCAAGATACATGCCTTAGAGTCAAGGACACGTGGAAATTTTTTCATGAATTTACACTTACTAAAAAAATATTAAGATATTAGATAACTTCTTTAAAAATTCACCAAAATTTGTACACTTGTCCAAAAATTGTGAAATTTTAATGGGAGATGTGTAACATTACAAGAAATATGTATTTAATTTTCCATATATTTGGACGCATGTATAATTTAATATTAATTCTTAAACGCTACAAATATACCTCTCATCATTTTAAAAATTCACACAACTCAAACCAAGTCTCTAAAATTTGGGAGAAAATTTGTAGAGCTTCTCCATATTCCTCTTAAGAGGTTAAATAAGGTTGTAATGGTGGTGGTTTTAGCCATTTTAATGGTTTTCATTTCAATAATTTTAGAGCTTTCAATCTATGTTGTTTCAAGAAGTCCTTTTACTTGTAAGTACTTTATAACTCTACCTTCTTATAGTAATTTTCCTAAATTAATTTTGCATGTTTAGTATTTTTTATAATTTTTCCAAATTTCTACCCATTTTGTTAAAAAAAGTCTATTTTAAACAAAAATCACAAAATTTTATCTATTAACTTCCTAAAATCCCCAAACTTTTCCTCATGCTTTCTTATATCTAATATGACATTTTAATTCTATCTTTGATAATTATTAAATTATTTTCTAATTTTCTTGATCTTTTGGCCTAATTTTCACTTACAATATTAAATATAAGATAAAATATATAATATATAAATACTCTTGAATAATAGCCATTGTTAATTATCATATATTTTAAGTTTTCATATAACCTTTTGTTACCATTTACAATAGTTATACAATAATAAAAATATTTTATCTCAATTCTTTTACATTAACTATTCTAAAATTATGTTCCGAAATCTTAGTATATATATATAAACTATATATAGTAATTACATTTTTTTTATAAAATTTAAGATTTCTTTTGGTAAATATTTAATTTTGCTTCTTTTATAAGTACATATTGAAATAATAAGATCTATAAAACAATTACAAATAAAAGTTAACTAATTTATTAACACCATGGTATAATATAACTAAATCACAATTAATTAAATTTTTTTTGTAGGATTTCAACGCAACTTTCAAGAGGCTATTAAGAAATTACATACCAAGTAGGTGGTCTACCTTGTAGTAGTTCTTAATGTGTTAACAAGAAGTTATAAGTTGTTATATTGCTTATGCTTAAAAATTAGTTGTATGTGTTGTAAGCCCCACAACTAGTCACTCAGGGTTTCGATTGGCTGAAAAATTCGATCAAGCCTAAATTATAAGTAAAACCAGAAATATTAGTAAAAATAATCCCATAAGTTAGAATTTAAGAAAATAAGCAATAAAATAAAATAATATAAAAATTTCAAATTTTAAGTATATAACTCGTTATTTATCGAAAATGCGTAAAATGCATTTCGATAATTAACAAATCACTAGAGATAAATTATATGTACACTAAAAATCATAGAATGACCTAAATAATATTTAAAAATATTTATTTGTACTATATATGAATTTACATGTAGGTAGAAATATGCGTAATTACTTAAAATACACAAAATATGCTAAAATAATACTAAATAATTAAAGAAAATTCATAATTAATTAAGTAAAAATAAATAAAAATCATAAAAAATAAGGAATAATCCAGATTTAGGTCGTAGTAGCTGGGGAAAATAAAAAAAAATCAGCTAATTAAATTATAACAACACAAAAGTCAAATTGAAAGAGGATAAGTCATTATCTAATCAAATTAATGCACAATAATTTTCCTAAAACTCTATGAATACTCTAAATTTTTTAGAAGCTCATTTTAGATGTCAGGAAGTTTAGAAAAATAGAGAGAGGCGAAATTGAGATAAAATTAGGGTTTTACAAAAATTTAGCAAAAATTTATGCAATTGGAGCTTATAAGGAGAACCCAGACCTGATGAGTAGCTGGGAGTGGATACCTACCACCACCATATGGTGGTGGCAGCGCCCAAGTGGAGCGACACACCCATTGATGGCTGGAGCCACATAAATCGGTGAGTTCGATTTCCAGCCCAATTTTGTGTAATTATGTAAAAATAGTAAATATTCTTAGAAAATTATGAAACTTGTTATTATGAAATATTTTTGTATATAGTTTTTAGGAAAAATATTATTTTGATGAAAATATGCCTCGTGATATATAATCCTTAAAAAATCATGCAAAACTAAACAAGTTTCAATTTAGAAATAAATGACCTTAGAAGTATATTTTTGAGCCCAAATTTTTTGTGTAGACTACTTAGATGATATAAAACAATGCTATGAAGGCCATTTTCAAAAATTAATTTTTGAAATTTTTAGATAATTTTTAGGTATTAAAATGAGGCATAAAATGGGTAATTTATAGTTAATTAAGTGATTAAATAGTTAATTACTGATTTAGTGAATAATTATATGTTTTAGGATATTGAAATCTGATGAAGCATGATACTTGTAGCATTTAGGGTGTTAAATGTAGTTATTAGGTTAATTATATAGTAAATAAGTAATAGGGAAAAACAGTAAATTTTAAGTTAATTTTGTAAATTAGGGTAATTAGGTGTAAAATCTGATTTAGGATGAATTTAGACATTTTGAAATGATAATTGATGTTGGGAGATGGTAATTAGAGTGATAAAAATATTAGATGTGTATTATGTATATGATAAGTGATAGTACATAATATGCAATTATTAGAAATATAATAAATAGAAACATTAGGGTAAAAATTGATATTATATAAATAATAGGGATTTATAATAAATCTGATAGAAAACTTAAATTTATGTAATTATATGAAAAATGTAAAAATTTCTCATATCAAAAGTAAATTCGGTACACTAATAAGGATTTAAGTGTAACGGGTGGAATAAAATACTAATTAGAGGTGATGATGGTATTTAGGATATCTGAAAGTAATTTGATTAATTTCACATTATGAGTTAAAATGAATTTCTAAGGTTTGGGTATAAAACAGTACTTAGAAATCGAACTAAAACCTAATTTAGAAATCGATACGGAAACTGAACCCAAACCTATCCCCAAACCTAGAGTAATTGTAAAAGATTTGAGAACCTAGATAACTGAATATATTAAACTTTGAACAAAACAAAACAATAAGCATTATAAGATAAAACCAACTTATAATAGCTATATGAAAAACTGAAACTATGTTTGTGTTATAGGGATGATCGGCGATAGCCTGAGCGAGTTAGACCTCGAGTGAGTGAGTAAGGAGTCCAGGTAAGTTAGGATTAATACATTGATGTATTTTGGAGGCTTGAGATTATACTTGGTTATGCTTGTTAGATAGTTGGTTGTGTGCATTATTATGAGTGATACTATGATTCTGGTTGTTGTTCTAGCCTGTATTGTATGAAATAATTGATCACCCTAAACTGGACCTAATCAAATATACGACTTATAATCATAATTGAACTTGCATGGCAACCCATTAGGGACACCTAAGATTTTCCAACCAAATACCAACCCCTTCAAAAGGGATAACATAGGATTGCATAATGGTCCCTTCTTCATCTTTAGTCGAACTAAGTGATAGGAGAGGAGGTCGCAGTGAGGGTGAAGTCAATGGTTCGAAGGTAGTTGTGGGAGGAGCGGTGTCTCCATTGCACAAGCTTGGGTTAGTCGTAAGCTGTTGTATTAACGGCAACTCCTCAACCTAGATTAGAGCGGGCGCAATTTCTCTAATCTCACGATGGGCCGAACAACGTTGTGCAATGATATTTGCTTGAACGTGCAATGGTATTTGCTTGAACATGCATTACACCTAATAAGTTGGTTGATAACCTTGTTATATTTATAGTATAGTTTTAAGTCCTCCATCCTAACTTACTGAACTGTCATTACTCACATCCCTATAGACGTCATGCAGTTGCTGGCTAACAAGCGACTTATAACTACTCTAAAGCTAGCAACTGTTGGATTTTAGGGAGTGAGGAAAAACATTTGAAGAATAAACATATAATTTAAGGTCTAAACTTTTATTTTAGAATTTTTCATTTCTGAATAATGTAATAATTAGGAAATATATTACGGTGAAACATTATAAACACTAATTATAATAACTGAATTATAGTGTATATATATTTTCTCACTTTCTTAGGTAAATGATTTATTTAAATTACAAATTATTTACTTCAAAATGGGTTAGTCGTAGACGCCTTGTGTAGATCAGGTTTAAGATAGCAGTTGTAAGGCTAACTTCGACCTTAGAATGGTTTGCATAGCAGAGTTGTTACGACTCTACCGCTTTGTGGCCTGATATATGTACATGCAATGAATGTGGAGGTAAGAATTATGCCTAATGTTTGTGCTACTCGGCTTTAATATATACTATTCTGATATAGTACTGAATCACTGATTGATCCCCTAATTTTACTAATGTAATATCCAATCCTAAAAATTATACATGAATAGTGTAACTATATTTTTCATTTTCCCATCAACACAACCCATACAACAAGGAAGTAAGGAGTATAAACTAAAATAATGCAGAATTGGGTATAGAGGGGATAAAGAGTTCATTGCACATGCTCAGATTGATAGGAAACTTGAGCTCATTAAGTAGTGAGTTGTAGTAGAACTCCTCGAAACTCAAGCTAGAGTAGGGTTATTTTCTCTAATCTTAAGATCTGTTGGTCAACGTCATGCAGATCATATTTTGATGGTTGCATTGCACTTTAAAAAGACTTGTTTACTTTGCTTGTTTACGTATAACACTTATCCCTTACCACTTATTAAGTACGTGGTTTCACTCATATCCCTATAGTTCTTATTTTGTAAATTAATTTTACAAAAGCTTAGGAAAGGAGAAGTGAGTGAGGTTTGTAGACACCTTATTTTTGGCCCATTTATTTAGGAAAAACGAAAAATAATTAATTAATTAATTAATTAGAAAATTTAGAAAAATACAAACAAAAAATAGAGAAAAATAAAAAAAACAACAACAACAATAAAAAATAAAGGAGTTTAGAAAAAATAAGGAAACTAGGATTTATGCTTTAGTGATTTTCATTTTTGTTTTTATTTATTTATTTTTTTCCTTTTCTTCTTTTTTTAGTTATTTTTATTTTAATTAAAAAAATGAGGGGGCGGATGGAAGGGGGGTAGAGGGATCAAATCAAGTTTTAAAACTTGGTCCTTGTAATTATCGAATAAGGCCCAAGCCTTATACAATTCGACATGGTAGCGTACGCCCCATTTTTATTTTTTTTTTTATCATGCTTGTGGCATTTGCCCAGTATGTGTTAGCGTGCCCTGTTTCTTCTTCTCCTTTGCAAATTTCAAGCAATTTCCAGTTTATTTCTCCTTTGGTTAGCCACTTTAAGAACCTTTTTTACCTTTTTTTTCTACACAATTTCACCAGATGGTGAAATCATGTAAAATACATAGCTTAGTTTTGCATTTTCCCAATTTCTTGTTCAAATTCGATTGATTACTTAGTTAAAATCAAGCTCTAAAATGGAAAAAAAAAATTAATTTTTCGGGTCAAAACCCATTAACAAAAATCGCCGATTTAATTCAATTTCCCTAACCTTCCAAGCTTAATCTTTTAACCTACAGCATAAATAAGGGTTTTTTTCTTCGTTTCTAGAACACAATCATAAAAATTCACTTAAGGTGCACAAATCCAAGCTTTCTCTCTTTAACACAATTTCATTCTCTCTCTTTAGTGGCATCCCAACACTACCATCAGCTTCCTCGTACTCAAGAACACCTAATCCAACACTCTGCTTACGCTCAACTGTCCACCACACCACCTGAACACTGCCACTAAGTTCGACCACTACCCAATCGAGCTCCGTTCACCGAGCCACTTCTCCTATCCCACCTAAATCCAATGAGAAACACATGCATTTCCTTTTGCCCACTTGAATTGGTTCTGAAATCATTCATAATTGCCCCGACCAAGAGCTACTGAAGTTGGAGCCCACACGACTCGTCTAAACCGCTCTTACTCACAAGTATCCCTTTGGTCCAAATTGTTTCAACCTTTGGTTTTTATTTTAATTTTTTACTTATTTATTTATTTCTCTTTTATTTTATCTCTAATGTAATTGTAAACAAAAAAAAAGGAAATAAGAAAAAAAAAAGAGAGGAAAAAAGACATAGGTTTAGTATATTTTCTTCAGTGAAACACAAAAGAAATAAATTAATAAATAATGATAACAATAAATAAATAAGGTAAAATAATAAAAAGAATGTTTTCATCACTTAGAAAAATTATTTTTTCAAATAAATAAAAATAATTAATCCTTTTCTAAAACTAGGGCCTTATTTAGAATTTCCTAAAAATAAGAACACCATTATGACCATTTCCTTTTAAGTATTTTTCTTAAATAAAATTAAATTACTAAAGAACTTAAAGCCGACCATTTTCAAAAGTTAAAAGAAAATAACTCGCCAATGTTTTCAAAAAAGAACTACGTATATTTAATCTCGAATAGCGGGTATATAAGCACCCCTAAAGCTACGTAAGTACCCATGGAGCAACGTAAGTACCCTTGGAGCAACGTAAAAAATGAAAAAAAAAAAAACTATTTTTTCATTTTAGTTTAAATTATTAAATTTGTTGACCAATCATTGAATTTCATCTTACAGGATAGTTTGAAAAGGTAGTTTTAAGGGATAAAGACTAAATTTGGAAATTTGATGGTACTCATAAGGGTTTAAAAAGCTTAACCTCTAAACATGATTTTATGATTCTCAAAACCGTTTATAGAAATTGGTTTTATCAAAAGACTTGTAACTAAATTATAATTAATTCACTCAATTAATTATAATTTAACTCTTTTTCTAGACTCCGGTCGAGTGGTGACTTTGAAATGTTTTCAAAAAATAAAAGAATCGATTTTCTCTAAACCATAGTTAAGGGATAGTATTGAACAGGTAAGGTTTAATATTGATCAGTTTAAAGAAAACTAATTTTAAAAACTAAGAAAATATCAAGCTCAACAAGGTTCAATTAACAGAAGCTGACAAATCACTCCACTAGGCAATTGGAATAGGAACTTTAAGGTAAAGGAAGCATTGTTCTTCAAGGTTATTAGTAAGCATGCTTTGCTTCCACAAAATGTTGCTAGCTCAAAAGTAAAGCTATGTGTATATTTATGGTGAAATGGTAGCTATGTGCCCTTGTTATCTCACCAACCATAGATATGTATGGTAGGATTGTTACAATATAGACACTTAGGGCATAACAATATAGCTTTATCTTGAAAAATTAAACCTTAAGATTAAGTCAACCAAGAACTAAACCTATAGTGGAAGTCCTGTATTAGGAGTCACAAATGGGACTTTAGAAGCTAAAAGAATGGCTTCAAAGACTATTGAATAAGGGATTTACATGCTAAAGTAATTCTACACGAAAGATATCTGTCTTATTTGAAAGGAAAATGTACATACTATACTTGGAAGACTGGGTGATAAATGAAGTGACTATCCAAAATAAGTATTTTCAACTATAATTTATGAATTGTTTGATTAGTTATAGGGAGTAATTATGTCTTCTTAAGGCAACCTTAGAATAAGATGTCATTGATTTCAAATCACGTTGAGAGAAATACCTAAACCTGTATTTAGGACTTGATACTAATACCATGAACTCTTAGTGATGCATTTTGATTATCAATGCATTGGTTGTACTTATAGAGTTAGAGAATCATATACATATCAATTGTGTATGAAGAAACTTGTTATGATATTCATTGGTAGTATTTTGATTTACTTAGCAGCTAATGCTCTAAAAGGAGGCCTAGTAGTTTTACTTAAAATTTTCATATCACACATGCACCCATAATATAAAAACCACTTTGCAAGTCAGAGGTTGCAAGGCTCTAACTAGTAAGTTTCTAAGGGTACTTATTTAATTTATATGCATCTGCTTAACTATATATATATATATATATATATAAGTGATTCAACAATTCACAATCACTAGAATCGCAGAGAATTGGAATCACCTACCAAACAATAAAAAAGGATATTTATATCCCGATAATCATAAAGCCACTAAATACCTTAAAAGTTTAATTCAACTATACCACTTGTTTTCCTAAACTTATATTTTACTTTCTCAGCCTAATAGAACACCTTAAAATCAAATCCTAGACCAATCCCAGCTTTATAAGACCTATAAAAAAAAAAAAAACTATTATGGGATAAGCTATATCCAACTTAGTGAGTAACCTTCTTACCTTATCATCAAACAATAATAAGCAACTTATTTATTGAACATATGAATGTACATACAAGCATATGCAATGCAAATAATATATACAGTTAACTAGTAATGTATACAGTATAGTTTTAATGCCCACCATTGCCCAGTTAAGAAAGTATTTAGGCACATTAGGACTTAGGTATCCACATCTAATACTAGTTCTCTCATTAATATAAGCACCCTCAGTAGTAGATATGACTTAGCCTCAAGCAAAAGGTGGCATTCTCAAAGCCAAGTATACCCCAAAGGTCAAGGCAAGAACATGTCGTACGAATACATCATATGATAAACAATCACAACATATAATATCAATATGAATCTATCTATGCATGATCTCTTGCTCTACTACATAGTATCGACGCCCTTTAACTTATGTAATAGGATTCAATGAATGTCCAGTTTCATTAAAAGTCGAATATTTATTAATCCAGATTCATGAGGTAACCAAGCAAATATATTCCAGACACTCTAATACCCTAAGTTCTAATGCAGTAAACAAGGGTATTCGAAATATCTTAAGGTATTTTGTAAGCAAGAGTTAACCAAAGTAAGCACATACAAGTTCCCATATACCCCACCATGTAATAAGTTCAATTATCAAATATAATTAGATGGTGCACTAACTATAAGCACATAACAGAGTAAAATAAAGGGCAATATACTCATTCGGTCTTGAAGTCAAGTATTCCTAATAGTCTTCAATAGTCTCAAACTTGGTATACCAAATCACCTGAGTAAGGCAACTAAAGCAAATAAAACTCATCTTAATTGTAATATATTCACAAGGCTCGTTACAATTTCTCTATTTTTGCTTATTTCATACCTTAGTCATAACTTTCTCATTTTAAGTCAGAATTTCATGTTCTTACAGTCGATTTTCATCGTTTTCAAGTGATCTTTCATTTAGTGAGGTTATTTTTGAGCTTTTGGACTTGTAATAATCCTGTTTAGTTCAAACAAGTCCATTGGTCAATGGTGTTCGTTTGACTACTTTAGGATTTGTGCCTAATTTTGGGCTTTGGGCTTACTTTTGGGTATTAGGCCTTAGACTTGACTTTTTGAGTATTTATTTAGGTATTTTAAGTTTAAATTTCTATCTAAATTCCATAACTTTCAATTTAGATTGTTAATGTTACTCTCGTGGGCCTAAATAAGGACTTTTTACTAGTTTATAGCCTTAGCTTACTAATAATGAGCCTTTAAACTTAATGGGCTGTTTATATATTATTTTATGAGGTTTTTTAATTTAGGGTTCAAATCTGGTCACTAAGTTATTGGGCTCTATTCTTTGTTCTTTTAAGGGCTTTTGGGCTTATCTTGCATTTTAAGGCCTTAAGCCTAACTTCACTCATTATTTTAAGCTTAAACCCACTCATTATTTTGTCTTTTCCTTTTTGGGCAAGTTGCTCTAACTTGTGAGTAGAAATACCCTTGTAATTATAGCTGTAAGGGACATATCATCATCATACTAATACACTCGAATATTTTCTTTCTTGTGTAAACACTACTTGTTTACTCTCAACATCACTCTTATCCTAACTCTTAAGCAAGGATAAGTGGCGAGTAACCTCACCAGATTAATTCATATGTTATATCAAATTGTGCCGTGAGTCCTCAGAAGTTCCATTGGTACATTATATCCATTGGAGCTATTCGTAGGTTTTGCTTACCTTTTCATTTGCATTCATCTTATTTCGCACCATTCCCCATTATTCCTTTTGGGCTTTCTACAAGCTTAGACCCATCCAGCGATTGGCCTTATCTATTCTTAGTCATGGTCTGCAATAGGGGAACACATGAAAGGGGTGAAAGATGAATGAAAGAGTAAGCACAATCTACGAATAACTCTAAAGGATATGATGCACTAGTGAAACTTTTAATGACTTACAATACAACTTGATATGATGCATGAGATAGTCCGGTAAGATTACTCACCACCTAATTTTACTGAAGGGTTAGGATAAAAATGAAATGAGAGTAAACAAATAGTATTTACAAAAGGAAGAATATTCAGTATATTGATGTTGACTCTTTTTACTTTACAGCTATAAGTACAAGAGATGTTTATACCCAATAAGTTAAGGCAATTTGCCTAAAAAGAAAAAGACAAAAAGGGAATTGTCTTAAAAAAGTAACGCATAAGAATACAAAAGGGTAAAAATAAATATTCAAGAAAAGCAATAATTAGTGTAGCAGATTTTACACGTGGTCCTATACATGTGATAAAGATGCATTGGTGATGCCGTTGGAGATTTAAACAAAAGAGTACTATCAAATTGCTTGTCCAAGCAGGGTGACTGAGAATTAGTCCCAATAGTTCTCTTAGCCTCTCAGCAAGAGTAATGTTAAGCAAGTGGTCAGCTTGGGCATGAGTGAGTAAGCGAACGGAGCTTGACAAATGTCTCAGTATTCAACAATTGGGCACAAAGCCTCCAAGAAGTGGGCAATCATACGACATGTAAAGTGGATCGAAAAAGAGATACTCGACTTTAGTAGGAGTCGGCTAGAGAAAGAAGATTCGCCATGCCAATCTTTCTAATCCCCAGGCTCAACTATGGGTTAAAGGCCGAGTAGCCTAATTCCTATCACTTGTCATTACTTTTCATGTTCAACTATGTAAACCCCACAGATTTCTTAGATAAGAGATTGGAAGTTAATAAGATTTCTTGAAAGACACTCTTAGTAATACCAAGATAACGAACCTTAAACCTAAGAGACTACTGTCAAAAACCTGAACTCATAGTCAACCTAATCTAATGAAACTAACCCTAAACCTTAATAGGAAAGAGACTAATAGGAGAAGCCCATGAGAGCTCCCTAAAATCAATAAAGGGTAAGCTAAACCAAAAATGAATATTGGTATAAATAACCTTAATAATGAATTTAAAACCTTAAAATGAACACTATAACTCTTAAATGAACATTCAAGAACTAAAATCCCAATTGGAACCCTATTACGTGTGAGCCTTTAAATTGTAAAACCCTAATCTACAATCAAAAAGCCTAATCTAACTAATATATTATAATTAAATAGTAAAACTATTCATTAATCAAAGACTAATTGCTTAATTGCCCTAAAACCCTAATCTACCATGTAAAACATACTTAAACAACAATAATTATCTCAATTCCTTAAACTAATTAGACAAGATTAGCCAATAGGCTTAACCAACTTAATTTGACACATGAAGCCCTAAAATGCGCCTAATTTGTGCCAAGTGTACTAGTAATTAATATTAAGAAACTTAATTAAACCTTAATCTGCTAGTTAGGTTTTACATCATAATTAACTAAATAAAGAACGATTAATCATATGAAACTAAAGTAATAATATAAAAATATCTCCTTAAGAATACTAATGTCATATTTAGGAAGACAATATGAACTCTATAACCTTTTAGATCCGAACTCGAGGTATTGTCGACCATGACTAAGAACAAATAAAGCTAGTCCTTGGATGGGTTTGAGCTTACAAAAAGCTCGAAGGGAATAATGGGGAATGGTGCAAAATAAGACGAATGCAAATGAAAAGGTAAACAAAACCCGCGAACGGCTCTAATGGATATGACGCACCAATGGAACTTCTAAGAACTCATGGTACAATTCAATATAACGCACGAATTAATCCAGTGAGGTTACTCGCTACTTAGCCTTGCTCAAGGGTTAAGATAAGAGTGATGCGAGAGTAAATAAGCAGTATTTACATAAGGAAAAAAATACTCAAGTGTATTAATATGATGATATGTCCCTTACAACCACAATTACAAGCATAGTTATACCCATAAGTTAGGGCAACTTCCCAAAAAAGAAAAAACAAAAAGGACATTTTCTATGAAAGTAACGTACAAGATATAAAAGGGTAAAAATGAATATATAAGGAAAGCAATTATTGGTGCAACGAATTCTACACATGATATTATATACGTGGTGATGCTATATTGGTGATATCGATGGAGGATGTGGACAAAAAATACAAACAGCTTGTTTATCCAAGCAGAGGTAGCTTAATCAGTCTGGAGTCTCTCTCTCTTAGCATCTCGATAGGGATAAGTCTGAATAAGTAATTTGCTAGGCATGTGCAAGAATGAGGATGGGCTATTATTTCGGCCTTTAGCTTATCGACACTTAACATGGGAGAAGTAAGTAGTCACTCGGCTTGGCAGGCAGAATGGGTCGACAAGGAGATACTCGGCCTTCGCATGAGTCAGTTGGAATAGGAAGATTCATCTTGCCATTCTCTCTAATCCTCAAGCTCAATTGTGGGTTAGAGGTCCAATAGCTTGATTCCCATCATTCCCTCCGGGTTATTTTGGATTTGCAATCAAATCTGAAAGGTGTTCATTAAGCTCTTCGTTAGGGTGATACGGACTGAGGTTGTCAACGTTGAAGGCGTTAGAAACCTTATAGTCCTTAGGCAACTCCAATCTGTAGGCATTGTCATTAATCTTTTAGAAGATTCTGAAAGGTCCTTCAGCTTGTGCAAATAATTTGTTCCTCTTCTTAGTCTGGAACCCTTCTTCGTTGAGGTACAGCCATACCAAATCTCTTGGATAGAATTGTTTAGTCGTCCTACCTTTGGTCTTCTCCCACATTCTTCTAGTAGCTTAGTCAATGTACCGAGTAACTTTATCATAGATGTGCTAGAAGGATTATGCTTTAGCAGAGGCGTTAAGGTCCTCTTACACAGGTACAAGTATAGAGGTGTGGTCGAAGGGCAACTTGGGATTGAAACCATAGACTACCTCGAAGAGAGTTTGCTTAGTCATGTCATGCACTATTCTATTGTAAGCAAACTCGACTATTAGCAAGCAGATGTCCCAATCAACTAGTTTCTTGCCCACTGTAGCTTGGAGCAGTGATCCCAAAGTGCAATTGACCACTTCTGCTTAGCCGTCAATTTGGGGGTGACAAGAAGTATTAAATAGTAGTTTAATCCCCATCGACGCCACAAGGTCCTCTAGAAATGGCTTAAGAATTTCAAGTCTTTGTCGAAGACTATACTTCTGGATACGCAGTGTATCCACACAATTTCCTACAAAAGAAGAGATATAATAACTGAAGCATCGTTAGTTTTGGAGCAAGGTACGAAGTGTGCCATTTTGTTGAACTGATCCACGATAACCATTATAGAATCTTTGCCTTAAGTAGTTCGTAATAGTCTGAGAATAAAGACTATGCTCAATTCAGTCTACAGCTTCGTCAGGACAGGCAAAGGCATTACTTTCCCCTGCTTAGCTTAGCACTTAGCGCTTAGCCCTCTTGCACATACAGCTCTCAATAACTCGGTGTACATCTTTTCTCATTTTCGGCCAAAAGAATCAACCATTCAACAGTTTACAAGTCCTTCTTTCTCTAAAATTTTTGGATAGTCCTCCAATGTAGGCTTCCTTCATCAATAGCTCACATAGTGAATAAGTCGACATGCATAATTTCCCACCTCGAAACAAGTAACCATTCTCCACATGATATTCATCCACCGTTTTTCCATCAACGCATCGCATGATTATGGGTCCAAAGTATGGATCCCCATAATACTGTTCTTTGATGCTTACAAACCCAAACATCCTGGTCCGCAATTTGGTTAAAAGCGTATGTCTCCTCGAAAGAGTATTTGCAACTACATTGCTATTTCCTTGTTTATATTTAATCATGAAATTGAATCTTTCAAGGAATTCAACCTATCTCACTTGCCGCTTCAATAACTTCGTTTAACTTCGAAGGTACCTCAAAGATTCATGGTTAGAGTAGATGAAAAACTCTCTTAGTAGTAGATAATGCTGCCATACTTGCAGTGCTTAAATCAGCGCTAAGAGTTCTTTGTCATATACAGAGTAATTTAATTGTGACCCTCTAAGCTTCTTACTATGGAAAGAAATTGGTCGGCTTTCTTGCATTAGGACAGCACCTATTTCAATGCTTGATACGTCACATTTTAGCTCAAACATTTTCTCGAAGTTAAGTAGAACCAACACTGAGGCGAAAGTCAACTTTTCTTTTATCACAGTAGAGCTCTTCTCCTCCCTTTCTCCCCATCGAAAGTCATTGTTTTTCTTTATCAGTTCAGTAAGTGGTACAGCTGGGGTGCTGAAATTCTTGATAAATCGTCTATGAAACAAAGCTAATCCATGAAAACTTCTTACGTTGGCACAAGTAGTAGGAGTCAACTATTCTACAATTTCTTAAATCTTCTCATCATCCACTAGTAAGCCTCCTCCACTGACTACATAGCCCAAGAGTACTATTTCTTCTTGACAAAAGCAACACTTCTTTAGATTGCCGAATAATCTCTTGATACAGAAGATATCTAAAACGGCTTAGAGGTGTTCATAGTGACTTGACATGTCAGCACTATATACCAAGATGTCATTAAAATACACCACGGCATACTTTCCAATTAGATGTCTCAGCACATGATTCATTAGTTTCATGAAAGTACCCGGGGCATTCAACAAGCCAAAGGGCATAACCATCCATTCATATAGTCCATTTTGAGCCTTAAACACTATCTTCCATTCATCTCTCAACCTCATGCAAATCTGATGGTAGCCAGACTTACGATCGATCTTGCTAAAAATCTTGGCTCCACTCAATTTATTCAACATATCTTCTAATCTCAGGATAGGATACCTGTACTTTATAGTAATATTTTTCACGGTAGAACTGTCTATACACATTCGCCAGGTTCTATCCTTCTTTAGCACTAGAAAGGCTAGTATAATACAAGGGTTGAGGCTTTCCTTTACATATCCTCTCTCTAGCAACTTATTGACTTGTCGCTGGAGCTTAGTAGCTTGTTCAAGATTCTTCTAATAGGCTAGCTTATTCAGTAGTGCGGCGTTAGGTACTAAGTCAATACAATGCTCTATGCCTCGAGTTGGAGGAAACCCCTTAGATAACTGTTCTGGGAATAGATTTTCATACTCATCTAGCAACTCTTTGATTTCCTAATGTAGTTTACCCCACTCCTTTATTTCTAATAGGCGCTTGACCAACATGAAGGTCGGTTCATCAGCATTGATGGCCTCTCGAAGCTCAACTCCACTCATCACCAGAGCCTTCTTCGATCTGCGAGTAAGTTTTGTCTACAACTTATTGACTTCTCTTGGTTGCATTGGGTTCAATGTGATCTTTTAGTCATCCTTCTTGAACATGTACGTATTCTTGTAGCCGTCATGGATAACTCTTCTATCAAACAGCTACAGTTTACCTAGTAACACATGGGAAGCATAAATGGGAAACAAGTCGTAGAGAAACTATTCTAAGTAATTCCCTAAAGTGATCGGTAATAGTATTTGCCGAGTAACATATAATGCTCCTTTTTCACTTAACCAGTACAATTTATACGGCCTTGGATGTGCAATAGTTAGCAACTTCAGTTTTGAAATAAGATTGGTTGATGCCATGTTGGTATAGCTTCCATCATCCACAATGAGGGCACATACCTTATTGTTTACCTTACAAATGGTATGAAACAAGTTCTCTCTCTACTCCTCTTCTTGTAAGGATTCTATGTTCATAATGCATCAAATAATCATGAGTAACCAATCCAAGTTCTCAGCAAACACATCTTCATCAATCAATTCTTTCTGAGCAAAGACCTCTTCTTCCTCAAGCTTCTCATCAATGCTATCTACCTCTAGCTTTGGGATGTCTCCTTCAATGACCATCGTCTGTCGATTCAAGCACTTAACAACCATGTGTTTGAACTCTTGGCACTTGAAGTACTTGATCTGGCTCGTCTTCTTACTAAACCCTTACCCCTTCTCATAAGTTTAGGTTAATACTTCAGTGTTAGGTCAACCCTTTAGTTCGACTCGGACATCCATCTTTCGAGTTGATTAGTCAACATCCTCGTCGATACTTAGCTCCTCCTTTGCCTTTCTACTTGCTAGGCTATTTTAATGGCCTCATACATTGTTGTAAATCTTTGGAGTTCCGCAATGTCTTAGACATCACCTCTCAACCTAGTAATGAATCTTAAAACTGTTTGGGCTGGTGGTTCCTCCACTTCGCAACGGATTATGAGCATTTGAAATTCTTAAACATATTCGTCAACAATCCGGCCTCCTTGTCTGAACTCTTGAAGCCAAGTAAAGGTATCTTCAAGATAAGTTTCTGGTACAAACTTGTTTCTAAGTACTCTTTTCATCTCAAGCCAAGTATTAATCTCTCAGTAGCCTTCTCATCCCCTCATGGCCTGGAAATTCTTCCACCACTTAGCGGCATATCCGAAAAACTCAACAGCAACAGTTCTCACTTTCTCATAATCCTCGTATTCAACAAGATCAATCACTTGCTCTCAAAACCTTTCAAGCTTTCGGCAAGCTTAGATCAATCCCTGCAACCGACTTTATCTATTCTTGGTCACAGTACGCATCATCTTGGTATCAGACTGAAGGTTTCGTTTGAGTTATAGTAGTTTGTTTTGAGCTACTGTGTTCGTTTAACTATTATGCTGAGAGAATGTTTGTTGTAATACCTAGTTGAGAAGTTAAAACTTAGATTTATCAGAGAAAATGACATCCCCAAGTGTTAATGCTGGCATCGGGGAAGGAAACAATGGTGTTGCCATTTATGGCCAACAATCTCAAGGTACTCCTAGAAGTATGGATGAAAGACTTGATAAAGTTACTAACCTACTAGTAGATTTGACTCGAGCTATTCATGCATTGGCTTAACAACTTGCTAAAACTGCACATAACACCCCACATGTTGCCTGACCAATGAGAGGTCAAAACCCAGCTCGACAAGGTCAAGATGGAGGAGTAGGAAGATAAGTAAGGAGAAGGTTGGGAGACATGGGAGAAGAGGATGAGGAAGAGTATTATAAAGAAGAAGAAGAAGAAGAAGAGTGAACTCAAGCACCCAGAGCATTTGACCATCTGAAGCTTCGGATTCCAAACTTTAATGGGTCTAGGAGTATGGATGAATACTTAGAATGGGAGGAGAAGGTAGGGCATGTTTTTTACTATTATTAATATGAGGATTACGAGAAAGTAAAAAATACTACTATTGAGTTCTCCGAATATGCCGCCATGTGGTGGAAGAAATTCCAGGCTATGAGGAGACAGGAAGGATATAGAGAGATTAATACTTGGCTTGAGGTGAAGAGAATACTCATAAACAAATTTATGCTGGATACTTATCTACAAGACACTTTTATTCGGCTTCAAAAGCTGAAACAAGGAGGCTGAACTGTTGACAAGTATATCCAAGAATTCCAAATGCTTATGATTCACTGTAAAGTAGAGGAATCGCCAGTACTAACAATCTCTAGGTTCCTTACTAGATTAAGGAGTGACATCCAAGACATTGTAGAACTCCAATGACTTACTACAATAAATGAGGCCATACAAATTGCTCAACTAGTGGAAAGGAAAAGAAGGGGCTTAATGCCAACCCAACCATCGACTAACCCACTTTTCCATTCAAGCCAACCTATTTAGGGAAGCTACCGAAGTTGGACAAGTACCTAAGTCGGCCGAGTACCTAATCGATTCAATTAATGGATGTTAGGATTGACTAGAAAAGCCAAATAGAAGATAACGTGCCGACCAGAACATATGAAAAAGGGAAAGGATCTAGTAGGAAGATGAGTCAGATCAAGTGCTTTAAGTGCCCAGGGTTTGGGTATAAAGCTGCCTAGTGGCCGAACCGAAGGACTATGGTCATCAAAGGAGATACTCTAAAGCTGTAAGTGGAAAATATTGATGAGGAACTTGAGGAGGTAGAGAGTATTGCCAAGAAAGAAGTTCCTCAGGAAAATGAACTCATTGAAGAAGATGTGTTTGTCGCGGACTTAGATAAGTTGATCTTAATTATCCAACGTGCAATGAACTTAGAACCCTTACACTAGGAGGAGCAAAGGAAGAACTTGTTTCATACCACTTGCAAGATAAATAATTAGGTATGCACACTAATTGTAGATAGTGGAAGTGGCACCAATATGGCATCAACCGATCTGATCGTAAGGTTTAAGTTGTTTACTATCGCACATCCGAAGCCTACAAGTTGCACTGGTTGAGTAAGATGGGAGTATTACATGTCACTTGGTATGTACTACTACCAATTACTATCGGAAATTATTCTGACAAGATTCTCCATGATATGTTACCCATGTACGCTTCGTGCATATTGCTTAGCAAACCGTGGTTGTTTAATAGAAGAGTTATCCATGACAGATACAGGAACATGTATGTGTTCGAGAAGGATGGCCGAAAGATTACGCTAAACCTGATGCAATCGAGTCAAGTTAACAAAATATAGGCAAAACATACTCGCAGATCAAAGAAGACTCTAATGATGAATAAAGTTAAGCTCCTAGAAGCCATTAAAGACAACATGCAGGCCTTCATGTTGTCATACATCTATTGGAGTTGAAGGAGTAGGGTGGACTACCCTTTAAAGTAAGAAAGTTGTTGGATGAGTATGCTGACCCGTTCCTTAAACAATTGCCCGTGGGGCTATCCCCTATTCAAGGCATAGAACATTGTATTGACTTAATACTCGGCGTTGCCCTACCAAATAAACCAGCCTATTAAATGAGTCTCGACCAAGCTTCAGAGCTCTAACAATAAGTCAATGAACTACTGAAGAGAGGGTATATTAGGGAAAGTCTCAACCCTTGTATTATTCCAGTGCTGCTAGTGCCAAAAATGGATGGTACTTAGCGGATGTGTATTAAAAGCCGAGTAGTGAACAAGATGACAATCAAATACAAGTATCTTATCATGACCCTAAGGGGGGCCTAGTAAAATTGCCTAAAATTTTCATATTACATGTGCACTATGATACCAAAACTGTCTTACAAGTTAGAAATTGCAAGACTCTAATTAGTTAGTCTCTAGGGTTTCCAATTTTTAATTTATAAACTTATCGTATTATATAAATAACTAAGGACATCCAATATTCCACAATTCTTCAGAATTGCAGAAAATCGATATCCCCTACCAAACAATAAGATTAGGCAGTAAAGTTCTAAAACTTAAACTTACGAAAGTTATAAAATCTAAATATAGTATTAATAATTATATGTAATAATTTAAACCAACTACACAATCTATCTTCAAATTCTAACTTGTATGCATCTCAATGCTGGTACTCAATACTCAGATCTTAACTCATGCCCTATTATCTAGCAACTTGCAAGAGAAAACTATTGGGAAGTAAGCTACACGAGCTTAGTGAGATATCTCTCATACTATACCAGCAAGTAGGTTATCAAACAATTTATTAATAAACATATGAATGCATAAACAAGCAGTATACTAAATAATATATGCAATTAATCGGTGTTGCATAGAATATCGAATTTAATGCCCTCTAAAGTAAGGGTTGGAGATACATCAACACCAATCACAATCGAGTTCTAACACTTGTTTTTTTTTTTAACCATATATATATGTATATATATAGAAATTCCCTGTTTCACAAACCAAGTTTCTAATTCTGTATTTTCATGAAATATATTATCATTTCAAAAAAATCTAGTAATATACAAAATCCAAGTCTAACGGTAATGTGGCATCTGCAATCTATGTTTACGCCCTACAGTAGTAATCTATAGACTTGACCTCCAGCTACCTACGGTTAGGATCTCCAACGTCAGGTAAACCCGTGAGCTAATGGTAGGGTCTTGTTGTACCAATGCTCCTGCATTATACTAATCAAATCATGTGGAAATCTATCTCTCTAAGGCCCTTCATTACCAACCACATGAGGTAACAGCCAGAACATTATATGTAATGTTCATACTTATGCATGATCCATTTGATTTAAGTTAAGTCGCATATGATTAAGTCAATTTATAAGGTGATTAACAAATATCAACAAACCATTCAATTATGCAATAATAAATCAAGCAGCAAGTTATTCAACTATTATATTTCACAACATTTTACACAACACAGAACCAATATTCAGGTATATGCATAACTTGAAACCCTATATTTCAAGTTATTAATATTTACTTTAAGTGCACTTATTACGAACAAAAAATAAGTATAGAGTCATCGAGAGCACTCACTTGGTCATTGAGTCTATCAACGGTTGTAATAGTTTACTTGATAAGTCGATATCCGTATCGAAATCACTTGATATTTAGAGAATATAAAAGATAATGAACATCTAAGTGGAATAACTAAGCTATTTATATACTTAGTAATAACTACATAAACTATCTATTGATTTAAATGAAATCACTAGTTTAAGCCTTTTCGTTAATCGTATATAACTTTTTCATTTTAACTCTAATTTTTATAAACCTATAATCGATTTTTATCGTTTTCAAATGTATTTTTGCGTAATAGAGTCCGTTTTGAATGTTATAACTTGTAATTTTTATTTTGGTCTAAAAATATTACGAATTTTATCATTTTAACATAAATAATTATGATTTATTATTTTAAGCTTTTCTTTATACTTTTATGATTTAATAAATATTTAAATTTTATATTTTGTATTTTTAAGCCTATTTTATCATGATTTACGTACTTTACTATTTTTTAAGATTTAATACTTATTTAATTCATTTTTCTATTTTAATAATTTTCAAATTAATTAATTATTTTATTATTAATTTTTAATTACGAATTTAATTAAAAATTGTTATGTCCTAACATAGCAGCGTGGGAGTATTCCATGTGTCATTTTCATGAATTTTGCATATTTTTCCTATTTTTTATTTTACTTAATATTTATATATTTATATATGTATTGTTATATTTTATTAAATTTTACAAATTAATCCATTTTCCTATTTCTTTGAGGTTCATGGCATACATATTTATATATATACTATCTTACTTTATTTATTAATTTAGTATTATAGTATATTATACATATACTATTTAAGTATACATGTATACTTATACATACTATAACACTAATATACATATTTTTATACGTATATATATATACTTGTATGCATAGATTCCCTCAATTTATTTATATATATATACATATGTAATTTTACATATACCCCTAGATATACTATATGTGATATACATACATACATATACAATATTAATACATAAATTATACTTATATTTTTGTACTTTATACACACATACATAACCAACCGTACATACATATATATATTAAAAATAAATAATATACAACTACCATATACACATATATGTATACATAAATCCTTCTATATCAAATACTTGTATAATCAATTATAACATATATGTACACATAATTATATCTAAGTATTTATACATATATGAACACATAAACATAAGGAAATACTAGCTTTAAATATAATTTCATTACATGTACAATTAATCTTAATACAAGAAAAGAACTACAAAATCAACTATAGTTTTATAATCCCTAAATACATATTTCTACGAAATACACACATATATAACAATGGTTCATGTAAATTAACAAAATATTTATTTAAAAAAAAATACTACTTAACTATTCTTCTTATACTTAAAGATCGGTTAATGCACAAAAGCTTTTCTTTTTCTTCAAATTGTTGAGTCAAAATGCAAGAAAATAAATAAAAGAAAACTAAGCAAGAAATGAGGGAGGGTCATGGTTTTAGAAATGGCTAAACTGTATGCTCCTTTTGAGTTTTTAGTTTCCAAGTAGTGAAAGAAAAAAAATTACCAAGTACAATTGAAACTTCCGGCACGCACAATAGAGAAAAGAAAAAAAAAATGCAAAACTAAAAGAAAATCAAAGATCAAGAAAGATAAGGAATGAGATGCGATGACATTTGATTAAGATGCGATGACATTTGATTAAGTCATGTCCTTATCTACTTAAGTCATAAGTTACTTTAATTAGTCACATAAGTTGCCTTATTGATTCCAAAAGAGAAACGTGGGAAGAGGAAAAATAAAGAAGGAAGAGGAAAAATAACGAAGGAAGAGGAAAAAGAAAAAAAAAATCATAAGGTTAATTTTCTAAATATAAAATTGTAGACTTAATATTAATTATGAGATAATATTCATAATTTTATAAATTTTATTAAGTAAATTATTACCCATTACGTTTATAATATTTGGGTGTTATCTTTATTCATTCGTTAATAATTTTACACAATTACACTTGTTAGTCGATAATTGTATTCTCTTAGGGCTTTAATACTTTTAGGATACTTTTACACATTTTATAAGTCTAAGTTTATAGTTTTAAAATTTTTATTGAGTTCGCATTCGAGTTTAATTTCCAATATTTAGGTTTTTTACACGCAATTAAGGTTTCAATCAAGATTTTTAAGCGTTTTTCACATTCGTGTTATGTTCAAGTTTAAAATTTTGATTAGTTTTAAATTTATCAGCTCCATTGACTTATGAAAGTTATCTATAGTACTAAAGTTCGATTCTATACTTAAATAGTCAAATTTACAGGGTTTACATATCTTATCCCCAAGTTGGAAGACATGCTGGATGAATTAACTAAAGCTGAGATCTTTAGTAAGATTGATCTGAAATTTAGCTACCATCAAATTTACATAAGGCTAAGAAATGAGTAGAAAACTACGTTTAAAACTCGACATGGACTTTATAAGTGTATGGTCATGCCATTTGACTTGTCAAATACTCCGAGTACTTTCATGAGACTGATAAACCACGTGCTGTGACATCTAATGGGGAAGTGTGTCGTCATGTACTTTGACTACATTTTAGTGTATAGTGCCAACATGCTAAGTCACTATGAACATTTCCGAGCCATATTGAATATCCTTCATGCCAAAAGATTATTTGGCAATCTTAAAAAATGTTGCTTTTACTAGGAGGCAATGGTATTCTTAGGCTATGTAGTAAGTGGAAGAGACTTACTAGTGGACAACGAGAAGATCCGAGCAATTGTCAAGTAATCATCTCTAATTACCTGTATCGACGTAAGAAGTTTCCATGGATTAGCTTCTTTCTATAGAAGATTTATAAGGAGTTTCAGCACCCTCGCTACACCCCTTACTGAGCAAACGAAGAAGAACACCAACTTCAAATGGGGAGAAAAGGAAGAAAGAAGTTTTGTCGAGGTAAAGGAGAGGTTGACCTTTACCCTTGTACTAGTTTTACCTAACTTTGAGGCGCTATCCTAGTGCAGGAAGGTTGACCAATTGCTTATCACAGTGAAAAGCTCAAGGGACATTAACTAAGTTACTTAATATATGACAAAGAACTCTTGGCGCTAATCCGAGCACTACAAGTATGGCAGCATTATCTGTTACCAAGAGAATTTTTCATTTATACTGACCATGAATCTTTGAGTTATCTCTAAAGTCAGACAAAATTGTTGAAGCGGCAGGCGAGATGGGTCAAATTCCTCGAAGGGTTTATGTCACGCCCTGAAGCGGCAGAGTCGTAACAGCCCCGCCGTGTAAACCATCCTAAGATAGAAGTTGGACTTACAACCGCTATCTTAGACCTGATCTACACAAGGCGTCCACAACTAACCCGCTTTGAAGTAGACAGTTTGTAATTTAAATAAATCATTTACCTATAAAAGTGAGGAATTATATATATGTTATAATTCAGTTATTGCAGTTAAAGTTTACAATATTTTTCTATAGTACTTTTCTATATCATTACATCATTCAGAAATGAAAAATAATAAAAACTTAGACCTTAAAAATATGTGTTTATTCTTCAATATTTTTCCTCACTCCCCAGGATCCAGCAATTGCTAGCTTCAGAGTAGTTGTTGCCGCTTCTTAGCCAGCACCTGCACGACGTCTATAGGGATGTGAGCAACTACAGCTCAGTAAGTTAGGACGAAGGACTTAAAACTATACTATACACACAACAAGGTTTTCAATCACTTATTAGGTGCAATGCATGTGCAAGCAAATGCCATCGCACGACGTTGTCTGGCCCGTCGTGAGATTAGAGAAATTGCGCCCGCTCTAATCCGGGTTGAGGAGTTGCCGTTAATGCAATAGCTCACGACCAAACCCAGGCTTGTGTAATGGAGACCTTGCTCCTCCCATGACTACCTTCGAACTACTATCTTCACCCTCGCCGCGACCTCCTCTCCGGTCACTTAGTTTGACTAAGGATGAAGAAGGGACCATTTTGTAATCCTACGCTATCCCTTCCGAAGGGGTCGGTATTTGGCCGGAGAGTCCTAAGATCCCCTAACGGGTTGTCATGCATGTCCGATTATGATTACTGGTCGGATATTTGGTTAAGTCCAGTTTAGGGTGATCAATCCTTTCATACAAGTCATACAATATGTGCCAGAGCAACAAACAGAATCATAGCATCACCCATAATCAAGCACATGCACACATTCTCTATCTAACAAGCACAACCAAGCATAATCTTAAGCCTCCAAAATACAGCATCGTATTAATCCCAACTTACCTCAACTCCTCGCTCACTCACTCGAGGTCCGATTTGCTCAGGCCATCGCCGATCATCCCTATAACACGAACGTGGTTTCAGTATTTCATATAATATTATAAGTTCATTTTATCCGATAACGCTTATTGTTAAGTTTTGTTTAAGGTTAAATATACCTAATTATCTAGGTGTTAAGTTTTTTTATAATTATTTTAGGGTTGGGGTTAGGTTCAGGTTCGGTTTTCGCATCGATTTCTAAATTAGGTTTTTAGTTCGATTTCTAAGTAATGTTTTAGATTCCAACCCTAGAAATCCGTTTCAACCCATAATGTGAAATTAATCACATTACTTCCCGATCTCCTAAATACGATTACTACCCCTAGTCAGCATTTTATTCCATCCGGTACACTTAAATCCGTATTAGTGTACCGAATTTACTCATGTTGTGAGAAATTTTTACATTTTTCATATAATTACCTAAAATTGAATTTTGTTTCAGATTTGTTATGTTCTAATTTTCATTATTTTATTATCTAATTAAACCTAATTTTTTCATGTTTATTAATTTTTAATTCTACATATTCCTAATTTTCTACATTTACCACATAACACCTTCATTACTTACACTTAACACTCCATAGACTAGGATTAGGTTTTCACATAAGAGATTAACATCCCTAAACATCTAATTACTATCTCAATCAGTAATTAACATCCTAATTACCTAATTAACCCTAAATCACCCAATTTTACCATCATTTTAGGGCTAAAAATTAACTTAAAAATTTCAAAAATTAATTTAAAAAAAAATGGCTTCATAGCACTGTTCTATATCACATGAGCATCTTACAGAAAAAAAATTCAGCTCCAAACTACACTCCTAAGGTCATTTATTTCTAAACCGAAATGTGCTCGGTTTTGCATGATTTCTTAAGGACCCTATATTACGGGACATGTTTTCATCTAAATAATATTTTTCCCACAAACTACATACAAAAATATTCCAGAATAACAAAATTCATAATTTTCTAATTATATTTACTATTTTTACAAAATTTCACAAGAATCGGGCTAGAATTTGGACTCACCGGTTTGGATGGCTCCGGCCACCGCGAGCCGCCTTGGCCTTATCGGCCGGCCTGGGTGCTGCCACCACCATGTGTTGGTGGTGGCCGTCCACTCCCAGCTCCTCGTCTGGTGTGGGTTCCCTTTAAAATCCCTAACTACACAGTTTTCTTTTTTTTTTTCTGGATTTTCTCTCGATTTTTTCGGTGTTTTGATTTTTCTCAAATCATAAACTGACCAAAGGACTTCTGGAATTTTTTTTCCCTATTTATAGACAATTTTAGAAATTAATGTGCATTAATTTGATGGGATTTTGCACCAATTCCATGATTTTTGGCTTTTTGTTTGTCAAATTCTTATTGGTTATCTTTTTTTCTTGTTGACCACGACCTTATCTTGTTGCAGCTTATCCTCTTCTGATTTTTCAGATTTTTTCTATAATTATTTTTTTATTTTTCTTTAATTATTTACTTAGTTTTAGGCTAATTTAGGTAATTACACGTATTTTTATCTACACGTAAATATATGTGGGGTACACGTGAACATTCCTAAATATTATTTTGGTCATTCTAAAATTTTTAGTATACATATAATCTATCTCTAGTAATTTATTAGTTATTTCATTACACTTTTCGCATTTTCGATGATTAATACCTATTATGCTTAAAATTTGAAAATTTTATAGTTTCCTATTTTACTATTTATTTTCTTAAATTTAAGTTTACGGGGTCATTTTTACTAATATTTCTCTCAATAGTTTATAATTTGGGTGTGATTGGATCTTTTAGCCGATCGCGCTAAACCTTGGGTTCTAAGTTCAATCCTACGGTTACTTAGCTGAACTTTGGGGCTTACAGTTTAATTTTGTAATAAAATATAAATAAGAAAAGAGCAACATGGTTGCAAATGCCCTTTCGAAAAGACATGTGCTCCTGACAAAATTGTAAACCAAGTTGTTTAAGTTTACAATCATTAAGGACAGTTTGTGAGTGTCAATCTATTTACTAAGGGAATTACTAATTAGGAAAGCCTACAATAGATGACTCTCTAGACATTTTGGGGAAACAAGAACATATGAATTGTTGAATGGACGTTTCTTTTAGCCAAGAATGAGGTAAGATATGCACTAAGTCATTGAAGGCTGTGCCATGTGCAAGATAGCTAAATGTTGAGCTGAGCAAGGGAAAGTAATACCTTTGCCTGTTCTGTTGTGAACCATGATCAAGAATAGATAAGGCCGATCACCAGATGGGTCCAAACTTGTAAAAAGCTCAAAAAAGGATTAATTAAGAAAGCGCGAAAGGGCAAAAATGACGAATGAAATAGTAAGCAAAACCTACGAATAGCTCCAAATGATATAAAGCACCAATGAAACTTCCAAGAACTCACGACATAATTCAATGTAATGTACGAATTAGTCCGGTAAGGTTACTCGCCACCTAACCTTACTTAAGGAAAAGGATAAGAATGATGCTGAGAGTAAATAAACAATGTTTACTTAAGGAAGAAAATACTCAAAGTGTATTAAGAATGATCTATTGATCTCCGTTACAAGTATAAGGGTATTTCTACTCTTAAGTTAGAGTAACTTGCCTAAAAAAGAAAAGACAAAAAGGGTATTTGTTAAGGAAGTAATGTACAAGATACAAAAGGGTAAAAATGAATATACAAGAAAACAATCATTGGTGCAACGGATTCTGTATATGATTTTATATATGTGGTAATGTTACATTGGCGAGATTGTTAGAAGATACGGACAAAAAAGTATGGATAGATAGCTTGTTCGAATAGGGATGGCTTCGTTAGTCCGGAGTTTCTCTTTCTCGGCTTCTCAGTAAGGAAGATGCTAAACAATTGGTCAGCTCGGGCTCTAGTGAGCAATCTTCAATTCGGCACTCTACAGAAAAATGGGCAGTCATACAACTTGGCCAGAAGGGTGACTCAATATGAAAGTACTTGACCTCAGCAGGGGTCGATTAGAGCAAAAGGATTCTTTATGCCAGTCTCTCTAGTTCTCAAGCTCGGCTATAGGTCAAAGGTCTAGTAGCTTGATTCCCATCATGTTTTGACAAAACCATGGACAAAGTTGAGCATGGACTTTGTTCTCGAGTGACCACGAACTGCTTGAGGCAAAGATTCTATAATGGTTGTTGTGGATAGGTTTAGTAAGATAGCAAACTTTATGCCCTACTTTAAAACTAATGATGCTTCAGTTATTGCTTCTTTTTTCTTGCAGGAAATTGTTAGGTTGCATAGCATGTCGAGAAGTATAGTATCCAACAAAGATCCAAAGTTCTTAAGCTATTTTTAGAGGATTCTATGGCAATAGATGGGGACCAAACTGCTATTTAGTACTTCCTGTCACCCCCAAATGAATGGCCAAACAAAGGTAGTCAATTATTAGGATCGTTGCTCTAAGTTACAGTAGTCAAGAACTTAACTGATTGGGATATCCACTTACCAGTGGTCGAATTTGCTTACAACCAAACCATACATGACACTACTAAGCAAGACCCGTTCAAGGTTGTCTATGGTTTTAATCTCGAATTGCCCCTCGATTACACACCTATACCTGTTTCCAAACAAGAAGACCCTGATGTGAGAGCCTAAGTACAATCCCTTCAATACATCTACAACAAAGTTATTTGACAAATTGACCAAGCCACCAAAAAAATGGCAGAGAAGACCAAGGGTAGAACGGCTAAATAATTCCAACCAGGAGACTTGATGTGACCGCACTTGAGTAAGGAAAGGCTTCTAAAAAAGAAGAGGAACAAGCTATCTGCAAAAGCTTAAGGACCTTTCAAAATCCTTCAAAAGATTAATGACAACGCTTACAGGTTGAAGCTGCCTAAAGATTATGGGGTTTCTAACACTTTTAATATTTCCAACCTCAGTCCATATCACCTTGATGGAGAGTTGATAGAAGACTACTCGGATTTGATCTCAAATCCAAATCAACGCCGAGAGAATGATAGGAATCAAGCTATTAGGCCTTTAACTAGTAGCTGAGCCCAAAGACTATAAGGATTGGTAAGGCGAATCCTCTTACTCCAACCGACTCCTATCTAAGTCAAATATCTCTTTGCCAATCCATTCTATATGACTAGTCGCATGACTGCCCACATCTCGAAGGTTTATGCCAAATTGTTGAATGTTGAGACATTTGTTAAACCTCGTGCGCTTACTCACTTATGCCCAAGCTAACCATTTACTCAGCATCACTCCTACTGAGAGGTCAAGAGAACTACCTGGACTAATCCTTAATTACCTTGCTTAGACAAGCAATCTGATCATGCTGTATTGTCTGCATCCTCCAACGGCATCGCCATTACATCTTTATTACATATACAGGACAATGTGTAAAATCTACTATACTAATCACTGCTTTTCTTGAATATTCGTTTTTACCTTTTTGTATTCTTGTACATTATTTCTTTAGGATAATACCCTTTTTGTCTTTTCTTTCTTAGGCAAGTTGCCCTAACTTATTAGGTATAAATACCCCTTATACTTGTAACTATAAAGTAAAGAGAATCAATATCAATACACTAACTATTCTCCCTTTCATAAATATTGTTTGTTTACTCTCATTTCATTCATATCCTAATCCTTAAGTAAAGTTAGGTGCTGAATAACCTCATCAGACCATTTCATGCGTTATATTGAGCCATGCCTTAAGTCCTTAGAAGTTCTACTTGTGCATTATATCCTTTAAAGCTGTTTGTAGGTTTTGCTTACTCTTTCATTCATCTTTCGCCCCTTTCGTGCATTCCTCCGTCACCCTTTCAAGCTTTCGACAAGCTTAGATCCATCCACAAAACTGGCTTTGTTTGTTCTTAGTCACAATACGCATCAACAAGAGACTTAAAATCTGAACAACTAAATATAGAATACCTTATATTGAGGATAATGAACTATACTACAAAATAAAACCTATATATAATAAATATATGAGAATTGAAACAACATTTGTATTATAAGTATTATCGGCGACAACTTGTTATGAGTTTAACTTAAGTGAGGAAGTAGGAAGTCCAAGTAAATTTGTGATCAATATGTAACTGTATTTCGGAACATTATTTCATAGTACTTAAAGGTTAAAGTTTATACTTGTTTGTGCCTGCAGGTAGTTTAACTGTGCACACGCTTTTGTATGTGTGTTCCAAAATGTATTATATGCTATTAGCTTACTGTATTGGTTTGTAATTGTTTTGTATTGCATAATATGGATTGATAACCTTAAAATGAATTTAATAATATATGGCTTGTAATCTTAACCGAACTTACATCGCAATCTACTAAGGGACATTTAGGGTTCTCTAACCTCTTCAAAAGGGCTAGTGTTAGAGCATAATAATCCTTTATTTATTTTTAGTCGAACTAAGTGACATAAAAGGAAATCGCGATAAAGGTAAAGGCAGTAGTTCGAATTGCACAAGCTTAGATTTAATTGTGAATAGTTGCATGTACACTGAAACTCCTCAACCCATATTAGAGTCTCTAATCTCACGATGGACTATATGAACTATCCCAAAGCTAGTAACTATTAGATCCTAGGTAGTGAGGGTGTAAAACAAACAAACAGTTACACTTCTAAAGCTTTGGTTCATAACGTCTAATCCTTTAGTAACTAATTATGTAATACTTAAATGTATTAAGTTATGGAACTATATAACTACCCTTTAAGTTATCCAAATCGTGATATATGTTTTCCAGACTTTTGCAAGAAAATAATAACATTATTTCACGAACTGTTTACTTAAAAGCTGATTAGTTGCAAATACCTTGTTTAATTTAGGTCCATGATAATAGCTGTAAGGTCAGCCTTTACCATAGAATGGTTTACATAACGAAACTGTTACGACTCTACCAGTTTTGAGCATGATAGGAGGCAAATGTTTATACCGACTAAGTTGCATCCCAAGGTAAAGCAAGGATGAGTTATGTTTATGCCAACTAGGTTGCAACTATTGGGCTACTAAGCCCCCATCTCATTTGCTGTTTTTGTTATCTAAAGACTTTGGTTTGCCTTGCCAAGGCTCCTTAACAAAGTATCTTTAGAAGGAAAAAAAAAAAAACATGAAAAAAAGATAGAGAAAAGTGTAGTTTTACAGGCGTCTCTTCTACTAAAAATAATTGAGAAAAATAGATGTATAAATAATATGTGTTTAACTAATTTGTGTACGAAAAAAATTAACGTTTTCTAACAATTATAAGACTAAAAATAGTTAAAATATACACTAATATAGGAACAAATTAAGAAATCGATCAGCTCCTGCGAAATTGGCTTGGTAGGGAATGTGTGAGAATGAACTATGGTGTCGATTTAAGTTGGAGAAATAAAAACATGGTTTAAGGAGAGGAAAGTTAGGAAACTCGACCTTACTTGCGAAGAAGATTTTTGTAGAATGACAATGGGTGGAGCATCACATAAGACATAATGTAAGAACAGGGCAAGCCACTCTTTTCTGATATCATAACTAGGCAGCATATGGGATAATTTAAAAAAAAATTTATAGGGCCTTTACTCAAGAAACATACATATCTTTTTGTAGCAGATTGTTACATGAGTTTAGTTGAATGGCATGAAGATCTTATTGGATTTTCCCTGGATCAGGATATGCCGAACAAAATTGGTACTCTTATCATTTGGGGTGATGATACTAAGGAGGATACGATTATTTGGAAAGATGATGCAACTGGGGCTGTATCAATAAAATCAGCTTATAAAATGACGAAGGAAGAACAAGGACTAGCACAATCTCTGTATAACTAGAGCTGGATATGGAAATTGCATGTGATACCAAAGATTCAATTTTTCTTGTGGAGAATAATGCACAATGCTCTACCTGTGAAGACAGCGTTGCATTGTGCCCTCTTTGTCAAAAAAGAACCAGAAACTTTAGCACATGTTTTAAGGGATTGTAATACAAGTAAAGATTACTAAGATGATATAAATCAAAGTAAAGAGTTTCGATGGTTCTGTAGCCAATCGTTGCAACAAGAGCATTCTATCAAATCAAAATCCTCCGTGGCCAATAGCTTTTGCATTCCATCTATGAGCCTTATGGAAGAACATGATTGCTGCTATGTTTCATAGTTCTCTACAAAATCAGAATCAGAAGGAATGGGCCAAGATACCTATAGTAGATTTCTAGGCAATAAAGAACACTTAGTTCAAACGATGTCCGTTATATACCAGATCTAATCTCTTTTGAGTTACCAAACGTTGATGCAATATTTCTATTCAACAATGCATCTGTACAATATGTATATAAGAGAGCCGGATTTGGAGGAATCTCATTGAACTCAAAAGGAGAAAATCGTTGTAGGATTTGCAAAGGCAATTGCATATGTATCTCCAACTGTAGCCGAATCATGGATCATTGCGACTGGTTTGAGAATAATTGAAGAACAAAAGTTTTCCAACCTCGTGTTGCTTGCTTACTGTAGTTTTGTTGTGTAGGGACTTCTTGGCAAGGAATAGAGGAATTCGGACCAGCTGATATATATAGGGATAACAACTTGGAAGCAGACATTGTGGCAAAGGAGGGAGCAACTTTATCTACTAGTATAATGTTTTGTCGATCCCCCGCCTATGGAGATGTCTAAATCAAATATTGTAGACTTTTTTAAGGGTATACAGATTGTGTAAATTCCCTCCAAATAAATAAAGTATGGTTTTCCAATCGGAAAATAAATAATCGGTATCTAATTATTTAAAGAGAACCAACATTCCGAATAATGAAAAAATATGAAAAAAATAAATAAATTATAAAGGACTTTTAGAATTCCATTGGTTTCTTAGTATTTCGGAATTTATTATCCGTTGGATGATATAATCTACATCGATGAATCCAGTAGATCAAATCATGCTATTACTATTTGAGTAATTTCACAGTACATGCTATTTTTTATTTGTATTATATATCCATAAATAAAATTAAAAATGAAATAATGATCTATTTAAATAAATCTATATTTGTATTTGTTTTAGATAAATGCGGTCAGCATGAGGTTATGCATATGGTCCATAAATATAAGGGTTAGCATGAGGTTATTCGTAGGATCCATAAATATAAGCAAGTCTCACTTAAAATTGAGGATAAATTGACACTAAAAAATCTATAGCTTAGTCGCCATCGGGGCGGGTAAAGAAAAGAGAATGGAACATCCACAAGGTAGCATTCCGGAACTAAGTTGCACTATCTATAATTTATATAGCTATACATATATTTAGCAAAGTGTAGTTTATATAATTCTCGTCAATCAACAACTTAGACTTAATATTTGAAAATTTAGCATGTCTATAAAATTGGTCTACATAGATTCAGAATTAGCCATATGTAGACATTTCATTTTTGCCACTCTTTTATTTTGGGTTCTTTTCTTTTTGGTTTTTTGAGCTAGGTTTATGAAAAAAAAAATACAAAAAAGCTTTAAAATTGAAAAAAAAATAAAAAAAATTGACAAATAAAAAAATTTCAAATAATATCCAAGTTAAGTCAGTTAGTCGTTTAGGATCGAATTGCCAATATTAAAAATTATACATAGAGTTTAATAAATTTTGAGTTCTTCAAAAATTGGGCTTCATTAGAAAAAATATTTTTAGGAAAAGCTTAGTGAAAACTTGAACTCGTATGAGTGGTCTTTGCTCACTTTAAAATTTGAATTTTGAATGGACAAGGAAAATTAAAGCTAAGAATTTATTAAATTAAATTTGTGTTAAAAAAATCCTTTATCATGTATATATTTTGATTATATAAAATGTGGGTCAAATTGGTTATGGAGTTTGGAGTTGAATTTAGCTCAATGACATGCCATTAATAAAGTCAGGCTGCAATCACATTTGAGGAAAAATATTTGCTTAAATGGCTAAGACATATGCCTTCCCTCCAACAGGTCTTGAGTTTGAGTTGTACTTAATATAGTTTATGCTTCTTTTTCTTTCTTTCTTTCTTTTTTTTTATTTTTAATCCCAAGCCGCACATGACGAGTTTAGTATTCCATTAGGGAACTTACAAAAAAATAGTACGAAAATAGGTCTCGAGTGAAAGATCTTACAGGATTGTAGTTGTGAAGTTGTCGTTTGGAAGAAAATTAACACTGAAGTTGCATGGGGGCATATGCAACTTCAATTATAATAAGTTATAACTAAAGTCACATGCCTCCCATGCGACTTCAGTGCGGTGTTTCTCCACATAACTCATATAATGAGTATTCGAATCTAGTACTGAAGTCACATAGGGAGTATGTGACTTCAATTATAATAGTTGCAGTATTGTTATATCTAAACTCACATTATAGGCATGTGACTCCATTACTAAATCAAATGAAAATAAATTTTCTAAAATATAATGAATCTTCGACTAAGTTTTCATTCAAATATGAATATCAAACTCATGAACTTTACATCAGCCATGTATTTATTTATTGATACCACAAATATATATAATCACAATGTAGTAAAAAAGATAAAATTTAATCATGATCTTGGTGCATAATTTTTTATTACAATCAAAATGTAATTAAAAAATAAAGTGAAATCTAACATCTACCCTTACGCCAACCTAAGAATGAGCCATATCTAGATTAGAGAGACGGTTGTCTCTTTGAACCCACAAAAAGCTCAGTCGGCGAGTCTGAGAAGTTTATGGCAAATATGGGGCTAACATGTGAAGGTAGCCGGTGCTGGGGGACCCCCTCACCCATCGTGGAACTCTAAGAATGTGTTATATACCTTTTTTGGGGCATTGTCAAAGTACCATAGACCTTTAAAGGTTGATGAGAGGATGGTGTAACATGAGAAGTTGCAAAGCTAGACCTAATCTCACATAAGTCAATAGAATGTTGCTCCGTAGATGGAACTTCTGGATCCTTTTGACCCCTTCCTTACCTCATTGCAGCCCTACCTCCCTTAGGCGTCTTTATTCGGTAGTGGATCATATATAAGGGGATGGTGCAAGACAATACCACCATGATCCTTTAAGAACTGCAGGCCTCCTACAATGATCTAATAATCTATCCCTATGTCATCGGTGAACTGAACTGACCATAAGATGTTGACTTACATGGGAGAAAATCCTTTAGCAATAATATAACATGATAAATGGGGTTGAATACAAATAGGTTTGTTGGTTGTACTTAGCAAATGACCCATCACAGCACCCAAGTAAGTAATGTATTTGCAAATGTATTGCCAATACTCGAGGTCCATACTGAAAACTAGCTGGGGATGAACGACCTGCGAGTACCTATTTGCCCATTGTCAAATGTATCCATCATGCACTACTGTCTAGTCTATATCTATGCGACCTCTAAGATCATACCTATGTAGTTGCTCTCTAGTCTACACTGGCTGAGGCTTTGTTAGGAAGTCTCCAAATTGGTGAATAGTAGAATTTGATGATGTAAAAATAGATGAGGGGAACTTTAGCTGTCCATACCTCATGATTGATCGTACATATAGGAGGCAGGATTTAAAGCAAGTCATCTGAGTAAGGTTGCCATATAACCTGCAATAAAATATACATGAGTTAGAAAAGTAAATATTAGCACGTCTGACATTAAAGTTTTAAGAAAGGGTAAAGTGTGTACCTAATAACTAGTGTGCAAGTTGAACGTCTCACTATATGACTAAACTACATGCGTTAGTCCCTACATAATGTTCCTCTCCAATTGCCATCTATCAAGCAAAGAGACATCATCCATAATCATGAAGCTAGACTTATTGAGAAGGGGGGGGGGGTAATGTATGGGAAATAATCCCATGCCCAAACCTAAAGTAGTATCATAGAGCCCTTAATCTCGTATATACCGACCCGTACAACATTGCATAACTATTGATACAACCATGCAAAACAGGCCAATCCCCCATTATAAGTGCCCACCATCCAAAACTCCTTAAGTAGGGGGAGGTACATGAGATGGATGTAACTAAAAGACTTATCTACAAATAAAAATCCCTCAATTAGCTAGAGGATATATGTGTGTATATGATGCTTTACCATCTCCTCATCCAAATTTTTAGGTATAATCTTTTACTTACTGGCTAGCCACGACAGGTTTACGCGCCCACCCTTAGCATTAGCGAAAGGTGGTACATCATAGAAGAAGTTTCTCGCTACGTCTGCTCAAGTCATATTAGTGCTACCAATTATAATAGCACCATCCACCCTAAGTCGTAGCTAGACCTCAATATCCTATAATGTGACGATCATCTCACTGTACGCTATGTGAAAAGTATGAGTCTCTAGCCTCTACCTCTTCACTAAGGCAATGATCAGGTACCAATTAAGTTAGATAATGGAAGTCGGCTAACAACCATGAATCTAGCCTCCTCTAAGTACGACATCATGCAAGGATCCAATGGATGAGCTCTTCCTCCTTGTTCATGGCCAGCTCATGTCGTCTAACCATAAGAGTGCTTAATGCCTATATTGAGTCAGATGGACATAAATATAAGCATAGCAACACTTGAATAAAGTATTGAATGAATTTCACAAGTTGTAAAAGATGTACCTATCCTTCCCATACATCCTAAGAGTAATGGGATGCTTGTTCACCTAAAACTGTAGTGCCAATGGGTCCCGAATCCATCTAATTTGCAAAAGTGTTTGACACTTGTTAGTGACATTGCAAGTAATATAAAATAGCTATATAATGTAAAGTAACACTAAAATTTATCCGTATGCAAATTATAACAATACAATTTACTAGCCTTATTCAGATCCAAACATCTACACCTGTTACGTCCTTCCCTTTAATAATGACTACATCTATTCTTATCAAGCACTTCACATACGTCAATCACCATATGGTAACGTTTCATCCTAGGCTTGCTTTTCTCTTTCTTTAGCTTAAACCATGGTTTGAGCATTGGGTAGTCTACTTCCAACCAATTAATATCGTCATCTAGTAGGTAAAAATGCCCGTGGTATACGTCAAGTTAATGTGTCCACTTATATCAAGGACTGATATGGTCTAGGGCATTTGTCCTAAACTCTACTATAGCTGTGAATGTGTGGAAGTAAGGAATTTTATAAATTTGTCATTTCTAGTATGTGTGTTGTTGATTGTCCATGTCCACAGTATAAACCCTACCACCACCCTTTATCACTCCATTTGGCTCCCTTCAACTACCAATCTTTATCTTAAACAGTCCACGCCACCTACTGTAACTAGTAACCTTATGTGTACTTCCCAGCCCTTGCCATTTCTCTATCAGTCATTGTGCATATGTAGTGTGAATCCTATCGGCTGTCATGGCCTCTAAAATTTCTCCATCCTTCCTTTCCTACATCATAATACGATTATAGAAAATCTTTCTTATCAAAGGTGTAATAGGTAAGCTACAGGAACCTTTGAGGATCGCATTATAACTCTCAACTATGTTAGACGTCATGTATCCAAACTTATAATTACCATCTGCATACAATACCCACCTATCAATATCAAGTTTTGCAAGCTATTGCGGAGCATCCTCCTTCACTTTCATCATCCCTTTCATCAAAACGAAAAATTTCCGATGCTATGCCTACATGCTTGCAACGATTGCTAATTTCTCACAAGCCTGGTTTTTATGTTTGCAATTGAAATTACTAACTATGTAGCTTATGCAGTATCTCCATACCACAAAGGGTGGTTACTAGCCATTATTCAAATTGTAGAATATCTTCTTGATATCGATATGCCTATCTGAAATCAAGTATATAGTCTCTTCCCATCTACCTACTTCATACCTCTTCAAATTCTGAAGGAACCAAGACCATGTTCTCTCGAATTCCATGTTAACGAGTGCAAACGCTAGTGGTATGAAGCAATTATTTCTAGCCATTGTGCATGTAATGAGTAACTTATGGTAGTACTTGCCATACAAAAAGGTACCATCCATATAGACGATGGGACTGCAGTGCCTAATTGCGTGCATATAAGGTCTAAATGTCCAAAACACCCACTTTATCTCAAATACACCTGGCTCCTTAAAACCTTTCCACCCCCACGTCACCTCTTTTCTCAAGTTTGTTATCTTGATGGCGTTTAGAAGTTTTTGGAAGTTTATTATACGATTTCTCTCAATTATCATACATCTTCTCAATTACTTTTCTCTTCCCCTCGAACACCTGCCTTCTTGTCACCATATATCTAAACTCATTCTAAATATTCTATGCCAAGTTTGCAATAGTCTTGTCACGGTTTACGCTTGCATCATTGATGAAGTGCCTAGCCATTAAATTGCTATTGATTTAAGGATGATCTTTTCTTATTGCCGGGTTAAAACATGTGTATGGTCACTCTAGAATCATTATAACAAACATGCCATACACCTTCTTCTTACATGCTCTGAACCTCCACTTACATCCATTGTCCCTTACTATATAGTAAATGTGCCATAAGTTTGGTGCGATTTATGAACTCAAAAGTTGCAATGCCACTTTCTGATATAACTCTTCACCATGTCCAACAACTCATTTTTAGTGCCAAATCTCATGCCAGTACTTAACTCATTGCTGTCAACTGTGTAGCTACACTGCACATTCTGCTCATCTTCATATGTAACATAGCCACTATCCTTACATATATTTAGGAACGGAATTGGATCTCTTACAACAGGCCGGTTGTGTTGTGTTATAGGAGATTAAACAGACATTGGTGTGGGCGTAAATGGATTGACCATGGACACATGGTTTGCTAGGACATCAAAAGCCATTGTGTCTTTACCATCATTATCCCTCATCATCGTAGTCCCTACCTTCCTCTTCACCCCCATCACCATCCTCTTTGCTTTCATCTGCATCGTGTTCATTATTACTACCATCAAAACCTAAAGCAACCCTCGCCATATAAGGGTCTTCAGCCAGATCTTCCTAACAAATTGCCCACACTCTACATCAAGTACTTCTTTGCTTACATTAATGTTGAAAGCATCATCCTGCACTACATCCTACATGGTTGTATGAAGCTTACTCTCATTAGACATAGGAAAGTTAATTTGAAAAGAGTACACTTAATGTGATGTAATGTTCGAGGGGTTATCACCAAGGGCCACACTAGTTTGCTCACCTCTCCAAACATAAATGTGTTGTATACCTTGTTCATCAAATGCTTTTGCCATATCAATAAAGTTTTCCATATCTTCGTCGTCCCTAATGAGCACCAACTCATTATGCATACTGCCTTCTTCATACGTTGGATGCTTATGAACAATTTACACTCCAATTATACCAATCGCTATTGTAAATTCTATGCAAAAATTGTTCACAGTTTGATCCCTTATTCATTTTCAACTTCTTAATTGGCTCCCTATCATATTCTACTCCTATGTTACCCCTCACAATAGTTCCATATGCATAGACAATGATTTTCATGTAATCAACCATTTTGCCCCTAGTTATTAGATGAGTTGCCACTAAGTTATTAAAAACTCCATACAGAGATTGCATTCCACTCTATAAAATTGTTACTTCTAAGCAACATAACATAATTATATGACATATATCTTCAAAACGACCTTCACCGAATATGTTACTTGAATTATGTAAACAATATTTCTCCTACAATCATCAACAACTAACTACAAAATTTCTAATCTAATACGACGACTTACACAACACTGAAGCAATTTATACAAAGTAAGCACAAATTTTTTCTACATAATGTAAATAAGTATATGTATTAAAATTACATTAAAAAATATTTACACAATAGCAAAAAAAAAAAAAAAAAAGGTTTAAAGGATGGGTCAAATGACACTAACTAATTCATGAAAAAATTGAATTATCTAAGCACCAACACATAAGATAGAGAATTTTGCGCTTGAAAATATATTTGACAAATAATTTGCAAGTATGAAAACGAGGAGAGTAGTTAAGTTTAGGGGTATATATACTAACACTGAAGTTACATAAGGGGTATGGGACTTCAATTATAACTGAAATCGCATGCCCTCCATGAGATTTCAATGTGAGTTTTCTTCCAAACTAAAGTCGCATGCTCCACATGAGACTTTACTACCATAATCTATTAACATCTTTCACCTAGAGCCTTGGCAAGTGCCCTAATGGCTTACTAAACTTACACATGACCACTTTCTTCCCCTATTTAGATTAGGCAAGAGAGAGAGAGAGAGAGATGGATGCATGAGCAAAGATCATGGTATAATCTAAGATTTTGATTTGAATCTATTGATAATCTTATTAGAGATTTAATTGGTTATCAAAGATTTATATCAAAATGACAAAAATCTAATAAGAATAGGCTAAAAAGATTTAAATTAATATTAAGATAAAAAGAGAAGGGAGTTGAACTACTCCAGGGGGGGGGGGGGGGGGGGGGGGGGAATCCGAAAATGGTATCATACAATGGGTTCTTTTTCATTTTCACTTTTGAACATAACATCATCATCTTCATTGCCTCCTACCTAACACTAACCAACTTACGAAACCAACAACACAATATCATCATCTTCATTACCTCTTGCCCCAACCTAACCCCATAGGAGCACACAAACACAACACACAATATACAGTTACAACATACAACCATCACACATAGTAGCAAACGCCTACCATACCAACCACTCCAAATCACATTCATCCCGATACCACTTGTTAACCCTCCTTATCACAATCCACTCACATGCATAGCTAAACCCTTAATAAGTACCCACCACCACTTTCAAAACACTACCAACTGCAAACTACCACCCAAAAACGACCCCACTATGGTGTTCCTTACATTTAAAGGATCCCAAACATACCCTCTATCCAACTTAAAGCATCGTAACCATCGTTATCCAAACACCACCGTTGTTACTTAATTTCCAAAACAACTTCCGCAAGTTAAGGTGTTGTTCCAAATTAAAGTTTCATCAATAAAAATGTCATCAAACTTTGATTTCCTGCTTGAAACAATCACCAGATCTACTCGTGAGTAGTAGATTTAGCTGCTGCATTTGGTTTCAATTTAGAATCCAACCCAACCATGTGGAACATCTATATCCACTTAACCCGAAACTAATTAGCGAGCTATTTCTTGCTTTCATCTAATTCATGTACCTGTTTTAGGATGGTGGATTGTTTTTTTTTTTCTTTTTTACTTTATTTTATTATTATTAGTATTGGTAATTTTTTTATTTAATTTTATTTTCTATAAAATTACAAAAATTGTAATTACTCGTACTGACTTTGGTTAGTTTTCTTGTATAGGTCTCTACTTATAGTTTTATTATTCTTATTTGTTATTTTTTGAATTTTTTTTTAAGTATCGTCATTAGTATTTTACATGGTTTGCAAAATTAGAGTTTTTTGGTGGAATAATTATTAACAGGAATTTTTCTTTTTATAGGTCATTTGTTAATTTTTATTGATTAGTTGTAAAAATTACATTTTTTTTTTCATTTTTGCTTTTCACAAAAGTAGCATTTTTTTAAATAAATATAGCATTTTAGGGTACAATTATATCTTTCATCAAAATTCATATCTTTAGGTTAAGATTTGCATCTTTCACATTAAAGTTGCATACTTTTGGGAGTCTTTAGTAAAAATTGCATCTTTTATAAAAATTGCATTTAATAAATAAATAAATTAGGCCTTTTAGGGATTTTTCTAGAAATTTTTTTTTTGTCACTTAAGTTGGTTTTCATGAAATAAATATCTTAATTTGAGTCCTTTTAAAAATTAGGTTTTAAAAAAATTTGGGAATAAAATTAGGTCTTTTAGAGTTTTTCTTAATAAAGAATAAAATAGTTAATAAACGCAAATCTAGCCTATTTTTTAAGTAAAAAGAATCAACTTATTAAAATTTTTCAAATAATGAAAACTAAGGTCGGTTTGATCCTAATTAACAAATATATAGGCCTTTTCAAAACAACCGTAAAATCTATAAAATATTTTATTTTCATTTTCATTTTTTTAGTGAAAATTCTTGATAAAAATAATAATAAATTTTCATTTTTATGCATTTTTACATTGTTGCATATTTTCATATCCTTAGAAAAATTACAAAAGAGAAAAAGAATAAAAGCCCATTAATTATTTTGCTTAATTTTAACATGGAAACCGAGCCTTAATAAGTTAGCCTCCAAACTCAATTCTTTAGTTTAAAGTTTTCTAAAAGATATTATTTTAGAAAATTAGTAGGCCAATGACCCAATTAGGATTCTTATACCCAAGAAACCCTAATCCGATTCTTACCAATTTAGCTAGTTAGCAACTCTTAAAAGTTTTTAAAGTTTTCTTAAACATTTTTTAGAAAAATATTTTCCCTTAATTTAATGTTAAGCATTTTATATTAAGTAGGTTGGACTTAGTATAAAATAAATTAAGAAAAACTAAAATAGGGCTTGATAGAATTAGTAACCCACTAGGGACCTAATAAGCTAGCTATGTAAAAATTAAAAAATCCATTAATGAATTTTTATTTTTATTTTTTTCTTATTTTTCTTTTATTTAATGTATATAATGCATATAGTTACATTAACTAGGTGCAGTAATGCAAGCCTATTAAGAAAAGCCCAACCCATTAGGGCTATTTTGGGGATCTCATGGTAGCTTAAGTTTTTTTAAAAAACATTATATACATGCTTAAATGTAGTTGGACCTGGACTACCTTGTGAACCTAGAATGAGCCAACATTATGTAACCCTTAGGTCTTTAGGGTCTTTAACTCTACCTGGTGATAATAAGCGAGCTCATTCATACTTTAATGTATCCTATTAGGCAGTTCTCTAAAAATGCTTCAAGTGACAAAGCTTAAGACCCATAGATCCTACCATCTTGCATTATTATAAAATAAAAGGAGGTTAGTAATTTTTAAATTATAAGATTTAGAAAGGAATTGTTATACTCACAGCTAATCGAGCCTTTATTTTTAAAAATTTAAATTAATTGCCACACTTATATATATAGGTATTTAGGAACCTTATTTAAAAAAAAAACGATTTTAGAAAATCATACGCATATATCTATATATATATATATATATATATATATAAGTGTGCATGAATGTTGGCCACAAGATTGTAATAATTCTATTCTTGTAATTTATTAATTACCAACCATTGCATTGCATACTTGTGTATTATATTACATCATATTTTCTTTGTATTCTAGTGTTATTTCTTACATTTTGTCTACTTGCTTGTATATATTATCTTGTAACTTATATTCTACTTATTGTAATTCTTATTATATTTTACAAGTAAGGTGGTGCAACAAAATTCATGATGGTATTTGGAAAATTACATTGAATCTTTTATGGGCTAACAAATGAATAGTAGCGTAACGTTTTTCAAAAGAATAATAATCATAAACCCAAAGTTGCAATTTCATTATTTTTACATGTGATATAGCAGTTGAATAATATTTCCTATAACTTATTAAATGATTTTTTTGTTCTGAAATTTTTCCCATACTTTATTCACATTTGCACTTATGGAAATATTCCACATCCAATAAAGGATAGGCCAAGTATAATCAAATCAATATGATTATGGGGTTACAACAAAGTTGCAACCCCTAATTTTTTTAAATGATCACATGTTATTTAGCTACTGGTCCTATGCTTATATGTGTGTACTTTATTTGTATACCAACTAAGTATTTATCTTTTTATACTCTCTTTTTTTCCCCCATTGTTTATTATTGCCTGCACCATTGTCCCTAGGCTTATCCCCAATTATCTTTTTATAACATTAGGTACTGCTCTTGTAAAATAATCGTTTGTTAATCATTAGTTGTCCTTTTAAAGCTTTATCATCTTCATCATTTCGTCTTAGTAATTATCCTTTTCTATTCTTTAGGCAATGTTAGCAATCCAATCATCTATAATATAGGTTTTCTTTAACTTCCTTTAGGGTTTTCAAAAGTTTTTCATAAAAAGTGAAACATTTTTTTTTTTACTTGTACATAAGTCATTATCCTTAGTCGTCAAACTTGTAAAGTAGCCATTGGCCCTTTAACTTTCCAATTCTTCTGATAAATGGGAGAACTAGTGATTTTGTTTGTAACATAGTTTTTACAAAATAAGTGTTTTCAAATGTTTTTCAGAATAAATTTTTTCAAGAAAAAAAATCATAAATTATGTTGTTAGATTTTTTGTAGCCATTCAAACTACTTGTCTACTATTACTATAGACACATAATTTTTGCCCCTCTATAATCCTAATTTTTATTGTTACAAAAAAGGTCCTAATTCAAAAATAAAAATAAAAATAACAAAAAAATTAATTAATGAAAGATAAATAATAATAATAAAAATTAACAAATGATGAAAATACCAAAAAATAAGAAAAGGAAAAATTACAAAAATTTCGTAGATTTTTAGGAAGTAACTTATATTAGGAACAAGTAGTTTTAGTATTAGTTTAGTTACAATATTTTATTTTAGGGAATCAGATAGTTTAAATATAGTTTAATTGTATTGAATATCAAGGCACAGGTCAACAGTCTAATGGATAAGTATTGGAGTATGTGGGCTGGCTTTAATTGGAGGTTTTGGATTCGAGTCTCAGCAGGCACCTATGTATAATTAAAAATTATAATAACATAAACTATATTTAATACAATTAAAATAAACTATAGTTTATGTATAATAATATAAACTCGGTCGGTTTTCAAAAATTAAAATCTATCAATACATTAAAAATTTTTTTAGAGAACTACGATCGTCTGATCCCAACTAGCGGGTACGTAGGTACCTTCGGGACAACGATAAAATATGTAAAAACTTATGTTCTTTTTCCTTTTAATTTTATTTATTTTAAATATTATAATTAGAAAAATAATCCTAATTTCGATAAATAGATAATGCTTACCCGTTAAGGGTTTAATAGGTTAGCCCTTGAACTTGGAACCTTCTGGTTTTTCATTTGAAATTGAAATCAAAGACTGGCAGCCAAATCGTAATTAATCTACCCAATTGATTATGGTTTCTTTCCTTTTTCCCGACTCCAATTGGGTGGCTACTCCAAAAATTATTTTCAATAAAAAACCGGAATTTTTCAATTTCTTTGGTCGAGGATTAATATTAAATGAGTTAAGGTTTAGTATTAATCAGCAAATGGGAAATTAATTTTTAAATAAAAGAAATAAAAAAATTAGGCTTGACAGTTACTATTAATTTGGGAACGTTATGTTCCACAGTTTAAATTTGATGACTTATTTGATTAATCAATAAAACTAGCTATTTTGTTACGATATTATTTGTTTATGTAACCAATGGTAACTAGGAGTGGAAGTAGCCTAGTACATGTATGGAAGGGCAATGAACGATAATAGGGTTAATTGTCGACCTTTGTACAATGCATCAAGCATACAATCATTGGGAATCACTCACTTTACCATAGCTACTAATTGTAGTAATTCGAAGGTAGGTCATCCATGAGATCAGTGTCCCTTGAACAAAATGAACATAGTAACATAAGAATTTGTTATATTATAATGTCACCTTAAGATTTTACTCAAGTTATATTTCTTGACTTAGTCTTATATTTTCCCAAGTAGGCTAAATCTTCAATCACATATAATTTTCTCATTTTAAATCCTTCATCGTAGTAAATCTTCATACACCATACAAAGGCTAACAATTAACCCCCTTATCTATCATCATCCTTTTATACAATATACTAGGTTACTTTCACTCCTAGTTACTATTGGTCATATAGATAAATAGTATCATAGCAAAATAGCTAATTTTACTAATTAATTAGATAACTCATCCGATTTAAACTATAGAACATAACATTCCTAAATTAATAGTAGCAGTAGACAAATAATCTAAATGGCTACAAAAAGTCTAACATAATTTAAAGGAATTCATAAAGTCTTAATCAATACTAAAGCTTTTCTTTCCTTTGCTCCAAGTATCTCATAGTCCTACCCTAACTCGAGACTAACTTCAAGCATCCCGCAACCTGGTTCGGTGAAAAGATAATACTGCAATAAAAGGAATCTAAGGAGGTGTAAGCTTATGCTTAGTGAGTTAATCCCTCCAACACGCCTTACAAATAATATATTTAACAATCATATGAATATATGTAACAAATTGTATGCCAAACAAGTATATGTAGTAACTTAGGAACCATATGCAACTCAAAATTTCTCTCTTTGCAATTAGGGTTAGAGATTATTAACCGACACAAATTAACAACTGGGTTCAGTACTTAGGTTTTTACCTGAAATTGCACAAATGTGCATAAATCTACTTATATACATATACTCATATTTATATATACACTTTACCTTAATAAAGAACATGATCTTTTCAAAATTCAAAAAAATTCCCAAGTCTAACAGTGTGGTAGTCTTCGCAATCTATATTACTCGCCCTAAGTGGAAGTCACAAGACATGGCCATTAGCCAAATGATTAACATCTCCTAATGTTTAATAAGCTTGTAAGGTAGGACAAGGACTCAATAATATGGCATAATTGTGCCTAATCTAATCCCTTCAGGAGCCTTTGCTCCTATGATCTCATTGTCAACTTCTGCGGAAGGTAACAGTGAGTATAGCTATAATGAAATGACATACCATGCATGACTTGTTTAGTTTATTGTCGAATAAGTACTTATGTCCAGTTACTTGGGTAATTAAACATTTCTCATACCATAGCAACAATATATAAATCAACCACGCAAGCACTCCCAATTCATATATCATCCTTAAGTTTTTCAATCAATCATGAGTCACTACACATGCATTCCCATACCACTCATGAAACCATTTAACATAATATTACATTAGTGTGACTAACTATAAGCAAAATCAAGCATGCAGTCGTTAGGAATCACTCACTCTGTCATGACTGCTAATCGTAGTAATCTAAAGGTAGGTCATTTTCGAGATCAGTGTCCCCTCAACAAAATAAACATAATAACATAAGGATTTGTTATATTATAATGCCACCCTAAGATTTTACTAAAGTTATATCGTTGACTTAGTTTTATTTTTTCCTAAGTAGATTAAATCTTCAATTACATATAATTTTTTAATTTTAAATCTAATTCTCATGATCTTATAGTCAATTTTCATCATTTGAGTGTGTACTTTCACGTAGTATGGTTAGATTTAAGGGGTAAGGCCTACAATTCTAGTTATGGGCCAAAACAGTAGCGCTCCCATGAATTGAGCTTTCTCGTAGGCTTGATTTTGTTATCAAGTTTTTCTTACTTATTGAAATCACTAGGGCTTGGGCTTAAGCTTAGGCTTAGGCTTGGAACTTTTATTTGGGCTTAATTACCTTCTTATGATTAGTTTTCATTTAATATTTTTGTCTTTAATACTATCTTGTACTTCTTAAATTTTTTCAAGTGACTTTTATGGTCAAGAATGAGTTCGGTTCTTCCATTGGTGGTACTTAACACTTTAGTAAGCATAGGGAACTTAACGTGGGCCTATTATGGGCTTTCTACTACCCTTGATTAGCTTCAACTTATTGGCCAAAAGAGTTTTACATAGTTTAATTATGAGTTTTGAGCTTATCTTTTGAGTTTTTAGCTTAGTTTTGAGTTTTAGGCCCTTAACACTCATCTTACTAGTCTTAGTTGGTCTTTTCACTTTATTTATTATATCTTTAAGGGTGTTTAAGTGGATTTAAGTATTGGTTACAAATCTAACGGGTTGGATTTTATGAGTCCCTAAATCCATTTTTCAAACTTAGCTTCTTGTTTCCTTAACTTAAGTGCTAACTTAAGGCCTTACACTACTTGTGCCTTAACCTTTACTTGTTTTGCTCTTTGTAAGTGGATTTATTTAGCATTATATCGAGGGAAAAACATGGAACACATATGGCCCTAGGTGCGAATGCTTATGTTAAGCCTTTATGTGATGATCTCTCTACCAAAGCTTTTTATATTGACTTTTCTATCACCTAAGGATATTTTAATGCATTAACAACTCAATATAAGTGAAGAAAACATTTTGAAAACCCTTATACATTTCACATCCAGCTCTTAAAGGAGTTTTGTGCTAGCTTTTATTTGAAGTTTCTTCATGTTAGAAGGCTTTACTTCAAGGTATAATACATTTATGCTAAAAGGAAAACAAGTCCACACTACTTAGAGTCTAGCATTTGTAAGGAACTTTAAGAAAGACTAGTACTTATCCTAACCAAAAGAGTTTATAAAATATACAATGAGGTTGCAAAAATAAGAAGTAGGAGCTCTACACATGGTGCTCTAAAGTTACATAAAAATGGAGTATACTTTACTAGATTTGTATAGTGAAGGTTGGTACCCTACTCTAGTCCCCTTTGCTCTTAGCTTTTGTCTTCGTCTCTTAGTTGTCCTTAAGCTCTTTGAATCCTAGGAACTTCGTGCCTTATTGATGCTCTAATGTCCTTCCAAATAGCTAAGCTTAGGGTAATGTTTGAGGGTATTCTCCTTAAAGTCAAACAAGGTACTGAAATGGGGTGGTTAAGGTGTGCGGTTAGTATGTTCTCATGGGTAGTGAGGGTGGTGTTTGGGGGAGTTTCTCATTGGTTGTTTAAGTGTTGAATGTCTTAGAAAAATTGAAGAACAAATGTGAGATCAGATGATTTAATGGTTGGTTGGAATAAGCTAGGGTTTCTTCCCATTATCTTGTTAATTTGGTGTGTTGAGGTAAAGCATAATCTAAAGGATGTGACTTGTTTTGTGGACGCTTGTTAGGTGGCCATTAAATGTGAGTTTACAAGAGAAGAGAAGGTGAAATGATGATTGCCATGGTCTTCTTCAAACCAATGACTTAAGGGGGGTTAGGGGTATGCCTTGGTTGTCTCATCAATTTCTACTTTTGGCTTGATCTAAAAATGGTTAAGTTGTTTTTTCTATAAATGGTATAACTTGTTTAGGGAATTGGGGATTGTCTTGTCTGATCGCATGAGCACTTGATAAGATTATATGCCAACTAGGTTTAGATCCTTTAGTTTGGTTTATTTGAACTTGAATTAGGAGGGAAATTGGATAGGGAATGATTGGTTCAACTCATCATGTGTGGCTCTCCAATTCACCCTTGAAATGTTATAACTTGATTGTTCTATTCAATTGGCTAAGTTGAGGTTTAGTTATTGAATATTTCCCTTCCTTAAATTGATTTTTTAAGATAGGTTATAAGTATCTTAAGATTAGTTTAAGTTTGGTTGGGTTTAGGCCTTTGGTATAAGGTTGTTAAGTGTTCAATTTAGTATTTAAAGTTTTTGATCTTTCAATTAAGGTTTTATTAAGCTTGAGAGTTCTCACCATGTTTTAGGGTTTAGGGTTTTGGGTAAATTGTTAGATTAGTATTAAGTTTCATAGTTCTCATGTTTCATCATAATTGTGAAGTCAATTAGCATGAACGTAACTTTTATATTTAGCTCAATTCTTAACTTGGTTGATCCTCAAGAATATTTAAAGAGCGCTTCCAATTACTTAGGTTGTTAGCTAGAATTGGTAGGGTTTACAAAAGTAATGAAAACATATTTATAGTAAAAAAAGAAGAAGAAGAAGTGTATTTATTTAGGGCTATAGAAACGACAATAGAAGCTTCTACTTTAAATGAAAACTAACCTAAGTAACTAAAATATAATAAAATAATAATAAGTTAGATAACTTCCTTAGCAAGTTAAGGAACCTGATTTACTTCAAAAACAAAGGATTTTGCTATTGATTTTGGTTGAAAACCATCAACAAAAAACCATGGCATTGGAAGACAACATTGCCATTTGTCATTGAAGAACCTAATGCCCTTACCTTACACTTGTCTTCCATGCATTCAAATTACCCCTACTAATCTATACATACAAATACCCCTTCTCTCGGCTATTTTAGAATCTTTAGATACTCTAGAGACTAGAAAAATTTGTTGGGACATTTTGAGGGTTTTTTTTTTATTTTTTGAAATTCAAAAAAAAAATAAGCAATAATTTACGAGTTCAAGGTTTCCAAACTTAGAAGCAACCTAGTCACAAACGATCACCACCGTAAGAACTACCGAGCAAGGCCTTACCTGGCCGACAATCACTCTACCATCACGGATGGCCAAAGCTTCTTTTGTTGGTAAGTTCATTCTTAGCTTGATTTTAAAAAATTTATAAAAATTATGAAAAAAATTTTATTTTGCAATTATTTTGAGTTTATTTTTATGTAAAATTGTTACTTTTATAAAATTCACTTATTTTATATATCACTCTTAAGAAACGTAACGTTCGAAACCAAATTAAGCTTTGATTTTCAAAAACTTGAATGACATAGTTTCCCTACTAAAATTTTTCTATAAACCCTATATCATGTAGAAAATTGCTATGTAAAAATTTTTTCTAAAAATTTTTGTTTCATTTGGTTAATTTTTCATTAATGAAGAATCGATAAGTTGGAATTTATAAGAAATTCACTGTTTTTCAATATATTTTGTTTAATATGACCACTGAACACTTTCTAAGTAAAGTTTTGTTATATGCAACATGTTGATTACGATTTTTAAGTAAAAATGTTGAATTTCATAAAAAATTAGGTATTCCAAAGTTAGATTTGATAATTTTTCACTTAAATTACAAGTGTTAATCTTTGTTAAGTTAGTGAGTTAACTATTTTTGGTTAAAAATCCAAAATAATCACTAGTAAATACAAGAAATATATTGCTGTACATATTTAGTTTTTGCTATAAGACTATTTTTCCAAGCTAAACTTATGAAATTTAAGTGTTTTAGTTGACTTAATAAAGAAATTGCCCCATTTAGTGAAGTTCAAATCATTTATGTTTGTGTAGATGGTTTACCAAACCTTACGAGTCAATAGTAGTAGAGTCTTGATTACATTGAATCTGATTGAAGTGAAAGGAAGTATGAATTATGAAATTTTGGTGATTATGAGTGAGCTAGTAGTTGTAGAAAGTTCTATAGAAACTTTCTTCACTAAGCCAACCTTAAACCATCATAGTAAAAACTTAAGTAGAAAGTTCCTTAGAAAAAAGCTATACCTAAAACTTTGGTAGAAATTTCAATAGAAGGTTTACTAGATTATAACTAAACCTTAAGTTCTAGTAGAAGGTTATGTAGTAGATTACCTAAGCATTGAGTATAAATAAAGATCATTGTAGAAGTTTGAGTACAAGGTACAAAAACCATAGGTTACCCTTGTAGAATGTTGAGTAGGAGGTACCAAATCCATAAGATACCCTTGCTAAAGGTTGAGTAGAAGGTACTAAAGCCCTAGAATACCCTTGTAGAAGGTTAAGTAAAAGGTTTTACTAACCTATGATAAGTAATAAAACTTAATACTCATAACAAACATCTAATTAACAATAAAAGAACATCAAGACTAATTAAAAGTATAATATTTGAACCACCTTTATATCAAATTATATAGAACTAAAATATGATTTGAATATACAAGGGTTACTAAAGAAGGAATGATCTAATACTTCATAGTTGAATGAGTAGTAGTAAATCTAGATAAGTGGAATCGATACTTAACGACATTTTGAAGTACTGTGTTATAAGTACTTAGAGGTTGAAGTGTAAGTTATTTGTGTTTGTATAGTAGTTGTTTGTGTGCATACAACGTGTGTGGTTAGAATTTGTTATGCATCATACCTATTGGTGTAATCTCTTCAACTTAGGTTAGAGCGAGCACAATTTTTCTTCACAACAGATCAAACAATATTATGTAGATGACATATGATTTGTTGTGTTTCATTAACTAATTACTTGAAAACCCTATTTGTGATTTGTGTCTTACATACCATTCTATCTCTGTCCCATCTTACTGAGCGATTGGTTACTCACATCTCTATAGATTGTAAATCCCCCGCAAAGATGCAGCACTATTCCTACTTATAGGTTAAGTACGTTTGTAGGCTAAGAGTATGAAGGAATAAAATGGATTTAGATCTTTTCAGCATTTTGTTTTTTTAGGTGAATTTGATGGGTCATTCCGGCGACCCCAAATAGATTCTTAGCCTAAACTGTAAATATTCATGTAGACTACTTATGTACTTATGAAGTAAACAACTTTTGTAAATATTTAACTATGCTACTTTTGATGTAAATAACTTGTGTAAAAATTTTCTATGTGAATAACTCAACAGCTTTTACTGAATTTATTTATTATGTTTATATTTGTGATGAGTTGGACTCTTCTGAATTGTTTAGTTGTGTATACCTTATGTAGATTAGTCTATGGTAACAGCTTGACGGCTAACCTCTGTGTTAAATTCATTCATACAGTAGAATTGTTAGAATTGTTACGATTTTACCATTTTAAGACGTAATAGTTTACAATTAGTAATATCCGTAATATTAGATTATAGGAGGTTTTATGTCTTCTATGATTGAGACAATATATTTGTCAAATAAATTTAAAGGTAAAATAATGGTTAAAAGTTAAAGATAAATTATTTTGGTGGTTGCCAAGGCCTTTTTAATTTAGTCGTATAGACATTAATCTCTCAATGAGATGAACCAAATTCGGATCCTCTTCCCCAAAATTGTAGTATAGTAGTTGGCCAAAAAAAAAAAAAAAGAATTATATTGATAGTTATGTCAACACGTGTCACTTTACCTTCATTAATAACTATCATATAGAGATAAAATGTAATTTTTTAAAGAATCTCATATGTAATTTAGTTATTGTTTTTCAAACATTCATAAAGCAGCTACAACATTTGCTAGTATAAGTAAGGTTTATTAGAAAATCCAATGAATTATTAAAACTAAAAAAAAAAATCCATTTTCATTACTTATTATGTACTTTATGGGTATGAAAAAGGATGAATTTTCTTTTTTAATAAATTTCGAATTCATTTCTTATATTTGTCTCATACATACATAGGTCCAATTTTAAAAACCAACATTTAGGTTCTAAATCTTTATAAATATGCAATCTAACTATTTATATCACTCCTTTTTTTCTTGATGAAAGTATTAAAACATAAGATAACGTCACCTATAACGAAATATTAAAAACATCGATGCTCACACCTTTTAAAGATTTTAGTTAATTGTTTTATTTTCATAATAAAGTACTTGGGCGTGATATGGTGTATTGTATTTGTATTTTTAAACAGGACAGTTATTTAAGGCAGTTCCAAGAAAAAAAAATTATAATGAAAAGAAGATATTTACAGTGATTATATAAATACAATCTTAACACCTATTAACATTTTCTATCAATTAATACCATTAATTATGCTACCTTCTAGAAAACATTCTTAGTTATCAAGCCATGCATTAAAAGCATGGAACTAAATGCCCTTTTCTGAGTCATTTTGACCGATCCGATTATGGCGTTACATCGATTGCACCGAAGTACAGAAAACAGACCCTCTGACTCATTCCAATACGCATACATCAGATTACCTGAATAACACAATCCTACGTAAAGAAACACAAAACATACAGCACAAAGTACAAACACAGGCTGATAAGTGATAATACTTAGTCAGAGACTGACTGTTCTACTCATGATTTTAATTTTTACACACGTAATTCTCACCAAATCAGCAAAAAGAACACATTTTGATTAAAAAAACCTAGTACGATTTTTCTTTTTCTTTTTTTTTTTAGCTGTAACAAAGAGGACCAAAATTTTCTCCTTTAGACTAGGTGCTATTGCTTTACTTCTCATTCTTCTTTCTCTCTTACTCGTTCACTTCACACTCAAAAAGCTGAAAAGTTTTGTTAACACAAAGGCAGACATTTTTTTTTTTTCAAACCCCAGTTCCTTTTTCTCTTCTGTCATCGTCAAAATTATATAAAGGTTCTAAATTTTCCTTCTTCTTTTTTTTTTTTTGTGTTTAAATTTTTGCTTTGAAGTCAGTTTCAGCTTTGTAAATGAAGGAGTGTGGTTGAGAAGACACAAAGGAGTCTGACATGGCTTGCATGAAGCTTGGCTCTAAATCTGAAGTGTTTCACCTTGAAGACAATACATGGTTTGTTTCTATCAAAACTGTTGTTTATATTTACATAATTTTGAGAAAATTTAGAATGTGGTTTAGTAGTAAAATTTTGAATGTATTTGGTAGATATAATGAAATATTGTTGATTGGTTTGACGGGTGTAGTTCTCTTGCCCAATGCGATGTCGGAAATTAAAAAAGAAAACATTGTAATTAAGCATTTGATCAGGAATTGTGGAACATACCACATTGTAATTAAACATTGTATTTATCATAAGAAAAGTCTCGGTTGCTTTTAATTTTGATGCAAAAATAAAAGGTTGATTTTCCTTTCTTTTTTTTTTTTTGGTGAAAAAATGTATGTCTGGTAATTTAGCTGCAAAAAGAAAAAAAAAAAAAAAAAAGGTTGGACAATGATCTGTTTATAAGTTTTAGGACTGGTTAATATTCTTGTTTTTTATTTTTGAATTGCAATATATGTCATGGCTGTAATGGAAAAACTAAGTGCTAAATGAAATGGCACTTCAGCTGTAAAATTTTTTGTTTATATAAACTACCAATGGCGTTCATATCCTACCAAATTGTTTATTATAGGGGCTTCTGATCAATCACTAATATGATGAATTTTCGTATCCTCGGTCCATGATCACATTGTCATTGGCATAAGAGGGCATATAAAGCATTTTAGTTTGAAGTTTCAATTGCATCGTTGAAGACAGCTAAGTCTGCGAAGGAGGTGCTATATAGCTAATTAGGATGGTAGATCTTGGCTATGCTTGATGACAAATGACCGAATGTAGAGTTTGGAATGCTTGTTGTGAAGAGCTTCTGTGGAATAAGAAGAGAGCGCTATACAAGTGTGATTAGATTTTGGTGGGTGGGAGGAGGGGGGGGGGGGTGCGGGGGGGAGTGGTTGGGGTTTGGTTGGGGAAGGTGGGAGAGGAGAGGATAGTCCTACCGTCTAGGTGAAAATTATTGCTTTCCCATTTCCTTAAGCCCTCTGAATAAGACTACATATGCTACGTTCGGCATTTGCCAGTATTTACCTTTGCATCGCTATTTCAGCTTATGTTGTAGTGGAACCGGCACAGACAGTTAAGTCATTTTTCCTCGTCAAGGGCTAGTTATAGTTCCATCTCTTTGTGTGAGCTGATGTTTAGCGAAACTGAGACCATCTGAAGTCAATTATTTATTCTCTAAGTGTCTGGATGTACAGGTGATTTATGCGACACCACATTTTCCATCAAACGGGATGCATATATTTGATTTTGATGACTTTCCGTACAAATACTTCACATAGTTGCCCTGCTGAATTGGCAACTGTGGCAAGAGTTTATCAGATAAATTCAATCTTTTCACCTCAAGCTTTATTTTGGTTGCCTCTCCCTTTGGTTCATCCCTTCCATATGCATTGATGAGAATCTCATTTCGGTCTTTCTCTGGGCTTCTCTTAAGAGTTCTTGGATTTTAAGGCCTCATCAAATTAAATAAAAGAGTAGATAAAACGGCATAGTCTGCTACATTAGCCTGTTTTTGCATCAGTTCTAAAGAAACAGACTGCATTCTCATTATAGAAGTCCAAACGTGTACCATATTTGTGATTCTTATGACTGCAGCACAATTTTCGAGTGCACAAACTGCATAAAAGGACATTCCAATTACAAATCAAATTTTCAAATTAATTTGATTTAAAAGACAGCGCTGCATCCACATGCACAAACGTTGAAGGCCAGCATTGAACCTTTGTACCATCTTGCAGGCTTTGCTCGACAGGGCTTCCGAGTGATGTCACAATTGAAGTTGGAGACACAACCTTTCAGTTGCACAAGGTATTTCCTTTCTCTCCACGTTCTTCCATAGCTATGCATAAGTAGTTTTGAATATTTACCTCTTCCAAGCTTCCAAATTTGTCCATAATGTTAAATCGGATACCGTGTCTTCCTATTCCATTTGATGCTCAAATCTTTCAGCTTTAAATCCACTCTAATTATTTCCCATAAGAATTCCTAAAACCCTTTATGTTTTTCTAGTTTTCCCGATTTAGGGAGTCTAATCCTTTGTTATATACTGATTTGGTTTCACTCTTTCTGTTTCTTTCTTGGAATCATGAGTAGTTTCCATTACTATCTAGAAGTGGGGCTCTGGAGAATTGTATTGCTGAAGGTTCTGGTAAGGATGATGAAAGATGTATATTGCAACTTCATGACATACCTGGTGGAGCAAAAACCTTCCTTCTCGTGGCAAAATTTTGCTATGGTGTCAAAATAGAGCTCACAGTACTAAATGTGGTTGCTCTCAGATGCACGGCTGAGAATTTAAGAATGACCGAAGACTATGGAGAGGAAAATCTCATTACGCAAACCGAACACTTTTTGGAGGAGATATTCAGCAATTGGATGGACTCGCTCAAAGCTCTTGAAACTTGTGAAGAGGTTCTACCATATGCAGAAGAGCTTCACATCGCCTCGAGATGCATCACTTCCTTGGCAATGAAAGCTTGTGCAGATCCTGGTTTGTTCAGTTGGCCTGTGTCAGGAGGGAGCGGCTCACAGAGCCCTGTTGATAAGGCATGTTGGAATGGTATTCCCACAACAGGAAAGGCACAATCAATGTCAGAGGATTGGTGGTATGAGGATGTATCGATTCTCAAATTACCATTTTACAAACGACTAATCCTCGATATGGAGACAAGAGGCATGAAACCAGAAAAAATTGCCGGTTCAATAATGCACTATGCAAAGAAGTATCTCCCTTTGATGGGCAGGCAAACCAGTGCGAGAAGTGGGAACAATGCTTCCCTTGGGTCAAATACCTTTACTCTATCAGAGTCGGATCAAAGAAACCTTCTTGAAGAGATAGTGGAGTTACTCCCAAATGAAGGGGGTGTAACACCTACGAAGTTCTTGCTCAGGCTATTGAGGACATCCATGATCTTACATGCAGGTCCATCTTGCCGAGAGAAGTTAGAGAAGCGCATTGGTTTGCAGTTGGATCAGGCACTTCTTGAAGACCTTCTTATTCCCAACATGGGTTATTCGGTTGAGACACTTTATGATATTGATTGTGTACAGAGGGTGCTTGATCACTTCATGATGGTAGATTGCGATACGGTCGATCCAACCACAAGCTGTGTGGAAGATGATGGGCAATTGATGGGAGCTCCTCCTCATTCCTTGACACCAATGACAACAGTAGCTAATCTAATAGACAGTTATCTTGCTGAAGTCGCGACAGATGTTAATTTGAAGTTACCAAAGTTTCAGGCTCTTGCTGCTGTTATTCCGGATTACGCCAGGGCAATAGATGATGGTATTTACCGCGCGATCGATATATATCTCAAGGTAAAAAGGCACTTTACTCAATCTCTATGATTCTTCATGGTGATGTTTCCTGCTTACAAGTTTCCTTTGTATTGATGAATTTGCAACAACATCAGGCACATCCGTGGCTAACGGATTCAGAGAGGGAACAGCTCTGCAGGCTCATGAATTGTCAAAAGCTATCAATGGAAGCATGTACTCATGCAGCTCAGAATGAAAGGCTGCCTCTTCGAGTGATAGTTCAAGTTCTTTTCTTCGAGCAACTTCGTCTTCGCACCTCTATTGCTGGTTGGTTCTTTGTTTCCGACAACTTGGAGAACCCTCAGAATCCTAGCAGTAATCTAGCACTTTCTAGGACAAACGTCCCTAATCAGAACAACGCTCAAAGCCACTCGGCAACGTTCGACAGCATGAAAGAGCGGGTGGCTGAGCTCGAGAAAGAGTGCATGAACATGAAGAAAGAGGTTGATAAGTTAGTCAAGTCAAAAGGGAGTTGGAATATCTTCAAAAGGCTAGGTTTTAGATTGAAATCAAAGGCAACGGTCCGGAATGCAGCAGCCAAGCTGGAGCCGGTCGAGTCTAAAGAACGGGATTCATCAACAGCTCCACTTATGCAAGGAAGGGAAATTCATGACAATGATGAACTAAGAGATTCAGCTTAAAATATCTGAAAATAAAAAACTTTTGATTTGATTTCTTGGTTTTATTTTTATTTTTCCCTCTTGTCATAATGAGCTAGCTGGTCATCTGTGCTTCCTTTTTGTATTTAGGTGTCATGCTTGCTGTGAATCATGTCCTTATTTGGTTTTTGCTTTCCTTCTTGAGTAGCTAACATATCTTTTGCTTCCGTGGAAACAGACATGATTTTATCAAATTTAAAAATGTTAACAGTTGCTCTTGATGAACCGATAATAAGTTAAAATAGATAAAATTTTTACATTTCCATGTACTTATTTTTTTCATAAAATGTGTAATCAATCCTTAACAGTGTGATAAATTCATTTGTTTGGGTACTTGACAAATGTTAGGATCGTTTTAACGGGATCTAATAAAGCAATCTTTAATCAGAGATACTACATCATCTTTCTGAATCTGAGATAGATTTTTATTGGAAGCAAGACATTTTACAGTAAAATTGCAAATCCGATTTAGTTGTTCTAGAGTTGATTTTGCCAAAGTACACTGTTGGAATGGTGGCTATTATTTTTATTATCATTATTATTATTATCTTTCACTGGTATGACGCAATTTCCATTCTTCTGTATAGCCTGCGCAAAGAAGGAATAGAAAGCGGGCGAAGGTTCTTTCCCTGACCCTAAGATACCTTCTCTGCTATGTTAAAGTCCCGATACACATCATTATTATTATTGTTGTTGTTACTGCTCAATCATGAACATCTATTAAGTTTACGTAGAAAAAAAAATGCTTAATTTCTTGTTTTGGTACGATAATTTCTAAAGTAATGGTTACAATCATTTCATGAAATATAAATACCTTTAAAAAAATTTCTTTTACTGTGCTTAGTGAGTTTAGGGGCATTTGGAAAAATATTCATCGTAGAAAAAAAGGATGAAAATGTAATAATCGGCCCATTGAAATATCCCCCCAACTTTTAAAAATATAAAGTTTTATTGAAATAGCTTAATATAACAACATTGTTATATGTTATACTAATACTATCTTTGAATATCGAAACTTGTTGAAGCTTAAAATATAATTATGCGTCACAAACTAAATTATGGTTTCATATTTTTTTAGGAATATTTAGTATGATTTTATATTCATTCTAGAACGTATACCTTGATGTATTATTGTTTCTATTTTATAAGGTATTACTTTTTTAGTGCATGACTACAATGTAATTCATCTATAAAATATCGTTAATTATATTATAAAATATAAAAAAGAAAAATTTATCGTACATGTTTTACTTATAACTTGTTATTATAGACTAATACCTAGTAAACAATCAAGCCTATATTGTATTTCTAATTTCATCAATACTAATTTATATATATATATATATATTTTGTTATTATTTTGTAATTTTTATTAAAATTCATTACATTTGCATTTTTTACTTTACTTTCAAAAGTGTTCTTGACTTCCAAATTTCAATATGATAGTACCGAGTATGAATTATCATAAAACTATTAGAAAAAAAAAAACTAAAAAGAAAAGAATTACACATTCCAAATGGCAGCTATAGATTCTGGAAAATACATATTAGGCGTGAATCTAAGAGGTTAGTGGTAGGTCCATTTATAAATTTCTAGAAGTTTAATCACATTCCTAATTAATGTTTATTTATTATAATTTGACTATATAAGGCTATTGTTGTTTATTAATATGTATTACTATAATTTGAATATATAGGGGTATAATTGTCACTATATGTTAACATAACTTATATAGTTTGACTCATGGACACCTTAATTTTTTAAAAATAAAAAAAAATGTATTATATTTATATTTTAAAGAGCAAAGTATGTTAAAATGTTAGATATAGTTAAGTGGTTAGATGTTTATTTTTACAAACATGGAGTTAATCATATAAGTGTCATTTTACTTCTTTAAAATATATTTACTACTTGAATGACATTATCTTTTGCTTCTTTTAAGCTTTTTTTTTTCTTCCTAACGTTAACTAATAATGTTAAATTTACTCATTCCAAAATTATATTTAACTAAATAAATTATTATTTATTAGTTGTCCACCATAAATAATAATTGCATTGCTCATATTACAATTATCTTTGTCTTATCACATAAATAATTTGTAAATAATACTAAGTATATGACTTACTTTAGTGACTTTTCTTTTTACAATTCATTTTATGAAAATGAATATTGATTATTCAGCAACTAGTTATCCAATAAAATAACTTATACTTAAAATGATATTCTTTTAACTATGCTAATAAAACAATTTTGCAAAGTTTTCACAATAAGAGCTAGTATAATACTTATGTTTACGGAATTTTTCTCTATTCATAATTTCCCATCAAAACATCTTTTCTAATCTATTTTTGTCAAAATCAAAATTTGCAAAGTTTAATGTATTAATTTTATCATTTTTCTATAAATTGGTATTAGATTTCACTTATACATCTTAATTATTTTGTAAAAAGTTTTTCCATCTTGTTAAGTTTTAGAAAAAGTTGCAAGTCAAATTATTAATAATATTATTTTAAATATATAAGATGCTATATTTTTCTTAATTAAAGTAACCCTGGCCCCAATGAGAAATTCTGCGACTGTCCCTGGTTTGATTGTATATGGATATAACTATTAGTCTATTAGGTAAATTAATATAGAGTAACAGGCAGTGGGCAGAGGGGAGAGGAAGGGATAGTGATAGGACAGGGAGAAAACACACTGAAAGTTTAACTTATCCTTATTTTATATTTGCTTAAATAAGGAACGTTATAGTAATGTTACTTTTTGGCAGAAGTTCCATAGAGATATCAAATTAAAAGGTAGAAATTATGGTCTTTTATATTAATAACCTTAACCTATTGATAAGTTATTTAAAAATATTAAGCATTCAGGGATTATTTAATTAAATTAAAATTGAGAATATGCAAGGCACCAAAAGTCAGCTCTTCTGCTGTAAAATAAAAGAAATCAATTAGTTAATATTAAGTGTTACTTTTAAATATTTTAGAATTTGAAATGGCAACTGACTTTTTTTTTCTTAGTAACATAACTGAATCTTTTTCTTTTATGTATTCTTAATTGAATATTGTAGATAGTAATTCAAAATGAAATTTGTGGAACAAAGATGATTGTTGAAGATTGATAATGATATCCATTACACGAAAGAGATAGGTGAGATTTCAATAGATAATATAGATAAATCTTTCTTCACATATATACGTATATATTTGGTTTTAATTTCTTTATATCGAGTACAATAAAAAAAAAGTTAACGAATTGTAAGGTAATTATTGTTTGGTTACAAAAAAGTTTACAATTGTAAGGTAATTATTGCGGGATCGTAATGGAAAGCTTTATGCATGTTCTTGCGCGGAAATGCACGCAAATAATGCTGAAATAGCAGAAGCTTGTGCAGTCTTGGATGGTATTCGGTTGGCTTGTAGATTGAAGATCAAAAAGCTGATTTTAGAAGTAGTCTCCTCTTTAGTCTTTTGGGCTTTGAAGGCTAGCTTTCTTAGTTGGTTTATTAAACATGTTAAACATGAAGCATTGAGCTTTGTTTTTTTATTTGAATCTTTTGACGTGTCTCTTATTTGTAAGCAGACAAACCAATGTACCAATTGGGCTGCGTCTCAAAGTAAAGTAGATTTTGTTGCTTCTTTTTGGGGGCTTAACCTCCCTTTGCCCTAGAAGCTTTTATTGTGTGAAGACCTTTTTACAAGTCCCCTCAAAGTTGTTTAGGATAGTTTGTTAAGTCTGTGAGGAAAGTTCCTTTGTTGAAAAAGATATATATATATATATTTATATTTTCATATGTTGACAATAATTTTTTTTGATTGAACGGTATTGAGCTTTATATATAAGTTATATATAAACTCTTCTACTTAATTATTCAAATATAGGTCGAATTAGATGTGTCATTATGTTGAAGTAAAGGTGCTATACACATTATGTATTTATATAAAAAAATTTTATAAAATTACTTATACATCCAAAAGTTAATAACTTAATTATAAAAGAAAAAAGAGTGAAGTAAAATTTTCATGCAAGTATATGAAATGATAAGCTTTTGACTCTCTTTTCATAACTTATTAATTGGTTAAGGCAATTTTAATTAATTGATGATGCACTATTTTTGATGACTTCTAATAAAATGTATCTTAATAAAAAAGAGGTCTAGACTCCTTTTAGTAACATTCATAAATTTAATAGGTTAATAAAATTATACATATGTACTTTTGTTAAATATATTGGAATTTTTTCTTCTAATATTTAAATTATGATTAATTAAACAAATATGGTAATAAATCATGAGCCAAACATATGCAAAACTTCTTATAAATAATTATAATAGTTTGAAAGAATTTCTTCTTTTTTTCTTTTATTCTTTTATATCTTCCATCGAATATAGAGGTAAGCGAGTAACCTAGACATATAGAGTACTCACTTATGCTTACTTTACCAAATAAGATCAAGGTAAGTATTGAGAGTTATATATTAGGTTTCAAATATCAATTTTTTGAAACCTACTCCTAAATAATAGGATGCATATCCAATGTCGTCATATCTTATATTCACTCTAAAACCTCATTATAGTTATGTAGGATATAATTCTGTAATACCTTTACCTACCTTGTAAAATTCATTAAATAATATAATATATATTATAATGAAAAACAACTTATATTTTTTTTTTTTGTGTTTATGTACCTTGTCATCTATGTTTTTGTTATTTTATGTGGCTAATGAATATAAAAGTGCCTCAAAAGTGATCTTCAATTTGTATATGATATTTTAATTTTTATAAATGACAATTTTTATTCCAATTTGCTATAGGTTCTATAGATTTTATTTAATATTACATATACATAAAATAATAAAAATAGAAAATATTACATTTAGCTATAGATTCCATGGGCCTATAGAAAAATTTGTAATATTACAAATACATTACTTTGTTAATATCACATAAATTTGAAACTTATAAAAAGATAAGAAATTTCACCAGTTTCACAATATATATGATATTTTATAGATTTTTTAAGGTATAAGTTTTAAGATGATTTAAAGTAATATAAAGTAAATTCTAATTTTAATATTTAAGAATCAATACCTTAAAGGTAAAATATGAGGTCTCACCCAATTTGCTTATCCCTACCCAACATGTAAGTCAATTTTCAAAATATCATTTAATTTTATGTTTAATATTTTCTTAATTTCTCATAATAAATTTTATTAAGTGTTCTTGATGGTTTTTGTCACATGCGGTGAATGTGTGAGCTTCTGGTCTATAATATCATAATATCAGGCTTCCTTAACTGTTTTTAGTATATTACTTCTCACGTGCTCATATTTATATTATTTTAATAAATTAAAGGGGAAAAAAAAGTAAAAGATCGAGTTATGTGTTAATTAATAAATAGATAAGAGCTATTTTGATATAATCACGAGGAAATGTGTTCAACCGTTTTATGTTTAAAATATATATATATATATATAATTTCATATAATCTAATCAAATAACATAATGCAAGGTAGGAACACGTCCACTAGTGATTAATAAAATCTACAATTAAAATTGTAATCACTGGTAGTTGGATTCGATGCTTAGGATGAAAAAAAAAAAAAAAAAAAAGAAGAAGAAGAAGAAGAAAACGCAAAATTTGTCTTCATTTCGTTTCTTTTGTCCTTTTGTCTTACCTCCACGCCACAGCAGAGGCCAAGACGGTTTTCTTTCTATCACCATAAACCCTAGTCCCTCTATCGCATCAAACCCTAGAATCCAATTGCATAACTACCAAGGTACTACTCTACTCGTCATTTCGCAATTAGACGTATCCCGAAAATTTTAACTGTCGTATATCTATTTTTGCAAAATCCTGTCTTCGGTTCGCCTTCATAATTTGATCGATTGCTTTTCACATCGGCTAACTATAGATATATGAAGTTGTTTCAGTATATGCAATCGAAAGATTGATGCCTGCGGTTTAAAAGTTTTAGTTTTGAATTATCAGTTATTACGGCATTGGGATCTTCCATCATCTGATTCGTGTTATCTGTGTACCAGAAATAAATACGATTTGCCGTTTCGAGAAAGCGGGAGAGAGATTTGGCAACTAGATCTTTGAAGGTATTTTGTGGATGGTGAATTTCGGTTTTGTTTCTCTCTTAGTGAAAACGAGAAGCTTTTATTCACCCGGAAAAAGAAAAATGAGAAGGTTTAATGAGAAATTTTGTTTAGATATTGAATGAGATAGTGGAAAATCTGTTAGGATAATTCTGTACCGATGGTTATTCCAAATGAGAATAATAAAATGAAACAGACATGCTTTCTGTCTCTATTTTTACTTTTGTCCTTATATTATGTCCGTCTGTAAGGAGTTGTGATAATTAGATTCCTTGTGGTCTAAACCGCAACAAAAGCGTTTGTTTAGTGTTTCTCTACATGATAAGTAATAACACACCAGTTCTGATAGATGCTATGTGAGGGGTAAACATGGGAAAATTTCTTGAAGGAGGAATGTAGAGTGGAGCATTAGAACTGAAATTTTCATTATGATTTATGGTGGGAATATCGTTAACTTCTAGATATAGAAGTACCAAAACTTAATCAAGGGTGTATTCTTCTGCAAATCTGTTTTTTGGACCTTTTTAGCTATTTCTATTATCTAAATTTTGTATTTGTTATACAGTGGTGGCTGTCAATGGAATAGCTTTTGGTGATGAGTGATGGTGAAGGGCGAAGGTCACAGACAATGGCTAATGTTACTGTTAGTGTATAACAATCTTAGAATAAGTTAGTGGAATATGAGGAAAATTATATCTGTTTTAAATTGAGGAAATTGTTTGCCTCATTTTCCATTAACATTTTCTGTGGTTGTTAACCACCAAAACTAATGGCTGATAACTTCCTTCCACCGACATTCACTGCTAAAGCCATTGATATCTGCAGCTTCTTGTAATTATAATAATATTTGACAACTTCAAAGCTTTACTCATAAAAAATGTCAAAGAAAAAAAAGGAAAATATTTATTGCAAAAGGAAACCACAAGTCTGTTTGAATGTAACATGATATAAGATAAGTTACTAGGACCTCGCATATTATGTGAATCTAATCCTTGTGCATGCTTCTTCGAATTTTGATAACATGCATATACAATAGACTCCTGGCTGTCTTTCGGAGATACTGACATGCGTTTGAAATTCACAGTCTTAATGCATGGTTTTTCTTCTGTGGTTGCTTTGATTATGATCTTGTCATTCGGGAGCATGGCAAAAGATTCTTGCTTCTTTGTGGATTGGTTTTTCAGTCCAGAAATTTTCTTTTCTATTTTTTTTTTTGGGTGGCTAAATGTTGGTCAGATATTTTTTTTGGCTCCACTAGTGAAAACCAATATTTATAATGGACTGAAACTTGTGAATGGTTTTTGCAGACCAGTGCGGAAATCTTCTGTAGGTTAGTTCCCAATTAGACTCAACTCTCAATCATGTTTTGATGATATTTGATGTATCATTACTAGCATACTATTGGTACTTGAGGGCAAAATTATAATCGAGAATTATATAACTTCCCAAATCTATGTGAAGGAAGAACTTTATCTGGAATTAAGAGAGATGTCTATTTCTGTAGGCACTGACATGATGGCTGGTAATGGAACAGCAGTGGGACAACCCGAGACAAAGAAATCTGCAAAGATAGAAAATTCGTTTAAAAGATGGGGTAGGAAGTATCCTTTCATCAGATATGGGCTACCTATGATTTCGCTCACTGTCCTTGGTGCAATTGGGCTTGGCCATCTCTTGCAAGGCAGGTTAGAATAGATTCTATTTTGCAATCCAACATGCATGCTAAATGACAATAACATTTATATCCTTAATTGTGAAGCTTATCTCCTACTTTGATGAGTCCCACCATATATTCCCTCACAATCACTGTTTTGCATGATTTTGTTAAATACCCATATAGGTCTTTGACATGAGAGATTTTAGTGATATTGTATTAGCTCAATAAGTAATAGGCGTCATCTTTTACCACTCTTTTGTCATCAATGTATATTTGTGTTGATTTGGACTTAGAAGGATGTGTGGTGCTGCAGAGCATTGAATGACTTATTTATTTTATATGATGTATAGTGTCTTGATCCCCAAGAAAAAACCTCTCCTTATAACCTGAAGAGACAATTGAAGGATACGGTTATTGAACTTCGCCCAGTAATCGTCTATAGGAGATGTTACCTATGAAGTCAATAAAAGCTGGCAATTGACTGAATGTCATTCATTATACCAAGAATGCAAAAAAGTGAAGTAGCTGTCTGAATTTCTACACACCTCAAATTCCCTATTCTAAAGAGCTCTCTTGCTTCTTTCAGTTTGATTTACTTAAATGCAAATGGATAAAGAATGTAATAGTTTTTTTATCTGTGTCTATATCATGAGCTTCCAAGTATGTTTCCACCCTACCAATAAATCCCCATCAATTAAACAGTGATGACCAAGGTCCTTTTGAAAAGAAAAATAATGGAGAAACAATCAATTGATTCCTCATCACGTTTAAATATCAGTCATCTATTGGATAATACATGCTCTGAATTTTTTAGGTTGTCTATTATCAATATGCTTTCCTTATGATTTATCATGAATAAAGAACAATACCCTTGCTGGAACAGAGATCTTCAAATATTCTCAAGAAAATTTAGTTTTTTACTTTCAGAAAAAAACTGTAGTAAGATTTAATCCTTAAATTAGGATTTCATTGTGTTTTATCCAATTTAACTGCTCTAAGTGTGTGATCAATAGGAAAACTGAAGGATTCACAGAATGATTCAAGTTCCCAATCCTACATGTTTGTAATATATGAATATCCATTTTAGCTAGATGATTGGGGAAGAGGAGCTTGTGTTGGATTGCCTCAGTAATTACTGTCAATGGAGCAGTAACCATTGTTTAGTGGAAAAGGAGATTTGCGCAATGTGGCATATTGCATCTTTAGTGAAATGACTTGTGAAAGGAACATGGGCATTCGATTATCATAGCAACAGGATTTACTCGCAAACAATAATAAGGATCCATGTAATAGCATGGTTTTACACATCACAGAATCTATGTCAGATAAATTATTGACAAAATATAACAAGATTATGCAAGTAACTTCAGATCATCATATATGACTCAAAAGATCACAAGTGTGTGTGATCTTAAACACCAAGAACAAGAGTAAAGGGTGAAACCCCAACACCACCACCAAGGTTTTGGCAACCCACACACTCATGGCCACCTAGCACCATCCTCGCTTCGCCCATCCACCAGCCTCCACCAAGAATTAAAGCACCAAGGTCCTCCAACTGCTGGCCACCACACAGAACAAGTTCACACATTCACGAATTTGGACCCAATTTCAATAATTTGAATCGAACCAAATGTAGACCAGGATTAGAATTCTATTTGGTTAGTGGAGTAGGATAAGGTGGGAATAGACAGACCAGTCCATCGGCTTGCCTAGGAGGTGAATCCAAGTTCACAATGAGTGAACCCAAAAGCCCATGTTACTATGGGTTGGCCTCCTGGCTTAGCTGTTAGCAAACTCAGATGAGTCCATGAGGTCACTTCCATGTTTACCTTGAGTTAAATCAGGTTTGCCTCCTTGGTTCATGCAGTGAACCCCTCCCTCATGCCATTGCTGTTGGTGGTCTTGTCACTGTCAAGAAACATGCCTTCAAAGATTGTAACAATGAATTCACAGCACGGTTCCTTAAGATCAACCAGTGTTTTTGGGTTCTACCTCTGACGAGCAATGAACTCCATTCAGCTTTTGGACAAAATCACTGCTACGTATAGACATTTAATATGTTAGTTTGTTCCTGGAAGCTGTTAATGCAAATTAAGTTTGATCACTTGGTGCCATGTTGTGTGGGGTAAGCTACTCAAGCTTTCATGAAAAAGCCCCTCTGACATTTATGGGGTGTGTCATGCCCTTTTTACTAGTTTCCATGGGGAAAAGGCATTCAAATTTGAGCAAAGGAAATGGATTTTCATGTATATGATGATAAATATTTCACTAGTGTGGAATTCATGTCAACAATTCCTACTTTCCTACCAAAATGGGACTTCTTGTTTTTCTCACCAGAACTGAGATGGGACATGGATATTGCTCTTCTGTCAGCAAATCCTGTTTCTCTGTCATCATATTTTTAGCCAATATACAATGCTCTGCTTGTCATGCAGTCTTTTGTATAATGCTCATCTCTTCTTGTCAGGACAAAATTAGGATGTCTTAGTGAACAGCTTGCCCAAGAATATATGCCCGCATGAATAGTGATGCAAACCCATGGGAAGATATGGCAATGTCATTTTAATACTGTAGCCTTAAGATTTTAGTCCTAGATGATCTCTAAAAGGTACTATCACCATGGCTTCAAGATTTCAGTTAACTTGTCACATGAGACAAAGCATATAATCGCTTCTTCTCCTTCCTAAGTTTACCTACGCTGTATATGGAAACAAGAATCATAGACAAGATAAATTGCAAAAGAAATAATTGAAAGCCTCTTCTGGTTATGGCCTGATGGAGTGTAGATCAATAGAAAGGGGGAAAAAGCTGCTTATGAAATGATCAATAAGGTTCACGTATGTTTGAAGATGGAACTGAAAGACGAGTTAACTGTGAGTTGTTGCTAATTGGAGCAGGAATCTTGAGCAAATATTGAAAGAATGTGCACTGCCATGGATAGGATGGAAGTGTAGACAACTGTGTTAGGGAAGTATTTTTTATGGACCTTAGGCACCATGTTGGAGTTTGAGTTGCTTGTTAAAGTTAAGCTGACCTGAAGATCAGACAATTATAGCCTTCTTGACAGGTCCTTAACTGGGTAAGAGCACTAAAAAAGGCTACAACTGTCTATGCCAGGTTGCAAACAGTTTGATTCAACTATGAACAAGTTGAGCTTCAGATTGTCAATGTAATTCGGGTTCCAATTATTTGGCTTTACCAGCTGGCAAGCTTAATTAAAGCTTGAACTGAGCTTAAATGAGTACTGAGGTCAATCAAATTCAAGTTACATTGAACTTCAATAGACATTTAATTGGAGTGGGTAAAATTCTCTTCTACATAGACGATTTTAAACAAGCTTTAATTGAATTCAGCTCATGCATGTCAAGTAAGAATTCAAGCGGAGCTTGAGTTCAAAATTTAGGCTCGATTCAAGATTATGATTCAATTTGATTCAGTTTTTTAACACCCCTATCTGTAACTTCTCAAAGATGTCTATCCTTGAGTAGGTCTGTTCACCTGTGATGGTGCTTCACCTCTCTTCAAACTAAAAGTTTACTAAATCTGCAACAGGCTTACTCCCTTTACATTTTAAGAAACTTGTAAATTCTTTAAAATGATTAGAGGCCCATCTTGGAGAGTAAAATTCTTAACAACTGACACATTTGTTTTTTTCCTTTTTTTTTTTTTTAATTTTGTGTGTGAGGTGAAGCACTTCAGTTTGTTCACTTGTTTGGAGTATGCTTTGCCTTTTAATGATCATTAGGTGACTGTCAGGTGCATTTTTGCTTCATCACTAGTCAAGAAATGGAAAGTACATGTTACCACCAATTGCATGAGCCTCCATTTGTATAATACATTCATTATTTTTCCATATTGAGCAATAGTGATTGATGAACATTGAGCCATTTCTCATCTCTATTGACTCATTTACAGTATTGTATGCCATCCTCCATTTTCTTTTCTTTTTTTTTAAATAAGTCTTGTGTTTTTAGCTCAGCAAGGATATTGCCAAGGTGAAAGATGACCATGAATGGGAGATCATTGAGGAAAAAAAAGCCATATCCAAACTAGGACCTGTAGATTCATATAAGCCTAAAAAAATTTCTTTGGAAGAGGAGTTGAAGGTATGACCTTTAGCCTCTTCAGGATATTGTCCTTTAGGAATGGATATGGTTTTGCAGCTGATCGGGTTTGTTACTGATCTGGGTGTATTTCCATCTTGCAGGCTTTGCAACAGAAGGTCAATATAAACAATTATGAGTACAAGAAGATTCCTCGACCAAATGAAGAAGGCAAGTCCAGCTAGAATTGAGCTTGAAGCAAACCTGTCTGTAATAGATAGGTAATGCAGAAACCTGCATGAACATTTCTTATAATTTGGTTAGATTTTTTTTTTTTTTTTTGGTTTTTTGGTTAGAAGCTTGTCACATGTGCATCTGTTTGGCTTTTTCTTCTTCATAAAATTGATGTGACAACTTATCAAAGGCAATGCAATTTTGGTTGATTAAATTAATCGTTGGTGAACTATCCAGATATGCAAAAACGTTTTCTGGTTTCTTGAGTTGACATGCATCAATCCCATTAGGATTCGGTTACTCAAACAAACCTGATGTTTTTATCAGATGCATCCTGCTTGCCAGTTGCAAAGAGGACGCTGGTTGTGCTATATATATGTGGTGGGTTAAAATGTACAAAATTAACCCAGCTAAGAGCGTTATTGCCCTAACTGTGTTTGATACTTGTGTATACCATCCTTTCACCATGGAAAGCTGCATCGCCCCATCCTTCATGATTCCTTTGATGCCGCATAAAATAGGTGCACGCAGCAAAAGCTAATCTCCACCAAATAACAATTTTTCTAGTACGGTTGGGAGCTTGGAGCACTACTCGGATATCCGAGTCCTAATTAGGAGGAGGCCGGCGATTGGTCTCTACAGACTGCAGCCATCCGGTCCCACGTCTGAGCTGAGAATAGAGACCTAAAGATGTATTAGTCTGTTTGCTGTTCGGAAGAAGATCAACAGATTTGAAATGAAAGCATGCCTTGACATAGCCTTGGATAACTAAATCAGCATTATCCATGAACCTGACTGGGTCGGAATCATTCGGGCGCTTGTTTGGAGGTATCGTCTTTTGGAACTGTTGTCATAACCTTTGCCTTGGGATTTTGTCCTGGTTGACCACAACCACGGCTTCAAGAATTTAAGCATAATCACCACATGAAACGAAGCAAAATTTAATTTGTTCCTTTCCTTAATTGTATCAAATAAAATAAAGTGGAAAGTGGATGCAACAAGTAATATTTGAAAAAAGGGAATCATTGAAAAGATAATTTCAAAAAAAATTATTTCGAGGCCTCTTCTGGTTATGTATTGCCCACTTCAAAAAAAATAAATAAATGAAGAAGAAGAAGAAGGAATAACTATGAAATGTAATCATTGCCCTGCCAAAAAAAGAGCTACTTCTTAAAATTACACCGACTACTAAATCATGTAATTGCTCCGAGTAGCCTTTTTCCACAGGTCCATGAGTTCTCTTTTTATTGACTAGGAGAAGAGTGCAAAAACGGGGGCCAAGACTAGGGGTGCTGATGGGCAAGATCTTTAAGCTCAGCTTTTTATTTTCATTAATAGCTTGTACCATCAAGTTCGAAGCTCAATCATTTGGTTTGATGAGCTCGTGAGCTTAACTCAGCTCTACTTAAACTTAGATTTGTGTGTGGTTTTATTGAACTTTAGTTGAGTTTGAATTTTAGCATAAATTTAATGATAAAAAAAAATACTATTATGTTTCTATATAACCATTTATAAACAAGTTTTAATCTATTTGAATAATCAAGGAAGACATTGTGTTTGAACTCAAAAACTTTTTGAGCTTTCATTTTGTCAGTCGAACTGGAGTAGTATAGTTCGATTCTTTGGTTTCTCTGTACTTCTGGCTGGAAACTTCAGTGTATCTTAGCTTTGAGTGTTCTTGTTCACCAAGATGGGGGTGCTTTTACTTAAGAAGAAACATCAATCTTTTGAGAGGTTGGTTTCTTAAACATGATTCTTTTCTATTTGAATATTTTAAAGTGTAAAGTAGACAAACACTCCTTGGAAATTTTTAAAATTTTACGGACCCTCACTTTTTGGAAAAGCCGGCACTTAACACATCTGAACCAAGCCTGAGCCTTGTTTCCTTTGTTTACTGGACTGACATGTGTAAAGTGCGCTGATTGAATCATGATTTGGCAATTTATTTATCTATTATTAGTTAAATTAATTAAAATTAAAAATAATTATTAAAAACAAAATAATAATAATAATAATAATAATAATAATATCAGTAGTATCAATTTGTAGAGGTCAAACCAATTTCCTACTGGAAAATACATTGAATAAACATATATTATATTGATTTTATATTACATTGAATAAACCAAATTCTTGATGAGAATAAAATCAAAACTATAATATATGTCGGTTTAATATTAAAGGTCCTATAATGAATATATACCCATTAGAAGATGAGCTTATATATATGTATGGTGAATATATATATATATATATATATTCACATATGTTAGTATATAAAATGTAGATATCCTAAATAACTTTGTTTTTTACTCTCTAATAATGATTAAATATAAATTTTTAAGTTTTGTTGACACTATAAATTATTTACTTAATACCTAATCACGAAAATACAGGACTTATAGAAATTCTTTCGCTCGTTGTCTAATCATGTAAGTATGGGACTTATAGAAATTTTTTTATTTTTCTAATTGTATGTAATTTCTTTTTAGTTTCAATGGATTTTTTTTATACTTTTACCACGTGTAAAATGATTGTATAAGAGTATAAGAACACTTTTCAAAGATATATAGAGTCTAATTTTTCCCCATTTTAGATATAAATGAGCTAAGCAGGCATCAAAGAAATATAAAGGAATACATCCAAAAGAAATAGTTTATAGTAGCACAAAATCATAAACGAACCTCAATAAACGTATTTTCTCCCACGCATGCAGTGACTATTAGACTTTCATGGTCATTTCTCTTTTACACTTTTATATACCATGCATTAATTTTATTTTTATTTATTAAATATTATCTTTTGGCTCCAAGGATATTTCCGATGTGAAATATGACCAAGAACGGGAAATCGTTGACGAAAGAAAATCTCTGTCCAAACTACGTCGTCAAGAAGCATGTAAACCTAAGAAGATTTTCAATCAAAATCGAATTTAAAATCAGAGAGAGAGAGGCGGAATGAACGACAAACTGAAGTTGTTAACACAAACAACATACTTTAACCGACTGAATTGATAAAAGATCGGACTGTCAAGCCAAGATTCGAATGCCATCAAACTTTAATTGAAGTTTTCAAAGGTAAATTATTCAAGTAATTTTCTTGCACAAGATTCCTATATTTTGATGTTTGCCTCATGAAGGTTGCTAATATAGTGGTTTGGCCTAAAATCATGTTTCATTATCGTATGCGTTGTAAGCATTAGACCATTTCTAACTTGTAAGGAGTCGAGTTCTGCAGGATAACATGGGATATATAGGAAATAGGATATAAAAATGTGCTATAAAAGATTAAAAAATAGTTATTATTTTGACCCTATAATAAAATTACAATTTCCTCTTTTCATATTTCGTAATAATAACAACTCTATAAATACAATGAAATTTAGGAATAGATACTAAAAAAAAAAAAAAAAAAATTCCATTCTACTCTTACTTCATCAACCAAACATGCATAATTGTCGTATAAATCTTATTTTACGTTTTACTTATGTAAGATATTATCGGATAGAGATGATGTTGTAATTTTTTTTTTTTTTTTTTTTTTTTTTGGTTACTAGTAGGATTATGGGCTTAAATACAACCATCATCCCCCACCCACCTCACTCTCCTTTCCCTATCATTAGGGCTTTGTTTTGTATAACAAATACGACCTCCTTCTTGGAAGATAGGAAATTCGATAATATTACTAATGAAAATATTAATATTGAGAATAGTTACCATATCTATATGCAACAAAGTGTAGTTTCAAGGGTAGGAGTATATATGGATAGATAATTACATTACTAAGATTGCTATTTTAAGAAGGAAAATTTTTCCTTGAATATTTCATGTAGTCTATACAAGGATTAACCAAATCATTAAAATTGAGAGAGAGAAATAATGGAAACTGATGTCAAAAAAGAAAATAATAAAATAAAATAAATGCAGGCACATTATATATAATTGTTTCCAACATTTCAGATACAAGAGCTTAATCCTGCTAAAGAGAAGCCATATCTGTTTTATGTACAAAATCCCCAACAAAACAACCACTAAGAAAACAAAATTTTGTAACAGCTACCTATTCCTTGTTCCTTAACCCCAAAAAAAAAAAAACCAATTATACCATTTTCCCTTCCCTTCCCAAGACTTTATTTCCTTTACACATACATAAACATTAGCAAAATCATACTCCAGAAGAACCATCTCCTTGCTCATGCTTTTTCAACCCAGCTTCTCCACAAAAACTACTAACATAGGATGACAAAAATCACTGCCCAAGGGATTACCTCGGCTTCGGTTGTGACCCGAATGACCATAGTGGTTGGATTAGCCTTTGGGCTGATGGACTAGCTAGTAACGTAGCTTGAGATCGAGTAAGCATCTCCGTCATGGATGGTGTCTGGTAGGCCTGAACAAGGCTGGACCCATCAGTGGAGTCACCCCTAGCTGTTGCTCTTTGCCATGAATGTGAGCTCAGTCCCGAGAGTATGTATGCTCGTCCAGAGGCCTCATACACATGCCTGCTTGCCATCCTTTCTTGCATTTCCTTAAGCTCAGCATCTAGTGCAATGCAAAGTCGGTCGTGAGACTTGGCTGAGACAGATTCTGATAATGTCCGGCGGCAGTTCTCTAGGATGGAAGCTGCGGCCGAAAGGTCGCCTTGCTCAGCAGCAGAACGTGCCTGTGCCATCGCCTCAGCAGCTTGGACTCTATTGCGTTGCCTATCCACTTCCATGGATGCCACTTCTTGCCCAGCGATTTCAGGTCTCGTTATTTTGACCATGTCGCTTTCAACCGTCACCATTTCCTTTGTAAAAGGATCTCTGTAGATGCATCTGACCTTCAGTAAGGATGTTTCGTCAGCTGAGGCTGCTGCTGGGACATTTACTGAGACAAGAAAATCCCTTTCTTCATCAGCATACAGGTCTCCAACATCTATCACTCCTGTCCGTCCACCAACTAATACACGGTTTGGATAACTTCCTGCTTTTAGTGAATTAAGGAATAAGTCCTGGTGCACACTTTCAATCCTCACCTGTAGTTCCTGCACAACAACGCTCAAAAGGCCACCAATGCACTGTGCAAAGGCATCCTGTATGACAGCTTCGGTCTCAATGAAAGAGAATGTACCCCCAGAAGTCTCCGATATAGAATGCATGGATGAAGCATCATGATCAGCTCCAAATCCAAAAGCATGCACCGGAATGTGAAATCCAGTGCTTTCACTCCCAATATTAGACAGGGGAAGGAGCATTTGATGATTTGGCCGAGCCTGGTTATCACCAGATGGGTTGACAGAGTAAGTGTCTTGTCCATCAGACAACAATATTATGCTTGCCACTGGATTTTTCTGCTTCCGATCAGCCATCACCTTAGCACCCTTCCTCAGGCCTTCTGCTATGTTTGTCCCACCATTAGCCACCAAAGAATTAACTGCTTGAAGTGCCTGCTGTCGTCCAATATCGGTCATTCGGCGAAGGGGAAATAGACGGCGAGCTGTAGAAGAGAAGGCAATGACAGAAAGCCTATCGCTCGAGCTCAGGTTTTGGATAACGAAACCCATAGCACGTTTCAGCAATGCGAGCTTGGTGCCTGCCATGCTACCACTGATATCAAGCACCGTGACAAGGTCAACTGGAGCACGTGGAGTCGGAGAAATATGAAGGAAGCTGGCTTGGTTTTGGCTGACGTTCTGTCTTGGGGCAGCAGCTTTGAGATGGACCAAGATAGTAAAATCTTCATAAGAATTGGAATAGGGTGCAGCCGAAACTTCTGGATATGCTTTAATCTGGATCGAACTCATGGATTTCCCATCTCCAAGATTATACTTCTCAGGAACCACCTGTTGGTGATCCAGAGATTCATCATCATCAAAGGTGCTTGGCTCAGGAGCCTGGAAAAGAGGCACAACGTGTCGGCGATTTAAATCACGTCGAGGGGGAGGAAGACGGCGGACCATGGTCACCAAAGCATCATCTTGAGGCCAATTTACTGGAGTTATCGACGCCCTTCCAGGAGGAGGATCAGCTGGAACCTGGGAGGGAATCTCTTTCCACTTTGCCCTGCAGACTGGGCAAATTCGATTCCCATATTTCACATTTGAAGCAATGCAGTGAAAATGAAAAGAGTGGGAGCACTCCGCTGTGAATATGGCATGACCAGCTCCTTGTTTTATCTTGGTCAAGCAAATAGAACAAGTCTGCAGAAAAGTGAGACTAATTGGTGAATATACTATAAAGGAAGTGTTGAACACAAATTCTGTATTTGTCGAACATATTTGCACAAACAGCTGTCCCTTACTGCCTCTAGCATATTTCAGTCATGGGAATTCAACAGTAAAAAATCATTAGATAAAAAGAATAAATACAATGTAACAGGCAATATTTTGCAATTCACAGTTTGAGGTTTGTGTTTTAAGAATTCTGCATATCAACTTTGCAAATGTGATTTAATGGTTTCTCGATCATAGCAAACATTAAGAAGAGCTTGACACAAAACGTCAACATAGAGTGTTCCCTGAATTTTTCCAACGTTTGTCACCACAAGGACACCTGATGAGAGTATTTGCAAAGTTCAGACCGAACTAGAAAAAAGCAAAAACCGTTTAAACCTAACGAGAATATTTTGAAGAACTCTATTTCCTTGGCAAGCAAATAGACCAAGCAGGCTATAATATGTTGACCTGAATTACTGTGTCGTTTGCAGAACTTGTTAAAATTTAAACAAACTAGTTATTGCAATTGCTGTCAGCCATATATAGGGCCTTAGCAAAAAGCTTCTGTGCCAGGAGATTTCTTTTAGATCTATTTGAAAGATAAATAAAAACTCTGTTAACATCATGATCTTTTCCAAACATTAAGTCAAAGTCCAATCCATGCAGATCTATTGAAACTTAAATTGAATTTGTAGAAATCTAATATGTTATGATTAGTAGAATGTTTTCATTATAAGTCTACTTCTTGATAAAAGTCCTATATCCATACTAAGTTTAATATCACAATGTCAGACCTGGTTAGAGTCATGTTTACAGCTAAAATTGATCTCGAGTAAGGAACTATCGGAACTTCTGTTACATGTAATGAAAATGTAACTTCAATTATCTGGTAGGAACAAATATAAGTGGACATAAGGATGGTAATAATAATCAAGATAAAATTTTATCCCACGTACAATTAAGATAATTTTAAATGGAGCCTATCATCAGAAAGTCTGTGAATCAATAGTCAACAAAACATGCCAAGCCAACTAAAACACCACCACATCTGAAAATGACCCAAGAAGTAACATTATCCAATTCTAAAACAAGCAGCCAAGCTAACTAAGCAGAAGCAAAGTCATTAGCTATATGGATGGTAAATACCTACAGCAGCTATTATTGACCAAGATACAATTTTGTCAATTGGTCGATTAACAACAGATATTAAAAGACGATATCAATAATTTTTGGCCGACTGAGATAGACAGATAGGAATAACAACATGGCCCAAGTTAGTTGTACATGGAAAATTCTATGGTCCTGTTGGGCATGGGAACAAAAATTTATTCATCATGATGCTGAAATACGAATTCGGCTACTTGAATACGACATATATGAAACTAAAAGACAGGGACTAAGAAAACAGAATTATCGGGATTCCTATTGTACATGTGTTCTAGCTGAGGCAATTTAAAGCAGCTTCAATAGCAACTAAAAAAAAAAAAAAAAAAAAACAAAAACCATGAACATTTCCATTTTTAAGCCAAAATCTATAACAATGGCAATATATCCAAGTCAGGCATAAATGGCTCGATTTACCTCCTTATTTATGTCGAAAAATTCTGAGAACTACAAGTGACGCCCTCTAAAATACTAAAATTAGGCTTTCCTGAATAAGTTTTGGTGCTGAAAATTTACGTCCAATGCAGTGCAAAGTCAGCTATTTAAATAATGAATCGGCTGAAAAAAATATAATTATAATCACATATTAATACAAACAAGGTCATTATAAATTTTCTAACTTTCAGAATTTTTCATAATCTAAGTGCTCATTAAAAAAAATAAATAAATAATAGCGTTTTCAACAGCTCCAGTGTATTTATTTTCTTAAAAAAAATTCATTTCATACAGCTAAAAAACACAAGAAACAAGATCTCAATTTCAGCAATTTAACTTCTCAGTAGTAAAAACCAGGAGGAAAAAACAAATTTTGCTTTTGAAAAAAGACAATAACTTAATTAGTTAATTCCGATGCTTAGACCAGGTACCGGTGAACTGCCAAAACCATCCAACAAACTTAAAAAAAATTACTAACCTTGGAAGACTTGCTACTACTTCTAGGAAGAAGTTTGAGACCATGAGAAGAAGGTGTTGGTGTCATGGGTCTTGAAGAACCCACATCCCAATTAGCTGTTGAAAGCAAACCAACATCAGACAGTCTCTCTCCTCCTCCTCCCCCTCTTCCTTCTCCATCATTATCATCATCGAGTGTTCTTGGAACATAAACACAAAGGTTCAATCCTAAAGCCAGCTTTGCTTTTCTCCATCTACTCCCCACCATCTTTGCTTCCTTCTGTATTCGTCCAGTAATGCCAAGAAACAACGAAAACCAACGCGCACCCAGTCAATATATTCTAGTTATGAAGCGAAATTCAAGAAGAAACGGATCTCAGAGTTTTGATCTTGAGATGGGTTGTTGGAGAAAAAGTTAAGAACTTGAGAGCACAGAAACCGAGAAAAGAGATAATGGAGGACTTTGTTTCGTGATTCGTTGCACAGAGAAGAGAGAGAAAGAAAAACAAGACAATGAAGGGTATTGGAGTTTGGGGTGTGTTTGGTTTGGTTTTTATGGTAGGGAAATATGTCAAAGGAAAGGACTACGTCTTGTGTTACGAGGAGGTTGGAGACGCTGAAGGTACTAGGAAAACAAGCTTTGTTCTGGTCTTGGCGGTCATTGGGAAGAGAGAGGGAGAGAGAGAGAGAGTGTGTGTGTAATGAAATGGTGAGTGAAAATGAGTGAATGGGTAAAACAGAGAGAGAGAGAGAGAGAGAGAGAGTTTTGACCATTGGGTTTTGGCATTAGCTGGGTTGATTTTTATATTTTTGGTTGGGAGTGGCATAAAAAGTGGGACTATGACTAAAGCACGTTTTGGTTGAATGGGGAAAAGTAGGCTTCTTTCCATTTTCATTTTATGCTAATGTTTTTCACTTCCTTTTTCATTATCTTGAGTTCTAGTTGTTGTTGTTTAGTGGGTGGAGTTTTATATTATTTACCTTTTTATTTTCATTTTGTAGTATTAGTAGTTTATTATTCATTTTCATTTTCATTTTATATTTTTGTTTTACAGAAAATATTTATAATGATGCATTTACTTGATGGGAAAATGTTTTCTAATTTTTTTTTACTATTTTGTATGGCTTAAGGATTTAGTAAGTAAATAGGAGTAAGGTTGTCCTAGGAAAAAAAAACCGTAATTAAATAAAGATACAAGCAGTTAAATCATTATAAAGTATCTAATACACTTAACTTACTAATTACTCTATATGGTTTTAGGGTAGGTTTAGATACTATTTTAAAACCCTATAGAGTTTTTGGTCAAATTTGACGATTTAATAACTTGTTGAGACACTCAATCTAATAAAACATAATAACTAGTAATAGTTTCAAACTAAAAACTCATAAGTTGGAAACTATTTTGTTGAAAGTTTCATTTTACTAATAGAACTTAACAATGGCAAGACCTTTTTACTATTTTATTTCTTAAACTAAAGTTAGAATTAGAAACCATAGTCTCATCCCATTTCTTAGCCACATCTTCTCTATTAAGACTCACACTTACTATCCTCTCTTCCTCTTCTCACTCTCACTTTCTCTCGTTACTTAGCTACCACCACAACACCACTTGCTCTCACTTCCTATATCTCATTTTCCACTCGCCACTACTCATTCTAACAAATCTCATTTCCCATATCTTAGCTACACTAGTAGCACTATCATACAACTAGCACCGCTCACTCTCACTTCGCTATTAGTTAGTCCAAGCGATACTACCATGCTACACCACCAGATGACACCATCTCTATTCTTTTTTACTAGTTTCTTCTAAGATCCAATCAGTGAGTTATCACTCACTAGCAACGCTTTAGTTCAACGAAATTCAAAAGAGCAAAATAAGACTCTACTTCCGCATGACCTTGCTTTAATGTAAAGTGAAAAGAAAAATGGAAAGGAAATTTAAGAGGTATGGAGGGAAGGGGTCACATTGGTTTTGTATGTATGTGTGTAAGAGAGAGAGAGAGAGAGAGAGAGAGAGAGAGAAGGGGGGGGAGGGGGGGTTGGGTTTAAGTTTTCTTTACAAACAAAATTAAAGATTAAAGAGTAATTAATAAATGGCTAGATGAAGGATTAAGAGGTTGAATGTAACAAGTAGACCTACAAACGGGGAAAAAGAATACTAAAGATGTGCATGGATTTAATTGGATAGGTGATGGGATTTAGACTTTAACATGTTCCACCACTTAATCGACCTCTTCCAAGTTAATTCTACATGCCCAACCTAACAAAAGAAGGTCAAGTTTAGTGAAGAAATCGAATTAGCAAGATCAAGGGAGGCTTATGTCTTACCAACCTTCAGAGAACTTAAGCTTCATCCACTTGAAGTTCAAAGCCAAGAAACCAAGTCAAAACCCTTGCTTCCAAACTCAAGCTCAAGGGGGACAGCTTAGATGAATTCCAATCAACTCAGACTTACGCCTTACCATCCACTCACTAACTCAAACACACATCCTGACCTAAGCTAAATATTGTGGGCTAACCTAATAAGCAGCCTAACCAAGTACCCAAGAAATTCTACACATCTATCCTAATAGAGTCTAACTGACCTTCAACCTGTTTTGAGCCAAATTCAACCTGCCCTCAACTAACTCGAATCAACTTACCCTCCAACCTCTTTTTGGATCGTATAGTATTGACCACACAACTTGTATATTTTACTATTTTGCCCATGTGGGTCACATTTAGTGTTTAAGACCTTATAGTTATTTACATCATTGCCATTTGGCTTGCTTATCGATATTACAAATTTTCCATTAGGTTTTTAAGATTACTATAAATAGTACATTTATGCAATTAGCTAATAATCTTGGACATTATTGAACATTAAGTATTCCTTTTGAAAGCTTCGCTTGTATTGGAGAGACATATGAGTTTTCTCTTTGATTATTGAGTGTTCTTAGTCTTTAATCTTTACTCTTACCATTCTTTAGTTAAAGTAGTGAGCTTCATTTAAGAAATAATATACGATATCTATTCTTGCATTTGACCCTGTAGAATTGATTTAGTGTTTATGCATAACATTAAACCTTATTTTATTCCAAACCAGATCGAGTTTACAGCTGCTGTGTAATATCCTACTACATTCATGTCTATATCCTTTATCTTATGATTTTTCTTCACTAAAAGCAAAACACTTTACTGTTCTTATTAATTGTTGTACACCATGAGCTTCGGGTTATGTCAACCCCATGGTATATCAATGGTGTGGGTTAAGTCAGAGTTTAAGTCCCTATGGCCCTTCTTGGGATAGGCTATAAGTACAGAGCTAAAAATCTTAAGAGATTTCTAAGTATCCTATTAAGGTATCAGGGTAGATTCTGGTCTTATGTAACCATCTCAAACCCACACTCGTTGTATCCTTATAACTAAGATGGATATTAAACATTATACTATAGATTTGGATTCTAATTTTTTTTTTTAAATTTGCTCTCATATGATTGGATATAATGTATGAAAACTATGTAAAACTCCATAATTAAATGTTCCACATAAATTGTAGGAGATTATAATACTGGTTTATAAAACCATAATTGCAAATATCTTATCAACATAAACTTAACTTTTATTACAAGTAGTTAAAATGAGTTTATTAGTATTGTTGGCTTAGCTATTAACTATTTTTAGCTTAGGAGACTACAAACTATGACCATTTACATTTTGTATATGAGTTTGTAATCTAAATGCCATGAGTTCAAGTTTAGAGATATGCTATACTTTATCTTAAATAACCCATTTAAGTCCCCAAAGTATACATTAGCGTATCATTTGATTACTATATTTTTATATACAGTATTAGACAAATTCTCTAGCATATTGTTTGGTTTGCATATCGACCAAAGTTATTGGATAAAGAAATCTAAGGTACTATAATGAAACTAAAAAAATTGTATAATAAATTTTGTGGCATAAAAATCTATTCCATATTATAGAATAAAATATTTTTGAAATCTCAAAAGTAGGCCAAACCAAGTTTTCAAATGAAAATAATGAACTTTTTTATAATTTATAACATGAAAGTTAATTTTTTAACTTTTTCAATCACAAATATTCATGTCTGGTACTGCATATACTAAACGTATTATAAGAGGATTGTACTGTCTTATTTTCCTTATTCTCTATTGTGTAATTCTTCTTATGTTGTTTAGTTTTATTAACCATACAACATCTAAGTCGGTTAAATCCTTTATATTTGAAGTCAATACTTTATATTTGTATTGTCACATCAACTAAATCATTCTTCTAGTACGTTTGATGATTAAATTTTTGTAAAAACTAATGGGACTTAAATGATTCGACTAAAATATAGAAAGCTTAATTGACTTTTAGCATATGTATAAAGAACTTCTAATACACTCGTCCCTTTTATTATAACATGTAGGATGCTGGATGTACAATAAATGCATTGAAAATTCTTTCAATAATTGCAATAAAATTTTTATATAACAAAAATTTAACTAACAACTATGCTAAACCACCATTTTGATAATAACCATGTTGATGAAATTAATTAATTTATTATAGATGACTTAGGCTTATGTAATGAAGATTATTAATTTAGACTATGAACCTAATTGTAATCTTTAAGTTTACTTGCTCTTTACTTAGTTACTCCATTTAGTTTTAAGTTTAATTTCTTATTAAAAGTTTGATCTAATATGTTAATTATAATTGTGGATATATTTTATTAAACTTAAGATTTGAAAATTATTATGATTAGTCTATAGTTAAATATTTGGCTTTTTAAGATTATCATAGATTTTAATAAGAGATCTATAAGGTACTTATTATTATGATGAACAATACTGTCTATAGAATTACAAGTTTGATTTTGAAAATCTACTTCTTGTAGCTAGTAGACTATACAAAAGGAATACTATGATGCAAAATCTATCATGAACTTAATTAAGTACCAACTAGTTGTTAAGAAATAGTCAAGAGTAGTGAATGAGATATTGCTAAAATAATGGCCCTAAACTAAACTAATTTGGTATCAAGCATGATACAATATTAATTTTCCTTTATATATCTTGAAATAGTGAAAGAGAAACCCCATCAAGGCACTAATCCATGATCTATGGCGCAGAAGGTCATTGTATGAAGGAATTTTAGCTTATATGAATCAATTAAATATGGATAATGTTGCAACAAGGCAAATTGGTGGAATAGAATGCCAATTCAAGCATTATAAAAGGATTGTGCTCTTGATGATATGATATGGGTAGTGAAGTGGTATGGGATAATTTCTTTTAGTATCGACTATTTAAACTAAGATTATTTCTTGATTTTGTTGTTATTGTTGTATCATTGGAGTTATTTTAAATTTTAGGATAAAAAATATGTTCTTTCCATGTCAAAGTGGCTAACTTACTTAACCATATTCGCTACATCTAATACCTATAGGCTTGTATGCAGATTGGCATATTTATGTGTGAAATGTAGTAGTTATTGGTCAAGCTTCATAACTTTACCATTTAAAAGTTGTGTTTTCATGTGATGATTTTTATTTGAACAATATGATGGATTACTAGGTTACTTATACAAGGGTGACGCGGCATTTGCTAATTGTTTAGTCTAGTTGATATGTAAACCAATTATTATACAGATATATGGTTTCTCTTATGATAAATCTCAAGAGTGGACTTTTTAGTAATTTCTTTTGCATACAAGTTTAATATTTCCTTTGTTTATAACAGACCATTGAGATATACTAAAGATATGTGCCAAAGTTAATTTTATGAATGTTAGTGATTTTTAAAGCCTTAGCATATTTTTATTTTAGTAAGAATATGTAATGGAGTAGTCATACCCTTATTCTCAAGGTATGACATGCTTAAAACTTACCATTAGATGAGACAATGATGGAAATCCCACCTCTAGACCCCTCACATGTACTTAACTCTACAACTTGTAGAACTTAGCATGAAAGATTCTAACAATCAACTAGCTAAAGAAGAGGTGTCTTATATCTGAGGTTTCTATTTGCACAGTTTGTTAACCTACTCCAACTCCTTAGTATCATCCGAGCTAAGGAAGCACAAGATAACCTAATATAGAACAACGTGGCAACTTGATTATAAGACTCCAACAACTCTAATTGATAACTATAGTGACTATTGACTTATTTTGATCCTTACTATTTTGGTTTCTAACTTATTCACTATCCTCATCAACTTAGCTTGAGACACTACCGGCTTTTATAAAATTTGTTTGTTTTCCTTGGAGACGTTATCAAAATAGCAAGATTCCTAAAATTTGGCACAAGATCCTAGAATTATTTCTTTTATCTCTTTTATATTTTTATCCTTTCCAAGGCATTTAAGGATGTATGATTTTACCTTTTTAGGATTGTAACCCTTTTGACTTTTTCATTTCTTTTGTAGTTATGAGAGGATTAGTATAAATAGTCCTAATACATTCTAGTTGGAATCAACTTTTTAGTGAATATACTATTTTGAACTTGTTCTTGCGAGTACCCTATTACTCTAAGTGTATTTACTCTTGTCAAATCCCTTAAACAAAGATTTGTACCCCTAATCTTTTGCTTATGAGTAATATCAAGTGAAAGTTAAGTCGTGTAATATTTAAGGATGAGTAATATCCATTAGATTAGCTCATGTTTGTTTAAAATCCACTTTACCCACTTTGTTTCCTTCTTTATTAAGAAGGACTTGCTAATAATTTTGAAAACCCAGTGATTTTCACCTCTAAAGCACATCAAACAAAACCTATTCAATAAGGCCTTAGAGTCTTCCTCACACTTCTAGTAAAAAATGATTTATTACAATAGGAGGAAGAAAAAGCATTAAGATGATATTATACTAATTAAATAATCAAACCTAAATTTTTTAAATTCACCATTTAAGACTTAGAAACATGAAAATTCTTATTGCAAAGCCTTGTTGTTAAAGAGAGATATCTACAATTATTAAAAACACTAAATCTATATCCATCCCCAAAACCTTAGGTTGAAATTGAAACCAGAATTAGAATCGATGATAGTAGAGTTAAAACCCTTAGAAATCATGGAGATCATTCATGAAATCAAACCTAAAACATTAAAGAAAACCTATAAACTAAAGTTAGTTCAAAAGGCCTATATCTAGATATAAAGATAAACATAGTCATGAAAAATTAGAATTTAAGTTAAATTGAAAAATCTAGATATGAGATGATAAATGACTAAAGTATTAACCGAGAATTTATAAAAATTAAATTAGAATACTTGTAACACCTAGAAGACATAAAGACTCCATAAATCTAGATGTAAATCTAAAGGAATTCTACAACTCATATATTTATGTCTAAAACCTAAATAATAATGATAGTCACGGGGGTATCGAGAAACTAGTCCTTAGAGAATTGATTATGCAATAACTCAAAAGTGACTAAATTATTCTAAATTATAATCGACAAGACCCATTAACAATAAAATGAGGTTATCAACAAGAAGCTATTGGCAACTTCCATGCAATACTATAGATTGTTTCATTTTTACTGCTAATGGGAATTATTACTATAATTTGGAGTGATTTACTATAATCCAAAAGTGTTCATACCAAATAGTCTATGACACCTTAGAAAAGTCAATTTAATAAAAGGATTATAGATAAGAAAATAATAAAAGATTAGACGGGGTAAAGATAAGTAATATTGTATTTTTAAGAGGGGCAAGGTAATCTTTCTAACCTCAAGTATAAAAGCCCTTACAAAACCTTAAGGTTTATTTTCTCATTTTCTTGACAAAACCCTCTCTAAGAGAATTACAGGAGTAAAGGGAAGGTAAGCCGAGTTGATGCATTTCTTTTGTTTTGATTTCGGTTTTGCGATTCTCTAACGTTAGGTAAATGTTTTAGATTTATAAGAGCACATGTTTGAGGTGTTGCAAAACAAAAGTTAGGGCAAGGTCTAAACTTTAACCTGGTGAGTGATCTCAATCTTACTTGAAATAACTTTTCATTATCAATTAGATGTCGTTGTCTTAGTTAGATTTTTTGTTTTGCAAGTATGCATTTAATCTAAGCATTATGATAAATTTTTATACAATTCGAGTTATGTTTTGCTTTCAATGTTTTGATCAAGGTATGTCTTTCTTGTTTATTTTAATTCGTTTGTTGATTTGGGTATTAGAACACAATTAAGTGTTCCTTATCCTTAGTTGATGAAGAAAAGCAAACCTTAAGATGAAATCGAAGTATTAAATATGTTGGATGATCTAGAGAAATTTGGAGTAAAAAAGGAGACGAGAGTTATTGCATAGGAGGAGTATGAGCGTAGACTACGGTCGTAGTCTTACTCATGAATCCCTCATCAAGAGTTTTTTGTCGAAGTATGAAAAGAAAATTTGGTATCTAGAGGAACATGGCCTAAGACTACGGCCATAGACTTGCAGTAGAAATAGATAGCATAGGTATGATCTAAAGATTTGGGCTAAGGAAGGATCATGATACAAGAATACGGTTGTGAACCTGGGGCATGTTTTTATAGTCTACCTTTTTTGATCTTTTCTCGTTTCTATCATTAATTCAATCTTATCAAAACCTCTTCTAATCATCTATAAAAGTCTAAATAGATCCTTAAACCTTAAGTGAATTAAATTATGACTTGGTAACCTAGAGAGATAAATAATAACACTTGGTTAGAATTGTGTAACTTAAGACCAAAACTTAAAAAGGGTTATTCTTGTTTCATTATTCAAGCGTTGATAATGAAAAGTTATTTAAAGTATATTTATGAGTTGTATTTGAGACTCAAGTACGTAAAGCCTTGTTTGATATTTGTACTTGTTTAGGATAGTTAAAGTAAATTGGATTAATAATTAACCAGAATGAAATATGACTGTTGCTTATGTTTGGCTTAGCTTGGGAGGTCGTAGTATTAATGTCTTTAAGGTAGCACTTTATTGTTCTTTAGGCAATGTTGTCTTTAGTAGAGTCTCCTTAGATACGATACGAGGTAGAGTAGGTTGATGTCCAGGGGTTGTAAAACTAGTGTCCTAGAACCAAGCAAGTTAGGTGGGGTCTAGGGGTTACTGTATCAGTGTTCTAGTGCCTATTTAATTGAGGACCATATTACCAGTGTCCTGATTAGAAATTATGTGTAAAGTTTAAGATACTGTAAGTTTATCACAAGTGATCTTAAATTATGTTGACTGTTAACTTAATTAAATATATATTAACTTGTTATTTGATTTATTCTCCTTGCACTATTGCTTATACTATATTGATTGCTGCATTACATACGCTTGTGTTTGTGGGTTTCCATACTGAGCATTAGCTTATTCCTCTTTCTTTCTCAACTGTAGGGACTTTAAATGGATAGGTCGATTGTGATGAGAATAGGAGAAGTGTATTATTATTATCAGGACCTAGATGCTGGAGAGTATTACTATTACTATGATGATGAGATGTGATCTACTAGTAGGAATGATTAAATAGACTTATTACCAAAGAGTTTTGTTATTTTACTTAGAAACATGAGAGTATTGTTTATTTATGTTTATTCCAGTTATAATATTTCGGAGAGATTTAATTATGGCTTTCATTTACTTTGAGGTTTAACTATATGAGAGTTGTAGAGTTAATTATGTTATTTTAGAGAATTTAGCTGCTAGTTTAGCTTGATGTATTAGTAGATTGCTGGGGATATGTGGCAATTTGTGGGGCCTTGAGCTTCGGGCATTACATAGTTCTTATTGAGTGACTAAACGATAAAATCTCTTAAGAATTGATGAAAAACTTAGATAAATAAGAAACTAGGAATTTTACAATTATAATTCATAGAGAATTCAAGGACATGATGATATATTAAGTAATATAATTTAAGTAAAGGTAATTATAGAAATATTACCATTAGAAATAGGAATAAACTTCAAGTGTAGGAAATTTATAACAAGGAATAGTATAATTACAATTTATAATAATATGGAACAAACCCTAAGATTATAATTTAGAATAATATAAAAAACAATGAAAGAAATAAGATTAAGAGTAGATAGGTAAGACTAATGGACCACACAACCATCCCAGTCAATTGGTATCTATTTTAACTAGTCATATTAATTATAAGAATTTTATATGCATAATATAACTTCATAGAAAACAAACAATGTCATTTATAACTCATCAAAGCTACATATTCATGATGCATGTGCTTAAGAAAATAAAGATAGATGGTATATTGAGGGAGCATTAGATAATGAAAGGAAAATATAGAAAGAGTAAATCACCCACCTAAATGCAAAGCAGAAGGAATCCTTAAAAATAAAAATAAAAATTTAGTAACTATCTTATCAAGGTAAATAAATAATTAATAACAACAGAACAAATTAGGAAGGATTTAGAAACTATAGATTTAATTGATCAATATGGAAGAAGAATTAACAATAGCTTTCTAAAAAAATACAAGGTGAGTATTTATACTATTGTTTAATGGGTGTATATTTTAGGTTTATCAAATAATTGAATAATTATGGATTGACTATTGAATATGATGTTTGTTGTTTGTGGTTGACAAAAAATTAATAAATTATTTTTTAAAAAATAATTAGTTCGAATGAAGACCTATGTTTTCAAAATAACCCCCATGGTTCCTGCTCCATGCATATTTGGTGAATGATATGTGATAATAATAAAGATAATTCAATTGATTGTTGCAATAGAATTTAAAAATCATGTATGGCTCTATATTCGTATGTGTTTGCATGTAATATGGGCATTTGGCTAAATGTTTACTCATATATATTTGAGAAATATGTTTTAGGTATTTATAATAGAATTGAAGAGTATAGTATTTAGTCTCGTAAAGCCTTACCAAGTAGTGAAGACATGTGACGAACCATGATTTTCGGGGATTTAAGGCATGGCACATAGGATATGATTCTATGAAGGTTCCAAAAGGTTGGATAGTAGAATGTAGTTCCAAATTTTAAGAACATAAACTTATAGGAGGGGATATAGATAAGGTTGCTCTTGTAACTTGGAAAGTTCAATCTATATTGTACTCCTAACCAAAGGGACAATGTGATCAACGCACATAAAGGTTAAGAAAGTGATGTAGGGGAAATCTTTTCAATAAGGCAAATGATGGTAATCGTATCATGCCTTATGGGGCACTAGGGTGCACCACATGTTTTATTTTATTTTTTAAATAAAACACAACCATCTACGTTTAAACTCACTACAAAGTTAAATTAGCATCTAAAGGTAGTGAGAAACTCCTTTTCACCATGTGCGTGTTAGTCTAATTACTAAATATCTTAGAGAATTCAAGTTTCCAATAGAGATGCAAAAAGACATATGAGCATCATAGGTCTAAAGTTTGTAAGTTGTGTGCTCAATTCTATGTAATGGCTATCTAATGGGTTTGTTGTCAATGCTATTAGTGTTTAGAAAATCCATTCCACCTTTTTTACGATCTTAAACCGAAATCTTCCTGGTACTTTACTTATTCAATCATTTAAATGGAATCTTAGTTCTAGCCAAACCAAATCATATGAAGTAAGCCTAATTGGTGGATGTAAAGATATAAATGGGTCAAACTACTCATGAGTTACTGGAGCTCGACTCGATATTTATTCAAGTTTGATTAAAGAAAAATTGAGTCAAATTTAAGCTCCAGCTCTTCAAGTAGTTAATTGAGTTGAACTTAAGTTTCATAGTACTTATTTTGATTAATTTATGAGCTTAATCGAGTTTGAGTCGGATATAAATATTAGTTGAGTTCGAGTCGAGTTTGAACATTAATATTATTATAATTATAGTTGTTAAAATAGTAATTCTAATTATGTGATTCTACAAGTTTACGATTTTAAGGAATTATTTTACGTTAACTTGTGCATAAAATTATTATCTTACAAAAACTTTCATTTTTAATCGATTTTACATGCTCAACTAGATAGAAACTTATGTTTTTAACCTAATTTACCAATTCTACATATATAAGTTAAATAAGCTAAAAATTAAAATATATATATATATATATATAACTAGGCTTCTTTATTCCATCGATTAAGCATTAAATCATGTTTCTTGTCCTATTATTTTTGTCCTCTTTCATTCTCTCCTATTCCATTCTTCAATATTCATAGCCTTAATCGAATCTCCAACTCCAATAAAAAAGCTTATCAGAAAAAAATATATATTTAAATTTATACCATTAAAATTCAAAATGAGTTGAAACATTTTTTCCAATTCATTACTTTTTTTAGATAAAATAATGGAAAAAATAATTTTAGCCTTGCTTTCCTTATTCTATAAATGTTAGATTATAGAATTTTTTTTAATTAGAAAAAGAACTTAATTTCTATATTTTTTTATTTCCATTATGTATTTTAAGTTTTTTATAATTACTATAAGTAAATCTATGGTTTTTTAAAATGTATTTTACAAAAGTTATAGAAACTTATATCTTTACGTTTCGATTTTATATTTTGATTATAGGTAAAATCATAATTTGATAATCTTAATTATAATAAGAACAAAACGTCTTTTTAGATAGATTAAGCTTAAATGAACTTAATCGGATTGAGTTTGAGCTTGTTTAGTACCATTTTAAGTTAAGATTCTAATCTCTATGAAGTTCGAGCTTTAAAATTTTAAGTCAAACTGAAACTCAAACTTAACACTGTATTATTTCAACTTAGACTCATTTACTACCCTTAGTGGGCATCTTAAAGGATTTATCACATGAATTTTCCAATAGGGCTTTGTATTGTTGAAACTTAAAACCCTAACTATTCTTTCTTCTTTTTTTTTTTTTAACCTTATTTGTCATATGTGATCTTTTTGCATTTTTCAAGATAAATCTCAAGGGTGAAAAACATTTCTAGTACTTTTTAGAAAAAAGATTCCATAAATATGGATTAAATGAAAGATGTTCATAAATACAAAGCCTAAATTACGTTTAAGAATTACGACATTGAAAATAGTAATAATGTCACATTTTATAAATACGATTTAATATTTTGTTTATAGTAGCTATATCGCATTTAAAAGATGTGGCATACATTATATATATGTCGCATCTCTTAAATGCGGCATAAATATATATACCTATATCATATTTAAAATATATGACATTAATGTAATTAAATTTACTTTGTATCTTAGATATATGAAATAGATTTAGTAAATTGATAATATTTTTTATATAATTAATAAATACGTAATATTTATTATATATAATAGTAAATAAGTAAAATTCTCTAAATCTTAATATGGTTCTACGTGTGATGAGCGGTTTTTAAGGTAAGTTCCCTTTTTCCTTTTGTTTTAGGGATTTTCTTTTTCTTGTTTTACTTATTTTTTCCTGAGAAATATATCTAGCCGTTTTTTAGGAGCCTAAATCCAAAATGGAATCTTATTTCTACTCAAACCAAATCATAAAAAGTAAATCTAATTGGTGGATGTCCCGAAGGATTCATGACATGAATTTTCCAATGGAGCTTTGTATTGTTAGAACTTAAAACCCTAACTGTTTTTCTTTATTTTTAAGCCTCTTTGTCTCGATATTATACTATGCATGACAAACGGGTTTTTACTTTTTGGTCAAATGACGAACAATTTTTAAGGTAAGTTCTCTTTTTCCTTTTGTTAGGGAAATTTTTTTTCCTATTTTACTTATCTTTTCATGAGAAATCTATCTAGCCTTTTTTTATAAGCCTAAATCCAAATCTTGCTAGAACCTTAGTTATTCAATCATCTAAAATGGAATCTTAGTTCTAGTCAAACCAAATCATAAAAAAGTAAGTCTAATTGATGGATGTCCAAAATCCAATGGAGAGATGAAAAGAGACGTATGAGCGTTTAGAGCATGTAAGTCATGTGTTCGATTTTGTGCAGGGGCTATCTAATAGGTTTTGTTGTCAATTCAATTGATGTTTGAAAGGTCTACAAAAGGTAGGTACATGTGCTCCAAAGCAAGGATTATTTATTTTCCTTTTCTTTTTAACTATATTATAATTTAAAAAAAAAATTTGAATCTTGATTCATCTCAATAGAAAATCAATAATAATACTATTACATTATAACGATCTTGATAAATAAAGGTCTAGTTTTGCATATATTATAACCAACATCCAGTGATTTTCATATTTTTGGGTAATTATTTTTTAAGAAATAATCCCACCTCTGAATAACCCTATAACTAACATTGAGCTAAAAAGGTGAAAAAAATATATCCATAGAGGTTGAATACTCTTCCATTGCAATGTTGAATTTTCTCAGTCAAAAATACATTATCCCTTTAAGGATATAATATCGGTAAACATTGTTTGGAAGAATTTTCGGTCATATCAAAACCAAGATTTTCCGATCTGTGATTAGTTTTGAACAAACCGGTATTCTGAAGTATTGTAAATGGCAACTAATGATGAGTTCGAAGTTATATTATAAGAAGGGAATTGGTTGTTAAATTCTCCCTCTTTGTTTGACTAGATATAAAAACTTTAACAAATAGTTGAAATAATGGACCTTGTCCTAATAATTCCTTTCCCGAAGGCATGACATGATCATGTTAATTCAACAAAATAAATTCCCCACCGTCCCATCTATGACTCACATGAATCAATTGTCCGTATCCTCGCCATGATGAATTATTGTTACGCATGAGTCAATTTGGTGAATTATTTTAAAAGTTTTAGAAAAGTTGTTGGTAAATTATCTACACTGATCACTTTCAAATCAGTAAATCAATTCGAATTTATATTAAAATAATTCCCATCAACAAAAGTCTCATTTTCGGATCTGTTTGGATTTTTTTTTTTTCATTTATATCTTATCTTATTTGTATTTTTTATAAAATTCTCTTATATGTAATTTATTTATTTATATTTCATAATTATAATAAAAATAGTGATAGGAGTGTTATAATTGAAAAATAAAAATTCACATACTTAAAAAAAAAGATTTGAAAAAATATATACTATGTATTGAAGATTATCATTTTAATTGATTTTTTTTTGTAAATATAAATAACGTAAATGATAATAAAGAAAAGTATATATGAAATTATATTTTCATCTTTTTGATATATCATTCTTACCAAATACAAAATTAAGTAGATACCAATAAAATAAAAATAGATGAACAAAATGAAACCTTTGTTATCCATAATTTTATACTTATCGTTAATGGGTGTGATTTATTATAAATTAAGATGATTAAAATTATATAATCATTTTTAGGTAATTGAATCATAAAAAGTTTCTATTATTATATTTTATAGAATTCAGTTATCGAAAACTTTTTATTGTAATTTATTATATTTATCAATATTACAATAAAACATATATATTTAAAAAATAAAAAATCTTTTTTATTTAATTTTTAACAAGTAATTTAAGATATCCACTCATACTTTCTTGATTTTAATTATGGTTTCCTCAATTAAAGAAGATGATAAGTATGGCAGACCACACGTGCACATTCATCAAAAATAGTCGTCCACCTTTGGCCTCTTCATGTCAACCCTGCTGACATAAGATCATCATATCACATAAATTGGATTTTTCTCCTTTTTTTATTTTTAATCCCAATCGGTTCTTTATTATTTCTTTTACCAACTTTTTTTTAATGTGCTTTTTCTCTGGCCCCTCTACTGCTTTTCTCGATTTTTACGTTATTTTTTATTCGATTATGTCTTACATATGTCTGCATCGATCTTCGTACACACGTAGCCATAATATCATCTACGGTCTAGCTAATAAATAATATGTGTATATTTATTTCTACCTAAATAAAAAGACCATCAGAACTTTTTTCATGTTTTTGTCGTTAATAATAATATACTTTAATAAGATTCATCACCACTTATTAAGCAAATAGATTATTCTTATTTATCCGTGTACAGTTAAATATGTTTTGGATTTTGAAGTTCAATATTAATTTAGATTTGCTCTTTGAGTTAAGGATTTAGAAGGTCAAACTCATGAATTACCAAATACAATACCTTTGATTGTAATAAATATAAATATGAGTAATGCAATGTTTTTACATCCGGAAATCACCCTCTAAGATTTACCTTGATTAGCAAATAATTTCTTCACCTATTGACTTGAAAATTATAAAAACAGTGTCAATTATAAAAATGATATTTGAGTTTCACAATTTTCCACTTTGCAAACTTTTATAATATTTTTCATAGTTACATTATCGAGATTTTTGCGGCCATGCATATATATATATATATATATATTTTCTACTGTCTGATTTTTTTTTTTTTAGATTTTTATTTCACACGAGAACAAAGGATTCAAGTGCATCTACCGTTTTTAACATATATTAAATATTTAAGTTTCGCACATCTACAATATTGGAAGATAATTAGGACAAAATTCAAAAAAACAAAAAGAGCTATCTAAACTTGGATAAGAGTCAATTCTAAATCGTGAACTAGCTCGGCCTATATAAGATCGAGTTAGATTGGTCCTCTCGAACTGTCGGGCTCAAGCAATTTAAGAAGGTGAAATTGCCTAAACCGGCGAGTTGGCTAACCTATTATTGAAATGAAATGATAGGTTAGCTTAGCTAGTTTATTTCCTTAAAAAAAAAAAGAAAAAGAAAGAGAAAAGACAGACCACTAAATTAGAAAAAATAATTGGATAATATCTAATAAGTTATTGCATGTTAAATTAGCTTATTTGCTATAATAAAAGATAATTTTTTAAAAATAATATTATCAAATTAATGATAAATTATTAATAATAAGTCAATTATATGTTAATGATATATGAAAAATTCAGTTTTAGTTAATATAAGTTTTTTTTTTGTAAAACTTATTAAATATTAAGAACTTAAATATGAAGAAAAAATAAAATTTGAAAGAAAAAAATTAGAATTATATTAAGTTGGAAATTAATAAAAAAATTATTAATTAATTAGTACACTTTAAAAAAAAGAAAAAAGATAATATTATTAAAAATTATTAATATATTTAGAAAAAGAAATTGATAAAAATTAAATATTAAAGAAATAGGAATAGCTGTATAAGTCCCAAAGAATGTACCAGCTTTCGTTTTAGTAATGGTATACCCAGTAGCTCTATCCATAGGAACATAAAGAAAGGGTATAACGTCCTAAGTAAAAAAAACAATTCAAAAGTTAAACTCATTCGAAATCACTTATAAACTGATCACGATTCAATCATAAATAAACTTATAAATCGATGATTTCGAAACGATTTAGGATAAAAATCGGTGTGCTGCTTAGTTATAGGCCATCTATTCTTTTCGACAACGGGGTCCTCAAAGCCCTTTATCCTATGACAAGTGTCTTATGTTCTAATTTAGTTACATTATAAACTACGAAGAAACCAAGAAAAGACAACTAAATAAAAGTGTAGAGATTGCTAACTATAGCCAAAATCAGAAGGTAGGATTACAGTACATTCACGGACGACTGCTAGATCCCGCTCTAGCCAGGTGATGCTAGTGACACCGTTCTAAGAAATATATATATACTTTCACCAAAATTTGGGTTCTCTATTGAAAAATCTGAGAAAAATAAGGAAAATAAAACTTTTCTTTTTCCCTATAACTACGAGGACATAAGTAAATGGATACAAATTACATGATATGATACGACATATATATATATATATACACACATATAACTCCCTTTTAAAATTTACAAACTTGGTATATAGTCTAATGCTAATTCAAAGGACCTTTTTTTGATATAATATATATCTCATATACATGAAAATTTTTTAGATGAAGTCATGTCAAGTTGTTACAGTGTAAATTTGTTCCTTGTACTCCTCGCAAGGACCATATTATTTTTTTTTATATCTTTGTTTGAATGAATTATGTTTCGATTTGCTAAATGGACCAAGTAGAGTAGGTTTATAAAGGTCAAGGCGAAAATTTTCATCATCCATAAATATCAAGTTACGTCCAGCATGACTTAATGGAGTTAATGAATATGTTCATAATTTGTCCCAATATATGACTTACAATGAGCCACGATGAGTTTAACGACTTGGTTAATTGGCAAAATCAAGGAATTTAATTTGTTCTTTCCTAAAGTTTAGACACATAAACGGTTCAAATTGTTCTTTAAAATACTCACAGAGTCACAATCAAAACTTTATTTATCTTTGTGATTTTATAGTTCAATATTCACTTATCAAATTATACATCCAAGTAAAAAGTTTGATCGCTAATACAATTTATTATTTTTCTATCTCATCTGTTAGCTCAATTATCATCAATCGCCAATAAAATCTAAACATGTGTGTTTTGGGAATTTTTAATAACGCAAACTCAACTCTTCAAGTGAGTTGTGACATGTCCGCGTCGCACATACTAATTCACATCATCCATCAACATTTGTACATAAGAAATTTCAAATAGTGAGGCCGATAATATCGTCAATCATACGATTGTTTGAATTTGTACAAATTAGAAAGCTTTTGTTTTCATGATTGAATTATCTGTCCATTGAGACAGCTCAAATATTAATTAGATGGGGACAAATTCTTACTAAAACGTACCGACCAATTGATATTTTTACAAATCTATGCACTGCACTGCAGCCACGATCGAATTTGCTGTACAGAAACTTCCACGTCCCGTTGTCTGTGCCCCCTAGAAAATAATAATAATAAAAAAACAACCAATGATATATTCATAGTAGTATGTTCTGTAATATTTAAAGCAATGACCAAATAACATTGGAATCAATCCAGTTTTTGAAAATTCCACACATTTTGTTGCAGTCTTCAAAATCTGGCAGTTATTTACGAATCTTTCAAATCGATAAATTCTGACAGTTAGAATTGTATGCAACCATCCAGAAGTTAACATAATTTATGAGTTCCCTTGCATTTAATTCGTTCAATAAAATCTGCGTCCTGGAGGTTTTATATTCAGACGATTGATTTTAATAAAGTTTCTATTTTTTTGGGTTATTGACTTGACTTGGCTTTGTTTATGGCTCTTTTAGTTGTAGCTACGATGTTTTGCACGTTTTCAGACTTTGAACCAATCAATAATGCATGTTTGAGCTAAACAGAGAAAACATATATAGAATATTATACGTTATATGTTATATAATAAGTAAATATTAATAAAATTTTGATATATATAACCACAACATGTATTATATTATAATTGATTTAAATTACTAATTTTATTAAAATATATATATATATATAAAGATTTTATTAGTACTTATTAATCATATCTATATATACTGTCATATACAAAATAATTTTTTTTTCCGTTAAAACTATAAAAATCTACATCGCAGCATTGTGATTTCTAGAGGAACACCTTCAAAAAAAAAAAGAAAAGAAAAAAGAAAAAAGAGAAAACTTCTTACTTTACATGGGTAGTCTGGCTAGTTTCCTACGTTCCCTTGAGCAGACACGGAGGGTGGGCATGAAAACATAGTTTAATTAAGCACATGGTATGCTCTGTTTTAAGGGTTAATTTTACATATGATTTTTTGCAATTTTTTATTTTTACACATCCCTGTTATTTCTATTTTTTCTTTTACACTTATATAACTCGAGGTTTTCTGCGCTTTTTTTACTTTATATATCAATTTTTATTAATTTTTAGGTAATATAAAGATTAATTAAACAAAAACTATATTACCTACTACTTTATTTTCATTGTGTTCTTTTAGATTCGTCTTTTTCTAAGTGTGGAATAATGTTGAGATAGTGAAACTAAAAGAAATATAATAAATGTCTGGTTATGTAATTAAAAGGAAAAATAAATAAATAAATTGCCGATATGTAAAGTGTTAAGGTGATAAAAGACAGGCTATATACTTGAAGGATAGGAATAAATTTTTGTAGAGTGAAAAAACAAAAAAAAAAGAAAAGAAAAGAAAATTTAAGTAGTTTTTTTTTTTTTTTTTTCAAGTTAACCCTCTAAACGCTATTATCTTTTTGATGTATCATCTATCTTATATTATGTGAAAGAGCTTATATGAATATAGGTTTTTTCACCTTAGAGTAACCTGTGAAGAAATAAACAAAAGCGACATGATTATCTGGTGGAATAAATAGAAGAATGGAAATTGAAGAATATGTAAGAACTTATTTGAAAAGATTTTGTAACATACCCCACGCCCTTAATTTCGTCAAACCTCAACTTGTTCATTTTCTCAACCCTCTTATAAATACATCAGACATAAGGGACATAAATGTTTGGATTTTATAGCCAACTATATTAATTAGCAGCCATCAACCATTCAACGAATGCAAATTTGAGAACAGTAAAAAAGATAGAATTTTCAAATCATACTGCATGCTAAAGAGGGGAACTTGATGTATCCTTCTATCATATAGGTCTCAATCAAATTAAACACGTCGTGTGTAATTATTAGTCAGATTTCGACTTTTTTTTTTTTCTTTTTCCTTTTGTTTTAGACTGTTATGACGTATAAACGCTATTATTCTTCCGCTAAAATGGATTATACTCGATCTTCCTTCCCTATTTCCTAGAAAATATAAAATCGACTAAAGAAACAAAAAGAAAAGAAATAAACTAGTGTATGACCATAATAACCGATATATTAACAACTATTACAAGAAATTTCATAAATTTGTAAATCGTTATTAAAAGTGATAAATCACGTAAATTACTTGATATTATGGTGTATCACTCCTTCAGATTTTTTTTTTTTTTTGTCCCCCTGAATAATTCATTGAAATGGTGTATATTAATAGTTGAAAAGTTGGAAACTTGAGACCACATATATGCCTAATTGAACCACTAACGTGGCCTATTGCCCTAGATGACTACAGGTACAGTCCCATGAAGTTGGGTCCAGTTCTAATATCACTACTAAAGAAGAAGAATATATGCATCTAACAAGAGAACCTTCACCTTTGTTCTATTGAAAATTGTCCAAATTTCCCACCATTTGATGTCGAAGTGCAAAGTACTTGTGGCACTGAAAATTTAGGACTTCTAGAAACCCTAAGTGGTGGAAGAATTTTTCTTTTCCCCCATTTAAGGTGTTCTCTATTGGTCTATTTGGGTATCAGATGTCTATAGTGCACTTCACTTGGTGTATGCGGACGGCTAAAATTTCTCCTCTCTTCGCAAATTATTTCATCCGCTTCAATTATTTGTAAATATATGTATGGAAAAAAAAAAAAGAATAGAATACACATTAAGGCTTCTACATATATGACAATATGCGATTAAAGAGCATGTATTGTTTGGTTGAGCAAAATTTATTGAATTAAAATATACGAGACGAACTTTTTTATCCAATATTTAATTTACAATTTGAGCTTTATTACTAGATTAAAAAGGGTTAGAAAGACTAAACAAAATGCTCAAAATTTGTCACATCCAAAATATAGTACAAATGTTAATTTAATTAGATAAAAACATAAGTACTAATAATATAAATGTAATTAAATAAATATTATAAATATTGAGGGTATAAATATTAGATAATATCTAAAATTTATACTTTTTAAATAATATAAAAATATAATTAAATAAATAGTAAATAATATCGAAAGTATAAATACCAAAATATAATATTAATTCCATTACTTATATATACTAAATAAGAGATATTACAAAAAATTAAATATAATATTATACAAACCAAATGTATTACAATAATATTATACTATTCTATACTTTTTACATATATTTTATTTAGTTCTACTTCTCAAGTTCATTTTTAATAATCAAACTTTACCTATATGTCCGAAAACAGTACAACTTTCGATCTTGTGAGATTATGTTTATCTTTAAATCAAGAATCTTAATCCTGACACCTCAGCACCCATTGAGACTTCAACCAGGGTGAAGTGGAAAGACTGTTTTGACCTTTAAGAGTTCGAGTGGAGTTTTCCTTGCCCATGTTGCTTTTTTTTTTCCTCTTCAAAAGATCCACTTTTAAAAGAAAATGCTCCATCCTTTTGGCTACAAAAGTTACATATTCCTCTCTCACATAAAACAACATCAACAAAGAACCAAGGACACTGTCTCTCCTTTCCGTTCCAATTTTTTCACCCTCCTTTTGAGAGAAAAACACATGACTCACAAACTTATAAAGAGAGAGAGAGAGAGAAAAAGAAAGAAAGAAAGAGAGTAAATGAGTAAAGGTATTATTTTTTATTTTTTATTTTTTTGGGGCCATGCAATGAGTGGAGATCCATTAATACATATGGAGAAAAAGGCACCCTTTAATGAGAGTTGCCCTTTGTAAGGGATAGGATTCCCTTTTATTACCTCTAAAATTTGGCAGACTTTCTTGGGCAAGTCAACGACTTGGAAAGTTGGCCTCTTTTTTCAACACGGAGGAGCCTCTCATCTTATTTATGTTGCCTCCCACTTAGGAAGTGATTATGGGCATACCACTTAAATATGGCTGTACACCAATACCCAAGTCTTGGTTTTCTCTTTCTTTTCACATAATAATAATAATAATAATAATAATAATAATAATAAAAATTAAGTAAATCAAAATTTTACATATTGTATCTTTCTATGAATTTGATATTTTATTTTTTGTTGGGTATCTAAATAAAATATGAGAAGTAGGGTAATAAGCTACCGTGTTGATGTTGGGAGTAGCCTTAGGTTTTAGGTTCGGAGAATGGCTTGCATAGATTCTATGTCTCTCTTCTTGGGAGGGGTAACAGAATCTCTTTTTAAGTATTGTGAGTTGTGACGATCAATATCATGGGTGTAAATATACATTAGTTCCTTTTTTTTTTCTTTTAAAGATATGAGTTTTCGCTTTTTTTTTCTTTTTTTTTTTCTTTCTTTGCCTTATATAGATGGCTTGGGGAAAAAAAAAGGCAAAAAAAAAAAAAAAAATACAACCTGACATGTAAAACGAAATATGAAATTGAAAGGGAAATAAATCATGGTATGTAAACGAGAAAAATGGCAAAAATTGAAGTATACTTTTTTTTTTGTTAAACCGATATATTATTTGTGTTGATCACGTGGAAAAAGAATATAAATATGGAAATAACTTTACTTAAATTATGTAATTTATTTTTTAACTTTAAGAAAATCCAAAAATAAAAGCTGAAAAGTAAACTAAGAAAAATCTAAAACAAAACATATTCACAAACATAAATTGGACCATTTAATCTAAAAAGTAGTCATTTTTTCCTCCTTATATCTACATCATATAACAATTTTTAAGTGAAAAGGGTGAATTGAATTTGGCCTCTAAGATTAGGAAGTAGTGTTCTTAATATTAGGATACAATAAGTTTGACATCTAAGAAATACTTAAGGAAAACTGCGACGTCATTTTTGTTTTTCTTTTCTTTTTTTTTTTTTTCAATAGAACATCTTTATTCGAAAGAAGGTAGATTTTGAATTGTTTTACACATGACTAATGAGAACGTTTTGACCATTTCATTATTATGTCTGAAAAACTTCATGCTATTAGCTTATCTAGCCAATTTAATTTTCACAAGCAAGCATGGACGTGAAAAAAAGAAATATACATGCATGAACATTTATTTCGACAAAATACAAAGATTGATTTTGAATTCCACTGCTGGAAACAACTTATTGGTGGCTTTCTCTAATGATTGTGTCACATGAAAATGGAAGGATGATGAAAACAAGTCAAACCTAATCCATGCATCCATGGGTCCATACATACAAAGGGCATCATTTCTCAGAAGGCAAAAAAAAAAAGAAAAAAACACTGTTCGTAAAAGCCACCTTCTTTTCCTATTTCTTTTCAGTATTTTATTATTATTATTCTTTTTCATAATGCTATTTTCCCTAACCATTCAGCCCATCTTCATGATTGCAAATGCATTACCAAGCAAAAGCATGCCAGTTTTCGCACGGGTGGATCCATGCATGCCTTCTGACTATATAAGTTAATTCAGCATGGAGTCAACTTAATTCATTTGTTTAAACCTTAATCTATTTATATGATAAAGAAATATAAATTCACAATGTAATCTTATTATATCATATTTAGTATGTGTAATATTGAACATAGTTTTGGTGATTAAAAAAAAATAATTTAATTATTTATAATATAAATTACAATAAAGTTCAACTATGATTTAAGAATTAGGTATGGGTTATTTTTGGAATTAAAAAGAAATATTTTTTTATATTATGTAAAATAAATTTGTATACCGTAAAATATATAATACAAAATTTTAAGTTTTTATCCGTTACTTTATGATCTTTTCTTTTTAGTATCATAGTTAGTTATATAAACCAAATAAAAGATAAAAAGTTCTATTGAAGTTGGTACAAAGAAATTACATAGCTAAATGATGCTTATATGTTTGTTTAGTTGATTTATTCTTAAAGATTGTGTATTTAGATTTTGAATATTTATTAAGATTTAAGAGTATGTTTTAGACCCTCACCGAATGACTCAAATGATATCTTAAAAACATAAATCTTGCCTCACCAAATAACTCAAATGATAACTTAGAAACATAAGTCCCACCGATATTGATAAAAATCCTAGAAGCTTAATAAGAGAAAGACACAATTTATCTCGTGGCAGTCCCACTCCTTATTAGCACCGCTGAATTGTCTTTTCTATCGCTACCGTGCAAGGTTTCCTTTCGGAGGAAATAAAAAAAAGAGAAGCGTAATGGTCTGGTAAAATGGACAAGCAGGAATCCATGTTTAGGAAGAATTCCATGTTCTAGCACGTTTTTGCAACAAACTTGATCGAGACTATCATCGAATATTAAATTAAAACAATTCCTTAGACTTATAATCGGAAAATCGCAGACAATGAAACACTGAAATTAGGATTTAAATAGTAAACATCGCTCAAATTTTCATGTAATTTTGAAATTATGGGAAGAATAATCTTAGAATATGATGATATTATTAAGAGTTGGATATTTAGAATAAAGTGATTGGTATATAAGGTATTGAATCGTCCCATGTGGATAATTAGTTTATTAATATAGCTATATGATTCGGACCTTCGAGAGAAAGTAGCAGAGTTACATTAGTAGTATGAGATGCTATTGTTAATTGCTATCATGAACTGATTAGCTACTACTTAGTATGAGTATGAATCCAGTGTCATACAATTTAATTTTTAGACTAAAGAGATAAGATAGTCTAAATTTGGTTTAGGAATCTAAGGATCCAATTTCTTGATATGTTTGTGCTTAAATTTGGGCATCGGGTCGAATCGATCTGAAACTGTCGATTCATGGGTCGGTGATATGATGAATCGTGATCGATCTGTAAGTTGGCAGTTTTGAACCAATTTACTAGACCTGACAGTTTAAGGGTCGATTCAAGAGCCTCGTATCAGTTTTTTTTTTAATATTTATTTATTTATTTATTTAATTTTTTTATATATATTAATAATTTCTAATAATACAATCTCCTTTTCCTTTTCTTTTTCTTTTTTTCTTTTTCTTAGTATACTAACTCATTAATAACTTCTACTTTTTTTATTAATTTCTTATTTAATATGATTCCAACTTTTTTATTTTTTCCTCTCAATTTTTTTTTTCATATTCAAATTCTTAATATTTGATCAGTTTTACAAAAAATACTTATATTAACTGAAATTAAATTTTTTATCTATTTTTAACACATAATTAACTTATAATGAGTTATTTATTATTAGTTTGATAATATAATTTTTTAAAAAATTATCCTTTACCATTGTAAATAAAGTAGTTTTGATATACAATAATTTATTGGATATTATCAAATTATTTTTTCTGACTTAATGACCTCTTTTTTTAAGGAGGTGAATCAACTGGGCCAACTCATCGTTTTGTGAACCACTGGTTTGGATGGATCCGCTCAAGCGAACTGCTTGGGCCCTTAAAGCCCGTCGGTTCAGCTTGGCTATTATTGGGCTGGGCTGGTTCAAGGTTCGCTCGGGCTGATTCTGAGTCGATTCATAATTCGAAATTGATCCTTGCCCAAGTTTATTTGTGCTTACTATCCCTTTCTAAGCAAAAACATTGCACGTGCATGTGTATGTTGTTTATTATTGTTTGTACATAAGTATTTGTTGTAAGTATCCATGTGATATGTCTTTTATATATATATATATATGTGTGTGTGTGTACGTATGTGTGTGTTTGTTTCATGCAATTTTTTGACTATTGGGTTTGAAGTTCACGTGTTACGGACCTCTTAAAATGGGCTATTTCCAAGAGATTCCTAAAGTCTAAGTCTACTAAAAGCTTCCGGAAGATGAAAAATCCTAGAAGGTATCGAAAAAGTTCAAAATCTTGTATAGTAACAGGTAAAATAGGTAATTGTGGTAGTTGGGAATCAATTATAACCATTAGATCGAATTGATCTTAATTATTAATTTATAAAAGTTTTCTATATATATAAGGGCATTTTCCTTAGATATAAGATACTAATCATTTGAATGAATATAATATACTTTCAAAGTTTTCTCTCTTTCTATTTTCTCTCTAAATTTTGTGAGTGTATTACAAATCGACTTAACCTTCCTTAGTATGGTCAGGAACACTAGGTGTTGTTCGAGATAGAGTAATGGATTCTGCCTGTGACACACGCATGTTTAACGTAAGTAATTTAGGTAAATAAATTATTGGATGTTGATTCTTATAACCAACCTTAAATATAATATTTGGTGTCAGAACTTGTATGACAATCACAATAGCATACTATATGACTCTAAACCACAGCAAACTTTTAGTTTGGAGTTATGAGAATCGTTAATCCTTATATAAATTCTACTTTAAATACTTTTGATGGACAAATTTCGTTTATGATTGCCCTTGGGATTTACAATTTCCAAATTTCCGAGTTTGTGTAAAAAAAAAAAAAAGATAGACTAGTTTGAGAGTTCAAAAGATAAAATTATATGCTCTATTGTATTAGTTATTGTAAATCATAACGATAAATCTCTGAACCATGCACGTCCTCACAAAATATAGGCTTGTGCAATAAAGTTGTTACAACCAGATCGTCTCGGAGTGCGATAACGTCCATTATAAAAATAACAAAAGTAATTACAAACTTTAAAAAATTACATCAAATTGCTAAAAAAGAGAAACTCTTGTTTAGTTTGCCGATAATTTTTGTACTCAGTGTTACTAATTTCAAGATAAATTAGTCATTTAGGGTTCTAAAAGTATATTTTTAGATATTTTTTTTAGTATTTAAATATTCGAATTCGACAAAAGAGATCTAAACCTATATATAGAGTAACGTAAAGGATTATGTTTGCAAACTTTCCAATTCTTACTCAATGTGAAGTTATTGAATTTCATTTGCTTTATGCAAAGCTTCTTTTTGTAGAACTTTTTAAGTGTGTGATTATAACCGACAATTAGGGATAAGAAACTAAATGCTTAACACATAATTGAATCGAACCATTGATTGATGGAATTAAAAGGGCAATAGTGTTATTATGAAATTGACTTAATAATAAGAGTCTATCGACGGACACGGGAATTGATTGTCATCATGATTCATGAACAGCAATTTGCGGCTAAAACTTGAAAAAAGTTTCAGACGATTGAGGTCCAACCTTAAAGCAGTCATCTTTATTAGTACACGTTTAATAAATAAAGAAATAAATTGCTAGATGTATGCGTGGTTTTTTGGGGTTGTTTCAAGCCAGTTAGGGCTTAGGCCAGCCTTCGCCCCTTATTACTTCTATCTATAAAATATATATATATATATATATTTTCATCCATTATAGTTTAGTACCTTAACAAAAGATACAACCCAAACCAAACAAAAGTATTTATTTGTTATTTAAACTGTTAAATACGTAATCATATGATTAGTCGCGGTATTAATGAGTTAGTGAAATCGAAATAGCTTATTTGTATTCTATAAATACCTCAATCTCAATCTAGCTACCTTTTTCTGTTACAACCTTATGTTATGTTAATGTAAGAGGCCATATATTTTGGATTCTTAAATATACGAGATTAGAAATTTTTATTTGGATTCCCTTGTATCCTGGGGTTCAAAATATATTTATCCATACTTACTTTTGGACTAATGAAAATTTTGTTCGGACGATGAAAAGTGGGTGAAGTTTTGCCTTTGAAACATGTGCTTTGACTATCTTAAACAGAGCGCTTATAAATGCATATATATATATATATATATATATATATATATATAACAACGAAACAGCATGGTTTGGACTCAGAAATATGAGGAAAGGGAACGTGTTCAGTGTTGTCTCAACCAAAGGCTAAATCCTATGCAAAAGTGTGTGGATAATGGGTTCAAAGTTTCCATATGGAGAGAGAGAGAGAATTTGGGCCATGTGAAAAAGAACATGTGGGCTTTTGTTTATTAGTTCAGTTTGATGCCTGACAAGAAAGAGGTGGACCGGAGCTAAACGAAGGGTGAAAAGTATAAAGGAATTCTTTACTTTCTTCTTCTTCTTTTTTATAACTTTATTTTTCAGTGATTGTAATCCTACACCATCCCTATTAGAGGATGGTATTCATACCAGCTACATGCTTGTGATAAATAGATACTTCCTTAATTTAATGGGTTGGTTCTATGTTGGTGAATCATTATAATTTATAACTTTGCACTTTATATTTTAACGACATAATTGATTAAGTCCTTGTTTTTCTTTCCTTTTTTTCCTAATTTAAGGTTTAACTATGTGTAGCTAAATTTTCATTTAGACTGCAATTAAGCATAACGATTTTCTTTAATTTTCAACGGTCCCCGTTTTTTAGCAAAAGAAAAGGAAAAAACTGAGAGCATTTTGTAATGGGTTTACATTAATTATTCTGAATTACGTAACTTGTTCGCACTAAGGTATCGTCTCGTTGTTATATATACTTTTATGGTACAGTAAATTCATATTTGGTTTGCATATTGACTCAAATTACTTTACCAAAGGACCCTTAAGATATTGGATTAAAATTAAAAAATTTATATAATGTATTTTATAGCATAAAAATCTACATCAAAATACAAAACAAATATATATATATTTATAATTCCAAAAATAATTTTACACTAAGTTCTCAAATCAAATTACTGAATTTTTTTTTATAATTTCTAATATTAATAGTTAATTTATTTCAAAATTTTTACTTTTTTAATTACAAAAAATTGTATCTGCACATATTAGACATGACTCAATCCCTCTTTCTCTACTTTTACCTTGTGTAGGCTGTTTCATTGGCCAAACTCCATCTGATTGCTAGTCAACCACACATGTGGACCATGTGAATTAAGGATGAGATTACGGAGATCATGAAAACACCTTAATTACGGAGATCATGAAAGAACTGACTCTGGTTATGCGGTTTATAGTTTTTAGGGTCTTCATGCATTTATTTAGCTATTGATAGCTACCAAGAGATGGGATAATTGATTTACTATTGGTTGAAAGAAAATATAAAATAATTTGGTGAATGAATTCATTATTGATGAATGAAATGTCCCAACTAAAAATAATTTTATTTCTAAAACATTCTAAGTAATTTTACTTTAATCCTTTAATTGATCTATTTTAACCCTTGTCTTTTTTTTTTATTTTTTTATTTTTTGATGCGGATCATCTTTATTTTTAAAATGCACTTTTCTTCAAAAAGAGAAAAGAACGTAGTTTTTTTTTTTTTTTTCTTTTCTGTCTCTCTCAAAAAGTTTGACAAGATCAATAAAAAAGATAAAACTTCTTCTTCTTCTTTTGTTTATTTAATTTTTCTCTTCTATTTCTTTACTTTTGATAACCCAGAACGAGTTTTGGATAAACTATAATATTGGGCAAAGTGTGGTGGAAAGGAACTTTTAAGTTCTCTTTGAGAGAATAAGGCATTATCTACGACCGACTAGGCCAGTGGGCCTAAAGTCGCAATCAACCCACAACCTTTGTCAAAGGCCGATGTGAAGGCCGTTTAACCAACATTGAATAAAGCTTATCAACTAGCCATGTAATGCTGCTCAACCGATGAAGTTAAAGAGCGATTCTCTTGATTAGCGACCCTCTTTTATTTAAGTTATTTCAATAATAATAATAATAATAATAATAATAATAATAATAATAATAATGAGAAGATAGAAAACAATAGAATAAAGGAAAAAGGGAAGATAATAATAAACATGTATAAGTGAGAAAGATTGACCTTAGCTATATAGGTTTGAATCTAATAATCAATTTAGAGATTGATATTAGAGTATGCTTTGTATCACGATTTGAGAGAATGGCTTATGAGCCGATCATTAATGAGCTCGATCCAAGTACATGTTTCCCATTTATGTTATTGCGGGTGTGAGGTTAGAAGAATTTAATGCACTTAATGATTATTGTAACATTATGTAGTGTGTTAATTCTATTTGATTGAGACTAAAAGATTTAAGGTTACCAATAATTGGTTAGGCACTTGCATTGATTGGTATGTTGCAATGTCTTAAGTGAAGTAGTTTGTTAGAATGATGTGGTCATTAGTTTCTAAAATATTCAATAGATTGTTGATTAGGGAGACTATTGCAGTTATAGATCAGTATACTAGGAATAGGTTGCATATGTTTATATTAGTGGTATGAGATGCTTGTATAGGTGGTATTAGTCTACTAGTATGCTAATGGTCTGTCCCATAATAATCATGGGATGATGTGACTAGTTTACAACCTAAGGGTATTTAAAGAGTACTTAATACCAAATATTGCTATGGATGGTTAATCACATATATAATGAGATTTTGTGCTTTTGATGATCACAGAGAAATTTTAATTTCGTGACATGTGGAAGGATATGATTAGAGATAGTTTTGGGAGTAAGAATGGGTTATCTCGATAACTTGTAAGTGAGTAGAGTTCTTAGACATTATTTATTTATTTATTTGTTCTTCATTAGATTGTTCGTTTGATTTTTCAAAATGAGATTGCAACAACATGACAATATTTGTTTCAATCTTTTGGATATATGATAGAATAGAAGGTAGCACCATTTTTATGGTATTCAGTGTTCATTCTTGACTGTTGCATGACTTTAGAGATGGGTCTATAGAGTGTTCTTTTATAATATTAGTTAGATCATTTAGGTGAACAACAAAAAAGGATATTTCCCTCTTTAGTTCATTTATAACTCCTCATTTATGGGTTTTAATACATAATGGATCATTTATCAAACCTAATATAGCTTAGGCCCAATAATCTTGTGAATAAACCTATAAAAAGATCCATTAAGTGTGTACGTCAATCAAGAAAGGCAAAGAGCAATTAAATTGGTTTGATGGTCTATATCCTTAAATAAATGGGCCTAACTCCTTTGACTTTTCCATTAGTTGAAAAATCGATCCAAACCTAATTAGCAAAATAGCCCTCTAACATAGTCAATTTGGGGTGGTGCTCTTGCACATAGCTTTTATGTATTTTATTCTGTGTTTCTATGCCTTAAATAAAATTATGTTGGTTAAAGTACTGTATTTCTCTCATTGTATGATTATTAAAGGGATGTTGACACCCTTTTCCGTTAAAGAGAAGTGACATTGTTGGATTGGATTTTCAAAGTCCCATCTCCATGATTTGGTTGTTGTTTACTAACTGCTGCATCTGCTCTTCCTCTTCCTGTGTTGAGTCGAACGAGATGAATTCTACTTTCTCAAGGAAGTAAAGAATGACCCAAAATGATGAACCGTTAGGAAAACACCATCCTAAGTGGACTTAGGTATATGCAAGACAATGCAATTGCTCGCCCATCATGAGAATCATTTACACCAAATATGCTTACGATTCAAGGCAATAAGGCACATGTTAAAATAATGAAATCTAACAATAACCTAAGCTTTCATTACATGCGTTGAACCATAAACCTTGAAATGGATATAACACAACACGATTTACATGAGTATGAGACATTTGATTATGATACGAACTTTGACATTATTGGGTAGTTGAAACGTCTTGAATTATATATCAATCATAGGAGGGTCGCAATGGAAATTCCAAAGTTCATTTTCTATTGAAACTTCATTTTCCGAATGGGAAACTATTAGCCGGATATCTTATATGCAATTAAAGACAATAACACGTTTGAGAAAAAAAAAAACGATGTTACGGTAAATCTTTTCTATGAACGTCAAAATCATGCATATGCTGTGTTTAGTATGATCATTCTTCACGTAAAATATTTTTTTTAAAAAAAAAAAGAGAAAGAGAGAAAATTAGATAAATATAATAACAAATTGTCGATCTATATATTGAAATATAAGTATACAAAATTGCGACATTTTCCTACCTTTCTCATCCATCCTGCTGAATAGGGTTTTCTCCGAATTAGGTTTTGAGGATATGAAGAATATTAATGATGGTAGACAAATCGTGGATGACCGTAGTAGGTGATAGCGTGCGTAGGTTTGGTACATATTCTATTCACATGGCAACCAGCCACCTTCAACCGCGAAGGCAGCAACTTCTTGTGTCCTCGTGTGTTTCTACTCGTCTTATGGTTATTTTTGTCACATAGGTTGAGTTGATATGATTCTCGAGATAGATTGTCGGCTGAACCGAGCTGTTGGATCGATATAGCGAGAAATTTTCTTGCTTCAACTATGTTCTTACATTGGTTTTCGCATTTATGTATTGATTTTATTTGTAATGGAGTGAATATCACACCCTATTGGATTTTAAACCCTTGATCGTGGTCAAATAAATTTATAGACCCGTATTATACGCTATATGTATTCCAATTTCAAGTTCAAGGGTACCCATTATTTTTCAAAATATGAAGGGTATTGCGAGCCTTACTTCTAAAATATTGCTCGTATAATATATATTATTTATTTTGATAAATATAATGGAAATTTAACTATGCTGGTTTAATACAGTGATCAATTAGAAAGTCAAATTTATTTCAAATCTCCACTTTAAATCGGAACTGTGGTTTATATCTGTTATATTTTGTCATTATTTTATATGTTTATTGAAATTCGTTATATTTTTGTTTGTTAATTCAAACTTCAAGCCATATAAAAAATTACAATTTGAATATCATGATTTCTGACACAAATAACTAATATTATTTTAACATGAGAAAAGATAATGAAACGTCAACCGGTTTCACAAGGAGCCTCGAAATCAATGGAGTGCACATTTTAAAATGGTTACACGGTTTACGGTATAGGTTTTTGGTGTAATATATGACTAGGTAATAAATATTACACGTAAAAAATGTTGAATATTCAAAACATACTTATAAGGATATTTTAATAGAAGAATTATAGTAATATCGATTAATATAAAACAATTTTTATATAATTTACGTGTAATAAATTGAAGGATAATAGAAATTCATTTATATTATACTAAAATTCAATTAAACACTCTAAAAGTAGGGTGAGTAATTTAAATTATTTACCTTTCTATCCACGTAATAGACAACTCTCTTACATTCTTGCCTTTCATGGTACTATTTAAATTTAAATTTTTACCCATAACCATTTAAATTAAAATTTAACTTTATAAAAATCCAATACGATTATAAAGAACTTTGAATTTGTTAAACTTATACCTTCAGTTTTCATCCGTTCCTTTTTAAACATGATCAATGTTTGTTTTTACTTTTTTCCTTTTTATCTTTATTTTTTTTTTTTTTTGTTTCACTACAACCACTCTCTCCTTCAATTGCTATGTCATGTGATAATTTTTTTGGTAATTATAATGAGAAGGTTAGGATTCAAATTAAATTCATCTAATTAAAAAAAATCAATATTTATATATCATTTGATTATTAGACCTTCCTTGTATCATCCATTCTAAGATTAATTTAGTCTGAACACGTTTAACTTTAAAATTTCAACAAACTTCAAGTCAGTATATGAAAATGTGTGTCGATAAGATAATTAGAGTTCTTTTATCTAGTATATAAGGGGCATTACAATTTTTATAATAACAAATTAAATATAGACATCACAATAGTTTTTGTTATGTGATGATATAATTGATGGAACTTTATATGCATCAATTGATTGATGCGATAATGATAAGAAAAACATTGAAAAATGCAATGTTTAGAAAGAGTATGAGTTTGATTATAGGAAAAACTTAAAATAAAAATAAGTGACAACAATTATGATGGATAAAAAAATTTTCTCACCTCATATCATATGCTACATATAGAGTAAATATGGAAGATTAAACAATTGATTTTAACAACATTAATAAATAAATGAAAGTATGCAAGAATATTTAGTGAAAAATATAAGAGATGAAGATTAATAACAAACGTAAATAACAACACAAGTCTTGAACCATATGTATCATGTGTGGATATAGTTCAAAATATACCTATAACAACTCATGTGAATGGAATATGAATGTAGTTTTGCATGGATCATGGAAGATATTAAGTAGTGATGCATAACTTTAAGTAGTGGTTTATAACATTAAGTAGTGAATATTATGTCAACATCAGTTAGAAACTTTTGGGTAGATTAATTGAAATGAACTGATTAGTCATTGATGGCTTTGTTATAAATTACTTTTAACTTGGAGTATTGCAAATGGTATTAAAGCCAAGCTTTACTACTAACTAACTACTATGGGACAACCTAAAAGGGAAAGATGTACAGCTAATTATAAGGTCTATTGACGAAGATGTGCATTTTTTTTTTTTTGGGGGTAAGGGGGTGGAGGTTTGGGTATGTATGTATAGAAGGGTAAGGTTGTAGCAACTCATATGAATAAAATCATACATGAATTGTGGGATATGTTGAATACTGCTACATAGTATTGAATAACATGTCAACGTTAACTAAAATTTTTTGGGTCAATTGGCCCATTATTGTTTATTAGTTTGGTTATTAACTATTTTTTCTTTGAAAACTATAAATTTACATATAAAGCTATCACATAATATATGCTTATATATTATTATGACTATAGGGTAATTATTGATATTTAATTATATAGAAGTATAATATATTACAATTTTACAAGATTACTAGATATTGTTCCACATGAAATGATATACCATTTACAAATAGTTATACTCTTTCAAAATATAAGAGTGAGAACATCTATGATAGGAAGAAATTTGTTTTGCTTTAGATTATATAAGCCAATGCACACTCGTGATATGTGTGCAATTTTTTTTTAAAGAACTACATATCTCTTCGATGATACCAGAAAACCACATAATCACATTATATCTCTAAGAAAGAAAAATCAACATTAATATAAGCTCTCTTTAATATTATAGACAATAACATAAACTACATAATTAGATTAGTCACTATTTAAAAAAAATTCAAAATATATAGTTTAAACTTCAACTAACACAAATAAAAGATGAGAGGGAGATAGGGGTGATGGGGTGCATAGGAAATATTAGCATTTTTTCGTTTTCACTTGACAAATCCATTTTATTCCACTCTCTTCCACCACCTTTTTCCCTCTTTTTACCTTATGCATATGGTGGAAAAAATGGTTTAAAGGAAAGTAAGCAATTAAAAAGTGGAATCAATTAGCAATTAAATGTACTACGGAAATCTTTTTTTGCATGGAGAATAGAGAGAAAACAAGTAGATTTGTCTAATCTCAAGAAACATATATATTACATAAACACTAGTCAAGGAAAAAACATGATTAGAACATACAATAATCTCCAATATTAGGAAAGAGAAAAGATAACTTATATATATATATAACAAACAAAAAACTAAACGTTACATATCTTTGGCTAGAAAAAAATTACTATATATCAATGGATTAGTGAGGAGGTTATACAACGAAAAGTTAAGTAAAATTCAATAATGAATAAAACTCATCTTAAATTAGTGGCAAAAAGATTTTATCTAAAAAAATTAAGCAAAAGAAACTAAGTTCCAAGGATTGACTCTTCGGTGGTTATATAACAATTAAAAGCAATACTTGTAATTACATTAAAAAAGAAAAAATTAACATAAAACCTAAAGGAACTTATTATAAACAAATATTTCATATGTAAATGAAGTAATCAATTCTTATCATATCACCCAATCATAAAAATTCAAAAGAAAACTCATCCCTACGTACATTATTAAGAGAACGAGAAAAAAGAGTTAAGAACATTATGATAAACATTCACTTCAACCGAAGTTCTAATATAAAGAAAACTTATTACAAATTGTTGTCTCAAGGATCTTGCTGGTATTAATTAAACAAAGATTAGACTTCATATGAATGGTGGGGCCTGCAAAAGAGAATACAATGAGGGTATGCTAAGGGGTTGTCTGGCGTAACCAGTTCGATACTTAACTCAGTTGTGGGCATTTGAAGAGTGTGAGAGCTTAAAAGCAATTAGCAGGCATAAGTGTGTAAAGTATCAAGTAGTTTACTATTGAACAATGGTCTTATATTTATAAAGAAGTAGTGTTGGCAATTGGAAAGCAATTACTAAGCAGAATCGCTTTCGCAAGTATTGGAGAGTGGGTTTATAGGATCCAACATGGTTTAGATATGTAGGAAATGGTTGTTGACTTGGCCTATTAGCCTTATCCAAAGTCTTTTAGCCGTTAGAAGCTTACCATAGTTAGATAGGCCGAACTCTAGGTTTGGGTTGAAGGCTGTTAAGGGTGAGGAATGAACCTAAGAAGATCAGCATAAGCTTTAAGAGTCTATGTCCAAAAGACTCTACAAACAGTTGCCTCTTCATAATCTCGTTGCTGCAGTAAAGGTAAGGAGAGGATAAATAGGCTTCTCGGGCATGTGGTTGATCTGGTTAGGTGAAAGTTTGAGGTGAAGACGTCCGAGCTATTGTAGGGGCCGGATGGAGAGGTTTAATCTAACATGAAGTGGAGGTGGAAAAATCCAAGCTAATTGGTGCAGGGGCTGAGCAGGTGTAACATATCTAATTAGATCGCTCTTTAAGCAGAGGTAAATGAGATGGTTACGAGGTGGGACATAAAAAGTCTGACCTCTTGGGATTGAGCCATTTGCCTTTCATCGAGTCAGAATAGGCTATACATCTGTCGGAATGGAAGGGGTGACTCGAGGTGAAGACCTTACAATTTGAGGTAATTGCTCTAAGCAAGGGCAAGACTACAAAACGTTGAACTTAACTAGAGTCACAGAGGAGAGGCACTTAGTAGGTCGAGCTAAACTGAGCTAATTGTTGTTTGAGTAGGAAATATATCCAATTTAAAGCGTAGTTCTAACAACGTATCAAGCAATTTCTCTTGCGGAAGTTAAAGGGGCCTCAGGGAAACTTCTAGTAGAAGTAACTTTTCAAATCCTTACTTTATCACATCCGTTTTCTATGCATTTAATACGATGTGATAATTATCCTATCACGATATATTAAAATGCGGTTATATACCTTTTGTCTTTCAAATGTAGCCGTCTAATCAAAACCTACTCTATGTGTCTACACTGTAGTATTCCAAGAGATTTGTGCTTACACAAATCCATATAACCGCCAATATAGTTTCTAAGGTAATTAGCTTATAAATACCACAATCGTGACGAAAGGTTGCTTTTTCGCAATTTGTTGTTGCAATACTATAAACTTTACTCTCTCTTAATAACTATGTTGACCAACAAAGGTGAGACGCATTCAGATGCTTTAAAGTATGACATCATTGACTCCAAAACTACAGGAAGTGGTCTTCCCCCCATAGGAGAGGATAAAGTCTCGTTACTAGTATAACTTGAAGATTATACTAGAATGGCAGTAGAGGCACTAGATAGAGCAAGGCTCATCAATGTCATCTCTAGGGACGTCTATGTATACACTCCCCTACTACATCCTAGAGATTTGTTTAAGGTACCTGGGACATGTAAGGGCTTCAGTGGTTAAGTAAGTAAGAGTAAGACCTCTACCCCTAATTGGATCTTGAGTAACTTTATTGTTGAGTCAATCCTTAGGTAGAAGATACGATTGCTAAGTAAGGAAATCCTGGAGTTTGGGTAATGCCATTATTACGCCTCAAAGTGGTAGAGTTGTAACAATTCCATAGTACAAACTATTCTAAGATAGAAGCTGACTGTACAACCACCATCTTTGACCTAATTTACATAAGGCATCTACGAATAATCCATTTTGAAGTAAACAGTTCATAAAATAAATAAATTGTTTACTTATGAAATTAAGAAAAATAAATATTCATATTAAATTAATCTGAGTGTATTTACAAGATTTAGCAATCTAATTGAGTAATTTGTAAACTAATGTGAAAAGCTTTAAAATAAATTTAACTAGAGAATGAATTTGATCTTCTATTTACATTTCACTCCTTAGGATCCCGCAATTACTAGCCTTAAGGTGATTATAAGTTGCTTTATCGTTAGCACCTGCAACAACGGCTATGGGGATATAAGTAACCACAGCTTAGTAAATTATTTCGGAGACTCAAAACCATACAGCAAACATAAATAGGGTTATCAACAAAATCACTTAGTTAGATGCTATATAAATATAAGCAAATATCATCGTATAACGTTGTTTGGCTTGCTGTGGGATTAGAGAAATTGCGCCTACTCTAATCGGGGTTGAGGAGTTTCCATTAATGCAACAACTCACGACCAGACTTAGGCTTGTGCAATGGAGACATCTCTCTTCCTGCGACTATCTTTGAACCATTGACTTCACCTTTACCGCGACTTCCTTACCTGTTACTTAGTTCGACTAAGGATAAAAAAGAGACCAATTATGCTATCCAGCATTAGCCCTTTCAAAGGGTCAGTATTTGGTCGGAGAATCCTAATATTTCCTAAGTGGGTTGCTATGCATGCTCAATTTATATTTACGAGTCATATATTTAGTTAGGTTTAGTTTAGAATGATTAATCATTTTATACAAATCACACAATACAAGTTAGAACAACACATCAAAATCATATCATCAACTCATAACAATTACAATCAAGTACAATTTCAAGCCTCCAAAATAAAACACTGTATTAATCCAAACTTACCTTAACTCTTTGCTTTATCGCTCGAGGTAGGACTTGCTCAGTCAATCGTCACTGATCCTTATAATACCAACGTTGTCTCAGTTTTCATATAACTGTTATATATTAATTTTTATCCTATAACACTTATTATTATCTTTAGTTTAGGGTTTAATATGTCTAATTATTTAGGTTCTCAAATCTTTTACAATTATTCTGGGTTTGGGGCTAGGTTCGAGTTCAGTTTTCGCATTGATTTTCAAATTAGGTTCTAATTTAATTTCTAAGTACAATTTTATACACAAACCTTGGAAACTCGTTTTAACCCATAATGTGAAGTTAATTACATTATTTTCGAATATCTTCAATATTGTTTTTGGTCTCTAACCAATGTTCCAGTCTATATGGTACATCTTAATCTTGATTTAAATAACAAATTTACTCCTGATGTGAAAAATTTTTACATTTTTCATATAATTATCTTACTTTAAGTTTCCTACTAGATCTTATATATATATATTCCTATTGTTAGTATAATATCAATTTTTATTTTAATATTTTCTATTTATCATATTTCCAATATTTGTATATTATGTATTATTGCCTGTTTATATATAATACAAATCTAATGTTTCTATCATTCCAAATATCATCTCCCAACATTAATCAACACCTTAAAATATCTAAATTCATCCCAAATTAGATTTTACACCTAATTACCTTAAATTACAAAATTAACTTAAAACATACCATTTTTACCTATTATACATATACTAATCCATTGGCTTCACCGAGATTGGATAGCACATAAGCGGGAATTTTCTCAATGAGAAGATTATCATTCTACACTGACGACATATCCTGCCTCTTCCTTGCTCGCCTCAGAATATTCCTTCCTTTTCGACTGGTGGGACGAAGTCGCATTGATTGAATCGGCTCTGGCCTTCGCTAATAAAGTGAGGCTTTACTTGACGAGCCTCAAAAGGGAGTAACCTTTTCTTCACCTCTCCTTTGCTTTTGCCATTGATAGCATACTTTACTAAATTAGTCTCAACGGTGCTTGTTGTGGCGAATCTGGCAAAGAACAAGAAGAAAAGAAAAGGATAAAATTTATCCAATAGTAACAAATGGTACCTCTACAGGTTGACATCCGTTCAAAAACCTCGTTCGAGAACTTGTATAGAGAAGGATTTCCCGCGGCGCAGCAGTTCTTCCATACCAACTTAGCTGCCCGGCGCTGCTATTGGCATAACAACCGGTACACCATAGGTTGGCCCAACCCAGTTACATACTACTCTAATAATTATATCTAACACCCTATATGCTACAAGTATTATACTTCATCATATATATATATAACACCCTATATGCTACAAGTATTATGCTACAAGTATTATACTTCATCATATTTTAACATTCTAAAACATATAATTATACACTAAATTATTAATTAACTATTTAATTACTTAATTAGTTCTAAATCACCTATTTTATGTATTATTTTAAGGCCTAAAAATTTTGAAAATTAAATTTTAAAAAAGGGCTTCGTGAAATTGTTCTATATTACTTAAGTAGTCTAAATAAAAATTTTGAGTTCAAAACTACGCTCCTAAATTTATTTATTTCTAATTTGAAACATATTCGATTTTACATGATTTCTTAAAGACAGTATATTTCTAGATATAAATTTATCAAAATAATTTTTTTTTGCTAAATCTACATATTAAAATATTCCAAAATAACAAATTTCATAATTTTCTGAATAAAATTAATAATTTTAATAAATTTCATAAAATCGGGCTTGAATCGAACTTATTTGATTGTTGGGATTCTAGCCATCATTGGCAGCCCTATGGGTGTTGGCCAAGTTAGGTGGTGGTGGCAACAGTTTGTTTTCAAGTGACCGTTAGGCGTGGATTTCCTTCTAAAACCCTAATTGTACAGTTTTTTTTTTTTGTAATTTTTGTAAAAACTCTAATTCCTTCTAAATTTTGGTGCTCTCTAATTTTCTAGGGTTTCAAATTGATTAAATGAGCCTTTATAAAAATTTGGCTACTTATAGAGATCTTAGGGATTTTTTGTGTACATTAAATTGATGTGAAATGAACCTTATCCTCTTCTAAAATACCTTTTTTGTTGGTTAATTTTTCTACTTTAATTTTTTGCTTGCTATGCCCCTATTTCGGACATTTTCATAACTTTTCTGATTTTTCCTTAATTATTTATGAATTTTCTTTAATTATTTAACATTATTTTAACCTATTTCGCGTGTTTTAAGTAATTACACGTATTTCTACCTACATGTAAATTCATATATAGTACAAATAAATACTCCTAAATATTATTTAATTTATTTTATGATTTTTAGTGTGCATATAATTTATCAAATAGCGATTCGTTAGTTATCAAAATGCATTTTACGCATTTTTGATAAATAATGAATAATATACTTAAAATTTGGAAATTTTCTATTATTTTATTTTATTACTTATTTTCTTAATTTGGAACTTACGGGATCGTTTTTACAAATAGTTATAACTTTATTTGATAATTTAGGTTCGATCGGATCCTTTAATCGATCGTTATAAATTCTACAAGTTAAATCTTGAGTAACTGATTGTAGGTCTTATAGCCACCTTCTGAGAAACTTCAAGAAGGAGGTCTTCAACTTTCATCGATGAAACTGATTGTAGGTCTTATAACCACCTTCTGAGAAACTTCAAGAAGGAGGTCTTCAACTTTCATCGATGAAGTCTAACATAGGTCCCTCATAATGGATAGAAGGTATTGAAGGCCTTCCAGGCGCTTTGTGAATACTTGGTGATAAGGGTTACCTCTAAGTTTTGCAACCACTTTAATATATAGAAAAGTGTTTAGTGGGGGGTAGGGTGGGTGAGTTGTAGCTATACCTCTAACCTTGTCTAGGGAAGAAGTTATTTTATAGCCTTATAGATTCTATCAAAGGCTAACAAGACAATTACGTGATAGTTGAGCTACTCGAGGAGGCATATTTTTGGACAAGGTGAATCGAACTTATTTGAATTAGGGCTCAGAAGGAGCTTGGCCCCAGTGATGCTAAGGTCGCATGAGAGATTTAAGCCTTCATGTCCCTTAAGAGTAGCAACAAAATAAATGCCATAAAAACGATGGAGAGATACTTTTGGTATTCGATCTCCAAGTTCTTGCCCAGTATCAAGAAGGCTGTGGTGAAGAAGTGGGTTGAAGGCACAATTTCATTTTCTTACAAACACCTTTATCTGTTGTGCTAATGTTTAAAGTTGTGCTTCGTCCGACATCTCTTTTAATAAAATAAGGGAAAGATCTTCCTTATTTATGTCAGTCGTGATGGAGTTGGTGAACAGTAGTGTTTTATATTTTCTTTGTCTAGTCTTCTTCTTCCTAACTAGTTGCTTTTTTTTTTTCGTAGGTAAGAGACTGGCCATAACTATTATATGTCCTTCAGTGGACAACCTAATGAAGCATCGTCAAGCTAAGGGGAAGTAGAGCACTATGACCTTTGACCCTAAAAGCAAGGCTGTGAGGTCAAACTCGAGGGGAAGAGAGACTAGTAGGGTTGAGCCAGCTACCCTTATTCAAGGGATTCCTCTTGGTCCTTGGACTGAGTTATTACTACCAAACCTATAAGTACAATCCTTCCTTCCTTTGTCATTATCCCTACCTCTATGCCCATTTCGGTGGAGGATGAACTTGTTGGCACTAAGGAATCGGACTTGGTTTGTATTACCCCTCTTAACAATAGGGAAGAAGATGTAGCTAAGGCCATTATCCTATCTAGGGTAGTCAGGAAAAAGAGAAAGGAGCTGGAGACTGCTGGGGAATCGGCGCCCGAAGCCAAGAGGAAAAAGACAATAGCAAAGATACTTTTGAGCTAAGCAACTTGGTATGAGTAACCGATGACTCATCCCTATAAGTGCATCAATGAAGTTGGGATGGGTTCTTTGATGTCCTCAACAAATTTAGGTTTTCAAGGATTGAGTCAGACCCATTCAAGAAAGTGTCGTACGTCTCATAGAATGAAGAGCTCCACTGTTACACTTCCGAGGTTGAGGCTAAGAAGGTCAGGGGAAAGCTCTTGAGGCCAAAGTAGGAGATCCGAGGCAATGACATTACGTTATGGTACCGTACTCTCAGCTACCAAGCCTTATTAGGGTCTTATACCGCTAATGATTAAGCCATCCTTGAAGGGATATCAACAGTAGGAGGGGATGGCCCAATGGAGATAGCGAGTCTCCTAAGCTTACTTATCTAACAGGTAAGCTTTTGTTATTCGCAATAAACATCTTTCTTTGTTACCATCGAGATGAATTCAATTTGCTTTCTTTCATAATACCATGGCTAAGTGTTGCTTTAACTGAGCAACTATGATGTCGTTCAGAAAGAGGTATAGAGGCTTAAGGTGGCATTGTCTAACGCTAAGAAGGGCTTGAAGGAGGCAAAGTCCTCTTCCAATAAATACTTGGATAAGTTCATTAAACCTAATTAGTGCCTGCATAGCTCTTATGTATAAGCGAGTGGGCTGAAGGGGAGGTTAGAGGATGCAAAGTAAGCAAAGACCGCTGTTAAAGACTCCACTACGAAGGCCGGTGACCTGCAGGCTTGGCTTGATGATGAGTAAAGGACTAAGGCCCATCTCTCCTAGAAATTGGATAAGGAGAGGGAAGTTAAGGCATACCTTAAGAGAAAGAATGCTAAGCTAAAGGCATTGGTCTCTAAGCTTTAGATCGAGTTGGTAATGAAGGCATCAGAGTGCGATAGTGCCAAAGCTACTGCACTAGAGCTAACCAGTTTGAAAGTTGGGCTGGAACGGTAGATCTAGGAGCTTTATGGGAGAGCCTTAGAGATGGAGGAGATCATTTCCAAAATGGAGAGCGGGGAGGTCTTCAACGACGAGCTGGAGTAGTCACTAATTTTTTATTAATAGAGGAGTAGTTGGACGAGCTAGAGGACCTATCTGCCGAATCTTCTCACTTCACGAAGAGAGAGGTGCTTGCCTATTATCTCGATCTCGAATTGGGCTTTCTCAATTTTTCAGATAGCCTAACTTTTCAAGAGAAAAGGGAGGCTTAACCATAGGAAAGAGAGGTTGCTAAGCAACTGTCGAGGTTCAAGATGCCCCTTCTATTGCTAGGTTCGAACAAGACACTTCCACATCCACTTCTATCTCGACAGCTCAACAGGAGGTTACCCTTAAGGGTACTTCCCAAAGTGATCAGGGTTGAGGTAATCCTCCTGTTAATTCCAATTAGCAGCTTTCGACCCCTACTCCAACTTAGAGCCAGTCTTCTTAGGGGCCACCAGCAGACTAGCCCTTTGAGCAGATAGAAGATTTAGATTTTTTGAAGTTACTGAAGTTAGTTGTACCTAGGTGGTAGTTATCCCTTCCCCTTCTTTTTGTACCTTAGGTCGGGATGTTGACCTTAAATTTGTAAACCTTATGTTATGAATGATACTTGAATTTATCCACGTACTTAATTATGCACTTCGAATTTTTTTTTATTAAATGTTTTTCTTTGTTTTCTTGGTTAAGTGTACATGAGACGTTATCCCTTGTTGAGGTTACTCGAGGGGGTTAAGTTGATGTCATTCCAACCTACCGGTAAGTGGGAGTTTCTCTATATAAGGGGTGTTTCCCCTTATTGAGGTTACTCGAGGGGGTCATATTGGTAATGTTTCAACTTATTTAGTAAATGAGTTCGTTCACCTTTTGGGGGCTAGGGCTTGGTACGAGAGAGAGAGAGAGAGAGAGAGGAACATCGATAACTTATACAAAATAGAAATTTTCATTTAAACTTTAAGATAATTTATATAATAATATACTAATCAAATTAAAGTAAAGTCGAAGATTATTGGCATTCCATGTATGTAGGATGAGCTCATCGTTTCGTCTCTCTAATCTGCATGCTCCAATACCCAAATTTTCTTTAACTTTGATCGGGTTTTCCCCATTGGAGCCAACTTACCCTAGTTTTCTCGTGAACTGGTGACCTTTAACTTTCGGCAAACCAAGTCATTGACCTTGAATTCTTTGTATCTGACCTTCTGATAGTAGTATTTGGCGACTCGATATTAGTAAGTAGTTACTTGAGTCGCAACGAAGTCTTTAATTTTTTTTTATGGTATCAATGCTGACTTGCAATAAGGATTCATTAAGGATAATGTTGAAACTTTGAGCCTAGATGTTTTAGAGCTCAAGTTCAATGGGGATGATTGCCTCCAACCCGAATGTTAGGCGAAAGGGGCCTTCACTTGTAGAAGTGAGGTGGCTGGTCTTATACCCCCAAAAAATATTAGACAGTTCGTCTGCTTAAAAGCCATGAGCTCGGTCCACTTGTTTCTTCAAACTGTCGAAGATGACCCGATTGGCTACTTTTACCTAATCGTTCAACTAGGGGTAGATAGCGATTATGAAGTGTGACATAATGTGATACTTGGTGTAAAATTCCTTAAATTTGGAACTGTCGAACTATCGCCTATTGTCCATGATGAGGGCCTAAGGGACCTCAAATCAAAAGATGATGTTATTCCTAACAAAGGAATCAACATTCCTTTCTATGATTTTTGCCACAATGTTAGCTTTAACCCAATTGGTGAAGTAGTCAACAGCAACTATGATGAACTGCCATTCTCTCGAAGCCTTCGAGAAGGTGCCAAGGATATTAAGGCCCCACAAGGCAAACGACCATAGATTGTTCAAGGGCTGGAGAATGGTGTTAGTATGTAATTGATAGGTGTATGTTTTTGGTACTAGGGCACTTCTAGGCTACGGCTTTAGCATCTTACCTCATGGTAGGCTAGTAATATCTAAGTTATAGCACTCAGATATAGAGGGCTTAGGATTTAATGTGGTTACTACATACTTCGGCTTATAGCTCTTTTATAATGTGTAAGCCTTTGCCTTTTTGGAGGCATCCTAGTAGGGGGAAGCCGACCTCCCTAAGATATAGGACACTATCAACCAACATATAATTGGTGGCACGATATCTTAGCTTCTTTGCTTCTCTCTTATCTTCTGAGCATGCCTTACTCTAAATAACTCCAGATGAGATCTATCTAACTTGGCTCTAATGTAACTGCCGTTAGTTCCAAGACTTCTACTAAGCTCGGAGTTACGTTATTCTCTAATAGGTACTTTATGAAGATCTTCCTATCTCTCACCTTTGGCTTCTATGTCGTAGTTAAGGTAAGTTTGGATAGCTAATCTACTATTTAATTTTTGAGTTGAGGGATCTTTATAATGGTTTACAAAGGAAATTCAGCAAGAAAGCTTTTCACCTTCTCTAGGTACCTTACCACGGTATCGTCCCTGGCCTCATATTCGCCTCATACTTATTAAATGACTAACATAAAGTCTGAGAAGACTTGTATGTGCTAGATGCCGATCTTTTTAGCTAATTTGAGACTGACTATCAGGGCTTCATACTCGGATTCGTTGTTACTAGTGTTAAACTCGAATTTGAGGGCATAGCAGACTGTAATCTTGTACAAGCCAGTAAAAATAAGACCCATGTCTTCAACCCCAAAGGTGGATGATCCATCAACGTAGAGAGTCCATACCGACTTGTCATCGCTTAGTGGCGCTTCCTATTCTCCTATTTGTTCGACCATGAAGTTGACTAGCACTTGTGCCTTATAGGTAGTTTGTATCTAATATTGAATTCCGTATGCGTTCTGCTCCATCGCGTACTTCACCATCCATCTAGATGCATCCAACTTTTACAACATAGTGCGCAACGGCTAGTTTGTAAGCATAATGATTTAGTGTGCTTAGAAATATGGCCTTAGCTGATGTGTTGAGATGATGAAGGCTAGGGTAAACTTCTCTCCTTAAGTGTACTTAGCCTCAGGCCTATAAAGTATGTAGCTGATGTAATGTGCTCTCTCCCCTCTACTCTAACCTATATAGAGGAGAATGCCCAGTTGCTTATAGCTAGGTATAGAAATAAGTCCTCCCCCAGGATAGGCTTGGAGAGGACATAAGGTACATGGGGAAGTTTTGCAATTGCTAGAAGGTTACTACACACTTTGGAGTCCATTCAAAACTTTTAGGATTTTTTAGGATTTTGAAGAACTCAATGCATCTATATGTACTCTTCAAGAAAAATGAGAAAAACCTACTCGACATGGCTACCATGCTAGTAAGTTTCTATATGTCTCAAATTGATGTAAAGGGCTTCATATCTCTAATGGTACATATCTCTGATGGTACATTACTTTTCAGGGTTGACCTCGATGCCCCTTTTAGTGATCAAGAAGCGCAGAAAGTTGCTTGAGCCAACCTTAAAGACATACTTCTCAGGGTTAAACTTCATGTCATACGTTCTCATTTGGTCGAAAGCTTCCTAGAGGTCCTTAACATGATTACTCGACTTCTTTCTCTTAACAATCATGTCATCAATGTATACCTCCATGTTATGCTCGATCTAAGGCTTAAACGACTTCGTTACCACGAGTTAATATGTCATTCCGGCATTCTTGATGTTGAAGGGCATGACTTTATAGTAATACATACTAAGGTTAATGATACAAGATGTATGAACTTCATCCTTTGGGTCCATTTTTATTTGGTTGTAACTCGAGAAGCCATCTGTAAAGCTTAACAAAACGTATCCTAAAGTAGAGTTAACTGGTTAATCAATCTTAAGGAGAGGGAAATAGTTTTTCGGGTAGGCTTTGTTGAGGTTGATATAATTGACACACATGCACCACTTCCCAAACTTTTTCTTAATTAACACCACATTTACTAACCAAGTTGGGTACTTCTCTTCCTTGATGAAGTCAGCCTTTAGTAGCTTCTGAATTTCTTCCTTAATAGTAGGCTGCCTTTCTAGGGAAAAGTACCTCTTCTTCTACTTGACAGGTTGCACAACTGAGTTTATGTCAGGTTATGAGTTACCATGTCGGAAGAGATTGTAGGCATGTCTGATGCTGACCATGCAAACTTATCTACGTTGGCTCGTAGGAAGGTAATTATCTTTTCCATCACTTCGAAAGGAGCCTTGATCCTGACCTTATTGGTATGGTTGGGAGAGGGGCTGATTTGCATTTCTTCAATGTTTTCACTTGACTCACCTCTCTCAACCAACTTCCCCTGTAGGCCAGTCTCTAGAGCAAAGACACCACCGGCTTAAGTAGCCTTAACATAAAGCTCTTAGGAAACCTTCTGATCATATTTGCATATTTCCACCCTGATTGGGGTCGGGAATTTAGCTTTCAAGTGAAAGGAGGATGTGATGACCCCAAATACGTTCAAACTTGGTCTTCTTAAGAGAACATTATAAGAGGACAGACAATTGATCATAATGAACTCTACTAGTCATCATGCAACATGGTCGTTATTGCCAAGCTCCATATCAAGAGTGATGATTCCTTTAGCTTGGATGGTGCTCTTATTAAAGCCAATGAGGTTATGGTGGTATGGCTTTATCTTGACCAGCATCTTAGTTCTCATCCTTTTGTATGTATGGAGGAAGAGGATGTTAGTAAAGCTACTGGTGTTCACCATTATTTTTAGGACCTCAAAATTCGCGATCCTCACTTCTATGACTAAGGCATCCTAATGAAGGGTATCTATCCCCTCCAAATCTTTGTTAGAGAAAGAGATTGAATTATTTAGCTTTTGTTTCTTCTCCCTCAATACCAATACCTTGGATGGGGCGTTAACCAAGTTATTAGTGCTCAACCAACTCCTAGGTTACACCCTCCACCACCCCCCCCCCCCCTCTTCCTTAACAATTATATTAATGACGTCATTGGAGGTATGGTTGTTGTGGCGGTCATCATTTTGCTTTGCTTAGGCACTCTTGGCCTACAGCCTTTGTGGTACCCGATCCTCATTGTCATTGGAATGGTCATTGTTCCTCTGTTGGGCTACGCATTCATTGAGGAAGCCCCACTGAATGGCACATTCGATCATGTTCTTTAGATGGAAGCATTCATTAGTGGTGTAGCCATGGTTGTTGTGGAACTAATAGTATTTATTCGAGTTCCAACGGCTAGGGTTCCCCTTCATCTTAGGGGGGCTCTTCTGTAGGTTCTTGTACTTTACCTCGAAGTAAACCTCAGTAATGGGTTTATTTAGAAGGGTATGCTACGTGTAGATAGGAGGGGGAAGTGGGTTTTGCTCGGCTTGGCGCTTCTTCTTGTTTGAACCCTCCCCCTCTGATCTAATCGACACCTTACCACTGAGGCAATCTTTAATGGGCAATCTCTATTTATCTTTTTTTCTGTCCAGCCTCTCTCAATTGGCATCATGCTTAGCGCGGATATTGTCTTCCTAGTTCATGTATTTCTGGCCCTTATTCCAAAAATCGACCAGGGTCTTTGACTTACCTTTTGCAAGCAATTGGAAGAAATCTCTTAAAGGTCAGATGCCGAGCTGAGTAGCATATACAACAACTCCCTCATTTAGTTGAGAGATCTTGACTACAACATTGTTGAACCAGGCCAAAAATTCAAACAGGTCTTCACCTTCACTTTGCATGATTAGATACAAGGACAATGTATTTTTAGACGGAGGTTTGCTAGCTTGTCAAAAGAGCTGATAGAGTTCTTAGGCAAGTGGTTGAACCACATCTGAGTTGCTTTTTGCATAGTGCTCGAGAAAGCCTTACATATTATGGTGTCCCCATGACCATAGAGGTTCATGAGGAAGTAAAAGTAGAGGAAGTGATCGTTAGGGTGACCAAGGTCATCATATTGATCCAAGGTCGAAAGCTTGCTATTGGGGGCTAACACTTTATCCTGGAATCCCTTAATGAAGGAGGTTTTGTTACAAGAGACTAGCCTAGCATAGCCAATTGCCTTGCTCTCCTGCTATTTGGAGAGCCTTCTTACCATTTCACAAAGCTCATTTAGGTCGGCATCCTTTGCTAGATGAGCTTGACGCGTTTTATAGTATGCCAGTACTCCACGAGAGTTGGCCGCCTGCTCATTTCTAAGTAAGGTTCGGTAGCAGGTAGCTACAGACCTAGCCAGCTATTGTTACATCATGGGAGCAAATTGTTGGTTCCTTCAATTTAGTTGCTACTGATAGTGGTTGTTATGTCCATTACAGTCGTCAAAAGTTTCAAGAGGGCGAGTCTGTGGGCTATGCCTCTTGATTTCTTTGAGGTAAGCATGGAGTAGCCTATTCTGGGTAGCGTAGTCCTCAGCCAGGCACTCTTTTAGCATTTTCTTTAGAAGGGAATGGTTATCGGTAGGTTAATTATTCATTAACTGGCGGTTGTCAAGGTTGCTAACGCAAGATATTGTAGTCATAGGTGGTGTTTGGGGGAGAATGTTTAATGTGTTTAGTGTGTTTAAGTAGCAATTAGGATCGGTTTTCGCATAGATATCATCAAAAATCGTCTCAAGAATCTTACTAGTATTAATTAAATAAAGATTAGACTTTGCATGAATGGTAAGGCTTGCAAAAGAAAACACAATGAGGGTATGGTGGGGGATTATCTAATGTGGCTACTTTGATACTTAAGTTAATTGTAGGTTTTTGGAGAGTATAAGAGTTTGAAAACAATTAGCAAGCGTAAGTGTGTAAAGTATTAAGTATTTTACCGCTGGGGGATGGTTTTATATTTATAAAGGAGTGGTGCTGGCGGTTGGAAAGTATTTAATAGGCAGAGCCACTTCTATGAGTATTAAAGAGTGAGTTTATAGCATCTGACATAATCTAAATATGTAGGAAGTAGTTGTTGACTTGGTCTATTAGCCTTATTTAAAGTTTTTTAATCGTTAGAGACTTGCCATAATTGGATAGGCCGAACTTTAAGTTTGGGTTAAAGGTGGCCGAAGGTGAGAAATGAGCCTGAGAAGATTGGCATGGGTTTAAGGGGTCCATATCTAAAAGGCCCTATTAATACAAAAATTCAAATTTTCTTATATTTTTCAAATATAGGGCAACTAAATAACCTAAAATTGTTACACAAAAACTGGGGTGATGGATTGAGAATGTGACTTCCTAAAAAGATGCTACTTATAGGAATGATCATGCAAATGGTGCACAATCCAAATCAAATCATTGTATGAATATGATTTTAAGATAAAAAAAAAAAGAGAGAGAGAGAAAGAGAGTGAGAATAAAACATCAAAATCAATCCCTATAAAAATGGTAGCAAATGTTGTACTTGCCATTACAGATAGAAAAAGCTTCCTGAAAGATGGTTTCCAACTATTATTCTTCAAAGAGATATCAATAGAGGAAGGGTTTAGAGAAAGAGATTAATTAAGAGAAGAAAGAAACTACTTGAGAAATTGCTATTTATTAAAAATAATATAAGAGAAACTTCCAATCCTACGTATTTTGGTTAGGTTCTAATCAGATCCCTTAATAAAATCCTCTAGTTTGTTTTTATAAATTTGGATATAATTTTAAAGGACATATAAAGAATTTCAAGGTATATAGAAGGTGCAGAGTTTAAAACTCCTAGGATTTACTTAATAATATTAATGATTAAAAATTCTTTCGATTTTGGTTCCCATTATCATCCAAACATAATAAAAGAAATTAAATTCCTCGTAATTATTATTACCTTCCATGTTCCTTCCTCACCCGAACAAAAGTGTAATAGACTCACGTTGAGGTTGAGCCGCGCTATAATATCATTTGGGGGCTAAGGTTTTAAAGAGGCAATAGATTATGATACTTTTCAATATATTCTTAATTTATTATTTTTGTGATTTCAAGTACAGGTAAACAAAATAAAAGTTAGGACTCTCTTATTTTGTTCATCAGGAGTTGTAGTTCCAATGTTACTTTATTCCATTTCACCACGAAAGGCATGATTAGTATTTAGATCTTATTGACACATCTTGTGCTATTAGTTACTTTGTATATATAGATCTTTAAGTTATTTTTTATTTGAAATGAAAAATATAAAAAAGTCCCATCAAGAAATTTTTAAACTAATATTTTCAATAATTAGATATGATACTTAATCACACAACTTTTACGTAACAAAGTCACAATAAAACTTTTTGAAAATTATTAAAACTGCAGAGTTTCCTTGAATTTAAAAAAAAAAATAAATAGCACACTATATCCGTTGAAAATTATTGAATCCGTAATTTTTTTCTCCTCTAATGTAGTACTAAGTTCGAATTTTATATAAATAACACTTGCAATTTCTTTTTGAGGTGGACACATCAATTGGTTTATGATTTTTTTTTTTCAACTAATTCAAACATTATAGCATTTGATAATGGTCAAATAAGTAAATCGATTGCCCTAAGAAAATAATTAAAATTGAATATTAATACAAAAGATTGACTTAATATTGTACTGATTGTGAAATCTTATAGCATCAACATATCGCAAGGAAAATAGATTGCATTATTTTTTAAGTTTATGTTGTTTTTATCATATTTTAATAGTTTCAACGAATGTCATTGTAATTTAAAGGGAGAACAAAAGCCATTTGAGATACATAAATAAAACAAAATATGTCGAAAATGGATCTACGGACCAAACATATTAGGTCACAGACCATAGAAGTGTAAAGGGGTCGCCGGAGCATGGCACGGTACTGCAGTCGGATGCACCAAACACGGCACTGAGTCCTTCATGACATAGGCTGGGCGTAAGTCCGCAAGCACGGCATGGGGGCGGATCACGACGGCTATGCACAGCATATTAAGAATAAATTATTTTTTGCGTACTGCATTGAACAAAATTATGTGTCAAGAGTTCGAAGTTTTCTCTATGGGCTGGTATATATTGAATGACAAAGTCAAGAAAGCGCTGGACCATGTGTTATTGCTGGCAGTCAATATGTTTCCTGATTACCTTGACTTGCGCATACATAAATAAACTTTATATAATCCATAACATCAATGATGGGGTAAATTTTTTCCCCCTTTTCCTGGGTGTAGATAATTGAATAATAATGTACTTTGGCATCGTTCTATTGAATAGGTCTATCGGTCCCGGGGGTTATTGAGGGGAATTGCACAAAAAATATATACGACTTTTGTTAAACTAGACCGTCTTATTCGCAGCCTTAAAAAAAAAAAAGAACAAAGAAAAGAAAATAAAGAAAGAGTGGACAATATTTTCATTTCAAAGAAAAGTTAATTTAGATAAAATAAAAATAAAAAATAAACTATTAAAAACCCTAAACTTTAAATTTCAAGAAGATAGATAATTTTATTAATCTATAAATAGATATAAATTATATTTTGAAAATTTTCATTGATCCTAGTTCTACCCTAGTTCAATCCTCTCGATCTTGAACCCTTTTTTAAATCCGTAGATCAGCCTCTTAATCCGAGGTTGGCAACATACAAGTAAATCCCTTTGTTATTATCTCTCATAACATATGGTCGTAAAAATAACAAGATGTAAATAAAGTACTCCAACAATAAACAATTCAATTTAATTGATTTTTGGTATAAGCATATAGAACCAAAACAATTTATTAAATTATAGAATAACTTGGCTAAATTTTCATACAAGTATAAGAAATTTCAAAATGGGATCTATTTTCGTTCTACTCCAATCATAATGATTTTCTTAAGATAGGTGTTCTCACAAAAATTAATAAAATTAACCAAACGTTAATATAAGCTTTTTGGTTAGAGTAGAGCTTTTCTAAAGAAATGCATCATTATCTCTTAAAATGATGAAACTAAAAAGTGTAAGATTGAGTAAGAAGATAATTCAACCCAATCGCCTAAACCAAGGCAAGTTTTCGGGTTAAGCTATTGCTCCAAATTAACCATATGCTTTAAGATGTGGTTTTCTTCTCGATTCTAATTTCCTAAACTCACCAGCACAAAATCTTTATTATGGCTCTCGCAATTGCTTGATACTTCCAACTTATCGTTCGGATTATTGTATGGTTTCATGGACGGATTTATCCTACCCATCATTAAAAATCCTTGTTATATATTAGCTCCTGTAACCATTTCAAAGGTGATAATCATCTACTCTACGCTCATAATACAATTTAACGTAGCCAGAAGTTGTTTGATTAGGTCTACTACATTCTGATAGTTGAACTGACATATTTGTAGAAGCTCCTGCTACCCATTGGCTGAAAGGATTAAGTTGTCTTTGACAGCAACGGATAAAAGAATAAATAGTTGATAGAAGTGATCAAATCGATATCGATTCAAACCAGAACTACATTCCTAGTCTAAGGCTATAAGCAAGCTATCCTAGCGAATGGTGAACGAATCGAACCTTTCTAAATACCTAATCGAAAGCCACTACAGGAATCAAATCATAAAATAGAAATAAGATCAACTGAAAGAAGTCAACTAAAACAATATCTAAATCCTGTATAATCCTAACATAAATTAAAATGTTAAAATTAAGAATTCAAAACACCAAGTCATATGAAGGAAAACCTTAAGATTCATACAATACTATAAGCGGAATTAATTTTGTCGAGTATTACATTTATTTTACACACAAAACATGATACAAAGAGTCATATCTAGTACTCTAAAATGTTGTAAACAGGACGTTATCATAGAAGACTTAGCTAACTCAATTAAAATATGAAAAAAACTTTGTTTAATTTTAGGATAAATATAGAGATTTTAAATCACACCCACATAAATATATTTAGCACTTAAATAGATTTTCAATTATCCCCAGTTTTTTTTTTTTTTTTTTTTAAGAAACTTAACTTTAAGCTCTTTGGTTCCATGTTTTCATGTCATTTGTCCGTAAAAAACAAAGATGAGAAAACCAATGTTTGCATGGTACATATACCAAAAAAATGTTGATATAATCCAATTATTTTGGGTTTCGAAAATAATTTCAACCAACAAAGATAGGTTTTAGATTCCGTACTTGTAATCGGTTTATATCGAGATCCATTTGTGTCTAAAGACATCAGTGCCTTTATATTAAATTGGAAAAAAAAAAAAAAAAGAGAGATTTCGATGAGAGTTGTTGATGTTAGGTGGAAACCAAGCCTAAGGGAGCTTACACCGCCTATTGACCCACTTGCGCTATTATTTGACAAAAATAGGTTTGGCGGGATATTACTTTATTTAAAAAAATTTTTGCATGTTTTGAGAGCAAAAATGGAAGTCTTCAACTCAATTATGTGGAGAAAGCTTAAGGATAAGCCCATCGAAATAAATATAAAGAGGAAAAGAAGTGGTGTTCCTTAAGTGGCTTGATTATCACAAAATCCAATTAACTAATATAGTATAGTGCATAGCTCCACTGGATATCACTTTTCTATTCAGTTATCTTGTCCCTGAATATATGAATATCTGAGTCACACACGATACATGTAATTAAAACAAAAAAGATTAATCATGGGGGAATGTTAGATATATAAGCTACCGTAAGAGTTTAAAATCTTTCTATTTCCCATAATCTGATTTATAGGAATTTGATCTTCATATCTAAACTAAAGTACGTGATGTATATAGTAAAGTAAAAAATTGTAATAATGAAGAAAATTTCTAAAAGGAACAAATAATTATTGAATCACATAACTTCATTTCGTTTTTAAGGATTTTGATTTAGGGACACATGAGTGGTGAAATCATTGTAACTGCCTTAGGTTGTGAAAAGTAAAAACCACAGGTTAATAGTGAATGAGACTGGACTGGAGGAGATACTAGTAAGTCAACAAGTAATCATTTTGATCATAGGGTTTTAATATTATGGATGTATAAAGCTAAACACAAATGATATATAAATATATAATTTCCAAACTTAATAAATTACCTTTTTAAGGACAATTCGTCTCTCTTTACTCATTAAAAAAGCTAATAGATAGTTTGGATTTTAGAAGGGCAATTGTGCAAATATGACAAGTACAATATAGATGAGAGTTCGCAGGAAAAATAGTCGGACCACCGAAAAAATGTTAAGGATAAGAAATCCGTTGTCGTGAAGAGTGTGAACTGAAAAAATCCTGTCGTTTTTTTCATGTTTGAAGTACGCAAGATATCGTGAATTTCTCCATCTTTTACCTACCCGCTCTTTTTGAGAAAAGCAAGTGGTGGTTGGTGGTGAGCATGACTTCTCTTAGTAGGCTCAACAACCCCTCTTTCCATTTTATGTTCTCTCTCTCTATATATATATTTATAGATATAGAGAATATTGAAAGCAAATAGTGAGTATAGAGCAAGCACCAGAAGAAGCACCTAATAACGTCACTCGACACCAAAATTTGGACGTTTGCTTATTATAAGATTTTGCGCAATTTCAACTTGCTTATGTTCACGTAAATTAACAAACACCAACACTTAAGTCATTTAATGTGCACTAAGAAACAAATGGATATAGATATTATCTAATGGATTAAGATAACATCTCTTGCTCAGGAAGTAGATATATGCACAAATATATATATATATATATAAGTTTGTGTGTACATACAGACACACATATACATGTACTTATATACAGACAATCTGAGCTTCATTTAAAAATTTAATTTACTATCAAACTTTTTAAGTTATTAAATTCATACTAATTGAAATCCTCACCTATCATCATTACTATTTGTTTAATCAATAATCAAAATGAGACACATGTTGTGTACATGTATAATTGGCGATAATGATAGTACGTTATTGGGTATCAAATTTAACAAGTTAAAAACTCATGTATTAAATTGAATTTTTTTTTTACCATGGTTCAAGCAGTATTTGCAATATTATTCCATATATATATATATAATTTATATAAATTATTCTATATAACATGCAAATCGAATTCTGTATCTGCAAGGACAATGAATTAAAGTAGTTTTCATGGTAGTGCTCTTCAGAATTGAAAGAATCCCTGCGTTGTAAGCAAATGCATTATAAATGCCCAAATCCTATGCTTGCGGGCCGGATAAGGACGTAGATGTAACAGGGCAAAATATAAGGACAATAATATAACACGACGCAAGAAGAAGAGCACAATTTATATTGATCGTGTGATTTTTGTTGTTGCAAGTTTCATACATGATATTATCGTGCTATTTGTTGTCTGCAGTGGGCGAATACTGCATTAATAGCAGCTTCGACAATTAACCGGTTGCTTTGTCTTATTAGTTTATATATATTTGGTTGTATGGGTTCGAGTTGTAAGGGTTACATGTATACTGCGTGTTAGGCGCTATACATGATTAAAGAAATGACTTAACTGATACATATGAGATGATTAAATAACATAAAATAAAAAGAAAGAGTAGACAATCTTAATAGGTTCTAACACGTAAGGTGATAAGTGGAGGAGTACAATGGCATCAAACTCCATAATGAATCAAGAATGAGATAGTGTTCTTGAGATAAAAAAAAAAAGAGTAAACAATCTTAGTATTTTCTAAGACGTAAGGTAATAAGTAAAGGAGCACGATGATATCGAACTTTATAATGGATGAAGAATGAGATAGTGTTCTTGAGATGTTTAAGTGTTTGATTTTTGAGACAAAATTTCAATAAAATAATAGTATTAGTCGAAATTTTGTCTCTTGTACAAATGAGAAAATAAATGGGGTATTTATAGAAAATGATAGTTAATTTAATCTCTTAGATCATAATGGAAATTAATGGTTAGGATCGAATCATTCTCTTAATAGACTTGAGATGAACTCCTTTTGCTAGCTTAAGCCTAAATAGTCTTATTTTATTAGTATGAACTAGACTAAGAAATGTTAGATTTAGTGAATCGATTCAATGAGTTCTATTCCAAACCCATCATGTTAAATATTCCCTGATCATCCTAAATTTTTATGGGCTTAATTTTTTGAGTTTTGTCACCCTATCTCCAACACCACCATCGCTTTGAGCGATCGCAGTTGTCGTCATTGCTATAGTACCATAGTAATAGTTATACTATTTTGTGATAATAGTAGTAATATATTGTTATTAGCATTAGAGATGAAGTGACGGTGGTTGTTTAGTGAAGACGATATGGTAGAATGTTGGTAATTATTTTGTTTCAGTAATTATGTTTGTCATGCCCTAAATCTAAAGGGCATGGCCGTTCTACCATGTAACCAGACGAGGCATGCAAGGCTCGATCCTCTCCATTTCTTCATTTCCTTTTATATATAATTGGAAAAAAAAAAAGAAGAAAAAGGAATTTTCCCAAACTGGAAGAATAAAAGCTAGCTAGATACCTGAGCTGCATACATGATAAAATAAAACCACATATATAAGCCGGACACACATGACTTAGAATTCTAAAACAACGTTGTCACCAATCAATACAATCAATTCCATTAATTTCATTTAAATTCATTCACAAAATAAACATACTGAATCGAATCCCTAAATTTAGTTTTGAGAGCATCAACCACTTCATATTCTTACGAAGCAGTGATTCATTTTGAAAGTATAAGTCGAACATCAAGAGTCCTTGAGTCATTCAATAGCGTGCGCCAAATTCCAAGAGACATTTTTGGGGGTAAGGATCAAACAACTAGAGTTATTTTAAAATTGTGGATCAATCGAATCTTTGCAGTCAATTTTTGAAAGTGTAGGTTCACGTGATCCCTAGAACCTATTTTTTTGAAAGTGTAAATTCACGTGATCTCAAGAGTCCATGATATATTATGAAAGTATGGGTTCATGCGATTTCAAGAGCCAATAAGTTAGTTTCAAACTATGAAGCAAGTCTCTAGAGTCCTTTTTTTTTTTTGTTTTAAAAAAAAAATAGTATAGGTCTCTGGAGATTCCAAGTTTTCATGTAAAATAATTTGGACTATTACAATCAACAACCATTACATTTAGTAGTCAAACCATTATCAATTGATTTTGTATTTAGGTTTTATCTCACACACGGCTATAGGCATTCGCCTTTATCTTTAGAAAAAACATTACCCGATTTTCATTCTAAAACATCCTATAATAATAAATAAAACGGTCTAATCCTAGATTCGCCTCAATTTTTCTTTTGTTTATATATTCCTTCTAATTTTAGTTAGATTAATTGATTTATCCATGTTTTACAACTTTGAGTTAATTAATTAAGGATTCCCATCAAATAATGCTAGATTCATTGACTTGGAGGAGTAAAGGTCTACTTAGGGATGGTTGACTCGTCTTAAGGGACGAAGTCGACCGGCTGTTATTCTAATTAGTGTTTCCTCCATTTTCTTTTATCATTTGCTTACAATCATTTTAAATTTACTTAATAGGATCCAACTTATGAATTATTTGACTAATGTTGTAATAAATATTTCATTATGAATCCTAATCTTAGAGTCTAAACAATTTTTTCAAAGAAATCTAAGGATTTAATTAATATAACTAGCTATTCCCAAATTGTTTTAAGGCTTTTGTTTATGTTTCACTAATTCTTCTATAGGTCTTATAATCTATTTATCTATTATGTGATGTTCTATGTAAATTCTTAGGTTATTATGATTTTCTCTTTTTAAGATTTATAAATTCTATTACTAAAATACAAATTTTTATTATCGATAAAGCAGAACGGTGTAGAGGCTGAACTATTAATAAGTATTTCTTGAGTAATATCATCGTTATAATGTGGTTATGTCAACCATAAGTAGATACCCATACATTCATCAAGATGTGAAACTAACATCCTAAGTAAAACTTCCAAAAATTAAAACATAACTAGGTATTTATAAGCTATATCATACCTATACTATTAGAGTATATGAACCTACTAATAAGGATAGGAGGATTTGAGTGTACAATTACCAAAAGTACTTAAACATTATGCTGATTGCACAATGATCTAGAAGAACCAATGAGAAAGGAACAGCAATCAAAGAATAGGTAATGGAATATGGCAACAATAAGGAGTGGGAGGAAAATATTCCCACGTTGCATTAGATTCCATCCGTGTAGCCTAAGCTGCATCAAACCTTACTTCTAGCCAATCTATTCTTGAAAACATCCGTTTTTCAGTTATTGTGGTTTTAAAATTACCATATTCAGCAAATTATTGGGAATTGCTTGTTCGCGTTAGATATTTTAATGCTTCTAGAGTTTAAAGTACCTACTGGAGCTAATTTAACCCACTCGAATATCTGTTGGATGAACTTATAGTGGAGCATTAGGCACTCGTGAGTTTACATATATTGGCTTTGGGCCTCTCCCTCATCTCAACATCTCTATCTTCCTAAACCTCTCACTCATGACCTGTGCGTGTCCTACTTTATACCCCTACTCTATTTTGTACTCGGTGCTTTGTTCATTTGTCTCTTTAGCTACCAACATGCTTCTTCTTGAGATAGCTTAGGCCTCTTAATGATAGTTGCATCAATTGAGATCATGATAGATGGTAAATATGCACGTTGATGTGCATGAGTGATTTTTGATGATTAATTCAAGTTGTTCTTTTGATGAATTCATGAATAATCACAATTAAAAAGTTAGGTTGATAATTTTTTTTTTTTTTTGTTAAAGATGAATTGTCTAGAAAAAAGATGAAGAATTAAATATAGACATAAATGTTCACGATGTTCTCCATATGTTCATGTTAATATTCAAAATGTTCTTCATAAGGTAAGTGTTTGATATTGTAAAATTTAATAGAATCATTGGATTTCGTGTTACGAAATTATATCTTTTTCTAAAAAAATTGAATATGTTCTTGAGAGAGGTTGAATGCATTTAAGCGATCTTGGTAAAATTTAAAGGATATTCAACTTGTCCTACTAAATATGTTTGTTTGATTTTGATAACAGCTAATTTAATGAAAAACACATTTTTTGTGGAATTTCTTTGGAACTTGAGGTCCGATTAGTTGTTCATTCATTCTTAATGAAATTCATATCAATTAAACGAAATTTCAAAACCATCAACATTAAGTTAGAAATCATAAATTGAAAATTTAAATCAAGTTCTTGGATAGATGTTAGTTTGATCTTTAGAAGTGACTTTAGCTTGAATTTTTTTGTTTTTTGGAAAAAAATAATAATAATATTCTCATAAATATTAGATATTGTGAAAAGACAATCAATAATAAATGATAAAAAAAAAAGGATTTAGTCAAACTAGCCAAATAGGCTTAAAATGGTTTGAACCAATTTAAGTGGAATCGGACCAACCAATTCAATGAATTGATCATGCCTAATTGGGACATAACCAATCAAATAAAAAAAAAAACTTATTTAATCAATTAATATAAGTTAGGACATCAATTTTTGTTTAGTTTAAATTTAATAGGCATCAATTATAAAACTAAGTTAACCAAACTACTTAAGAGTTCCAATCAAATACATATATGCAATAGCGTTCATCAAGCATTGGTAATGGATCTATGATGATTTTGAATAGTAATTAGTATGGATAAAATAGAATAATAAAATATTACATGATCACAAAAGTTTCATATAATGTAGAAACTAACAAAAAAAAAAAATCAATTATGATATATGGGTAACAAATCATATCCTAAAGTTAAAATATGAACACCAGAAACATAAGATGCAATATATATGAAAAGTATTGCATAATAAAATTATGATATATTAGAAGACTATTTTCTAGCGTTTATTAAGATGTCAAGATTGAAAAAAGAAAAAAGAACAAATTTTTGGGATATCTTTTCTCCATGAAAAGTCATTGATATCTACAACCCAACCAATTGAAATACTATTATTTATTTACATGTTGATAGAAAAAAAAAAAAAAACTTTAAAAATGAATCATGAGAAAAATTCTTATATGATAATGTAGCTTCTTAAGCTAAAAAGTAGTATCTTTGGTCATAAATGCACTCAAGATGTGTGCGCAAAGTAGTAATTAATTTTTCGCTATTAAAAAAAGCAATTTCATACACTAATTTGAGTGTTTAAATATAAGTATAAATTTTTAATTTGATCTCTTGACTGATGTACATAATTTTAAATTAGATTATGGTTGCTTGGTAGGACAATTGCTTGATGATGTATAAGGATTTCCACTAAAAGAAACTAAGAAAAAAGACTTTAATGCAAAAGTTATAAAAGTTATTAAATTAGCATGAGTAACAGCACCGATTTTTCTACGATCCCGTTTACTATTTTTATAAGATCGGTACCGTCTTTTATCACATCGTTGATTTAATATTCATTAAATCTGAACCATTAAATTAATTATATTGTTAACTTTTTAGATCTAATAGATATTAAATTAATAATAAAATAAAAGACTAAATCAATTCTGTAAAAATAGTCAATGAGACCATATAAGTTCCCATAATAGCAAATCATTTAAGTAGGCCACAATTAATAAAATTGGAAGTCATTTCCATTCTCCACAATCATTTAACATTTAAAATGTAAAAAGTTTTCATGTAATATCACTTTCACTTGGGTTACTAGAGTTTTATAAAATATTATAAAGAAATATTTTAATTGTCGAAAACAATATATTGGATGTTGTTTGTGAATAAATGATATTTCTTTTTATTCCATTATTTTTTATAATATCTATAGCACAATTTAGCTATGATATTTTATTATTGTACAGCTTTCATGAAGAACTTATTTAACATGGGAAAATAAATTTACTTAATAATTTATTGCTTTAAATTATACATGACCTCTAAGATAAATAATCAACTCCAAATATTAAATAATATGTTTATCTTCATTCAATGCATACATGGATATAAATTATCAAATAATTTTTCTTAAAAATAAAGTTACCATTTCCAAAGTTAGCGTTAGAAGAATTTAAATTTCCAACGGTTAAAGGAAAAAAAAAAAACTAATTTATAAATTCATAGATAACAATTTCACCAACCAATCATCTTGGACCAGCCTCTCTATACTCGTATCATCTACTTGACATTATACTTCACAAATACCTTATAAAAAATACTTCATAATCAAACAAATAATGTGCAGATTCCAAATTGAAGAATAATCTATTTAAAATTCATACTATATTGCTAAAAAATTGTCAGCAAATTAAACTAAATCATTCTTTTCTTTCTTATTCAATCACATAATGCAAAATTGTGATCTAAATGTTGGCTTAACCTCCATGTAGTCATGATAAACACAATTGCAGTCCAAATGTTATCAATTATTACATTCCATGTGTTGTTTTATTAATCTTATGGTAGCTTCAATTGCTGTTATAATTATTTTTCGCATTATGTTTAAAGTGAAAATGGCTCCTATCGATAAATGAAATTTACATTATGTTTTAGAAGAGGAGGGAATTAAAGGGAAAAAAAAGTGAAAGAAAAAAATTAGAAAGAAAAGATATGAAAAGAAAAACATAAGTTCCCTTGTTTGGATGAAAGAGGGAAAGAAAGTTGATAATATGATTTTTTTTTATTATACTAAAATACCATAAATGTCTCTCTCTATATATTTTGGCCATGATTGTCTCTATATTTTAAAAATATATTTTTGTGTAAGGATAAATTTGCAATTTTACTTCATTTCCTTCCCAGTCTTTCCAAATTGGAAAGACTTGTTTCAGTAGGCCAAAGGAGAACTATCTTTCCCAAATTTACTCCCTACTCTTTCTCTTCATTTTCCAGAACAATACTATTTTCCTTCCAACCACCCTACCCACCAAAAAAAAAAAAAAAAAAATTCCTTCCCTTGATACAAACACAGTGTTTTAGAGTTGAAAAAAATTCCTATGCATAAATCGCTTGGAATATAATGAAATGAAATGGTAATCGAAATGATAACTCCTAGAAATGTCTAGGGAATGAAATAAAATTAAATACATATAAAGTAGTAATTATTATAAATATCTTGAATTATTAAATTTTATAATAAGGTTAAAGTTAAATAAATAATTTTTATTAATAATAAATAAGGAACATTATTGCAGATAACATCTTTACTTTACCTTCTTCTTCTTTTTTTTTTTTAATTATACACCTAAACTTTAAGCTTGACCTATTATATACCTAATTGAATATATACTTATCATAATATATACTTTAGATATCTCCTACTAACCCTGTTAGTTCATTTAGCCCTATAAATTAATTGACATATGATACGTGGATTTTAATTTCCTAATAACCCATTCTTTTTCTTTTTTTTTTATTTTAATTACACACTTGAACTTCAAACTTAACCTATTATACACCCGATTGAATATATACTTATCATAATATATACTTTGGATATCTCTCAATAACCTTGTTTGTTCATTTAACCCTATCAATTAATAGATATATGATACGTGGATTTTAATTTCCTAATAACCCATTCTTTTTCCACTTAGCATCCATGCATCAATAATTGAAATCAAGTAAGAACATGAAAAAGAAATTAAAAACATATTGTAAAAAAAAAGGAAAACAAAAATTAAAACATTTTAGTGAAGCATAATTAAAAAAACACTGATTTTTTTCCCCAATTGCAATGGCTAGAGTGTTTAAAAGGGAACTCAAGATGAAGAAAAGAAAATGAGAAATGTTTAATCGCTCATAATTGATCGTCTCTTAGTGGTCTCCTAACTTGCTCTTCATAATATTAGACTCACCTGCAAATGACAGGAAGCATAGGAAGAATTAGACGAGATTATATAACTCAACAAGAAGCAAAATTGTCGATAAGAGTTTGAGACTTGAATAACCAGCATCGATGACGCTGAGGTAGCACACCCTGTAATATTTTCCACAAGCTGTTCCCAAGTCCATGTTGTCTAGCATAAAAAATGACTTGCTTAAAGAAACTGGCCAGAGAAACAGATTCAAATTTTGGAAATGTTTAGTTTCATAACACACCCAAAATCTGAAAGGAAAAGGAGGCATAAGATATGTTTGAAGGATACATAGATAGGGCTTTTCAAGCCAACCTCACCCCAAGAAGGCAACAATCAACAAATTTTTATTTTGCTAAGTTGCAAAGGCAAAGAAAAAAGGGATGGTTTAGCAGATTTCAAATTTTCAGCAAATCACAAGATACCCTCAATAGGAAAAAATTTAGTGTTTTATTTTTTTAAATTTTGGTTTAATAATATGTTTTAATTTTTATTTTCTTTTTTGTTTTTAGATATAATATGTTTTTTTCATTTCTTTTCATGTTTGAATTGGATTTCAATTACTGATGTGGATTTTTATTCTAGCATGGATGCTAAGTGGAAAAAGAATGGCTTATTAGGAAATTAAAATCCACATGTCATATGTCCTTTTGCTAATAAGACTCAAGAGACTAACGAGGTTAGTGAAAGATAATCAAAGTGTTTGCTATGACAAAAATATATTTAAATGAGTGTATGATAGGTGAATGGAGGTTTATTCTGTGATAATGTCCATAATAATTAATGATGAAGGAATGAAATCGCAATTCATCTTCTTCATCCTTTAAAGTGGAATTATGATTACATTATGCCTTTTAATTGACACTTTCAAATATAAGAAAAGGAATGGAGCTCGAAATTGTGATTCCTGTTCGATCGATTCTTGCGTACCAAATATGACATTAAGGGCATAGATAGATATAACACCTACAACTGAGGTAATAATATGATGTTTAAATTTGCAAACCATTTTACCACATTGAACTTAAAGATATGGATACATATAATTATTAGATTTGTCCTAACAAATTTGGGCACTAGACTAATTTTGGTAATTATCTCACTCTCCTAATAGTACATAAACATGAGAAGATATTTTCGTAATTTATTAGGAAAAATAATTTTGAGATAACATGTAATTAAATAGTGAATGTGTTTTAGTAATTTATATAATTAAAGCACAAGAAGGAATTTTGGTATCTTTTCCAAATTGCCATTTTAATATATTAATAATTCATGTATTATATCATTTATATTTTTGTAACATATGCTTTTATGTTATTTCAATGAGATTATGACTATCGATTAGGACTATAAAAGACTTAAGACGATACAGTGTTAAGTTCAAGTTTGAGTTGGACTCAATCTTAAAAGCTTAAGCTCAATCGAGCTTAAAATTTTAGGTTCAAACTCGATTGTAAGTGATATTTAATAAGCTTGAGTTCAACTCGATTAAGCTTGTGTGAAATCGATTTATCAAAAAATATTCTAATTGTAATATTATTAATATTGAAACTTAAGAATTGAACTCAAGATATATTTATATTTGACTCGAGCTTAATTAGGTTTGCAAGCTAATTAAGCTGAACATTATGAGGCTTAAACTTAACTCGATTAACTACTACAATAGTTCAAGCTCAACTTGACTTGATTGTTCCAAACTCGAACTCAAGTAAAAATCAAACTGAACTTAGTAGCTCATGAGTAGTTTACATCCTTAGTCAATGTACCATAAATAAAGGTTTTCAAAATCTATATAGAGTTGAATAGTTAGTTTGAACTTAGTAATATAGATTTAATTTGTAGTAAAAGATATTCAATATAAAATAGATGCCAACAATTAAATAACTTATATACATCCCTTATAAAATTAGCCATAATTGTTTGCCATTAGTAGAAGCTATTCAGAGTTGAATAATTAGTTTTGACTTAATAATATAGATTTGACTAGTTTAATTAGGAAATAAAACTAACAATTAAATAACTTAAAAAATATATAAATTTGTTATAAAATTAGCCATTATTATTTGGCATTAATAGAAACTATTCAATTAGAAATTAGGAGAGAGAGAGAGAATAAATATGAGGTAATGGGACAAGGAAAAGAGAAAGACTTAGGAAAGCTGTCCATTTTGCCCTTGCAACTATTAAACTAGATTATGATGACATATATTTTAATAATTTTTTGCAATAATTTTAATGAGTATTTGAAGGAATAGAAAAAGATACCAAGAAGCCCTCTCTCCGGCTTTAACAATAATAAAGATGCAGATATTGGGCATTTTATTTATGTCACTTGTGACGACCAACAATAATTAGAAGTATATTTAAATTTATATTACCTTTCTTAATGGAACCACTGAAATAAGACCACATATTTATCTTGCTCTTTCATTTTCTCATTCACTATCAATCGTTGAAGGTGTAACAAATATGGAAGAGAACTTTACAATTGCTTGGCGTGATCTACAAATGTCAGTAAACAAGTTATTACCTTAAAAATCATAATAATCCAATTCAATCATAGAGCAGTAGTTTCAAAAAAATAAAAATAAATAAATAAATAAATAAAGTATAGTCAGACCAAAGTACACTCTCCTGCAAAATGTAATTGTATTTGACTCACCTACTCCTTGAACATACAGCCCAAACATCAATTCATGTATCTAACTCCATCATTAAAAAAAAAAAAAAATCAGACACAATTTCTATTAATTTGTCCAAAGAACATGTATTAATAGTTCTACTAAATGCCATATATTGCTTCACTTGAATGTTAAAGAGAAACTGAAAATTAAAAAAAAAAAAAAAAAGCAGACAAACAAACCCTTGTCTCATCGATATTCTTGTAAACAAAAAAAATCATGATACACAAATATGCCCGGTTTATATTATGTGACAAGATTAAGCTACAGTTGTTTATATCTTTGTAATGTATAACAAAACGTCCATCTAGTTTCCCAACATTGTCGTCGGAATGCATTGATTGAAAAATTACAAATATAAATTTCCATTCCATCCATACAGGCTGATCGTACTTGTACATATTAATGTATACATGAAAATTAGTATGGATCTATCTAGACTTTCATATGAACTAAGAATACATTTCATTAAGATCTTTACAGTCAAATGGTATAAACTCCAATAATATTTGGTCGGCAAAAGAAGGAAAAAAAAAACCAAACTAAAATTATGCCTCATTTAGAGAGACATTAATATTTCTGAAAACTTACTAGGAATGCAAATTACAAGAGAGTAAAGGGAAGGAAAATGTCATTGAGTGTCTTAAATGCACTTATTACCAAATTAAATAAAAAAAATTTACTTCTCTTTAAACACATACTTTTATTAAGATACGTACGTACCTTTTCTTTTTTCAAAGTGTAACAAGTGTTACATTAGTATTTGTTAACTAAAAACGAGCAAGTCCCATTCGTTACATTTTCAATCAATTTCACCTTTTTTTTTTTTCCTTTGTATTATTTTTCATTGTCGCATAATGAGCTTCTGATCAACAACAGGGATGACGATTGCTTTCGTGAACCCACCAACCCCCTTCTCTATCTCTCCTCCCCCAACGTTTGACAAGTAAAAAAACACGCGTGTAGACTCTTAAGTGCGTGTCACAAACCACATGGTCGACACGTGTCATCATCCCAACGATCAAATATCAGTGAGATCCAACGGCTAGCTCTCGATTTCAACTAACCCATCGGCCTACCCACCCAACACTCAATGACATTATGTCCCTATTTAAGCACTCAAATTTCAATAACCCAGGCTCAGGAAAATTTCAATAATTTGCTTGAATTTTCCTACATAGATATCTCCTTTATTAACATTGTTCGTTCTTTCATATTGTACAATTCACAAATCTGTATCGAGTGATCCCGTATAGTGTATTTATTGTCTACACAACATTTTCTTAGTACAACATATATCATATTCCAAGGAAAAATCTCATAATGGACATGGAAATCGCCAATGGTGTGAATTGCAATGGCAATGGCTTGTGCGCCAATGATCCCTTGAACTGGGGGATGGCCGCGGAGTCACTCAAGGGTAGCCACCTCGCTGAAGTCAAGCGTATGGTGGAGGAGTACCGAAAACCGGTGGTCCGGCTCGGTGGTGAGACGCTTACGATATCCCAAGTGGCCGCGATCGCCAACCACGACATCGGTGTCAAGGTGGAGCTCTCGGAGGCCGCTAGAGCTGGTGTTAAGGCTAGCAGTGACTGGGTCATGGAGAGCATGAACAAGGGCACGGATAGTTATGGTGTCACCACCGGCTTTGGTGCAACGTCTCATAGAAGAACCAAGCAAGGTGGCGCCTTGCAAAAGGAGCTTATAAGGTACGTAAATAATATTTATGTCTTTCCTAGGATATTGTAACGATTCTCAATTCATTCGGTGATTTTCTTCATTTGGTCAGTCAATCCATGCAATCATTATTATCCTTTTTTTTTTTTCAAATAATTCTATGCTGTGCTTTGTTATAAAAAATTATGTGAAAGTTATTATAATCTAATAATATAAATACTAATTTTTCAATAAAATGAATTATATTTAAATTTTTATTTTCAATTATAATAGTAATGAGAAAATAGGTGGAAAATCAAAATAGATATTTAGTTTTCCTAGTATGAAGTAGGTATGCTATAAGTAATCTAATCTGCCAAATATAATTAGCAATTAGGTGAAGTGTAATAAAATTTGGTAGGATGGATTACAAAGTTAAAATTGTTAAGTTTGCTTGTTGGTATTGACATTTATTAATTCGGCTTAGTTTATTGCCATGTTTAGAATTATTTTATAGTATACTGCATGCAAAATTTACTACGGTTACCTTTTCTTGGTAGTTATGTTTAAAAAGGTTTTCATAAGTATAATATTCTCGGAAAAAGGTAACTTAAGATTACTCAATATTGACAACACTAATGATTGTCTCGTGACAGCTTTCTCACAAAAATGGGGTCATGGTTTAACGAAAAAAATGAGTCATATTTATATACCATATTTATTGCACCGGCTTCACGTTTTATGGCTAGAAGCATCCTTACTTTATCACTGGACCATTTCATGATTTTATTTATGAATTAGATATTCAAATTTATGTGTATCTCTAGGTATGGTGCTCAATTATTATCTGGATCAAAGATAAATAATATTTTATTTCTTTACATATCAGTTATTTGTTTTATTTAATCAAATCTGTAAATTCTTTTCACTGCTGAAATTGAATTAAGATTAATTTTCTTGCTAAAAATATTTCATTTTTTCAAAAATACATTTTAAGAACATTGAAATCGGAATTTTCTCTGAATTTCATATAATAATAATATGTTCTTGTCAGTTTTGCCATTACTTGAAGTAAGTTAAGGGGAGCCAATATCTAATAAAACATATATATATATATATATATATGTACATGAATGTATATTTACATATAACCTTTAGTTGCAGTAATATTCCAAATGTTGTACGGTGGTAAATAAAATCTTATTATTTTGTTTAAACTTGAGGGGAAAAGGTAACATTGCACTGGTTTACTGGGTGGCCCCCAACATTCTTTTGTACTTTTTTCCAGGTTGTATTATATTTCTGAGTATCATCAATTTCTTTTAATAAAATATTTCTCCTGGTGGAACACGTTTTCCTAGTAAAAAATATTTATACTCACTTTTCTCTGTATTGGAACTCTTTTTTATTTTTTTTCCCTTTAGAGAAACAATTTCATAAAAATTCTCATGGAATCTATACGTGATTATGCAATAATATTGTCTTGGTCTCTATTAATTTTTCCAAAATAACAAACTACCTCGTGACATGATTAGTATATCTACAAGAAAAGAAGAAGAAACATTAGTTTATATTGTTCAGTTCATATGAATATGGTAAACATATTGTAAAAATATCTCAATTAGATTTAGACTCGTTTACAAATTTATTTATCATATTTTTACGATTGGGTACTCTTTGCATACCTAGCTTTGTAATCTTCGGTTAAACTAGGCAATAATCTAGGCCTTTCAAGTGAAAAAAAAAAAAAAGAAGAAGGAAAATCAATGCGAAAAATACTAATATTAACATGGTCTATATAAATCAGACATTATCTATTACGTTATTGATACGTGACAAATAATATACGATCAATATGAGAGATCATATCACGTCTTTATAGACTCTGTCCATATATACGGGACATGGACTTAAATCGATCCTTCAAGTTGCGTTCCTCTAAGATTTTTAGGACCATGTTCTATAACTCTAGGAATTTTTTTTTTTTTGTTTAAACGAATCTCACCGGAAAAGCAGTTAGAAGTCGCAGTCACCTATGGATTCATGAGTTGTCAATGGACCATAACCACAACGTGATCTCCACCGTTTTTCTGGTTTAAATTCATTAAATATGCTCTTCTATTGCGCGTTAAATTTGTTTTATTACCATCGATAGAGATGTGATTGGTACATTTAGCAGATTTTGTTTTTTCTTTGAAATCTTAAATATTTCTTATAGTAAATCAGTTAAAATCTGATTTTAGTTGCTAAATATTTTATGAATTTTTATTTATTTATTTATTTTTTTGGGGTATATTACTAGGTTCTTGAATGCTGGGATTTTTGGGAATGGAACAGAGTCATGCCACACACTGCCTCATTCAGCAACCAGGGCAGCAATGCTGGTGAGAATCAACACCCTCCTCCAAGGTTACTCTGGCATCAGATACGAAATCCTTGAAGCCATCACTAAGTTCCTCAACCACAACATCACTCCATGCTTACCTCTCCGAGGAACAATCACCGCATCCGGCGACTTGGTGCCGCTGTCTTATATCGCCGGTCTTCTTACCGGCCGGCCCAACTCCAAAGCGGTTGGTCCTGATGGGAAGACCATGACCCCCACAGAAGCCTTCAGCCTTGCCGGGGTGGAGTCCGGGTTTTTCGAATTGCAGCCGAAAGAGGGTCTTGCTCTTGTGAATGGTACTGCGGTTGGGTCTGGTTTGGCTTCCATGGTGCTCTTTGAGGCCAACATATTGGCTGTGTTCTCAGAGGTTTTGTCTGCTATTTTCGCGGAGGTAATGCAAGGAAAGCCCGAGTTTACCGACCATTTGACGCACAAGTTGAAGCACCACCCCGGCCAGATCGAAGCTGCAGCTATAATGGAACACATTTTGGATGGAAGTTCTTATGTCAAAGCAGCCCAGGAATTACACAAGCTTGACCCATTACAAAAGCCGAAACAGGACAGATATGCACTCAGGACTTCGCCTCAATGGCTCGGTCCACAAATTGAGGTCATTAGAGCTGCCACCAAAATGATTGAGAGGGAAATCAATTCTGTTAATGACAACCCCTTGATTGATGTTTCTCGCAACAAGGCTCTTCATGGTGGTAACTTCCAAGGAACCCCTATTGGTGTTTCCATGGATAACACCCGTCTCGCCATTGCGTCGATCGGGAAACTTATGTTTGCTCAATTCTCTGAGCTTGTCAATGACTTCTACAACAATGGATTGCCTTCCAACCTATCTGGAGGCCGAAACCCGAGCTTGGATTACGGTTTCAAGGGTGCTGAGATCGCAATGGCATCTTACTGTTCAGAACTCCAATTCCTCGCCAATCCCGTCACAAACCATGTCCAGAGTGCTGAGCAACACAACCAGGATGTCAACTCCCTAGGGTTGATCTCATCTAGGAAAACCGCGGAAGCCGTAGACATACTGAAGCTCATGTCATCCACTTACTTGATTGCTTTGTGCCAAGCGATTGACTTGAGGCACTTGGAAGAAAATCTTAAGAACACGGTGAAGAACACGGTCGGCTTAGTTGCCAAGAAGGTCCTTACAATGGGCTTAAATGGTGAGCTCCACCAAGCAAGGTTCTCCGAGAAGGACTTGCTCAAAGTTGTTGACCGGGAATTCGTGTTTGCCTATGCCGATGATCCTTGCAGTCCTAACTATACTTTGATGCCAAAACTGAGGCAAGTTCTCGTCGATTACGCACTTGCCAATGGTGACAACGAGAAGAATCCTGCCACTTCAATCTTCCAGAAGATTGAAGCATTTGAGGAGGAGCTAAAAGCCACGTTGCCCAAGGAAGTGGAGAGAACCCGAGCTGAATACGAGGAGGGAAAATCCACCGCATCGAACCAGATTAAGGAATGCAGGTCCTATCCATTGTATAAGTTTGTGAGGGAGGAGCTTGGCACTGATCTGCTTACGGGTGAGAAGGCTTTATCACCTGGTGAGGATTTCGACAAGGTGTTCGTTGCGATGTGTGAAGGCAAATTGATCGATCCATTGTTGGAATGCTTGAAGGAATGGAATGGTGCACCCATCCCAATCTGCTAGGAACATTAGTTGTTTCTGTAATCTTTGCTTATCTTTTTTTCACTTTGTATGTATTTACAAACGATGTTGCCATCTCTCAACTGGGACAAGAATGTATCTTCATAATGTTTTCTTTCTTTTCGTACCCTTTTCTGATTTTGTGATTTTATCCTGCTGAGACATCTGTTGTTGGAACTTCATTGTCATGAAAAATAGATAAGATGAAAATTTCCACAGCGTTTTGAGCAAGGTTTTTTGCTTTTCTTTTGTTTTGTTGTTCTTCCACCTCAATAGCCTTTTCTTTTTCTTTTTTTTTTTTCCTTTTTCTTTTTTAATTGTTTATGCAAACCTATCGAGGAATAAAATAACATTGTATCAAGTTTCAACAATCAGTGAAAAGAATAGGGTTTTTCTTTTCTTTTTTTATTTCATTTATATTTAACAACCTAAAGATGAAGGATTGACAATTTATAATAATACCCTTCCACCCTTCCCGAATCGAGAAAAAATTGGATGCTATATCATACGATACATAAGGACAATAGGGCCGTGTACAATTGCTTTAGCGAGAGCTGCTGTCGGTATGGATTCCCATGCGATTCCACTTTTATCGTACCTTGAATATTATGCATTGTATTGTTAAGATGGGACTGTTGATCTATCTATCTATCTATCTATATCTGGTCTGGTGGATATATATCTAATCATATTTGTCCAGTTTTCATCCTTAAATACGTCTCTTTCATTTGGTTATCCGCCATGCTCACTTGGACCAGTACTTTTCCCTTACATAGCCAAATCTGTAGAATCTCACTTTCCAGTTCCTTTAGTTTCAGAGGAATGCACGACAAAAAAAGACTGTTGTGTGTCAGTGTTTGGCTTCAAAATTCTTTTCCTTAAAACGGTGCCGCCAAAACTGACATCTTGAGTACTCGCATGGTTGCCACGTCTAAGAACCTAAATCCGCACTACCTCTTTAAAAAATTGTAAACTAACAACTGTGTTTTCATTAATAGTCTATAAATATTTTCACACACTTACTTATATAATTTATTCTAAAAAATGATATTTTCTTTTTTAATCCATTAACATGGTCTTCATATTAATCATTTAAATAAAAGTAAAGTTTTATTATGTATTACACGCCATTTTAAGTGTACACAGAATACGGGTGGTCGTAGTTGTATAGACTCCTCTTCCAAAATCTTTTGATTATTTTATGTGAAGCCTTCATTTAACTCCGAATTTCTGTTGACACCTGTATGTCTCTGCTATGCATGGATGTTCTGGAAAATTGGACTATTCTAAATACTAATAATCTACCAATCTTACGAGCGATCAAACTTATAATCGCTTCATTTTTACTTTGGAGTTGTTCTTTGGGTGAAAATCGTAGACATGGCTATTTCCTCTCTTCTTTTTGTCACATCATACCCTTCTTTGCCTACTATCAAAAGTTCATCCAATGGATACTATATTCATTCACCAAAATTTTCATCTTCCATTAAGTTGATACCTCAAAGTAGTCTAAGAGCCCAAAATGCCCCACATGCTGTCAAAAGCATGTCTCTATCCAAAGACTACAAGTTATCATGGCAACAAGAGCTGAAAAAGGCATACCAAGAGAAAATCCCTGATATCAATTGGGACAAACTGGATGATCTAGATGATGAAGATTTTCAAGAACTTGTTGACAAGAGGTGTGTCGACAACATGAGGATGCTGATAGTGGATTCAGTTCAAAATGCTAAAGCAGGACATCCTGGGATGGCACTAGGGATGGCTGAAGTTGGGTACTTCTTGTATAGACATGTCATGAGATACAATCCGAAAAACCGGAAATGGTTTAACAGGGACAGGTTTGTATTAAGTGCTGGACACGGATGCTTACTTCAGTATGTTTGCCTTCACCTCGCAGGATTTCGTTCTCTTCAGGTAAGTGAATTTTTATCTTTACTCTTTTTGTGTATTGCGCAACATAGTATGGGTTTGCCATGTTATATACTTCTCTTGCGTGTTGGTAGACGATGTAGCATCTGATGCAAGTGTACCGTGTGTCCAGCTAGAAGATTTGCAGCGCTTGTGCAAGCTTGGTAGTCGCACCCCCGGTCATCCAGAGAATGTGATAACTAGTGGCATTGAATGCACCACAGGTACTAGGACCTGATCTCAGTATTAAATTTTCAATACGAATATTGTGAACTTATATGTAGCTACACATTTCCCCATCGTTTATTTATTTTCTGTTTTGTTATTTTCATTTTACACAGCTGCCATAGTTAGTTAGGGTAGTTACAACTTTTACATGCTTGTATAAATAGCTACACTCATCTCTTTGTTGATCGAACGAGTTCATTTCCTCAAATTACTTTCTGCAACATTACTCTCGCCATCTGTACTTCCATGGAAGATCAGTTTCTGTTTGATCATATAGCAGCATAAAACAACTTCACAAATATCTGCTAAAGAAATAGGTAAAGTGGTCAGATTGATTAAGGTGCTTTCTTGGTTTAAGATTAACCATCTACTATGCCATAAATTTGTAAAAGACTGTATGTTGATGAAATTTATGTAGTTCAATTTCCCCTTTTTTTTTACGTACAGTGTTCGATTGTCTATTATTGGAAATGCAGGCCCTTTAGGTCAAGGTGTAGCTAATGCGGTTGGACTTGCCTTGGCTGAAGCTCATTTAGCAGCAAGATATAACAAGCCAGATGCTGTGATCGTGGATCATCGCACGTAAGTAAAATAAATGTCTACCTTGTGTAGACGATTGGTTGAATGTACTTGGTATTTAGACCGCTGATTGTTAAAAGTTAAAGTTTTTAGAGCAGTTAATTGTGATAGCTAAACTTTAGCATTGAAGATTTTTTATTTCTTAATTGAGATACTGCATCATGGGGGATGGATGCGCTATGGAAGGAATAGCACATGAAGCTGCATCTTTGGCTGCTCATTGGAAACTTAACAAGCTGACTCTCATCTATGATGATAACCACAATACAATTGACGGGCCTACATCACTTGCTTTTTCTGAAGATATATCTGCTAGGTTCAAGGCGCTCGGTTGGAATACCATTACGATAAAAAACATACATGATGATATGAAACCAATTGACAATGCGATAACTGCTGCTCTTAACGAGACCGGGAAGCCTACTTTCATTAGGGTGTGTAAGAAAAGAAGCTGAACTTCCTTTCTTATATATATTGGATAAAATGGATTCATACTTGATGATAAGAAAGCAATTAGAATTTAATTCTCATTTATATGTTTACATTCCTTTAGGTGAAAACACGGATAGGAAGATTATCTAGAAAAGAAGGAACATCAAAAGCTCATCATGGGATCTTTGATGACGATGATGTCAAGAGTATGAGAGCAAAGATCAACTGGAGTGGTCGTGAACCTTTTTACATTATTCCAATGTTGTACAGGTTTGATTCTCAGGAGCCATGTCTTCCATTACATTTAGGTTAGTTAGCCTTTGCTATTCGCATATTTACTGGTGCGAAAGAAACATACGTTCAATGCAGGGAGATGCAGAACCAAACCGATGATGGCAAGAGGCTGGAGAAAGAGTGGTACTCTGAGCTGTACTCTTACCAGCAGAAGTATCCACAAGAGGCGGCAGAGCTCACGATTCTTCTCAATGGAGGTCTTGTGCCAGGCTGGGAAAACACATTACCGGTAATAGGTTTGATCTTCCAAGGAGCACTATAATCTTTATCTTCTGTTTGCTCGCTAAATTTAGGAGATGTATTTCATTTCCTGTTTATTTTGCCGAAAATGTTCTTGGGAATTTTCCTAAGCATTTACCATAATCACAGTTTTATAAATTTATATAATCACAGCAGTTTTGAGAAGTTGTGACTAATAGCTTTTAACAGCAAATGATGGTGAGAGGAAGTAGCCAATAGCAAGTGCTAGCAATTCGGCATTCAGGAAAATATTTATGGAAAATTAAGAAAATGATTTACATTTTCGAAAAGAGGAAATCGTTGTATCTATTCTCAAGTACCGCTAAAATGAGCTGCTGTCAGTATCTTCTACCACTACTTAAGGCTGAAAACTACTAATATCTGTAATCTCTTATCAGATTATTATAAGAATATCTGATAGCTGTAAAACATTGATTACAACAACGTTTCTTTGAAGCAGATACAGCCTGTTTGTCATTTTTTTTTTTCCCTAGATTATGACGGTCATTTGTTATGCTTAGAAGGCATAAGAAATTATTGCTCATGATCAAAGTTTGGTTGCCTGAAAAAAAAACGGTTCTTTGTGTTTGTAACAGAAATGGTCACTGCCTGATCCTGTGGATGCTACTCGTGGATACTCCGAGAAGTGCTTGAACAATTTAGCCAAAGTTCTTCGAGGATTAATCGGTGGGAGTGCAGACCTTGTATCTTCAAACAAAGTTTATCTCCACGACTACGACGACTTCAGTTCCCATTCGCCATGGGGTCGTAACATCCGATATGGAGTAAGAGAACACGCTATGGGTGGGATTTCAAATGGGATCGCCCTCCATGGAAGTGGTTTGATACCATTTGCAGCTACATTTCTCATCTTCTCTGACTACATGAAGAACGCGATCCGCCTCTCTGCCATAAGCCACGCTGGAGTCATCTACATTATGACACACGATTCAATCGGTCTAGGAGAGGATGGACCGACCCATCAGCCTGTAGAACAGCTTGCGGGGCTTCGTGCAGTGCCGCACCTTCTGGTCTTCAGACCAGCTGATGGCAATGAGACTTCTGGAGCATACAAAGTGGCAGTGACAAACCGCGACACACCAAGCCTCATTGCATTGTCAAGGCAGAAGGTGGCTTCCAATTTGGAAGGGACATCAGCGGACTTGGTTGAGCGAGGTGGTTACGTAGTGAGCGATAACTCAGGTGAGAATATCCCGGAGATTATATTAATCGGTACAGGATCCGAGCTTTGCTTGTGCGAGGGGAGTGCTAGGAAATTGAGGAAAAGAGGGAGGAGAGTGAGGGTGGTTTCGCTGGTGTGCTGGCGTCTATTCGACTGGCAGCCAAGGGAGTATAAAGAGCAAGTGTTGCCATCGGATGTGCGCAAGCGGGTGAGTGTCGAGGCGGGGTCGCCAATCGGGTGGAGGGAATATGTGGGAGAGGAAGGGGTGGTGATTGGGGTGGATGAGTTTGGGGCTAGCGGACATTTTTTGGATACATTCGAGAAGTATGGTTTTACTGAAGACAATGTTATAAGGATTGCTAGCCTTTTGTTGAGCAAGTGAGGACACATGGCCAATTGGCAAATGGCAGTGAGAGGAGCAATCGGTTTACTTATTTTGGCAACATCCTTCCACACACGGGGGGATGTGTACATTCCCACTTTTTTTATGTGTTACATGAAGTGGGAGATATAAGGAAAAATACATACATTAATGGTGATGTTGTTTGTATAATGTGTGGTAAAACTTTTTACAAGTTTTCTATAATCCTGTATACAGATTTTGGATGCATGATACCAAGATTAAGACAGAAATAAAACACTGTTTAAAATTCTAGATCCAGGAATTTCTTGAAGGTAAGAGCATCCATTACTATTACAATTTTGGTGGGAGTGGCAAATTCAGAACTATCACATTTGCATTACAACGATCGTAAATAAAATATAAAAATAATCGCTATTATTTTGTTTTGGTTACATATAAAATGCGGATTATTTCTCAAAAAAGATGGAGATTCTCACTGTATTGGTTGAAGCCACAAAGACCGCATTGGACTGTAAACTTGACGTGGTCTTCTCAAACAGTTAAACTGAAAATTTTGCCTTCAATCCCTTGTACTTTATACTTGGAGATGCCTAGAATTCCTTGAGGGGGAGAGCTCCTGAAACTCATTTCTTATTCAGCATTTAAACAAGATAGTGGCAAGAGTCGAGAACTTTGACGGATGGTAGTAAAAGAGAGTCGACCTGCTGAAACTTTTTGAGGTGATAGGATTTCTAGTTGTAAGCTCCCTTATCATGTTCATGCTGATATATCGAGATATCTTTCTAACCAATTCCATTCTTCTTATCATGTAGCTGTTGTTTTTCATGCCGTTGTCCCTTGACGATGTTGGGAAGACTATTTGTTGTCTGAAATGAGCCAAGGTTTCTCTAAACGGCAAGAAGAAATTGAGCTTCTAGATTGTATAAATACAGAAGAACGTCCGCTTTCAGATCATGGCAATACAAGAATACCAGTTCATCGCTTTCAGAAGAGTGTCCGCTTTGAAAAGCTTCGAAGTGTTGGATATCATTCACCCTTGAGCCCTGATGTAGCGGGCAAATCATCTTCCAACTGCATGAGCTCGATTCATAGATAGAGATGGCAGAACCTAGTTAAGATATGGAGCCCCCCTCGACATAGTTCGAAATAAATAGGTTTGCAAACAGGAAGCACGCCAAATTTAGATACGAAAACTTATGACATGGGAGGGATAGAAGACATGGGCATGATCATACACACGTAGCTGTGGATTAGTTTTCATTGAGAAAAGACTTAGTCAATAAAAGTACTGCAGATAGCTTAATCTTTTCAACGCTTTCAATTAGTACTTTAAAACTCAAAAACCATACTTTGTGTAGTCTAAATATAGTTGCATTTATGTATTATCTGTATGTGTTCCCCATAGACAGATTGTTACAACAATTTTTGGAGACAACTAGTGGGTTGAACAAATCCAAGTGCTTCTCCAATTGCATTTGTGCAGGATGATTCAGCCACTTCCTCAGGGCATGTTAAATGAACGTCGACTGTTCTTATGTTCGTGCATGCCCTCATTGGACTACAATCAAACCTCACTGCCACTGGTGACGCAGAAGTGCCCCATATGTTCTTGTAAAATATATTATTTATCGCAACACTAGACGCCTGTTTTGTGCACAAAAAGGGAAAAAGAAATTCGATAAATGTCAATATAGCATTGTTTTTACCTTAATTTTAGTGGAAGGGGTTCCATGGTATAAAAATATTGAATAGTTTTATCGTAAGATATTAAATTATTATTTTCTCATTTTTCCAACCAGTTTTACTTTTTCAAATTCAAATCATGTAAATCATATAAAATGCTTTTAACAGTCTTGTGAAATGTTTGATGTTGAAGAAATTAGGGATTGTTGCAAATATACACTTGTAATCACTGATCGATAGCTCTCAAAACTGTCCGTAAATAGCGATTGCTTTGTGATTCCAGTAATAGACCACGGAATAATTACACGTTTTAAAAAGCGGGGTTGGTATGGTAACTAATAGTTTTTATTGTGTATCTATAGACTATAATTTATCAAAAGAAAAAAAAAAAAAAAAAGATTATTGTATGACCATCTGTACTAAAAAATTTTAGGGGTAAGAATTTGTTGCATTGTTACCTGGTCAGGGCAATTCTTCTTGTGTGGGCAGTAATTTTGATCAATGACAATGGGGTTGTAGGCATTGATCATCCTGGCATTGATGAAATAGACATCTTGAACGAAACCTTTGCTGGGCCTAGCCCATGACTTGATTCGTAGCCCATTTTGAGTACCTGTGAAAACGGTGTTCTTGACCCATACATTTTGCACTCCGGGCTCTTCCTCATTTCTTGCCAAGCTACCTATACTGCCACCACCAATATCCAAAAACAAATAGCATGAATTTCAATTTCGAAGTTTAATAGATTAGAAAAACATTATATTGACATATAAAACATTATTTTAACAGCAACAATCCTCGAATTTGATGTAATGATACGATCAATACTCTCCAACTAAGATTAAAAAAAAAAAAAAAAAAAACTTGATTATTATATATTTTGACCATACGAAATTTAGATTTTTTAAAATGATTTTTTGTTTTTTTTTTTTTATATTTTCAACTTGTTTAAGAACCGTAACTTACCTCCATCGAGTAAGATCCTAAATATGTCATTAGTAAATTATTATGTAATGCAATTATAGTTGTTAAAATTGCAAATCAACTACATACAATTCTATAAATTTATGATTTTATGATTTTTTTAATTAAAACGAATATAAAATTAATTAGATGTAAAATTTTTTTTAGTAAAACTATGAATTCTAATATATGATTCAAATATACGATTTTATCAGTTTTATATAATTATATATAATTATAGTAATTTTATACTTTTAAAATAATAGTAAAATTGCGATTTTAATAATTATAATTATCGAACCTTATACCGTGACCGGGGCCACATGTAATGCGAAAAATCTTCAAATTTTGTGTCCCGGGGCCAATAGAGATGCAGTCATCGCCGGTGGCAATGTGAGAGCGGGAAATCGAGACCTGTGTTGAGAGTTGAACATGTATTCCATCCGTGTTAGGGCTCTTCCCATCAGCTTGAATCCTCACACCATGTATATAAACATCGTGACATCCATTTATCGCAATATGGAACATCTGGCTGTCTAGTGATGTCAAACCTCGGATCCTCACGTTGTTGCATTTGCTGAAACTTAGCGTCTGTCGTGAACGTTTTTAGAGGTTACTATAGAAGGATATAATTAAGGGAGGGAAAATGGGTAGTGTGGTGAGCCTTGGCTTTTCAGTTATATATGACCGGTAAATTCATCTAAGTCACAATAATACGAAAAAACTAATATGGCATGCTTCCGAATATAAATACGAAGTCAAACATGGATCTATAACATGACAACTAAACACGATTTACAAAATTAATAAATTGTTTATGATCTTGAACCAAATTTATGTACCAGTCACAATCGATAAAAGTTCAAATAAAATATAACATGCAGTCAGGATCCATTAACATTAACTGCTGCCCCTCCCAGTGTTGGGTTTTCCATGTTAAGAATCTATAAATTAATTGTTTTTTCTCTTTGTTATTTTATTTTTTTCCTTTTGTGCGTGTCGTTGATATATAAGAAAAATTCAGATCAAATCTTAGCACTTACCTTGACTCGAGTCGGAGAAATTGTTTTATGTCAATTAAAGCTTCTCAAGCTTTGTGAAATGCAGGTCAGTGAATTTACTTGGTAAGGAAAAATTAACTAATAATTTAGCTTACATACGTAAGTTTTATTTTTGTACCATTAACATACATTGAGCGTCTAGAGGATTTTAAGCACTAAATCCTCCGATATTTGTGATCCTATTGTCGGCTAATTGTCTCGTTTCTTGTTTCAACTTTATGCAAAGACAAGTCATATATATATATATATATATATATATATTTCCATGAAACATATTTCATGAACCATTTTTACTTATGTACCATTGCTCTTTCATGCTTATGTAGTGCCATTTTCGTGTACGTTGAACGAAACAAATGCTTCCTCATAAAAATGGGAAAATTTTAGGAGTTTCTAAAATCCGTTTAGAAATGATATGCGACATGTCATTCAATATTAGTAGTTTGAGTTTTGCATACGTTAATAGCATGTCATATGTTAAAATTAAGTTTATGATGGGATTTTTGTAACTCATCCTACATCAATACTTTCTGGTAAAAATTTATGGCTTTCGATGTTAAAAATTTTGCTAATATCTAATCCATCATTAAGTATATTCAACTAAACAAGAAATAAATCAAAACGTACCGTCGCGCCGCTTGGACAATCCAGTTTTGAAGATTTACATGCCCATAAGGAAGTTCCTTTAGCATCCAAAACACCACCAACGATGGACACATTATCAACCCCAACAAAACCGAACCAGTTTCTAGCTTGTGCAAGGACACCATAATCCCATGGAGCCAACAATGTAGCCCTTATTTTGAACCTTATATAGGGACTTTTACAGGGACCCTTAAAAATCATAGGACCAACCAAATACCTCCCTTTATTCACGACAACGTCTGAGAAATCATTGGAATTACATGCCAGCATCCATGAATCAATGAAGGCTTGTGTTGAGTCTTTAATCCCATCTGGGTCAGCTCCAAATCGTAGGACATCGTACTTTGTATGAGAAGATGAGGGGTGTAGGAGGAAGAAAATGAAGAGAAGTGAGGAAAGAAAATTAGTGAAGTTGTTCATGGTTTTTTGGGGTGAGAAATAGAGGAGACAGAGTGAGTGAGAATAAATCTCAAATGGGATTAGGCATGGATTGGTAAGAATTTTTCTTCTTTTTGGTAGCTTTAATGGGAAAACTGACCGTTTTTGGGAATTTGAGGGGATTACCCAACAAGTAATCTAATTGGTTCGGCTAATAGGACTGTGGCATGCAAATTGTGCTTCAAGAGATTGTTAATATGAATTTTGGGCTGGGAAAGAGGCAAATGGACTGTATAAGAAGCGTTATAATTGCAATAAAATGTAAGAAAATTTAGACGGGTTGCATTAATGGATGCACTCACAAAGAGCTGTACATATAATTTCCTTTAATATATTCGTTAAGAAACAAAAAGAAAAAGAAATAAACTTGATACAATTTTAATGCTGGCAACGGGGGTTTGAATGAATCAAACAAATTCCCAAGTTATTCAAATTCAACTCAAATATATATTTGAATTCGATTTAACAATAATAAAGTCAGACTCGAACTAATTGATTAACTTATTGAGTTAAGTTTGAACTTCTTAATATTTATCTCAATTAGCTCGCTAAGTTTTAATTAAGCTCAAGTTAAGCTTAAATGTTAATTGGATTTGAATTGCATTCAGATTTTAATATCATTCTAACCAGAAGAAAAATAATATATTTTAAACGGATTAAGTCTAAAAAAACTTAGTTAACTCAAGATCAAGCTCTTTTAAGTGTTATTTTGAGTCTAGCTCGAGATGAAAGTTCTAAGATCAATAAAGATTGGGTCAAGTTCGAACTTTAAAATTTTGAATTCAGCTTGAGATCTAAAATTTCAAATCTAACTCAAGCTCTCAATCCATATTGTATTATCTCAACTTGATTTAACTTATTTACAACTCCATGAACACCGTTTAAGAGAAACTTCCAACACTGTCCTCTTTTTTTTTTTTTTGGTAATTTATGGTATTGAAATAAGCATCTAAAATACTTCATACTAGAATTTTGGACATCATATCAAACTATATAAGGAGAAATATGGGGGCAAAAAGTATACTCGGTAGACATTAAACAGTAGCCTCCAATGAAAGTGCTTAGGTAGGGTGGGTAAGAAGAGCTGCGAAGTTAATAAGGGCAGGTTAGCCTATACAAGTTGGAAAAAAAAAAAAAAAAAAAGGTCGGCGGAAGTACTTTGGGATGACAAATAAAGGTTATGATTAGCATAGTAAATAAAAAGGAGGAATATTAAATGAAAGATTACGAAGAAGGGTTAGGAACTCTACACTTTAGACAATGTTATTAGAGAAATAAACTCAAATTTTGATGACTTTTGAGTTTGATTTGTCTCTTGTACAATATATTTCTACCATGTCAAATTTCATGGTGCTATTAATTACAGGTATATATGTTTGCATAAAAAAGTCACAAAAAGATGGGATTATATGATAGAATAAGTAGGCAATGCAATGGATTGGATAAAATCATATACACGCAAATTTAATAAGCAAAACGTGTTTTTGAAGTTCTTTTTTCTTTCATGGTTGGACTTGCTCATATGGGTTCTCCTAGAGGCTTATCGGCAGTACCATTTAAATCCATTGCTTGACTTTTGAAATCCCCATCAACTAGACCATAGAAGCTCATGGGTTTATACTATCCATTCATATTCCACCTCCATATAAGGGATTAAAAAAAAATTATGTTCTTTATTCTACATCTAGCCTTCTTCTCTATAATGTGTACAATATCGCAAGGATAAAATTTGTTAGAGTGGGAAAAAATAGCTAAAATTTCTGAAAACTCAAAAATATCATGCAATTAAGTTCTAACATGTCATGTGGCAATTAGTTGACATGTTTAACAATTTCTTATTGCCTAACGTGCTAGTTGGTGTCATATAACATGCCATTGGAGCAAAATAATTGTTTACATTCAACATTTGAACAAATTGAAATTTAGAAAAGAAAATTTAAAGAAGAGAATAAATAACAAAATTACTAATGGCCTTTTTCCTTTATGGGCCTCTAAGTCCAAGGCCATCCCAAGAAGCATGCCCAACTCTAGGAGAAGAGGATAAGGAAGGATAGTTGCCATGTGAGCCATGACCACTACTCTTTAACCTTACCTGATTCATTCCCTACAAACAGTAAAGCCTACAAGGGACTAAGTCATGGATGTTAACCAATGGTAGTCCACCTCTTCCTCTTTTAAGTACCCTTAGGCAACTCTATGGTAAAGGGGAATAATCTCTAAAACCCTAAACCATTACTCTCTCATTGTTGTTATGTTCTCCTTACCTCTTACACCTTCATTAACTTAAACATCAAAGTTGCTCAAAGCAAGCTCTAGACCTCTAGCGTCCCTTAACTTACGTTTTCTTATTTTGCATGCTCTCTAGCATCTTGAACACATAAGAATACCTTAGGCCTAGCCCAAAGTCTTCTTGTGAGACTTAAGCATCTACAAAAACCATAATGACTATTAAGGAAACTTAACCATGCACACTACCCTCAAAGTGTGATCATTACCTCCAATAACATATGGGTTGTCACTTACCTTATTAGGTGCATCTTTTGAAACAAATTCATGAAAGGTGATGATGTTGATCATCTAAAAATGGTGGGCAACCTAATCACCACATCAAGAAAATGAAAATATGGTTTTTTACATGTTAAGTTCAACGAATAGGTCTCCACTACACATAAACATCTCTTTTCTCCTTAAAAAAAAAAAATATGATGGTTAATAACCACCACCAAGTACATTATGGCTATCATAGATGGCTTTATTTATATCATGAAAAGTGAGATAAAATCCATACCCACATATGGTGGATTACAGCTCAACCCATATGTAAATTGAAAGTTGATGGCATTCTTAAGGGAAGAATCACCGACCATCCATTTTAAGTGGGTCAATTACCTTATTAGTTTTTAGGTAATGGTTAAAGTGTAATTTTCAAAATTTGTATTATTAGTTAAAAAAAAAAAAACCTTAGCATCTGGATCTAAGGAATAACATGATAAGAATTAAACATATGTTAAACTTAGTGAATTAATCAAGGTTAGACAAAAACTCTCTACTTAACTGCAAAACCATCAAGAGATTTGATGGAGCTTAACATTCTATAGATTGGATGAGAACATAAGTTCACTTGATTCACACTTGAGCTAAAACTAGCTAACCTTAATAGTACTTATTGTACCCCGAACAAGAGGAGTCATAATAGTTCTATCGTGTAAACCAACCTAAGATAGAAACTGACCTCACAGTTGCTATCGTAGATATAGTCTACACAAAGCATACATAACTCAACTAACTTGAAGTATCTGTTCCAATACTTATCAGTAATCAAACTTGTGATATAGTTTTACAAAATACCTATTCTATATAACTTATTATCTCATAACACAACAGTACTTATATAAACGTCTCACATCTAGAGTTATAATTTACAATCAGAGTTTACAAAAAAAAAAAAAACACAGATTTTGCAAACTATTTACAATAAGTTAAGAAACTAACAAGCATCTTAAGGAATTCCCAATTAGTTTCCTCAAAATTCAAAAGAAAAGTCAAAAGCCCAGGTTCAATTAATTATTTGTTCCTTACTTTCCTAAACAACAATATACTAACCTAGGGACGGTGGTATCTGAACATCTTGGCCTTCACTCAGTACCTTAAAAAAAGTCTATGAGAATGTAAGTACAACTAGTTCAGTAAGTGAGACGGAGTCAAAGAGTATTGAACAATCACAAGTAAGGTTATTAATTATGATGAAATACAATGCAATCAATCATATAAAATATCGCACAATGTTATATAGTTCATTGTAAGGTTAGAAAAATCATATTCACTTCAACCTAGATTAAAGAGTTTTACTGTGACTCTAACCAGACTAAACCCAAGCTTGTGTAATAGAAAACACCCTCCTCTCATAACCACTTTTGAACCACAACCCCCACTCTTGCTGCGACCTCCTCGCCTATTGTAAGCTCTACAACCAGTCATTCAGAATTTCGATCTGTTGAAAAATTTGATCGAACCTAAATTATAAGTAAAGCTAAAAATATTAACAAAATAATCCCGTAAAATATCGCACAATGTTATATAGTTCATTGTAAGGTTAGAAAAATCATATTCACTTCAACCTAGATTAAAGAGTTTTACTGTGACTCTAACCAGACTAAACCCAAGCTTGTGTAATAGAAAACACCCTCCTCTCATAACCACTTTTGAACCACAACCCCCACTCTTGCTGCGACCTCCTTGCCTATTGTAAGCTCTACAACCAGTCATTCAGAATTTCGATCTGTTGAAAAATTTGATCGAACCTAAATTATAAGTAAAGCTAAAAATATTAACAAAATAATCCCGTAAGTTCGAATTTAATAAAATAAGCAATAAAATAAAAGAATATAAAAATTCCAAATTTTAAGTATATAACTCGTTATTTATAAAAAATGTGTAAAATGCATTCCGATAATTAACGAATCACTAGAGATAAATTATATGTATATTAAAAATCATAAAATAGCCTAAATAATATTTAGGAATATTTATTTGTACTATATATGAATTTACATGTATGTAAAAATACACGTAATTACTTAAAATACGTGTAATGTAATAAAATAATACTAAATAATTCATAATTAATTAAGGAAAAATAAATAAAAATCATAAAAAATAAGGAATGATCCAGAATCGGGTTGTGGTAGCTAAGAAAAATAAGAAAAAAATTAGCTAATTAAATTAGAGCAACACAAAAGCCAAAAATTAAGGAATTTAGGGCAATGTCTTGTCCAATTTAATACACATTAATTACCACAAAGCTCTATAAATAGGGAAAAAAATCACAGAGCTCATTTGGACAGTTAGCAATCAGAAAAAAAATTAGGAGCATCGAAAATTGGAAGAAAAAAATCGGGTAAAAAAAAAAAAACTTTACAGTTGGGGCTTGTAAAGAGAACCTAGACCCAACGAGCAGCTGGGAATGGACTACCACCACCATCATACCATGGTGATAGCGCCTAGGTGGGGCGATACAACCATGGCCACCAACGGTGGCTAGAGCCACCCAAACCGATGAGTTCGATTTCTAGCCAGATTTTGTATAATTTTGTAAAAATAGTAAATATTATTAGAAAATTATGAATTTTGTTATTCTATAATATTTTTATATGTAGTTTTTAGGAAAAATATTATTTGATGAAAATATGTCCCGTGATATATAGTCCTTAAGAAATCATGTAAAACCTAGCATGTTTCGGTTTAAAAATAAATGACCTTAGGAGTGCATTTTTTAACCCAAAATTGTTTTATAAATTACTTAGATGATATAGAATAGTGCTATGAAGCGAATTTTCAAAAATTAATTTTTGAAAATTTTAGATAATTTTTAGGCCTTAAAATGAGGCATAAAATGGGTAATTTAGGGTTAATTACTGATTTAGTGAATAATTATATATTTTAGGATGTTGAAATCTGATGAAGTATGATACTTGTAGCATTTAGGGTGTTAGATATAATTATTAGGTTAATTACGTAGTAAATGAGTAATAGAAAAAAATAGTAAATTTTAAGCTAATTTTGTAAATTAGGGTAATTAAGAGTAAAATTTGATTTAGGATGAATTTAGACATTTTGAAATGATAATTGATGTTGAGCGATAGTAATTAAAGTGATAAAAATATTATATTTGTATTATGTACATAATAAGTAATAGTATATAATACACAATTATTATAAATATAATAAATATAAAATATTAGAATAAAAATTGACATTGTGATAATAATAAAAATATACAATAAGTCTGATAGGAGACTTAGATTTATGTAATTATAAGAAACATGTAAAAATTTCTTACGTTAGGAATAAATTTGGTACACTATTAAGGATTTAAGTGTACTGGATATAATAAAATATTAACTAGGGGTAATTATGGTATTTAAGATATCTAGAAATAAAGTGATTAATTTCACATTATGAGTTAAAACAAGTTTCGAGAGTTCGGGTATAAAATAGTTCTTAGAAATGGAACTAGAATCTAATTTAGAAATCGATGCGGAAACCAAACCCGAACCTAACCCCAAACCTAGAATAATTGTAAAAGACTTAAGACCTAGATAATTAGGTATAATAAACCCTAAACAAAACATAACAATAAGCATTGTAAGATAAAACGAACCTATAATAATTATATGAAAAATTGAAACCACGTTTCTATTATAGGGATGATCGACAATGGCCTGAGCGAGTTGGACCTCGAATGAGTGAGCGAGGAGTCTAGGTAAGTTGGGATTAATACGTTGCTATATTTTGGAGTCTTGAGATTATGCTTGGTTATGCTTGTTAGATAGTTGGTTATGTGCATGTGCTTGTACTTAATTATGAGTGATGCTATGATTCTGTCTGTTGTTCTGGCTTGTATTGTATGAAATGATTATCACCCTAAACTGGACCTAATCAAATATACGACCTATAATCATAATCAGACCTACATGGCAACCCATTAGGGGAACTTAGGACTCTCTGGCCAAATATCGACCCTTTCAAAAGGGATAGCGCAGTATTGCATAATGGTTCATTCTTCATCCTTAGTCGAACTAAGTGACAGGAGATGAGGTTGCGGTAAAGGTGAAGTCAATGATTCGAAAGTAGTCGTGGAAGAAGCGAAGTCTCCATTACACAAGCCTGAGTTTGGTCGTGAGCTGTTACATTTATGGAAACTCCTCAACCTGGATTAGAGCGGGCGAAATTTCTCTAATCTCACGATGGGCCGGATAACGTCATGCGATGGCATTTGCTTCAACATGCATTGCACCTAATAAGTTGATTGATAATCTTGTTGTGTTTATGGTATAATTTTAAGTCCTCTATCCTAACTTACTAAGCTGTGGTTACTCACATCTCCATAGACGTCGTGCAGGTGTTGGCTAAGAAGTAGCTTACAACTACTTTGAAGCTAGCAACTACTGGATCCTGGGAAGTGAGGAAAAATATTTGAAGAACAAACATATATTTTTAAGGTCTAAGATTTTGTTTTAGAATTTTTCATTTTTGAATAATGTAATAACCGAATTATAGTGTATATATATATATTTTCTTACTTTCTTAAGTAAATGATTTATTTAAAAGTATAAACTGTTTACTTCAAAATAGGTTAGTCGTGGACGCCTTGTGTAGATCAAGTCTAAGATGGCAATTGTAAGGCCAACTTCTATCTTAGAATGGTTTATACGATGGGGCTGTTACGACTTTGCCGCTTCAAGGCATGACACCTATCACTTAGTTCGACTAAAGATTGGGAAAGGACCAATTCAGCTATTCTTATCGAAGGAAGTCGGTATTTAGCTTAACATTCCTGATTGTTTCCCCCAACGAGTGTTATGTATGTTCAATCTTATTGTAGTCAAAGAATCATAAGTTGTAATTAGGGATAACCAAACAAATTCATATAATACAAAAACAATGCAAACATGCAAAATAGCATACCATGGAGTTCAACTCCTATCACAACTGAGTATCACACACACACATGGCATGCACACAAATAAATAATTACAAACATAAATAGAAGTACTCTCGAGTTTCTAAATACTTTAATACAATATCCTAATAAGTGGTAAAGCTACAATCTTAACTTACCTATTTAGAAGTTCACTACAGATAACTCGAGTTGTCAACAATTTGATCACTGGAGAATCTTAAATACATAAAACCCAAATTCAGTTTTCGTAATAGTTACGAAAATATCAGGGTTTGATCTAAAACGGTTATATATATATAAATATTATCACAGTAATATATTATTATTATTATTATTATTATTATTATTATTATTATTATTATTATTATTATTATTATTATATTATTATTATTATTATTATATCGAGTTAAGTTATTAATTATTGATAATATATGTGAATTATAATATTAAGTTTTATATATCATTTCTATCGTATCAAAACGTACTTCTAATTGATTAAATCATGTTTTAATTCTAGTATGATTTTCGCAATACGCACATTATAGAATATTATAAAGTTATAAGTTATATTACCTAAGATTATCTAATTTTAATAAAATTTGTATCGTTAGGTTCGTACAAATCTAACGACATGTGTTATAGGTCCCATTTCTAGATATGACTTTTAACGAGTAATTCAAACTTTTACTACAATTATACGTATCTATATAAATATTATCATATTATACATAATTCATATTATTAAACTGTATTTTACCTGATTTGTCAATATAATGCTATAATATAAGTATTATCTAACCCTAATACACATATAACATATCCCAATCAGTAAAATATCATTAATTATATTAAAAATACACTTTTTATCTAATCTGATTAGTACACCTATACATAGTTTTTATTCAACTATTTATTACATTTTAACCTATTATTACTATAAATATGGGGAACTCAATTATTATATGGTTTCAAGTTTTTGATTTATCTCATATATATTTGAATTTACAATTTTACCCTTAAATTATACTAAATTACACAATTATGGTTCCTTTTGCATGAAATTAATTTCAATCTATCCCAAAATCATTATACTTCACTAGGGATCAACATAGGTAAATTTTATCATTTAAGTTCATAAATTTCTATTTATTTCATAATTTCAACCTATTTTCTGTTTACTTTAGGCTGAAAAATAAAATAAATATTAAAAATATTTAAATCAAAATTCAAGCTACGTATCAATTATTTATATATCATGTATATCCTGCACAAAAATTTTGAGCTCGAAATAACATCATTTGATACATTTATTTTGAAAGTTAAAATTAAGATGAATAGTAACATTCTTAAGCAAATATATTAAATATTACTAATTTTTCAAAAAACAAATATTGCATGAAAGCATGTACGAACTTATCTAAATATAAATTTTTTCAAATTTTTCTAGGTAGAATTACTATTTTTTAAAAATAATTGAAAAAAAAAGAGCACAATTTTGACCTTTGTGTTCTTAAATGCACTGGTAATCGTGAGGTGGTGGGGCTTTGTTAGAATGCTTAAACGCTACCTAGATTGGTGGTAGCTGGTCAGGTTGGTCATCAAGTGATCATCTGGGTCAGGTATGGTAGAGGTACAGTAGTTTTCCTCTGGTTTTAAATAATTTTTTTAAAATATTCTAGTTGTCTAATTTTTTTCCTCTGATTTTCTTTAGATGATTTAGGTCTTAAATTATTTAAGTTATGTCTTAGGTCTACTTTTATATTAGTTTAGGAAATTTCCATATTTTTTTTCTTTAATTCTACACTTATCTTGACATTTATTCTAATAAGAGGTGTCATGTTCTAGTCCTTCTTACTTTTGATTCAGCTTGTACAACTGAATTAGTGATGCTATGGTAGTATCCAGCAATTTCCAGCTGTAATTGGAGTTTATAGGATAGGATTTGCAATTATTTTAGTATTTTAGGTATATTTTATGAATATTTATTTATTTAGTAATATACAAGTATATATATCATGTGCATATATCATACGTAATATACAATTATACTTGTATAATTAAGTTTCTAATATATACTTTATTTTTAACATATGTTTCTTAATTATTTTCATGAATTCAACACATAACATATATAATTAAGTAATTTAGGGTTAATTTATAGGTATAATTATTATTTATACCGGTTATACTTATATAAGTACGAATATATTCATATAGTAAATTATACTATATTATCTCATTTTATAACTTTATTAATTTATCTCTAAGAGAACGTCATATTCTAAGCTTAATTTTAAGAGTTTCGAGCAATTTAGTACTATATTAAATAATTATATTTCTAAGGGTAAAATTGAAATTTCGGATCACTATTTTCAAAATCTAACTTCATTGTGTCACTTCGCTTAATTTTTTTATCTTAATCATAAAGTTTAGACTCAATCAGATGATTTTCCTTAAAGGTCCTAAATCTAAGCTCGATTATTCTAAACTCAATTTTAGGAGCTTACAGTACTAATAAAAATCGGTCCACAATGATCCTCAAGCTGAGATCGACTTCTCAAAAGCCAAGGCCGACCTACCAAAAGCTGAAACCGACCTGTCCTAACCCAAGGCCGACCTACTCTTGCTAAAGTTAAACTGATACCCGAGGGTAGAAGAGAGGAAGAGAAACCATTCGGCATCAAGTTTTTCATCTTCCAAGAAGACGAGAGACTAAAGGGCTGAGGCCTCGCCAAAGAACAGCTCGATACAGTACGAGAAAGCTAGTGCTAAGTAATCTACGAGTGCAACAACTATGGGCCAACCTTACTAAGAGCTCAGCCAAGTATAATAAGACTTCCAAACATCCCACCTTAGCTCAAACATTCGATTGCCAATTGGTCCATGCTCAAGTCTGATCCCATAGACAGCTTAGATGACTACATGCCAACCATTTTTTGTTAAACGCACAATTTTATATACATTATAAATATTTTCCTTATTTCAATTGTGGGTCATTCTTTAGGGTTTAAAGGCCTTGTATATTAATTATAGTTTTTGCCACTAGGGTTTTAGAATTTGATATAAATAGTAACTTTTGTAATTAGCTAAAGAGATGGGAAGAAAATATACAAAGAAATTACACTTAAACATTCTTTTTTTGAAATAAGGACATTCTTAAGCTCTTCAAGCTTGCATTTCGGATTATTGAGCATACTTTACTCTTTAAGCTTTCCTTACGTTCTTATCAATCTTGACCTAAGATTATGGTAAACCCTTTATTTGAATGAGTTAGTGAGTCACATCTAACCTTTCATTTGAAACCTGAGTGACATTTAGTATTCGTAAGTCATATCAAGTTCTATTTCAAGCTCAATCCCTAATTATGCTTGTGTCTTAGTATGTGATATCTATACACATTCGCGATCAAAACCCATTTTTACTTCATATTCCTCATCCCCACTAGAATTTTGAATACCCATTCGCGGTTTGTTTCTGCTACGTGTTCGTGGATTTGCATCAAGTACAAACATAAGTCAAACCACTAAACTAAGCAAATCCAAAGCATCAAATTAAATTAAATACTAATAATTTAACTACATAACTTTAAAATAAGCATGATAGATTGATACAAAGTACAAATGGTAAATTTTCTATTAATATTGCAAGTTAAACTAAGAGGAAAATTAATAGAGCATGTATGAAAAAAATATGAGACATATGTATGCGTATGTATTTATGTGTGTTTGTGAGAAAGGGAGAGGAAGAGAGAAATTTGAATTTGTAATATAATCTTCTTGGTATAAAAAACACACCTTTTAATGTGTTCCTTTTATCTCACAAAATTAAGTACAAGAAAATGCAAATTATTGGATCCATAATCCCAACCTTAATCCATGTGCAAAATGAATTGTAAGTATAAAAGGAAAAAACATGTTATATTCCTTACTTTGACAAAAATAAAGGTAAGAAAGCAAAATCATATTGTAAATTTATAGTTTCTTTATTGAAAAGCATACCCTACTTTGTTTATAAATGCATTAAAATAACAATTGATTTTGCTCTTAGGATTTGCCTTGACTAACAAATTGTTAATCACCAAATGATGGCTACGATTGCTAACACCTAAACATTGTGAATTGGGAGCAGATTGTAACAAACATTATTGTCTTTAATGATGAGCTCTATGCTTCATACTTGGGAAATCCTAAAATTTCAAATAAATAAAAGTAATAACAAATATGGCATAAAAGTAAAAATAATATGGTTTTTTTTTTAATTACAAAGTTTCTAACATAAATTTTTAATTTAAAAACTTGAGAAATTACAATATTATGGATAATGTTATAATAAAAAGTTACATAAGAAGAGTACATGCCAAAGTAACAAATTATTATTTTCTATAATATATTTAAGGTCAATATATCATAACAGAGTTATCTATAAAGTTTTATGAAAAAATATTATAAAAAGTACATTCGGAAAATTAAATTTATGAATCTTAATTGGACTTAAAATTTCCTAGTTGCTATTTCATTTCTCTCTCTCAGTTGATGGTTCCTCTATTAGATAGTTTCTTAACTTTCCAACTTAACTTACTACAACGTGAAGAACCAAACTTGTTTTCCCTCTTTTAACTCATAAACACATATTCAAATGTGAAGTAAGTTATATAAACACAAATAAATCATGATATAATGTTTTACCATTATCTTTCCTTTAAAATAATAAGGTCTTGTTTGAATTGTCTTTTTCTTGTATGTATTTTATATGAATCTATTCTGTATCTTATTTGTATCTATTTGAAATCTAATATTTGAAAAATTATCTTCTCTATTTCTATTTTCTAATTGTAATGAAGGTAGTGATTCAAGTATCGAAATTGGAAAATGAAATTATTTTAATTAGTATTTTTGTAAATATAAATAAAGTAAAGCGTAAATAAATTCAACTTTATTTGGTATTTAATTTTAGAAGATGAGTATACATGTAATTATTTTTCAATTTTTTTTAATTTCTTATTCTTAACAAACACAAGATTCAAGTAGACATCAATAAAATAAAAAAAGATTAACCAAATAAAGCCTAAAATTGACAGCAACTTTAATTGTTTATAAAAAGAGAAAGATTTATCGATTCCCTACCACTTAATTTTTCAAAGGGGAAATTAGATACCTATATCTTAGAAAAATCTCTACAAAATGTAGTTTTGTAAGTTTCATTGAGTTCCTAATGGCATTAGCTTTGCAAAGAATCTAAACTCTACATCAAAATCCTCTTGAGCAACCCTAGATGAAAAATCATAGTAATAAGTTGTACTTTTGAGAAGTTTTACAATTGACTTTAAATCTTCATTCCAGATTCAACTTCATTCCATTAAAATGTCAAGTTTTCATTTTTAAGTTTTTGTTTTAAGGGAAATTGCAAAGAATACCCTTAAACTTTAATTTAGGTGCAAAATAACCCCTTGAACTTTCAAAACATATTTTAAGACCCTCTAAACCTTGATAAATCAGTAACATAGAGGATATTTTCTTCTTCTTCTTCTTCTTTTTTGTCAAAGAAAGTAACACTATAATCAAAGTTTAAAGGGCTTAAAATATTTTTTAATAAGTTTAGAAGGTACTTCCACACCAAATCAAAGTTTATAAGGTTATTTTTAACTATTGAGGGTTATTTACGAATTTATCAAAGTTTAAGGAGTCTTAAAGCACAATTTAAAAGTTTAGAGAGTCAATTCATATTTAAGCTAAAATTTAAGGAGGTTATTTGTATTTTTCCCTTTATTTTGTTCATTTAGGTCTTTTAACAATTTTAAATAGCTAACAATGAATTAGTAAGGAATCTTATAGTTTATCAATAAAAATAATAAGATTAAATATGCAAACCTGAACTAAATCTTAAGTACAATGGGTTTAATCATAGTTTAGGTAGTAAAATAGCTTACTAACAAGGGATTGTTTTCTTTTATATGTTTAGTGGTGAATTCTTTAATCTATAGCAACAACCAGGATTATTACAAATAAAATATGATACTAAGGTAAGTGAGATTTTTTAACAAATTCTCACATTGTTTGTGTATGGTGGGTAGATGTTTATGTAGAATTTTTACTATTGTTGATATATACTGAAGTGTTTATATTATAAAAGAATGACTCTAAGGAAGTTAGGAAGAAGGTCATCAAACTTACAATTCTGCTTAGAATCGTTAAAGGGTCAATAGAATTGAAGTGTAAAATTAAAAAGTAGAAATATAAATTTTAAATACTTATGTAGAATAACTTTCAAAAGACTATAAATATGCTTGATAATTACAAAAAAAAAAAAAAACTAGAAATACATGATAGAAATAAAAAAAGATCACCGAATTAAATTTTTTTCCATAAAAACAATCTTAATCTATAATCTATAATTTAGCATTCACAAGAACGACAAGTAAAGTTAACACTAAATTTCTTTTTCCACCGTTTTGTTTGAAAAAAAAAAAAAAGAGATGAATTAAAAAGAACCAAGTATGTTAACTCATTTTTAGCTATTAATGGCATAAACTTAAATATATAGTTTGCCTTAAAAATATCAAATCAAGACTAAGAGAGAGAGAAATGGGAAAAAAATTGGAATAGGATAAAGAACATGATTTAATTCCCTAATAGTTAATAGGCTAGTAAAAGCCTTATACTTTTTTATTCATGACCATTCAACTTACATACATAGAATTGTAGATTTAATTAAAAACTTAAATTTCCACCAACTACGATATGTAAAATCAGTTAAAAATATAATTTTCTAGACAAAAATAATTCTGCACCCAAGTTAACTCGGAAAAACTTATTAAAATTGTAAAATCATAGAATTGCATAGGTAAAGTCATGATTTTAACAACTATGATCATGAATATAAGATGAGTTAAAGTTTGATGGTTACTTCATTTGTATATTAAGCTAATAAGGGTATTTTTTAAATAAATGTTCCCATCTTACAGCCATTTATTAGATATGACATGTACCTTCCTCATTAGGTATAAGAATGGAAAAACTTTTGCAAAACTCCTCTCCCTTTATGTGTCATTCCTTTGCGACTTCTAAAATTCTAACCATTGACTAAATTCATACATATTTTCTATTTATTAAACTTGTTACTTTCTTCTTATTGTCTTAAAACAAAGTTTTAGTTCTTGATGTATTCTCTATCGATGCAATGGAAAAACTTTAAAAAATATTATTTAAGTGTATCGCAAAGTCAATGAAATCTCTTTGATGCAAATTTTCACTAATTCTTTTTCCTTTTTTTTCCCATCATAAACATTCTAAAAATCTAATGAGCATTCTCTGAAGTGCTTCATATATTTCACGAGATTTTCTTCTCACTTTTACAAAGTCTACACAATATCAATTAAGGCAACCTTTTTTTAGACTGAGCAGAATTCTTGATGAACATCTTACACATGGTCCTATATAAGTCCATGACTTGGGGAGATAGAGTTAACATAATAGGTGCAAGTTTTCTCTTTTAGGAACTTAGAGAATTCTTTTAACTTCAAAACATAATTCATACCATGTACCTCCACAATTTCAAAGAATTTTAGTTAGTATTCTTTGGTGATTCTTCACCTTCAATTGAACAGTATAAACTTAAGACTAACATATATATAGGGTATAGCTTTGGACTTATGTATTAGTGATAAAAAAGCCTTAAGTTTATTACATTGAATCAGCAATTTATTTGCACTTCCTTCAAATATTTATCTAAGTTTTCCTTCATGGTGGAAAAAGATCTTAAGGTAAAGATGCCAATCCTAGGGTGGCCAAGTTGGAGACTTGTTGGTTAGCCATACCACTAAGCTTTGTATGAAAGGGAAACTAGCATGGTTGAAAATACCAACTTAAATTCTCATAATCTCTACCTTAGGTTCCAATGATGTACACTCAAGGTATAAAGCTTGTTCATCATCATCTTAAGCATCATTTTCATCACCAATAGGAAGGTTATTTAGCTGAACCAACTATGTGGCACTTCATTGTACAATAATGACTTAGCTTAGAGAAGCTGTACCATGTTGCATAATGATAACAGCACCCATTCTTGTGGTGAGCTAAGTATTAGTTTGATGCATTGTTGTTTTATTTAAATCATTTACATTATGTACACGACGTTAGATGGACCCTCTTATACTATATTATCTTAGTTGTTATCCTCTAGTAATGACATAGAGGGGTGGGGGTAGGGGAAAGTCTAGCCATACAATGGCATATAGAAAGCCATCATCATGTTTAGACTTATGCAAGCGGGCTAAATAAGCCAACTAGCCTAACCTATATTGGCCCGCAGGTTAATGAAATACTACACTAAGAACTCAAAAAGGGGGGTGAATTAAGTTAAATGCCTAAATTTTACTTTAATACCAGTTTCTTGACTTAAGCAACTAAATGAATACAATATCGAGACAATAAAACAACAATGAGTATAATCAAGATAATGATAAAACAATAATAAGTGCAGAAAATAAAAGAGATATGGATAAAGAAAATCAAGTTCGGATTTAATGTAAAGTTTGAATTGCCTCCTATTCTCTATGAACACACAACACTTTCAATCGAGGATTTCACACTACTTTATTAATTTCTTAATCTAAGTTGCAAGAGTTACACATATATAAACTTAATCATACAAGTTTCATACCTATAACTTACTTAATCTTGATTTTACAAGATTCTCAATCACGATAACTCTCAGTACAAACTCAATCTTAAGCATAATGTTACGCCCCGAAGTTACAAAGTCGCAACAGTCCTGCTGTGTAAACCATTCTATGATAGTAACTAGCCTCACAGTACCTAGTATAAACATAATCTACACAAGGCGTCGACGACTCCTCGCTTCGAAGTAAATAGTCTAATAAGGTAAAGTTCACAAATTTTAAATAAACCTATATAATTATATGTAAAGTCTACAGAACTTCGCAGGAAATTTCTATATATACACAACAATTCACTAATTTACATAATAATTATCAGTCTTTCATCCTCAAACTACAAAGGACATTCTCGCTACACATCATTACTAAGTAAATTGCTCCTCATACCCTTGGCTTCAAAAAGACTAATCTCTGGATAATTGTAAGGCGGTATAATACTTGAAATGTTTAAAGATCAGAACTTGCAAAAGGATCTATAGGGGTATGAGTAACTATAGCTCAGTAAGTTGAATTGGAGACTCATGAATACATACAAACACAAATAAGATTATTAAGCAATTATTTTCATGCAATGCAACAAGTAAGTGTTATCGCACAATGTAATCCAATCCATTGTGAAATTAGAGAAATTTCACCAGCTTCAATCTGGGTTGAGGAGTTTCCATGTTATGCAGTAGCTCACAACTAAACCCAGGCTTGTGCAATGGAGACCTCGCTCCTCTCGTGACTACCTTCAAACCATTGACTTCACCCTTGCCGCAACCTCCTCTCTTGTCACTTAGTTTGACTAAGGATGAAGAATGGACCATTTTGTAATCTTGCGCTAGCCCTTTCAAAGGGATCGATATTTGGTTGGAGAATCCTATGATCCCCTAACGGGTTGCAATGCATGACATTTCTGGTTATTAGAGTCAAATAAGATTAAATTTCATTTAGGGTATTTAAACAATTTCACACCAATTCAATCAATCACAAAATCACTCATATTATAAATTCAGCACGCATTCAGATACATCAAACACATGCGTAGACTACTTATAATCACAACCATATACAATCCTAAGTCTCCGAGTACCATAAAATAGCACTCTAATACAGTAAGTAATAACCTAACTTACTTGGAGTTTCTCAATCGCCCAATCACTCAATTATAAGTCGATCCGTCTCTGAATATCCTATAATACAAATAGTTTTTTTTAGTTCTTATAATTTAACGATTCACATTCTAAGTTATGATTTAGCTTTTATTTACTAATGATCCATTCTATCCTATTTCGAGGTTCGGTTCCTAAATCAGATTCTAATTTTGATTCTGAAATCTTAAATATACTCGAATCCTAATGTGAAATTAATCACATTAAGCTCGAGTATTCTAATATCCCATTGGGTCTAAATTTAGGATTTTAAACTATTTGGTACACGCTAATCCTAATTGGGGTACCGAATTTATTCCTGATGTAAGAAAATCTTACACTTTTTTATACAATTACTTAAAATTAAAATTTATTTCAGATTTATTATATTCTAATTTATATTATTATATTATTTAATTAAACCTAATTTTTTTTATAATATTCTTAAATTTCTATAATTAACAAATAATGCCTTCATTACTTATACTTAACACTTCAAAGGCTAAGATTGTGTTTCCACATCAGAGATTAAGATCCCTAAACATCTAATTACTATCTAAATCAGTAATTAATGTCTTAACAATCTAATTAACCCAAAATTACCCAATTTTCCCATCATTTTAGGGCTAAAAATTAACTTAAAAATTTTGAAAATTAATTTTAAAAAAATGGTTTCATAGTACTGTTCTATATCCCTTAAGCATTGTACAGAAAAATTTTGAGTTCCAAACTACACTCCTAAGCCTATTCATTTCTAATTTTAATCATGCTCGATTTTGCTCGATTTGTTAAAAACTCTATATTTTCAGACATGATTAAACTAAATCACTATTTTTCCCTAAATTTACACGTAATAAAACCTCAGAATAACAAGTTTCATAATTTTCAGGGCAAAATAACTAATTTTAAGAAATTATACAAAATCGAAATAAATTAGAAACTTACTCGGTCTGATAGCTTTGGCCTTCCAACACCGGCCGGTCCAGGTGGTGGGTCTGGCATAGGGTGGTGGTGGTGGCTCGGTCCTAGATGGTAGTGATGTGTGGGTTTGGTTTACTAGCCTTAACTGCATAGCTTTTCTTTTCTTTTCTAGTTTTACTCTTGAATTTTCGGGACTTTCTATTTTTCTCTCATCCCTAACTGTCCAAAGGAGTTCTCTGAATTTTTTTCCTATTTATAGACATTTTTGGTAATTAATATGTATTAATTAGACATGGCATTGCCCCATTTCCTTGATTTTTGGCTTTTGTGTTGCTTAATTCTAATTGGATAATTTTTCTTCTTTTGTTCCTGACTTGCTACGACCTGATTTGCATCACTCCATACCCTTCTGATTTTTTTATGATTTTTCTTAATTAATTTAATAATTTTTTTTTAATTATTTACTAAGTTTTTAGCCAATTTAAGAAATTTCGCGTATTTTTACTTATACGTAAATACATGTAAGGTACATGTGAACATTCCTAATTATTATTTAGGTCATTCTATGATTTTTAGTATACATATAATCTATCTTTAGTAATTTATTAGTTATTAGATTACACTTTTCGCCTTTTTGATAATTAACAATTATTATACTTAAAATTTGAAAATTTTGTAGTCTCCTATTTTATCACTTATTTTCTTAAATTTAAGTTTATGGGGTCATTTTTACTAATATTTCTTTTCATAATTTATAATTCGGGTTTGATCAGATTTTTTAACCGATCGCTCTAAATCTTATGCTCTAAATTCAATCCTACGGTCTCTTGGCTTAACTTTAGGACTTATATATAGTGCACTCTCTTAAGGTTCTTGCAAGTATAAATCACTTTGTACTATAATAGGGTTTACAAATAATTTAGCAAATTTAGTACATAAGATAAAGGGCAAGCAAACAAAAAGAATAATTACAAATTTCCTTCAACTACTCAATAACTTGTATTTATATTCTCTAGTAAAAATCCAAACATTGGCCCTATTCATCCATCATTAAATACACTGTAACGACTAATTTCTATTTCAACCATTCGAACAGTTCAAAGGAGACCGTTCAAACGATTTACTTCAAATGGGGTCAACAGTCAAACAGTCTTTAACTAATCAATTGCACGATCCAATACACCCTGTTAACTTGCAGTAACTAGTCAAATAGTTTAAGGGTAACCGTTTGCAAGGTCCATCACCTGCCACTGATCACAAAACACCTAATGCAACCAATTGAATGGTTTTAAGATTACCAGTTTGATAGTTCACACCAGAATAGCTAAACAACACATACTAAGATGTAGCAAACAACTTTGATCCCTTTTTCAACTTTCAACAACATTAGAATCAATTCAATAAGTTATGAAGTATTTCTAAGATAATTCTACCTCCTCAAAAGATACATTTGATCATGTTCTTTTGAGAATTGCAAATCAGTTTATAATAATAATTGATTTAGCATAACTTGCATAGTTTTATTCTCATCAAAATTACACACAAGAATCTATTGGTTCAACAATCTCCCCTTTTTTATGAGGACAAAACTTTGCAAAACAAACTCTCCCTAAATATGATACTCCCTCTCAACTTAACATTGCCCCTTAATGAAATACTAGTTATAAAAGATTTTCTTTGAGAATGCTTACTGGAGAGTCAATATAAAAGCAAGTTGAAAGTGTTTAATTTTCATTTTAGATGATAGCCAATTTAGCTTCATGTTTCAATTTGATAGTTATTAGCCAATCAATCTCTTCAATTTTATGATCGTATTTTCATTAGACTTAGACAAAAATAGTTAAGTGAATTGAATTCTTCTCTCTCTTTGGTCTTATCACAAAGATGATGTTCCTGAAGGTAAAGAGGAAAACAAAAGCAAGTTAAAATTCCGACATAACTTACGCTTAAGCCTTAGGGTATACCACCTTCAAAAGAATCTAATTCAATAGGAATATAAACAAGCAATACAATGCACAATCATTCTTAAGATAACGGCCGATTTATCATTGTAACAAATTGTTCTATACATTAGAGAAGCTAAAGTTTATAAGAGATAACATAAACACAAATAAGTACTCCATTAAAAGACAAGTAGGCCAAAATCCAAAGTCAGTACATAATTAAAGAGAGATAACTAGAGATGGTCTTAAGGACCAATAGATAACATATACAAGCTATATAATAGAATAATGGATGGCTCGAATTTAAGTCTATATACAAATAGAAAACATATTGATAGTGCCAATTCTCCAACAACCATCCGCATGGTTACATGCAAATTGCACTAGTTACTTGAAATTTCCACTTAGCTCATGGACTCTTCACAACAATTAAACAATCTTATCTCAACAGATTATATAAGCTTAGATAAAGCATGTTTAATAATTATAACTTTGGATTTTAGGCTAGATTAAAATAAGATGTTTTAAATTTCTAGCTTTAGCTTAGTTTTTGGAGATTTAAGGGAGTCAAAAACATTAATTCATGATGAAGTAAATCTAATCATTTAAACATGACTAATAAATTAAAATAAGCATGTAAGAGCCTTTGCGTAATTTGGAAATCATAAAATGAGAAAGATGTGAATAAGAGAACTTCAACAAGTATGATTTCAATTGTGCACAAAATTTATGAAATAATGAAATTTATGCAAGAAGCTTATGTAAGCATGTTCCTAAGGCCTAATATTATGTTATAAGCCATTTGATTTAAAGGGAAAGACATTTTATCCAAAAATCACTAATTGAGATTATTAAAATCAACTACTTTAAGCACAAATTGAGCTTAATGACGAACATGCATACCAAGTTAAGTTCATGATAAGCCAATACTCTAAACAAGTTTCAATAGTGTTCATAACCATAAAGATAGCATGATTAAGACATATAGCATGCAAATGAGCAAAATAATTATGTGACTTCTTAAACATCAACAAAAACCTAATTTGGATCTAAGGGAGTCAAATTTACACAAACAAAAATAAACAAAATTAATCATTTAACCACAATCTACGAACAAAATTAAACACATAGGAACTAGTTTTAAGTATAAAAACCAAGGTATGGCAAAATTGTACGCATATGATTATAAATATACATGAGTGACTTCAAATGTGCACAAAATACACAATATTTGCAAATAGTCATTGTAAGCAAGATTTAAATGTGTATTATAACAAGGTGAGAGAATAAACATAGTTTGGAAAGAAATTAATTGCAAAAGCACTAAGTGAGTTCTTAAATGCTCATGAAAGGTCAAAGGTGATTGAGGAGAGATCAAATTTATATAATTTTATAAATATATCAAATTAACCATTTAAGCATAAGATATTAGCACATTTAAACACACATGAACACATATTTGATATGAAGACTAAGATATGGTAAAAATGTGCACACGAAAGCCTAATAAGCATAGAGAATGTTTAGTACACACAAAATATGTTAGTTATACCATAAAGACTACTTGAATGAGTTTCTTCAATCAAATATCATATTGGAGGTATTATGAATTTTCTTTGAGCATTCTGAATTTAAGTTTCTTGAGTTACTCAAGTTGCTTCCACTTGAAGTTCCTATAAAAACATATAATTGCTTATCTGGTACCCATGCGAGTTTGGGTCTTTTTTAGTTAATAACAATAATATATCCTTATCATTTTAGAACCCAAACCATTTTTCCTTTATGATTGAAATTGGTATTGCAACGTATTACACAGGTATGTGTAATATGGTCATATCTACCACAATAATTACAAGTCTTAGTTGTTACTTTAACAAAATAACTTTTGTAAGACTTGCAAATATATCCCTTACTATATTCAATTTCGATTTTGTCCAATCCTTACCTTTGAGAGCCAATGAGCTTATCCAAATTCTTTTCTCTATTTACAAACTTGGCTATAGTTTGTTTTGAATTATTTAGGTTAGATTTCAAGATAGAATTTTCAATTTAAAGTTTTACTAGCCTATCAACTATAACATCTTCACTTGTCATGCTTTCAACTTTCATTTTAAGAAAATTATACTTCTCTTTCAATTGATCATTTTCCGTAGTTAAATCCTCATTCTTAAAATTCAATTATTCATTATTTCTATTTAATTTATCAACTTTTAATCTTAAATACTTATTGTTCTCCTCTAAACTTTTTTTTACATTATTCACTTTATTATATTCATTTCTAAACACATCAAGTTCACTTTTTATTTTAATTATGATTTATTTCATCATCATATTTTTCTTTTGAGCCTTAATAAATTCTTTAAGCAACTTATCATACATATTTTTGAGCTCATTAAATGAAGAGTCCTTTGAAGCAGAGCATACCTCATTTTTCATTGCTATAAAGCATATTTCTCCTTTTGAGTCACTTAACCATAATAGCTTTTTTCCTTGCTCGTTTCTTGGCTTTCTTAAGATTTAGACAATATTGTTAAATATACTCAAGTGTCTTAGGAATATATATGACTTCCTGTATATCCTCATTTTCCAACTTAGGTTCTCTATTTTGATTCTCTTCTTGTCCTTCATTAACTTTTACCTGTCCTACTTGATTCCTTGAATTAGTGACTGCTTCATTTTCAATTTCTTCCTCAATCTCATTTTCAACTTCCGCTTAAGCTATTGCTACTTCTAAGTTATTCTTAGGATTTTCTTCAAGATCTTCCTCAAGATCCTCTTTTTTAAAATTTTCACCTACTTTTTCTTACCGGACTGGAACTGAACTCTCAAGAGGTTCGATAGATGGTTCAGGTTCATGTGATCGTAAGGGTACTTCAATTCCTATACTCTTAGTCAACGGAAATCTTGGAAATCAATCTATAATTCCAAGTGGATAATCTCTAGGCATATAGGGAGTTTTTATAGGTGTCTGATCATAACCAAATGGATAATTCTTACCAAGTTTTACTGTAGCAGGAAAATACAATACCAAAACCAAAATCAATACAATCCCCTTATCATGCATATACTTTTTTCTCAAAAGCCGCAACTATAGTGTATTCATTATACAAAAGACATATTTCATCCTCCATAATCTTCCAGTTATCTTTCATACTCTAAGACAATCCTTTCTTATAAGTAATCATAATCTCATCTATCATATAAGATATCATCTAATCAGCTAATTTTAATAACAAATTTTGCAACCGAACTCAATAGTCAATAGGGGTTCCATCTCCTTCCCATCCAAAGTGTAACTAGGCATAAACAAACCCATATTTACGAATCTGAAAGTAAATACATCATAGCACAAGTTAGATTAGTATTATCTTTTACTTATTTTCATTTTGTGTTATTTAAGTTGTGATATATAGATAACTTAGATATATACCTATAAATCTAAATATTTTATACCCATTTACTTTCTCCACTTTCAGTGTTCCTAATGTTTAGTTCATTTTAATTAGATGCTTCAAAGCCTAGTTCTTTACAAACCATGCTCATGCTTTAATACCACCTAGAAACTATCATGCCCCAAACTCAAGAAGTCGTAATAGTTCTGTCGTATAAACCAGCCTAGGCTAAAAGCTATCCCCTTAGTTGTTAACATAGGTATAGTCTATACAAGGCAAACGACGACTCAACCGGCTTTGAAGCAATTAGATCAGTACCTATAATATATAAGACCTATGGAGTAACATTGTACAAAATGCATTTTCTTATAGTTATAGATAGATCAGTTCATTACATAATCTTAGATACATCAAGAGTTCAAAATTTAAAAAAAAAAAAAACTTTACATCTCTACAGTAGACCTACATTACATATGTATATAATAGCTAACCAACAAAGACTATAAGGCATCTTAAGAAGACCTTATAATCCCCCTATAAAAGAAAAACAAACAAGAATTGAGCTTCATTCCATTCATTAGACTTCTTCACTTCACTCTCCAACCCATCAAAACTAACCTTTGGACAAGTGTAACGAGACATCTTCTAATACTGTTCGGCAACTGCAAACAATCTATAAGGATGTGAGCTTAACTAACTCAGTAAGAAGAAATGGAGTTATAAGAATACATTATAAACATGGTTCTTCAATCATTGATTAAATGTAAATGTAACAGACAAATGATATAGCATCTCATAATGTTTAACTAGTTCATTGTGAAGTTAGAGTAATTTCGTCCACTCTAACTTAGATTCCAATGAGTTTTAACGTAATACTATCAAACTAAATCCGGGCTTGTGCAATGAAGAATACCTTTCTCCTTAGATAACATTCAAACCACAGATCCCAACCTTGCCGCAATCCTCTATCCTATCACTTAATTTAACTAAGGGTAGAAAAAGGATCATTTCTGCTATCCTTAATGAATGCATTGGTATTTAGTCTGACAACCTAATCATTACCCTTATTGGGTTATTATGATTATTAAATTATATCTTTAGTCAACTTAAGATTAGTCCAAATTATTAGGTGAGCAACTAAGTTTATACACGTAAGATATGATATATGTTTAAGCAAAAAACAGCACTTGGAGTTCAACTCTCAATCAACAATCAATATCCTAAGCACATACATAACATACACACAAACAATCTAGCTATAACCACAAACAAGCATTCTTACTCCTCTAAGAATCTTAATATGATACTTCAATATTCCATTAAGCATTGATCCCAACTTACATGGACGTAATGTTATGTGCTCTTATACGTTGTGTTTGAGATTTTCATTAATAATCTGAAAAAGTAATAGAAACTTTAGTTTTAAATTCATATATAAAGTAAGAACTTATTTTCATTATTAAATAGGTTTACATTTTGATATAAGTATGTTCTTTAGTTGTTTATCTAATTTTTTTTGTTGACTTGAGATAGGTTCTAACTAAGTTTCTAATTAAAGTTCTGATCCAGTTTCTGATTAAGGTTTTAACTCATTATCCTAAGTTAGGTTTTTACTTAAAAAGTTCTCGACTTACATTCTGACTCTAATATAGCTATAAAGTTATAGTATCAATTACTTTATGACCCAAAGCTCATTTTTAGCATAATCAAGTTATTCGCTTCTAAAGTACATTCTTATTTTCTTTCTAACATAGTTTTCGACTCTTCAGCCATTACCACAACTTACATTTAACTTATACACTAACTCACCTTATATTTTTAGAATTTTCCACATTCTATAATGTCAGTAATTATCAACCAAAAACCTTAATTACATACATCGATTCCCATTACACCAACTATTCACTTATACCAATATTGTAACTTAGAAAATTAACTTTAAATTCTCCAAACACAAATTTTGCACATAGAAATCATTATTTCTTAACTCATAATAATCCACCTCAAGTTGTTATAAGGTAATCATCATAAGGCCTATTATAATTTTACAAAGAATAATAAGGCTCTTTTGGCAAATACCCATCCAATGTACTGTTTCAATGAAAATGAATATGATTTTTTCTCTAAAATCAGACAACATTATTTTTACAATCCAAGCACATGACATTAAATTTTAACATCTTAAGAGCATAATCACAAAATTTCAAGTCAAAACTACATCAATTGGTTTTTCAATTATTCGCTTAAAATTCAATACGTTGGATATTTTTATAAAGGACCCCATATCTACACTAAAAAATTTGAAAATCTTATTGAATATTTGAATTCCTCATGCAAAAATATGTAATTTCATAATTTTTTGTTATCGTTTGCTATTTTTTTTTCCTAATTTTTGACGAAATAAACTAAATTTAACAACTTATCAAAAACCTGAGCTTTGACCATAGTAGGGAAGGGAGGACATATTGGCCCAAACCACCACCAGCCACTCCTTCAACTGACCATCAAGTTTTGCTTCCAGTTGATCATTTTCTTCAAGAACGTACTAACTCCTAGTTTTACGTACTACTTTTTCCTAACTTTATTTCTTCACTCTCTCACTCCATTTCCTAATTTTAGAATTTTTTTCAAACCTTGTAATTGTCTAAAATTTGTCTAGAATGATGGTTGTATTTTTTTGTAGCTAGTTATGAGTTTTTTTTTTAATTATTTCTTTTACCCTTTAGGTCAAGTGTTAGTATTTAGGTTATGTGTCCATGCATGGCAATTCAACATTTCCTAATTTTACAACTACCTCTTTGGATTGCCACAATGAAAAGAGGGTTTTCTTGATTGTTTTGAATTTTTTTAACAATTTTCCATATTTTTCATTCATTTATTTAGTAATTTTTGCATATTTTGAGTATTTAAAAAAATTATGAGTATATATATATTTATTTAATAATTACACTCGATGCATATACATGCCTTTTATATATTATTTTATATCCAATATTAATTATATTACTCATACATTATATCTCTAGATGTTCTTTAATTTTCGGAACCTATATCATGTCTACTTGATAATATAATAACAATATAATAAATTCTTACTATTTTAGCTATAATTTTAATATTTTATTATATATTTAAATTTCGAACTTACGGAATCTCTTTAACTAATATCTTGAGTCTATACATAAGTTTTTATATTAATCAAGCTAGTTTCACCAACACCTTAAATTTACCCGCTCAATTTTTATTCGTTGAATACAAGACTCATATTTAACATGACTAGTTCCTTCATATGTGATTTTAACTTTTTCCAAACTTCCTTAGCACTCTTACATGTACAAAGGTCCTCACAATGACTCGGCATCTTCCTTACCAAAAAACCGAGATAGAAAAACTCCAAGCTGACTAAGCCACCCCTATTCGAACAAGCAAGTTGTTCGTACTTTTTGTCTGCATCTTTAACAACATCACTAATGTAGCATCGCCACGTGTATAGTATCATGTGTAGAATCCGTTGCACCAATGGTTGTTTTCTTTATATATTCGTTTTTACTCTTTTGTATCTTGTCATTACTTCCTTAGAAAATATGCTTTTTGTCTTTTCCTTTTTTAAGCAAGTTGCCTTAACTTATAAATATAAATACCTTTATACTTATAGCCAGAAAGAGAATTCAGATTACAATTACTACACTTTTGTGTTTTCTTCCTTACGTAAACACTCTATTTACTCTCAACAACACTCTTATCCTAACCCTTGAACAAGATTAGATGGTGAGTAACCTTATCAGACCGATTCGTGCATCATATTTAACATAAAGTTTGGACTGCCCTCTACTCTCTACAGATACACATCCTACATTAAATGCACTATAAAGGCTAATTTCTGTTCGAACCATTCAGACGATTCAAAGGGAACCATTTGGATGGTTTACTTCAAATAGGGTCACCAGTTAAACAGTTTTTAACCAACCAGTTGCACGATTCAATGTACCCTATTGACTTGTAATAGCCAGTCAAATAGGTCAACGGCAATCATTCTCATAGTCTATCACTTGCCACTAATCACTAAACACTTGATGCAACCAGTTAGATGGTTTACACCAAAACAATTGAACAATACATACTAAAATGCAATAAACAAAATTAATCTCTTTTTCTTCTTTCAATGACATCAGAATTAATTCAATAAATTATGAAGTATTTTCAAGATAATTCTACTTCCTTAAAAGATACATTTGATCAATTTCTTTTGAGAATAGCAAATCGGCTTATAATAATAATTAATTTAGCCTAACTTTCATGGTTTTGTTCTCATAAAAATCACATATAAGAACCTATTGGTTGAACAGTTAAACGGGTTAGCCCGTTTTAGCCACTTATACATGCAAGCTGGATTTTTTGGCCCTACCATCCTCATTGCAAGTTGGCAAGTTAAGTAGGTTGATCCACTTTGATATATTAAACTCCTAGTGACTCCAAGCTTCTAACATTATTGTTGTTATGAATAACAATAGCATATTTTACAATTTAAAGTAAATAAATAGATAGATAGATAAATAGAATCAAGTAAACATCTAATATCATGTAATCCTAGGTTCTATTTTTTCCACAAAATAGAGGTATAAAGATAATTTAGCTTAAACCCTAAGTGTTGTGAGAATAAATTGTAATTCTTATGGGAGTTAAGGATGTCATGTATACATAAGAACTTTTGTGAAATTTTCTTTAGAAAGTTTGCTATACTTATCTGCAAAAGATAGGTATATGAAGAGTAAGTGAACAAAACTACCCAATTAAGACAAATTTGCTACACAAATCTGAAAATTAGAGACTAAAGATTTTGGATAAATTAGCTTAAGACGATGGGTCATCCATACAATAGTGATATTATATCTTTGTTTGATATCTAAACATATTGAGATGTAGGAAGATCCATAAACTTGATCAGAATTTTAATTGTAAGAGAAGATAAGATTCATAAGGTTGGTTTGCTTTGGTTAGTTGATCTCTTATAAAAATAGCATGTTTCATTGTCATAATGTTATCATGGAAGTTAGATTTGGAGAGAGAGTAATCAAATTAAAGAGTGAAAGTGAAGGACTACAGTTTTATTTTTTATTTTTATTAGTTTGTTTGTTTTTTTATTAGCCTGTATACGATTGACTTTGGTTTAGAGTTTGGACTAGTTGTCTTTTCTTTTCATTCCAACCCCAACCCCAACCCCCCACCTCCCCCTCCCTTTTTTCTTTAAAAATTTCTTATGGATTAGTAGGCCACAGTTGATTGGCCCACTTTAACCTACGGGTTAAGTGGAGCAAGCAAAAAAAGCTTGTATTTAAGTAAGGTTGAAATTTTTAAGACCAACTCACTTTTTTCTTTTTTTAGGGTTAAATGGGCTAGCTTGCATAACTTACCTTGCTTACACAACTCTAATCATGTTGTAAACTCTCTATCCCCATAAGGTTACCAAAATGATGATGTAATTTTTTGATTGATGTTATTAAGAGTGTGCAAATAAGTCCAGTAGTTTCATGACATCAAAAGAGTGACTTGACTGGATGACAACATTGAGTTAAGTGATTGGAAAAGGGTTAAGGGAAGAGAAATAGACAATTTTAACAAGTTGATACACTTGTGATAGTCAAAGAAAATCAGAAGCATTAACTTCTTGTTATTGAGATCTGAGCAAGATTGACTTGAGTTTTGATCTTGTGTTTGTGTTTGATCCTCAAGGATAGAGAGCTTGATTATAGAGTCTTCTTTTATGGAGTCTTTGAATTGTGTCGAATAAGGAAAAACTTTTGGGTATTTATAGAGTCTAGCATTATATGGTCAATATTGAATTGTTGGATGAGATGTGTTGACTCTTTCATAGGTCTTTTGAGAGTTTGAGCTTGATAATCTAGTTCTATCAAGTATGTAATCCTAATGAGAAAATCAATAATAGTTTAGCTAATCTTGATAGTTTCTATTGCGAGCTACTAACCAAATCTCTTTAGATTATTCAATTTTAGGCTTGACTACTGCAACTTTGATTTAATCCAAAAAGTGAGTTCAATTTACTTTAAGCCATACCTCATCTTATTATAAGAATATTTTAACCCTCTAAGTAACCTTTTAACTTTAAGAGCTATAAGTTTCTAAGAGGAAATAAAATGAAAAAAAAAAAGTCTTTATAATATTTTTTGGTTCTAAAGATCATGATGCAATTACTCTAATTAAAGCTAATAGGTGTCTCTAAGTCCTTCTTTAAATACTATTTCATTAGATAATAATGATAAGCATTTAGCTTTCATGTTGACTCCTCATATAACATTTTTAATGTATACAACAATTTCTTGTTGACAACATTAGGAGGGATTGTTCAGGATATTATATTCTTAAAGACTTTTTTTTGTTTGTTTGATTTCTAAGTTAATGCTTATGTGGATTAGGTTCTATCCCAACATAAAATAGAGATAAGTTGTAATTATAGGGTCTTTCGACGTCCTTCTTAGATTCATAGCTTGTTGTTTGTGAACTGGTGTAGCTGCCCTCTTACACTATGTTTGGATTAAGGGAAGAAACAAGTGAATTTTAAGAAGGATTCCATTATTTGTAGAAGGAGGGGAATAGAAAGGGAAGGGATATTGAAGGAAAATGTTCCCCATGGTTTATTAAAACACTTCTCTCCACGAGAGAATTGGGAGGAATTAACATGAAAGTTTATTTTATTCTTAAAATAAAAGTACATTTAAAGTTGTAGAGAATATTTATGTCATGTTACTATAATAAGAAATTATATTATTAACTTTTCCTCCATATTCTTTCCTTCCTAAAACAAAGAAGGAAATATAAATTTTTTTTCTTCCTCTCTAATTCATCCTTTTCACTGTCTTTACATCTTAATGTTTTTCCTTTTTTCAAATGTAGTGTTAAGGGCTTTTTATTTTCTTTATGAAGTATCGTATGGAAAAAAGAAAAAACGATATATACAACAATTTCAATTTTTGCAAGCAACCCGTATCCAATAAATTGGCAAGCACGTCTTGAAAATGTGGCTCATGAAATCGCGGCATACATAATTTGACTGTGATGGATAAGCACTTAAGAAAGTTGCATATCTCATGTGGGATTAGACTGAGAAATTTTTATTTGAATTAGATTAGTTTTGTCGCTGTCAGACATGAAAATTCGATAAAAATCAAATGGTCTTCGGGTTCTGATAAAGACAGCTACTTCAATCATATTATTGAGATCGGATGATTTATATACGATTTAATTTCTTTGTACATTATTCTCTTTCATTCTAATAAGCTTCAAGGTCTAAATAATTTTTTTCTTTACCAAAACCATTATTATAACGTGATAGTATGAATATTGGGTTTTTAATAAAAGAGATTAGGTTTCATTCCTCGACTTTTAAAATTGTAATAAGATAGCAGTTGGAAAAAGATAATTCTTTGATTTTTTAACTTGAACTAAATTTAGAAAACTAAACTATAAATATACATTATCCTAAGTATCGTCATCCGGATGTAATTTCAACAATATCCAGTAAAGCAATATTCGATTTGATTTTAACATAGAGCACAAAATTAGAAAGCGAAAAATGAGAATACGTATAATTTCTTCTTTCCTATAAATTCTATGAAGCAGACCCCATTTTGCTTGAATCCAAAAATGTTTTAGAAAAATAATCCATTTTGCGTCATCTCATGAATCAAATGCAAAAATAAGCCAAATAAATAATTGTAATTAGATTTTTAATTTCTTAATAAATTAAAATTTCTTTAGAATTTTTAGAATTGAAAGGAGAAACAAATATATGCAAAAAAAATATTTTTCAGAAGGAAAGGGCGGAAAAAAAAAAAAAAAAAGAAGCTATTGTAATGCGGTGTACTTAGCATTTGGTTTGGTCCAAGGAAGACTGACCCTCCATATTACCGACATCTATTACATACATATATGACTTAATTTCCTTTTACATTATTCTCTTTCGTTCTAACAAGTTCGGAGGTTTAAATAATTTTTTTTATTACAAAAAACAGTTTTCATCTCGGGATAGAGATATTGATTTTTTAATAAGAGAGATTAGATTATAATAAGATAGAAGTTTTAAAAAAGTATTTTTTAATTAAAAATATTCTTTTAACACAAACTAAATTTGAAAAATTAAACTATAAATACAAATTATCCTAAGTATTGTCATCCGGATGAAATTTCAACAAAATGCAGTAAAGCAATAGCACAAAATTAGAAAGTAAAAAATGAGAGTACGTATAATTTCTTTTTTCCTATTAATTCTATAAAGAAATCGGAATGCAAAAAGCAGAACCCCATTTTGCTCTCAAATTTTTTTTTAAAATAAATAATAATCCATTTTGCGTCATCTCATAGATGACATGAAAAAATAATGGAAGAAATATTTCTAATAAGAGTTCTTGACACGTTTTTAATTGCCTTATAAATTAATTTTTTATAGAACTTTTGACATTGTTTATGAATTTTACCCAAAAAAAAAGCCTTGTTTATGAAAATATATATATGAAAAATGTAAAATCTTTTTAACTTAAAAGAGATTAGGACACCAATGATATTAATGCCATTAAATTCGGTTCAAACGGTTGTTTTAAATATATAAATTATGAGAAGGTTAAAAATTAAAAGAAGAGTAATATTAGATTCAATTGGAATTAGATTAAAGTTGGATTTAACAAATTGGATCAAACTAAGTTATAGGGATTAATTCGAATTTAATAATTCGAATTAAAATTTTTTTCGACTGAAAAAAATAATATAAAAAACAAAAGGAAAAAAGCTAAATACTATAATCACATATTCTTGCGTTTGGTGTGGTACAAGGAAGGCCACGGTGACAAAGACAACACCTAACAAATGCTTAACCTTCCAAAACATAGAACATGCAGAGTTTTCTGAAATACTTCAACATCAAGTCATATTACCCAATACGACATGACTAGATTGCCTCTCCCCTACGTTACCAATTTCTCCACTACGTCACGACGGGGCCACCTCTCCTGCGGCCACAACCATGCAAATCGCAAACTGCTCCCCACCTCCTTAGAAAACGCAAAATAAAAAAAAAAAAAATTGAAAATCCCAACATCTCTCTCAATCCCTCTCTCTCCATGTGCAGAACAAAATCTGCAGTTAACGCGACACCACCCAGAAGACCACCCTCAAAATCCCCGAAAACCTTAAAACCCTTCCAAAGATCCTCATCAGAAGCAGACCCATCATCATCAACAAACAATTACTTAACGAGTTTCAATTGCTCTCCCTCCTCAAGCTACAACTTTTCAGCAACTTCCTCAAGTTACTCACCTCGCCATTACTCTTTCTCCAACCTCAAAAACCGCTTAATCGAAACGCCCAACATCTACGATTTCTCCGAGATCAAGTCCTCCACTAAAAACTTACTCGCCAAACCCTTCTCTTCTTCTTCCTCCTCGACTTCATGGCACACCACAGTCCGCAACAAGGATGCCCTAGTTTTCCAACGTAAGCTCCGTCGCGCAAGCACGGAGTTGCCCGATCTTAAGGATCGGCTTTCGATGCTCTGTAAGCCGCATCATAGCAGTGTAATTAAGTTATTAGGTGCTTGTGTTTCTGGGAATTTTGTTTATTTGGTCTATGAGTATGTGGATGGTGCTAGTTTGGCTGATTGCTTGAGGAATAGATTGAATCCTGGGTATACGGTTCTTTCAAATTGGGTTTGTAGGATGCAGATTGCTTCTGATATTGCTTCTGGTCTGGAGTATATCCATCATTGTGTAGGCTTGAATTTAGGGTTTGTTCATAATCATATTAAGACGGCTAGTATTGTAGTTACAGATACGACATTAAACGCGAGAATTTGCCACTTTGGGACCGCGCAGTTGTGCGGTGAGGCGGTTGAGGATGGGCAGTTGGATTTGGGAAAATCCTCTGATAAGTCGTTTGATTCAAGTAAATCGAGCGATTCGAGTGATAGTAAGATGAAAAGGGCGAACAGTTATTCGAGGAAATTCGAGGGTACGAGAGGGTATATGTCCCCCGAGTTTCAGTCCAGGGGGGTTGGGACGCATCGGTCGGATGTTTTTGCATTCGGGGTTGTAATTTTGGAGCTATTGAGTGGGGCTGAGGCATTGAGATACTTGTTTGATGATTCGAGCGGGGAGTATAGGAGGGAGAGTGTGATAGAGAAGGCAAGGGAGGCGGTGAATGCAGGGGGCGTGAGGAGGTGGGTGGATAAGCGATTGAAGGATTCATTTCCTGTAGACGTGGCGGAGAAGATGGTCTGCTTGGCATTGGAATGTGTAGATGATGATCCAACGAAAAGGCCCGATATGCGTAAAGCCACAGCTTTGATTTCCAAATTGTATCTGGATTCAAAGAATTGGGCAGAGAGTTTTGGTTTTCCTGTTGACTTTTCGGTGTCAATGGTACCGAGATGAGAAGCAAATGCAGATGTCCATCATCAGTATGTCATTCGGTACCTATCTAATCTTATGGTATTTGTAGATAGCAGACATATTAGGTGATTCTCTGCAACAAAGCGGTTTCATTTCTATGGAATGAATGCTTGTAATTGGTGAATGTTCAGAGTAGTTGTTGATGTGCGCCGCCCTTATCGGGAGTTATATACCTGACTTGATTCTGATCCTCAGCAGATTCTTTTGGTTAGGAGCCGGCTGGATTGTGCAGAATTGAGGTTTTTTTTTTTTTTTTTTAGAACAGCTAACCTATTGTTCATAGATGGATGGATAGTTTGGCGTGATAAACTTAGCTTGCTCTTCGATTTCACTTTCTTCTACCTTTTTTTTTTTTTTTCTTTTTTCTTCTTCTTCTTCTTCTTCTTTTTTCAATTTACATATATTGTAAATATAATACATGTATATTGATCATATTGAAAAATTATATGCCTCAACCTATCCTGAAGCCTTTTATTTCATTTTTTTTTTTTTCTTCTTCTTTGCTTGTGAGTTGAATGGGAATTCAATTTGGTAACCGTACAAGAATGTTCGGATCAACTTAGTTATAATATTTGGGCCATGGATTTTGACCAAGTCAAGGGTTTTGGTTCCTTGTAGGATGTTAAAAGTTTTGTTGCGTCAGTTCAAAGTTGAAAAATTATATTATTCAACAATAATAATATATTAGATAAATAATAAATGATGTGTAAATATTAATAAATATTTTATTTTTAAATAGTGATTATTTACTTTTTTATATATTAAGATTTTATTAATATTTATAAATTATTTATTTATTCACATAATTTATTAATATTATCAAAACTTTTTCCGTTCATCCTTTCGAAAATAGGTTTAATGGCAAGGTTATTTCAAAGCTAGAAAAGATGGCAGTTTTCAATTGCGTGTGACTTACCAAAAGAAAAACTTGATTATATAATTTGGTCTTCCTATCCCTAACTATATTTTTGATGTGTGTATAAAGCAAGCAAAAAAGGCCAAAAAGATTAAACAAACAGTGAATTTTATTCTTCTTAGTACAGGCAGGGCTTTTGAACAAGGCCAGTGGACAATAATAGGTTATGCATTGGCATTGAGTGTGTAAAAAAAAAAAAAAAAAAAAAAAAAAACAAATTGAAAACTACAATAAAATATTATCTATATAGCAATAAAGTTTATATAAATAATATTAATAATTAGCTAAGCATAATTTATTAATTCGATGCACATGCATAAGTTAGCTCCCCTAGTCCTAAATGCTCATTTGTTGTAACGATATTTCTCTTTCCGATTTTTCCTTAAAATAGTGAAAAGAAAGAATTGAACTTGATAATGTTAAATGGGTTTTATTCTCTGCCTATTAATTATACTTCTCTTGTCGAAGCAACAAATCTTGAATGAAATGTTGGCGCTTGACCCATTTGATAAGAGTGACACTCTTCTGGGTGGCAAGTGCACTTTTCTCGTCAATTCTCTTTGCTTTGGAAATGAAACTTCTGAGTATGGAAATTTTTCTGGTAAAACTTCTACATGCTCTTTACGTACAAGAGATGTTTTTGCCCATTGAAAAATTCCTTACGTGAGATGACATGCAGAGGGAATAGAAAACAGAAACGTGGTGCCCAAGGGATTTACTTAGTGATATAGCTGGAATATTATAGTTTGGTTTGATATCATTTGTCCTTGTTATTAAATCAAATATAATACAACGATTTGTTCTTTTTTTTTTTTGAAAATCCAACCTAATCATATAGTTCAGTTAGTAAATTTTTTCAATTTGATTAAAACTTGTTCAGTCTATGATTTAAACTATTTATATTAAATTTTTACTAAATATTTTTATCTTTAATAAATGTGAAATTCCAAATAGAATTCACTCAATTTAATCTTAATAATTAACACAAAAATAAGATAAAGAATAATAAAATATAAAAATATAATGAAATATATGAAGATTAATGGAAAACATATTATAAAAAGTATAAAACAACTACATGAATTTTTTTTAATTAAACAGTTCAATTTGGTTTAAAATGGTACGGTTCAATTCGTTTCTTTAAATTGAATTGTGAATTGTTTATATATAACCTAACCAAACGGTTCGCAAAAAAAACTAATTTTTTCAATTTGATTCAAAGTTCAACTCGCGATTCATGGTTATTTTGCCTAACCCTAGATATAGCGGTGGAAGAAATTAAAATTGTAATATAAATGATCCAAAATGAATTAAGAGTCTAAGCTCTAACGCAAAGCTCAAAACTCGAGCTTATATATATATATATATATATGTGTTAGTTTGATTTTAGCTCAAATTACAACTTAGCATGTTTAATCTCAACTCCATTAAGCACATTTAAGCTATACCACTTTAAACAATTTATACACTTTTATTAATTTTTATTAGAGCTTAATCTCAACTTGAATTTATCAAAACTTGATATGTAACTAAAATATAGTTAGGTTCAATTAAGCTTGTGGATCCACCAAGCCAAAATAGTTCAAGCTTAAGTTCAATTTTGTAAACTATTAAGTAGCTATAGCTTGAGCTCGAGCTCGAGTTCGATCTTGATCTCGAACTCGATTTAACTATAGCTAAATCAAATTTATATAAGAGTTTAGTCAATATTATGTATTTTGTTATAACCAATATAAAATATAGTCTTACATTAATTATTGAGAAAATTGATATTGATTTTTATGAGGCTAAGCTGGTAGAAAATACTATATAAATACTAGTAGGAAACTTTTAGACTTAGTTAAAAAAAAATCTATTGGTGTTTGTTAACTTGGCTATTAACTGCTGGCTACTTTTAGTTTGGAGAATTAGAGATGGTATTAAATCAAACTCTCTTATGAGTAGGTGAATGATTTGGAGACAAACCAAGGCTGAAGGGTCTATTTTAACTTGAATTTAAAGAAGAAATTTGAGGAGGATGGAGAGTATCACTAAGATGGGAATCCTAATGTACTTTCACCACGGCAAGAATGAATAGGATTACACACTAATAAAAGGGGAAGAACTAAACCCAATTCATGTGTTTAAGGGGTAGAAATTGTTGTCACCTATATAAAATGTAGTCCCACATGAATTTTGAGAGAGAACTAGTATTAGTTCATAAAGCTAAGGTAATGAATTTCATATCAATACTAGTTAAAAAAATTTGTACTCAGTAGTTGAAAAAGACCTATTAATATTTGTTGCTTTGGTTATCAATTATTTTTACACGAACATTACATATTTACAACCCTATTTGTTTATTACACTTTTAGATAGAACAGCATGTTGTGTCTAATTTTTAAAGCAATAGAAGTTTAAATGTAGGAAAACCTCAATCTTCCACCTAGTTCTTAAAGAGAAGAGTTAGGTGGCATGTAATTAAGGCAATCAATAACCCCCAATAGGTCATTTTGGAAATAAAAGAAAAAAAAATTTGATAAGGCTTACCAGAATGATTAATAAGCTTTTAAAGATGTATAAAAGCCCATAAATCTTTTAAGGAAAATAGTGAACACATGCATCCATTGAGAAAAGATTAAGGATATAGAGATATAAATGAGTCAAATAATTCAAAAGCTATTCAAGTTCAACTCAATATTTATTCGAATTTAACTTTAGAGTAATCGAGTCAGTCTCAAGCTTAGACAACTTGAATAATTAACTAGTGAAGCTCGAAATCTGTAATTTTTAGCTCAACAAAGTCGCAAGCCTAATTAAGCTGGTGTAATAAAATATATATAATAGTAGAGTTTAAGTCATGTTTAGATATTAATTTTACTATAATTAGAAAAAAAAAGTTTTTAAATAAATTAAGTTTAAATGAACTTAATCAAGTCGAACTCGAATTTATTGAATATCACTTCTTTGAGTTGATGAACTTGGGTTCAAAATTCTAAACTCGATCAAACTTGAAACAAAATTGTGCTTTAAAATATCGAGTCGAGCTTAATTCAAACTCAACACTATATTGCTTTAGTTTAACTCTTTTATAGTCATACTAAAGGATAGATGAGCTAATCTTATTAAACCATGTCTTAAGTTTTGTCACACCCCGAAGCGGCAGAGTCGTAACAGCCCCGCCATGTAAACCATCCTAAGATAGAAGTTGGCTTTACAACCGCTATCTTAGACCCGATCTACACAAGGCATCCACGACTAACCCGTTTTAAAGTAAACAGTTTGTAATTTAAATAAATCATTTACCTAAGAAAGTGAGGAAATACATATATACACTATGATTTAGTTAGTACAAATATCGTTTACAATATTTCTCCGTAATATATTTCCTAGTTATTACATTATTCAAAAATGAAAAATTATAAATAAAACAAAACTTAGACCTTAAGAATATATATTCGTTCTTCAAATATTTTTCCTCACTCCCCAAGATCCAGCAGTTGTTAGCTTCAGAGTAGTTGTTTGATGCTTCTTAGCCAGCACCTGCACGACGTCTATAGGGATGTGAGTAACCACAGCTCAGTAAGTTAGGATGGAGGACTTAAGACTATACCACAAACACAACAAGATTTTCAATCAACTTATTAGTTGCAATGCATGTGCAAGCAAATGCCATCGCACGACGTTGTCCGGCCCGTCGTGAAATTAGAGAAATTGCGCCCGCTCTAATCCGGGTTGAGGAGTTGTCATTAATGCAATAGCTCACAACTAAACCCAGGCTTGTGCAATGGAGATCTCGCTCCTCCCGCGATTACCTTTGAACCACTGACTTCACCCTCACCGCGACCTCCTCTCCTGTCACTTAGTTCGGCTAAGGATGAAGAAAGGACCAATAGCAATCATGTGTTATCCTTTTCGAAGGGGTCGGTATTTGGCCGGAGAGTCCTAAGTTCCCCTAACGAGTTGCTATGCATGTCCGATTATGATTACTGGTCGTATATTTGATTAAGTCTAGTTTAGGGTGATCAATTATTTCATACAAATCATACAATACATGCCAGAGCAACAAACAGAATCGTAGCATCACCCATAATCAAGCACATGCACACATCCAACTATCTAACAAGCACAATCAAGCATAATCTCAAGCCTCCCAAAATATAGCATTGTATTAATCCCAACTTATCTAGACTCCTCACTTACTCACTCGAGGTCCGACTTGCTCAGGCCATCGCCGATCATTCCTATAGCATAAACGTGATTTCAGTTTTTCGTATAACTATTATAGGTTTATTTTATCGTATAACTATTATAGGTTTATTTTATCGTATAACTATTATAGGTTCATTTTATCCTATAACGCTTATTGTTATGTTTTGTTTAGGATTTAATATGCCTAATTATCTAGATCTTAAGTCTTTTACAATTAGTTTAGGTTTAGGGTTAGGTTTGGGTTCGGTTTTCGCATCGATTTCTAAATTAGGTTCTAGTTCGATTTCTAAGTAGTGTTTTATACTCTAACCCTAGAAATTCGTTTCAACTCATAATGTGAAATTAATCACATTACTTCTCGATCTCCTAAATACCATCATTACCTCTAATTAGTATTTTATTATACCCGGTATACTTAAATCCTTATTAGTGTACTGATTTTACTTCTGATGTGAGAAATTTTTACATTTTTGATCTAATTCAATAAATTCAAGTTTCCTATCAGATTTATTGTATATTTTTATTATTATCATAATATTAATTTTTTTATTCTAATATTTTCTATTTATTATATTTCTAATAATCGTGTATTATGTACTATTACTTATTATGTACATAGTACATAATACACATCTAATATTTTTATCACTTTAATTACTATCTCCCAACATCAATTATCATTTCAAAATGTCTAAATTCATCCTAAATAAGATTTTACACCTAATTACCCTAATTTACAAAATTAACTTAAAATGTACTATTTTTTCATATTACTTATTTACTATATAATTAACCTAATAATTACATCTAACAACCTAATAATTACATCTAAAACCCTAAATGCTATAAATATCATACTCCATCAGATTTCAACATCCTAAAACACATACTTAATCACTAAATCAGTAATAATCCATTTAATTACTTAATTAACACTAAATTACCCATTTTATGCCTCATTTTAGGGCTTAAAAATTATCTAAAATTTTAGAAAATTAATTTTTAAAAACGGGCTTCATATCACTATTCTATATCATCTAAATAATCTACAAAAAAAAAAAATTGGGTTCAAAACTACACTTCTAATGTCATTTATTTCTAAACCGAAACATGTTCGGTTTTGCACGATTTCTTAAGGACCTTATATCATGAGACATATTTTCATCAAAATAATATTTTTTCTAAAAATTACATACAAAAATATTTCAAAATAACAAGTTTCATAATTTTATAAGAATATTTACTATTTTTTTAAAATTACACAAAATCAGGCTGAAAATCGAACTCACCGATTTGGGTGGCTCCGACCACTGCCGGTGTCCATGGGTGTGTCGGCCCACCTGGGTATTGCCACCACCGTGTGGTGGTGGTGGCCGTCTACTCCCAACTGCCCGTCAGGTTTGGGTTCTCATTTGTGGCCAAAACTGCACAGTTTTTCTTTTTTTTTTTTCTTTGGTTTTTCTCTCAATTTTCGCTTCTCCCTAATTTTCCTTGATTTTTAACTATCCAAATAAGCTTCTGAATTTTTCTTGCTATTTATAGAGCTTTAGTGTAATTATTGTGTATTAAATTGGACATGACAATTGCCTTATCCTTTAATTTTTGGCTTTTATGTTGTCTTAATTTAATTAGCCGATTTTTTTCTTATTTTTCCCAGCTGCCACGACCTATATCTGGATCATTCCTTATTTTTCTTAATTTTTATTTATTTTTCCTTAATTAATTATGAATTTTCTTTAATTATTTAGTATGATTTTAGCATATTATGCGTATTTTAAGTAATTACGCATATTTCTACATACATGTAAATTCATATATAATACAAATAAATATTCCTAAATATTATTTAGGTTATTTTATGATTTTTAGTTTACATATAATTTATCTCTAGCGATTAGTTAATTATTGGAATGCATTTTACGCATTTTCGATAAATAATAAGTTATACACTTAAAATTTAGAATTTTTATATTTTTTTATTTTATTGTTTATTTTCTTAAGTTCAAACTTACGAAATCATTTTACTAATATTTTTAGCTTTACTTTATAATGTAGGTTCTATTGGGTCTTTTAATCGATCGAAACCTCGAATTGCTAGTTTTGAGGCTTATAAGTTTACTAATCCTAGCTCTCCAAATCATTTAAAAAACAGGTCTAATCTTTTGAATTACATCAATTATCTTAAATAATTAGTCCTACTCATTATTGTGTATAAAGATTCGACCGGAACTCCTCTCATTGAAGTATTGTTTGCTTTGATATGGAAAGTCGTACAATTTTGTCCCCTAGTATAACATCTTCATAAGAGGTTACCCATACTAGGATTAACTTATCTTGAGCGTGCTTAACTTCAGAGTTTCGATATACTCTGAGTTATTGCACCAAAAGATGCCTCGATGATTTAAAGTTCAATTACCTAACATCTAACGAGTGTTACGATCTACCCTCCTTATAAAACTGACATCTTCATTAGTTTCGTTACATAGATTTAAGGTTACCACTAAGTAGGACTTTTTCCCTTTCGCCTAGTGAATTACTCTAATATCACTCGTAACAACCAAGCCGGAACTCCTCTTACCGAAGTATTGTTTGCTTTGACGTGGAATGCCATACTGTTTTGTGCCCTAGTACGGCAGCTTCTGAAGAGGTTACCTATCCTAGGATTAACCTGACTTAAGCATACTCAATTTTGGAGTTTCGACGTACTCTGAGCCATTACACCAACAAGTGCCTCGACAATTTAGAGTTTAGTCACCTAGCATATACCCTTACGAAGCTAATGTACTAGGAGACAAAACAATACAGTGTTACATGTAAAAGCGAACAATAGCTCGATGGGAGAAGTTCCGAACTGAATCGTTACAGGTGGTATCAAGCACTTTACCAGCTAAAAGGGTAAGTTCCTACCTTGTAGTAGTCTTGGACCCATGTAATAAAACTTATGAGGACGTCAGCTCTGTAAGGGAGGGGAGGGGAGGGGGGGAGGGGGTGGTGGTGGTGGATTGTGATATTTCTTATATGCCAAATGATAGAATTCTAAATTATCAAGGCACATTTTAGTGTAGTAGCTTAGAGCACGATGAAACTCCGAAGTTAAGTATGCTCAAATTAGGTCAATCTCAAGATAGGTGACCTCCTATCTTGAGAAGCTGTTGTACCAAGGGACAAAATTATGCAAAATTCTACGCTAAAGTGAACAATATCTTAGTGGAAGGAGTTCCGACCGGATTATTACATTATGCACGACACATTTTGATATATTTGTGATTTAATCCCTCTATAAAATTGAAGAAGATAAACAAAAGAAACTATAGAGTCATCTATGCACAAGCACTCAATTATCAAAAGGATAATATCACCACCGACGTCCTCTTTATCTGAGTAAATTCCTTTACGTATCTTTAACAAGTCAAAAAAGCACTCATTGTTTAATAAAATGTTCCAAGGGAGAGCTTACTTAGATGATACCTGCAATATAAAATTGGTTGACATTTGACATAGTAAATTTAAAAATTATGGAGGATTTGTATGGATTTTGCTTTTAGTTTAGAAAATCTGGAAGTAACTATCATCATCAAACATTACTATAATCATCGGATTCTATCATTGTCCTTTTACATTAATTTATGTCATTGTCTTTTGTTAGTACAGTTGAAAAGAGGTATACAATTAATGCATATATATACAGCACCGTGTATTGAATATGTAAAACTTTCTTTGACATAAGATCATATAAAATAGAATAGCCTTTGTTTTTAAATTGATAGTATCGAACAACTACATATACACTTGTTTTCCCTCTCACCAACTTCACGAATTAAACCAACACAAGATTTACTAGAATGATAATAGGCTTCTAAGATGTGTAAAAGCCCATAAATCTTCTAAGTAACCTTGTGAATACGTGCATCCATGAAGAAAGATTAAGGATATAGAAATATAAATAAGTCAAACTACTCAAGATCTATTTAAAATCAACTCAATATTTATTTTAGTTTAACTTCAGAATAGTTAAGTTAATCTCGAGTTTAAACTACTCCAATAGTTAATCGAGTTGAGCTCAAACTTTATAATGTTTAGCTCAACAAACTCATGAACTTAATTGATCTCAAGTAAACACAACACATGTATTAGAGAAGTTCAATTGTATTTGGATATTAATTTTACTATTATTAGGATAAAAAAAGCTAAAATAAATCAAATTTAAATGAATTTAATTGAATCGAGATCAAGTTTATTCAATATCATTGTATAAAACCTAATCAATCGAGAAACAAGTATACTTAAATGGGCTTTACTAGTAATTTGAAAGTAAGGGAAATTTGGTCTATTCAAAATATTCATAAACCCAACCCATTAAAAGACAGACATGATGGACAATTCCTCTCATATTTCCTTCTTCTGTCTCATGCATGGACTCTTTTTGGGTAAATTCTCCATGTGAAACTCATCAAGAACAAGATTTTGATGTGTTTTCACAAGTTCAAAAGAGGTATCAAGATAGGCATTTCTTTTGAGGGTGTTTGACGATTTCTTTGTGAGGGTTTTTACTAAATGCGTGAACTTGCTTTGCTTTAGAAAATTGTGGTGTGCATGTGTATTATCTTGAATTTTATCAATCATAAGGTTTACTCTAAGGGTAAATTATACAGAGAAGAGATAAATATTTTGAGATAAATTCAAATAGAAAATTAACGTTTTAAAATAATTAAATAAGAAAGCAATATTTAAAAAAAAAGAAGTTCAAATAAGAGATTCCGTTAATCCTTAATTATAATACCATTAATTTAATATGACGTCAGCGTTAAGTGTTAAGGGGCACTTACATGGCTCCTACGCAGCACTTCCATAACATTTCTATTGCAAATAAATAAGAACAAATTAAAAGAAATAAAATTATTAAAAAAATAAAAATTGAAAAAAATCAAATGTGAAAAACAAAATTTGTAATAAACTTAATCATATAATTACATATAATATATATTTTATATAAATAATATAATATATTAAAGGATTTAAAATTCAAAAGAATAAAAAATAGGGAAAAAGAAAAAAAGAAAAAAAATTGACCACCTAATGACTAAATTGCCCTCATTCCCCCTTCCCCTTAAAAAAAAAAAAAAACCTTTTTTATAAAAAAAAAAAAAGAAAAATTAAAGAAAACCCGAATGACAACGACAAGTAGATGTCCATAATTAAAGAATGAGGGTAAAGGGATCACGTAACCCTCCCCTAACCATGAGCGGCTACCTATGGCCACTTGGTGGGTTGTACGACCCATTTTATCAAGTAGGTGGTGACCTATTTCTAATGTTGATGACTGGATTTTTTTTTAACTTTTTTTTCAAATTTTTATTTTTAATTAATTATATTATATATAAAATATATATTATATGTTGTTATATGATTAAGTCTACTACAAATTTTTCTTGTACGTTAGATTTTTCTTTTTGCAATTTTTTTAATAATTTTATTTGTTTATTTTAATTTATTCTTTATTTGCAATTGAAATGCTATATAAGTGGTACGATGGTGTTACATAAGTGCCACTTAGCACTTAACGGCCATATCATATTAAATTAATGGTATTATAACTGAAGGTTAACAAAATCTTTTATTTGAATTTTTTTTTATGAAATGTTGATTTCTTACTTGATCGTGTTGATTCACTATTTGAATTTACATCCAAATATTGATCTTCTTTTGTATAATTTACCCTTTAATCTAATCTTGTATTTCTTTAATAAAAGTTTATAATTTGTGAAAGAAGTATTATAGGCTATGATTCTTAAAGGGAAATAGGAAGTTATGATTTTTGTTTATGAATAGTTGACATTGTAGATTGAAGTGAGAATGTTAGAGTGCATATTTGGCCATTAAAAATGTATTTGGAAGTGAGAAGTTTGAATTTCTTTGTAGTTTGTGCGAGGAAGAAGGAGAAAATTTGAAGTTGTTATCATAGGAGTGTCATTAACTCCACACGATCATTTCATGGATGAATTATGTGAAGGGTTAGGAAGATACTCGCTTCCCAGACATGGCCATATCAACTTATTGTGTCGGATAAGGAGGAAAATGCTTAAAAAGTTACATGCCTACTAACGTGATTATAACCTAGGTTGCGTTAAAATTGCTTCTTAAGTGTAAGCACACGAGCTACCCTACATAACCGTATCAACTGTGTTCTTTTTCCTTGTTCCTTTTCCTTAGTCAAAACCTACATGGCCTTCAAGTACAGCAATTTATCTTCCATACTCTTTTCTAAAATTCATACCCTTTTTGTCTCAACTTGTCTTTGATTTTACAACCGATTGCTCCAACCAGTTTTATATTCTCAAAACCATTTAAGCATTAAAATCAAGTTTATTTTTTTATTTTTTATCAATGTTAACTCCATTTTGATGCTTCTCCTAACTTGATGGAGTCTTCATGAGAGGTTAGTAATAAGGGTAAAGGGGTATGAAGTCAACAAAGGAAGTGAGGCGAGTTAAGATAGGTTTTAAGTTGTGTCTTTCTTTCTTGTTAAGTTCTAATTGAGAAGTTTCTTTGGTTTCTTTCAAATTGCCATTCCAGGTAGGGGATATTTGTTTATTGCTTGTGATTGTTAGGTTAGTTGCATAACTAGATCTAATAAACTATTTGACCTTAATTGTTAGAGTGTTACATGTGCATGGTTGGGTTTAAGGAACAAGAAGAATCGGTGATCTGAGGGATCTATGCATGACACTATCTTTAATGGAGTCTCACATAAAAATGATTTGGGTAATTCTAATGGTCCGTTCACTTCGTTGAATGGAATGAAGAGGGAATTGAATTACAATTATTATGAAATGGAATAAGGAGATAATGGTTATCACATCGTTTAATTGAAAAAAAAAAAGATGAATAAGGAATAAAACCATAATAAGACTTAAAAAGACCAAATCACCCATATTCGTTCTTCTTCTTACATCTATTTCCTGAGCTATCTCCTTAGGCAAAATATCTAACCCAAAATTTACAAAAACAAAATATAAACAATACCATTATCGAATTTTCTCTACCTTGAGAATCTTTACATAATTTACATTAGCAATGATATGATTCTTAGTACATACACTTTCATTAATGCATTTATATATCAAATTAATTAAATATATCTTTGAATGATGCGCTTTAGATAAGATTGTAGCATAGATGTAGCCAAAAAAAAAAAAAACAATGGTATAATCAATCTTAAGTTGTTAAACTCAACCCTAAAAAAAACCAACACCCAAAGGCAAAGAAAAGTCTGACCTTTAGAAACTCCTGTTTCAATGTTTAGAGAAAAGAAGTAGGTATAATTAAATCATATTGCTTCCTCTTTCTCTCTCTCTCTCTCTGTCTAGCTATGATATTACATTTTTTAAAGGGAAGAAGTAGGTACGTAGGTTTCAACTTGTAGAGAGAAGAAGTTTAATTTTTTTGCAACTGCTCATGTTCTTGCATGCTTTCTTTTCAAATTGAAAATAAAGGGCTATTGTGAGCAAAAAAAAAATTGATCTAAAGGGGTTCGTATGGGTACTAAGTTGTGTGTGTCATCAAAGAAGATTACTCATTTGAGAAGAGAGTATGGGTGTTGAGTTGTTTGTGTCGTGGAAGAAGAGAACTCATTGGAGAAGAGAGTGTAGTCCTATCGTAGGCACACTGAAGTGGTCTTGGTTTGCTGTTAGTGGTGTCAAGAATAATGTAGAAAGAAGAAGAAGGGAAGGGATAGAGGAGATTTTTTGTTCTCAGAAGTGGGATTTTTGGACTACTATATGGAATTGAGATTTATGATTTTTAAGAATGGCAATTCCTTAGGAGTTGTAATTAATTAAAGTAAACAATGTAAAAGATTTGTTTTACGAAACAAGGAAGGAATGTAATATACATTCCCCCATGTAAACACATCATAAGTGTTACTTAGTTCATTAAGTATTAGGATGACTGAACACTAATACTATATGGTATTTTATATATATTACTTGTATTGAAGTCATGAGATACTGAAAATAATGAGACGTCAAGAGTATGTTGGACTAAAGAAAGACAATAAACCAGTTTGTTGCATTCATGGACACTTAGTCTATGTGAATTAAATATTGCTTGTACATATACATGTGTCATGTGTTTGCGTATTCTGTAGTAGGTATTGAATACCCTTTGGGGATCTTTTTTTTTTTGTTGTGGTTATAAGTTCTTCTCATGGTATAGATGCTTATGAGGACTATAGTCATGACTATATGTAAAAACAGAAAATAATAAAGTGTATTAAATAAAAATGTAATAATAATAAAGACATCAAGGGATTGGAATGATTTTTAATTGATTGGTGATGTTGGGTGTATTATAGTCTTTTAGAATTTTTGAAACCTACTAAGCCCTCCTTCATAAAACGCTTTAGAAAACCTTATTCCTTAACTCTTCCTCACTTCTTGTCTCTCTTTGATAACAAAACATCCTTAAGTCTATTGAAATCCAACCTTAAAATTCAGATTTCTAATACATGTGATATTGGAAATCAAGGAGAATGAAAGAAAAAACACAAGAACACAAGGATATACTGGTAAATTCTCTATCCATATTTTGAGTTAAAGATTCAATTTCTCTCTTTTCTTTATGCGATTTATATTAAGCCTGACCTGCTTAACATAAACTTCTAAACCAGGCTAAGAAAATTTTTTAATTTACGAAAACATTTTTTTTTTAAAAAGGGAGTATGCACCTAACAAAGTCGAAAAAAGAGTGAAAGGAGGGTATATGGGTAGATAAATCTTGATTTCAGCTATTGGTCCATAGGTTTCTTAAAAAAAATTTCTTTTAGAAAAATAAAAACCAAAGAAAACATGGGCTTATAACAATCTTATTAAAACTCATAGGTTTCCATGAAAGAGTCCATGAAGTATTTAATTGGGCTTTTAATTTTATTTTCAAATAAAATACGTTTTTTAAAAAAAAAATTGGAAAAAGATAAATTTTTTATTTATTTTTGGCTGCTTAAAGTACCTATATACCCATAGAGTGAAATCAATCCTATATGGTTCCAAATTTAAAAAAGACTTTAATTTGTTGGTTTATTTTATTTTTTGAAAGCCTCTCTTCATTTTAAATTTATTAAATTTTATTAATTAAAAAAAAATATTTTTGGATGCACTTTTGAAAAACTCTAAAGAAGTCCCTAAATTTTGGAAAAAGCCAATTTATTATTTTTTAATTCATGAAAAACAATTTTGTATAAGAAAATTTTTATTAAAAAGGAAAATGAGATTCCTTTATTTTGAAAGCCAATTATTGATGCAAACTAAATCATATGTAAAATCATTCAAAGAGAACATATAATGAAATGCAATAGAGATTATTCCAAACACATCATGTAATAAAGATTATTAACACATGCAGATATAACAACGAAGAAATTATTTACATGTTAAGTCACTAATTAACTAACAAGAGCATTATTATTATTATTATTATTATTATTATTATTATTATTATTATTATTATTTTATATTATTATTATTATTATTATTATTATTATTTAACAATATCATCGTACAAAAATAAGCTTATTTAATTCAACATACTTGTCGAGTTTGATTTTTAGATTTTTGTTTAAAATTGATTTCTCATTTCTTGATTAATACTAAACCCTAACCCATTTAATATTAATCCTCGACTAAAGAAATTGAGAAATTCCGGTTTTTTATTAAAAATAATTTTTGGAGTCGCCACCCGACCGAAGTCGGGAAAAGAAAAAAAAACCATAACCAATTGGGTGGATTGGTTATGATTTAGCTACCGGTTTTTGATTTCAAATTTAATAAAGAACCAGAGGGTTCCGAATTCGGGGGCTAACCTATTAAACCCTAACGGGTACTACTATTTATTACCTAAATTATGATTATTTTTCTAATTATAATATTTTAAAATAAATAAATAAATAAAATCAAAATAAAAAAATAACCTGAATTTCTACATATTTTATTGTTGCGTCGAAAGTGCCTACGTACCCGCTAGCCGGATCAGACGATCGTAGTTCTTTTAAAAAAAAAAAATTAGTGGGTTGGTTTATTTTAATTTTTGAAAACCGACCGAGTTTACATTATTATCAATTCAGTTTTTCTCTTTTTTTTTTCAACACTCCTAAAGGGTCTAATTCACTAAGTCCTTTTATTATATTTTATAAAAATTCTCTAAAAGTCTATTTTTTTTAAAGGTTTTTTTTTTTTTTATTTCCAGAAGAAACTTCTAAGTGAGAAAATCCTAAAAAATATACCTAATCTGAAGAAAAATTCCTAGACTAATATACATATATATTCTATTATTATTGAACAATTATCTTCACAAATAGATTAATAATATTACTTAACTTACTTAATATATAAAAAACTAATACTAATAAGTCATCTAAACTAATATAGCCATATACACATATACCACATCAAATAACTGAGAAACTAATAATACAATGATAATGATGATAAGTAAATAAAAGAATGAAACAAATAAAATGAAATAAGAAAACTAAGATTTGGGAAAAACTGAACCTGGTTTGTTCTTGCACGATAATGGCGCAAATGGAGCAGCGATGGTATCGGACTGTACAATTCGGGCTTGCTGTTCTGGAATTAATGATGTTCGGTGGAACGCGGGGCTGGCGCTGCTGATGTTGGCTGGTGATCGGCTGATCGGAATTAGCGCTGCTGCACGAATGGCCGCTGCTGCTTCGTGGCTGGTGATCGTACGTTTGTGAATTGTAAAGCCAAGTGATGGATTGATTTAGGACTGCATGGACATGAATCTGAATTGGTTTCGTTAGACGTTGGATTTCGGATTGAATTCGTTGGACGTGAATTCGGATGTTAGCTTTCGTTTGGGAATTGGATTTCGGCAGGAAGTTTGATTTCAGTTTTGTCTAGACTCAGATGTTGGAATTTTAGAATTGTGGTTTACTGGACGGTGGAAGTTGGGAATTCGGAATTGCGGACGGAAATTTTCTTTGACTTCCTGGATTTCCGTAATATAGATGTCAAGATCAACTTCTTGGGGACTTTCGTCAGGTTTTTGGTCATCGTATCTATGAAGCGATGAGGACAATATATGAATTTATGGGGGTTGTCGCGTGGTGATGTTTATATAGAGTTTAAACCAAATCATATCATATCACATCTAATTATATTTGATTCGTTAATTAAATTAGATTCAAATTTAATCAAATCTAATTTAACTAATATTCATTTGATTTATTTAGATATGAAATTGATTTTCGTCTATAGGTGGATGCTGAGACTTGAACTCGTGACCTCCAACTAAATCCACCCAAAAACTCTGCTACTTATCCGTTAGGCTGTTGGTCTATGTTTTGACATTCATTACAATTAAATTATATTTAAACTATCTGAATCCATAAAGTAAAATTTTTAACTAAACTAAAATTAACATTAATATTAAACTAATTATTTCTAATATAAATTACTTCTTAAAAATCTACGAAATTTTTATAACTTTTCCTTTTCTTGTTTTTTTTTGTATTTTCATTATTTGTTAATATCTTTTATTATTTTTATCTCTTTTTTGAATTATGACCCTTTTTTTGTAAAAATAAAAATTATGGGAAAAAATTAGGTGTCTACAGCTGCCCCTCTTTGTGGTAAAGTTTGAGCAAAACTTTACCACAAAGACAAAAGAGACACCTCTTTTACCTCAGGACGACTCTATCCTAAGGAATGGGAAGTGCCTATGTGAATTGGCAAAAATCTCGAAAAAAGAATAACGAGAATCTTGGTCATGCCTTGATGAGCTGACTAACCAAAGCGGTCAAAGCGCCCCTTGAGCTGGCCAAGACCTAAAGACAATGAAAAAGACTCGGATTATGCCCTCAATGAGCTGACTCTCCAAGGCGGTTAAAGCGCCTCATGAGCTGGCTAAGACGTAAAGATAATGAAGAAGACTTGGATCGTACCTTTAATGAGCTGACTCTCCAAGGCGGTTAAAGTGCCCTATGAGCTAGCTAAGACCTAAAAAATTTGAAAGAAAACTTGGATCGTGCCCTTAATGAGCTGACTCTCCAAGGCGGTCAAAGCACCCCATGAGCTGGCTAAGACCTAAAAATATGAAGAAGACTTAGATCGTACCCTTAATGAGCTGACTTTCCAAGGCGGTCAAAGCGCCCCATGAGCTGGCTAAGATCTAAAGATAATGAAGAAGACTTGGATCGTGCCCTTAATGAGCTGACTCTCCAAGGCAGTCAAAGCGCCCCATGAGCTAGCTAAGACCTAAAAATTTTGAAGGAAAACTTGGATCGTGCCCTTAATGAGCTGATTCTTCAAGGCGGTCAAAGCGCCCTATGAGCTGGCTAAGACCTAAAAATATGAAGAAGACTTAGATCGTGCCCTTAATGAGCTGACTCTCCAAGGCGGTCGAAGTGCCCCATGAGCTGGCTAAGACCTAAAAATATGAAGAAGACTTGGATCGTACCCTTAATGAGCTGACTCTCTAAGGCGGTCAAAGCATCCCATGAGCTGGCTAAGACCTAAAAAATTTGAAGGAAAACTTGGATCGTACCCTTAATGAGCTGACTCTCCAAGGCGGTCAAAGCGCCCCATGAGCTGGCTAAGACCTAAAAATATGAAGAAGACTTGGATCGTGCCCTTAATGAGCTGACTCTCCAAGGCGGTCAAAGCACCCCATGAGCTGGCTAAGACCTAAAAATATGAAGAAGACTTAGATCGTACCCTTAATGAGCTGACTCTCCAAGGTGGTCAAAGCGCCCCATGAGCTGGCTAAGACCTAAAAAATTTGAAGGAAAACTTAGATCGTACCCTTAATGAGCTGACTCTCCAAGGCGGTCAAAGCGCCCCATGAGCTGGCTAAGACCTAAAAATATGAAGAAGACTTAGATCGTGCCCTTAATGAGCTGACTCTCTAAGGCGGTCGAAGCACCCCATGAGCTGGTTAAGACCTAAAAATATCTGAAGAAAACTTGGATCGTACCCTTAATGAGCTGACTCTCCAAGGCGGTCAAAGTGCCCTATGAGCTGGCTAAGACCTAAAAATTTTGAAAGAAAACTTGTCGAGCAACATTTTGTGAGTTGGGTGACTGGGAGCCTGTAAAACTCCGAATTGGGACTGTTTTAGGAATTGGCCAGAAACTTAAGAAACTTAAGGTTGTGACTATGCTCTATGAACTGGCTAAATCCCTAAATGAGAATATGAGTCGAAGTAACGCTCCATAAGCTGATCGAAGTACTAAATCGCTTGAAGAGATGGTGAGTTAGATGATAGGAAGTTGAAGACACACTGGGACCATGATCATGAGCTAACTATCTTCTTCTTCTTTTTTTATTTTTTGTTTGGAAAATAAGCTATTATCCTTAAGGGGGAACCAATTGTCAAAGCAATGTTTTATCAGGTTTAGAACCACTTACCTGGTTTCAATGATAGCTCCCAAATCATCTCTCGTATTATTAAAGAGTCCGATTAGAACCAACAACTCTGACCCTTATTATTGCTTTTCTTGTTCTAGTTTTTCCTCTTCTTTCTTCTACCGTCTTTTTCCAAAACCCCTCTTTTTTTCTTTTTTTATTTGAAAACAACTTAAGCTTGAATCGAATGTAAAGCATATTCTTCTCGAACAAGGATGTCCTGTATTGAACTTCTGGTCTAAACATTGCCTTTCCGAGCAAGCATTTGTTCTCAAGCGAGTTTCTACTTTCATGCCACACGTTACCCTTTTGAACATGGCCCTATCCTGAAAAATCGGAAACAAATCTCCCTTTCTTTAGGGGGTTAACCACAACAAAGTATTAAAAGAATTTTTATCAATAGTCATCGCTTCAAATTAAATGATTATTTTTTCTTGTGGTTCTTTGTGTAAGGTTTATTTTGGTAGATGATAGAGTGAGAAGCAGGTTCTTTTAATGGAATGAGGAAAAGAAAGGCTAAGGATATTATCCAATGCTAACGACTACTAGGAATACCAACTTTGCATGTAAAAAATGAAAACGAGACCACAATAATAGTAAGAGTATTTGCAAAAATTTCATTGATGTTCAACGATAGTACATTTTCAATGCATCAGCATTTACTGGGTCTTTCAAATCCGGACCATCCATTCGAGACAAAATAACAGCTCCTCCAGACAATACTTTCTTCACAATGTAAGGCCCTTTATAGTTTGGGGCAAACTTCCCTCTTGAATCAGTTGTGTTAGGTAACACCTTTCTCAACACCATATCTCCTTGCTCAAAACTCGGGGGTCATACTTTTTTGTTGAAAGCCTTAGCCATTCGTTGTTGATAGCAAATGTTGTGACATAAAGCTATCAGCCTCTTTTCATCAATTAAGTTCAACTGCTCAACATGCTTCTTTACCCAATCAGCCTCATCTAACTGAGTTTCTGACAATATTCTGAGAGACGGGATCTCAACTTCTACAGGCAATATAGCCTCCATTCCGTATACCAACGAGTAGGGGGTTGCCCCTGTTGATGTTCTGATAAAAGTTCAATAGGCCATGAGTGCAAATGGTAACATCTCATGCTAATCTCGATACATAATGGCCATCTTCTCAATAATTCTTTTGATATTCTTATTGGTTGCTTCCACGGCTCCATTCATTTGGGGTCGATAAGGAGTAGAATTTCTATGAATGATCCTGAAGTGTTGGCATAACTCGGACATCAATTTATTATTCAGATTCGTACCGTTGTCAGTAATAATCGTTTCTGGCGTACCATACTGAGCCAGTATGTCCCTTCTGATGAACTTGACCACTACTCCCTTTGTCACATTAGAGTAGGATGAGGCTTCAACCTACTTAGTGAAATAATTAATAGTTACCAATATAAATCGGTGCCCATTAGATGCTTTTAGAGTGACTGGGCCGATGATATCTATTCCCCACATCGAAAAAGGCCATGGGGCTGATAGTGTATGCAACTCTTGAGGTGGAGCATTTATCTTGTTCGCATAGATTTGGCACAAATGGCAGCGTTGAACATGTGCAATACAATCCGCCTCTACAGTTGACTAGTAATATCCCATCCTCATGATTTTCTTGGCAAGCATGTAGCCATTCATATGAGGGCCACATACTCCCTCGTGTACTTCTTTCATCAGCATCTCTGCCTCTTTCCTGTTTACACAAGGTAAAAGTGTACCATCAAACGATCGTCGATACATCACAAAATCGCTCATCAAGTATTGAGCCTCCAATCTTCTAATTAATTTTTTATCCTTCTTCTCTGCTCCCTCGGGATACGTACCCTGTCGTAAAAATATTTTGATATCATGATACCAAGGCTTTTCGTCACACGAACTTTCCATTGCCAAACAAAAAGCAGGCTTTTCTTCAATTTCAATTTTAAGTGGTTGAATCTCCACTCCTTTCGATAATTGAATCATTGATGCCAAAGTAGCAAGAGCATCGGCAAATTGGTTTTGAACCCTTGGTACATACACAAAGGTAATCTTTTTAAACTTGGTTATCAACTTGGCCAAGTGTTGGTGATAAGGCACTAATTTGGAGTCTTTCGTCTTATATTCACCCCGAGCTTGGCCTATAATCAACGAAGAATCTCCATACACCTGCAATTCTTGTATCTCCTTAAACAATGCGATTTTAAGCCCCAAAATACACGCTTCGTATTCTGCAATGTTATTGATACATGGGAAAACCAATCTCATAGCCATTGGAAATTGTGTACCTCCAGGCGATACCAGAATTGCCCCTACTCCACATCCAGATACATTGGCTGCTCCGTCAAAGAACATTTTCCACCCTGAAGATTTTTCGACTATTTCACCATCAGAATCATTTCCTACTACTAGGATGTTTTCGTCGGGAAATTTAACCCATGTTCCTTGAGGGGTATCCTCAAAAGGATTCTTTGCTAATTGATCCGCCAAAGCTTGCCCCTTGATCGAACGTTGGCTCACATACTTAATGTCAAATTCTATCAGCAACATCTGGCACTTTGAAACTCTACCAATGAGAGCCGGTTTTTCAACTAAGTATTTCAAAGGATCATGTTGGGTTATCAACTCAATCTGATAATACAGCGTATATTGTCTGAGCCGATGCATAACCCAAACTAATGCACAACAGGTTCTTTCAACTTTTGAGTATTTTTGCTCCCCTTTTGTAAACTTCTTTCTTAGATAGTAAACGACTCTCTCTTTCCCTTCTTAATCTTTCTGGCCAAGTACGGTTCCCATGGATTTCGTCATTATGGTCAGATACAAAAACAACGGCTTTCCAGGTTTAGGAGCTACCAACACTGGAGGTTTCATGAGATATTCTTTGATTTTCGTGAAAACCTCTTCGCATTCCTCATTCCAACTGATCTTTGCGTTCTTTTTTAATAGCTTAAAAAGAGGGCAACATTTTTCCGTTAACTGTGCTATGAATCGGGCAATGTAATTTAAACGCCCCAACAAACCTCACACTTCCTTGAGCGTTTGTGGAGGAGGCATGTCAATTATAGTTTTGGCCTTATCAGGATCGACTTCAATATCTCTTTGGCTAACTATGAACCCCAACAATTTTCCTGACATCACACCAAAGGTACACTTCTCCGGATTCAATTTCAAGTGGTACTTTCTTAGCCTATCGAACAACTTTCTCAGGTTTTCTAGGTGATCCTCCTCTTCTTTGGACTTCGCAATCATATCATCAACATACACTTCTATTTCTTTATGCATCATGTCATGAAAGATTGCAACCATGGCCCTCTGATCTGTTGCACCTGCATTCTTCAGCCCAAATGACATCACCTTATAGCAAAATGTTCCCTAAGTCGTACTAAAATTCGTTTTCGTCCTATCCTCTTCGGACATCCGAATCTGATTATATCCCCGAAAAACCATCCATGAAGGAGAATAGATGATTTCCAGAAGTGTTATCCACTAAGACATCAATGTAAGGCAATGGAAAATTATCCTTAGGTGTTGCCTGGTTGAGATCTCGAAAGTCTACACACACTCTAACTTTCCCATTCTTCTTCATTACTGGAACAATATTAGTTACCCATTCCAGGTAATCCGACACTTCGATGAATCCAACCTCCAGTAGTTTCTTCACTTCTTCTTTAATTTTCAGTAAGACGTTAGGTCGAAATCTCCTCAATTTTTGCTTTTTTGGTTTGACGTCCTCCTGTATGGGTAAACGGTGGACCTCAATTGACGGGTCCAACCCAGGCATATCTCCATGCGACCAAGCGAACACATCTTGATAACCAGCTAATAACGTAATCATTTCTGTTTATTGTTTCTCTTTTAAATTCACCCCAATTTTTAAATTTCTAGGATTTTTTTCATTCCCCACATTAATTGTCTCAATCGGTTCATCAATAGTGATCCTATCCAGTTCATGTTTTTGCCATTCCTCTTGTATATTACTGTAGTCATCGACATTGCTCCCGACGACTAACCCAGTAGGGCCGAAAACAATATCGATATTCTTATTTTCTACCTGCGCGAGGTAATCCTGGTTTTCTCTTGTTTCATTGAATCTGAATGAGAATGTATAAAAAAATGCATGTAAACAAAAGAGAATTGAAGAGCAACATGGAAAAGAAACGAACTAAGATTTTATTGAATAAATGGAAGTATAGTCTCAAATGAGATAAAGGCCTAATTAATTTTGAACGAAAGATTCAACGATACATTTAAAACGATGACTATTGAAAATAAAAATTCAAAAAATAATAATTACGGTTCACCCCTTTACCTTAGGGAAGACTTGTTGCAATTCGCCGGGATAGAAAACCAGTTGTTCAAATGATGCTGGAACTTAGGTGATGAGCGTATCGATCCTTCTTTGTCGGATTCTCGGGCTTGAATCTCTTCTCGTATAAACGTCTCAGCTAGTGGTGGGAAGGTCATCGAGGCATGGTATAATTTTTTACCTCTCTTGCCCTTCGCCTGCTTCTTCTTGAATTCTTCCGCCGGGGTAGGATTGTAGCCAAGGCCGTAAGTGCTGATCTGGCCTTCCTTGAATCCCTTTCTTCTCTCATCCTCTGTATCAGAACCGGAAATCATGTTCACTTCTTCAAACATTTGTAACCTCAGCTCCTCTTGTCCCTCACTTCCTATGTAGGGTATAGCCGTCCCTTATAGATTTCATAATCTTGATCTCCCAGAATTGTAATCACCTGGCCATTGGAGATAAACTTCAATTTTTGGTGCAAGCTCGAAGGTATGGCCCCTGCTGCATGAATCCAAGGTCTTCCCAACAGAAGGTTGAAAGATCTTGGAATGTCCATAACTTGGAATCAAATAGTGAAGTGCTGAGAGCCAATACTCACGGATAAATCAATCTCCCCTATAATCTCTCTTTTGGAACCATCAAAGGCCTTGACTGTCGTGGAAGAAGGCTTAATTGCAGATGTGTCGATGCCCAGCAAATCCAAAGTGGCGAGTGGGTAGACGTTCAGCGACGATCCGTTGTTAATGAGCACCCTGGTGACAATTATGTCATTACTTCTTATCCGTTAGGCTGTTGGTTTGTGTCTTGACATTCATTACAATTAAATTATCTAAATCCCTAAAGTAAAATTTTTAACTAAACTAAAATTAACATTAACATTAAACTAATTATTTCTAATATAAATTACTTCCTAAAAATCTACGAAATTTTTATAACTTTTCCTTTTCTTTTTTTTTTTGGTATTTTCATTATTTGTTAATATCTTTTATTATTTTTATCTCTTTTTTGAATTAGGACCCTTTTTTTTGTAAAAATGAAAATTATGGGAAAAAATTAGGTGTCTACAATACTTATTCAATTAACATAATAAAAGAAACCGATTTATTTATTAGTTAAGACTTAAACATGCTAATTACTTTAGTAAACCCCAAATATGCAAATTATTCATTACTTAATGCTTAGTCAAGCAAACATGCCAATTATTTTATCAAAACTTGAGCATATTGATTAACAAACATGATATAAAGTATATTAAAGTTAACTATCATGAAAAAACTAAATATCATACCAAAATACATTATTTAATTAAAATCTTGATAACACGAGATGAAAACAAACTTTAAATTTTTTTTAGATTTTTTTTTTAAAGAAAGCCTTATTCATATACAATAAAAAAAATCATAAATAGATTAAACATTAATTGGCAAAAATTATTATATATTGCAAAAACACATCGTTAAATTCAAATCATAACATCATAATATTAAAGATACATCTTTTTTATTTTTTTTCAAACCAAAAAATGCATTCAATTTAAAGAGTTGAAGAACTCACTAGCAACAAGTAGTAAATTGGCGACTAGTTTAAGTGGTTATCGACTAGCTCTCAAGCTAAGGCTAGTGGCTATGAACTCTTAAGGCATTATTCTTTGAGATCCTTACCTTAATATTTGGAAATCCTAGCAACCTAATTGTGAATTTTTACAAAAACTCCAATGTGAAGATGAACAAACCCTAAACTTGCACTTCTCAACTTCAATTTTTAAATTACCTACACCAATCATGAAATTGAATGAAATCACTTATTGTTCTTTGATTTGTAGAGATAAAAAAATCTCCCACTATTTTTGTCTCTTTTTGATTTACTCTATAATGAGAAAAATCGAAAATAAATAGTAGGTAATGAAATTTTAAACTCTTGAGAGAGAGAGAGAGAGGTTGCAATAGTTACAATGGGGATGTTTACAATGCTTAGGAGTTATTTGGATGTGTAGAGGGGACCTTTATTTATAATGCTATGCTAAGAGTATAGCCTAAGAAATATCCATTAGGGAAAAATATCACATCTTTGTTAATTGAGCAAGTATTTTAATGTATCCTAGTTCTTTCTATTTTTGTCTAAATTTGGACACCTTTTTTTATACAAATTAATGAAAAGTAGAAGTGTGCACGATTAATGGAAGATGTTCTTGTATGTTTTGAGTGATTACATTAAGGAATAATGCAAAAATAATTTCCAATTTTGTCAAACAAAAATTGGGTGCAAAATGTACAAATATTAAGTTATCTGATTTTCATTTTTTTATTTTGTAAATTTCCTTCTTTAAAAATAAGAAAATTGGACATGTCTAAATAATATCTTTCATATACTTTCTATTACATATTTTTTTTATAATTTTTTGTGGCCAAAAAATAGATGAAATTGGATAAAAATACCTAAGTGCGACTTGCCCTTTTGAAGCAAATTTAAAGCTTAAGTTTCTATCATCTCTATATTAAGGAATAGAGAAGGAGAAAGCGATGTTTGACTTGGTGAAAGGTACGCCACGTAGTGCCTAATGAGTGGGTCACATAGCACCATATAGTGCTTAGTCATGAGGGACATTGTGCCATGTTAGTGCCGCGTGTTACGTGTCACTTATTTCTCCCTCTCTCTCTCTTTTCTTTTTATTTTATTTTATTTTTTCTTTTTGTCTTCTTTTCTCCCCTGTTGTTTCTAAAACTCTTTTTTTGTGTTTTTTTTTTATAACACCTTAAGTTAGACCTAATTAATTACTAAAAAGCTAAAAAATTATGCTTCACCCTTCAAGTAACTATGGAGTCTAATAAATATGTTTTCAAATATTTGATCAAATTGAATAAATTTTTCTTTTTGTCTTCTTTTCTCCCCTCTTGTTTCTAATCCTCTTTTTTTTTTTCGAAGACACCTTAAATAAGACCTAATTAATTATTAAAAATCTAAAAAATTACACTCACTCTTCAAGTAATATTTATTTGTCCTATATATGAATTTACATGTAAGTATAAATATGCGTAATTTCTTAAAATACGCGAAATGTGCTAAAATAATACTAAATACTTAAATAAAATTCATAATTAATTAATAAAAAATGAATAAAAATCAGGAAAAATCATGAATGATGCAGAATTGGGTCGTGGAAGCTTGGAAAAATAAGAAACAATTCGGCCAATTAAATTAAGACAACATAAAAGCCAAAAATTAAGGGATAAGGCAATTGTCTTGTCCTATTTAATGCACAATAAATCCCCTAAAACCTTATAAATAGTAGGAAAAATCACAAAGCTCATTTGGGCAGTTTGGAGAGTAAGAAAAATAGAGAGAGGTGAAAATTGAGAGAAAAATTTGAGTTAGAAAAAAAATAAAAAAACTGTGCAATTAGGGCTTTTAAAGGGAACCCCCACTAGATGAGCAGCTGGAAGTGAACGGCTACTACCACCACACGGTGGTGGCAGCGCCTAAGCCTGCCGACAAAGCCACGGCGGCCGGCGGTGGCCGAAGCCACCCAGATCGGTGAACCCGATTTCTAGCTCGATTTTATGCAATTTTGTTAAAAATAGTAAATATTCTTAGAAAATTATGAATTTTTTTATTTTAGAATATTTTTGTATGTAGTTTTTAGAAAAAATATTATTTTGATTCAAATATGTCTCGTAATATATGGTCCTTAAGAAATCATGCAAAATCAAGCATAATTCGGTTTAGAAATAAATGACCTTAGGAGTGTAGTTTCAAGCCCAAAATTTTTGTGTAGATTACTTAGATGATATAGAACAGTTCTATAAAACCCGTTTCCAAAAATTAATTTTTGAAATTTTTAGATAATTTTTAGGCTCTAAAATGAGGCATAAAATGGGTAATTTAGGATTAATTAAGCAATTAAATGGTTAATTACTGATTTAGTGAATAATTATATGTTTTAGGATGTTAAAATATGATGGAGTATGATATTTGTAGCATTTAGGGTGTTAGATGTAATTATTAGGTTAATTATGTAGTAAATGATTAATAAAGAAAAATAGTTAACTTTAAGTTAATTTTGTAAATTAGGGAAATTAGGAGTAAAATCTGATTTAGGATGAATTTAGACATTTTGAAATGATAATTGATGTTTAGGGATGGTAATTAAAGTGATAGAAATATTAGAAGTGTATTATGTACATAATAGGCAATAATGCATAATATGTAATTTTTGAAAATATAATAAATAGAAAATATTAGGATAAAAATTGATATTATATAAATAATAAGGATATATAATAAATCTGATAAGAAACTTGAATTTATGTAATTATATGAAAAATATAAAAAATTCTCACATCAGGAGCAAATTCGGTACACTAATAAGGATATAAGTGTACCGGGTGAAATAAAATACTGACTAGGGGTAATAATGATATTTACGAGATCGGGAAGTAATGTGATTAATTTCAGATTATGAGTTGAAACGAATTTCTAAGGTTAAAATATAAAACATTACTTAGAAATCGATGCGAAAACCGAACCCGAACCTAACCTCAAACCTAGAATAATTATAAAAGACTTAAGACCTAGATAATTAGGCATCTTAAACCCTAAACAAAGCTTAACAATAAGCGTTATAGGATAAAATGAATCTATAATAGTTATATGAAAAGTTGAAACCACGTTTGTGTTATAGAGATAATCGGCGATGGCCTGAGCAAATCGGACCTCAAGTGAGTGAGCGGGGAGTCGAGGTAAGTTAGGATTAATACAATGCTGTATTTTGGGAGGCTTGAGATTATGCTTGGTTGTGCTTGTTAGATAGTTGGATGTGTGTATGTGCTTGATTATGGGTGATACTATGATTCTGTTTGTTGCTCTAGCATGTATTATATGATTTGTATGAAATGATTGATCACCCTAAGCTGGACTTAATCAAATATACGACCAGTAATCATAATCGGACATGCATGGCAATCCGTTAGGGGAACTTAGGACTCTCCGGCCAAATACCGACCACTTCAAAAGGGATAGCGCAGGATTGCAAAATGGTCCCTTCTTTATCCTTAGTCGAACTGAGTGACAGGAGAGGAGGTTGCGGCGAGGGTGAAGACAATGGTTTGAAGGTAGTCGCGGGAGGAGCGAGGTCTCCATTACACAAGCTTGGGTTTGGTCGTGAGCTGTTGCATTAATGACAACTCCTCAACCCGGATTAGAGCAAGCACAATTTCTCTAATCTCACGACAGGCCGGACAACGTCTTACGATGGCATTTGCTTACACATGCATTGCACCTAATAAGTGATTAAAAACCTTGTTGTGTGTATGGTATTGTTTTAAGTCCTCTATCCTAACTTACTGAGCTATGGTTGCTCACATCCCTATAGACGTCGTGCAGGTACTGGTTAAGAAGCAGTAAACAACTACCCTGAAGCTAGCAACTACTGGATCCTGGGTAATGAGGAAAAACATTGAAGAATAAACACACATATTTTAAGGTCTAAGTTTTTATTTTGGAATTATTGTTCATTTTTAAATAATGTAATAACTGAATTAAAGTATATATATATATATAAATTTTCTCATTTTCTTAGGTAAATGATCTATTTAAATTACAAACTGTTTACTTCAAAGCGGGTTAGTCGTGGACGCCTTGTGTAGATCAGGTCTAAGATAGCAGTTGTAAGACCAACCTCTATTTTAGGATGGTTTATACGGCGGGGCTGTTATGACTCTGCCGCTTCGAGGCATGACAACTTAAGCTAAAAAATTGTTTTCCCATAAATGCCTTTTTTACTTAAAATTTATAATTCAATCAAATTGCATATCTTTATTTTGACTTAGAAAGTCATTTTTGGACCTTAGAAAATTATTTCTATCCCAAACTAACCTAAATGGACCACTATGTAGCACTTTTCTTTTTTATGATTTTTTGGTTTTTTTTTCTTATTTCTTAAAATTTTTTAACGTCTTTTCTTGATTTTTCAATTTTTTTTTTGGATATATTTCATTCTTTTCAATTTTTTATATTTTTTAATTTTTCTATATATTTTGTCTTTTCCGATGATTAGCGATTTCTAAATTAAGAGTAGACATAGGGAGGACAAAAATGAGCTATCAATACCTAATATTAGGAATTTCATTTTCCATTAAGGATTGATGAAAAAACTAAGAGAGTTGTGTTTTGCAGCGTGTAAGGGATGGGGAATTGAGTGTCCAATGCTATCTAATCAAAAGAATCGTGTTTTGCAACTTCCCCAACGTAGAAGTTCCATATTGAGACGAGTCAACTAGATTTTAAAAAGGGTGACTGGGTTGTTGAGTATTACCTATACCAATATCTATGTATTATATATTGTTTGCTTAAGAGTCCTGAGTTATCTCAAGTCTTGATACATTAAGACTGTATTGGTTGTCAACTAATAATTAAAGATGATAAGTGGTTACCGCATTAGTAATCAATATTTTTGCATGTGATTTATGATTGTGTTTATCATGTACATGTGCTTTTCTATTTATGTACTGGGCATAACTCACTTCTTGAAAACCCCTACATTTTAGCTATAGGTACAAGTACGGCTACTGTAGAGAGTTTTGAAAATTATGATGGAGTGGGATGTGATTGTTATTACTATGATAAAGATGAGGGTTACTATTACTTTGAGGATGAGTCAGGTTATGCTTAGGTGATAGGCCAGATGGATTGATGAATAGACTATTCTTTAGTTATATTCAATTTTGAAGTTTTATTTTTGTAAGATTTTGTGGTTGGAGTCGCTTGTGACTCCCTTTATTTATTTTATGTGTTGGTTAGAGTTATGAGACTCCTTAGCTATGAGTTTAAATTTTACTTCGTAGATGCATAAGAGATATCAATTCATGTTTCTAAACATGTTATTATGATCAAATTATGGTGATGTTAGAGTTGGGTGGATTTTTATACCACTCTTTAATTAATATATGTCGAGATTATTTTATGAGAGTTGGAAGTTTTATAAATATTTGTGATTTATAAACAAGTAAAAAGATCTTAGATGCCTTAGTGTGTCTGCTTCTATGGTGGCACGTGGTGGAGTAGTAGCTTCCTGAGTTACGAGATGTTACTTTATATTTATGAGGATACAAGAGAGGAGTATGAATATTACTACTACTATGATGATAGAAGCAAAACTGCATAGTTTAAGTTAGTCATCGAATTGTGATTACTAAGAGAACAAACTTCATGCCTTAATTGGTTATTTCATTTGCTTAATTGTGTATCACCTAAGAATCTGGCTAGATTTAACAATTTGAATTTTAGTTGTTAAGTCAATCTTGTTGTTGAGGAGTAATTGAGACTCTTGACTACATATTTTGCTTATTAGTGATTAATAAAGTCTTTGATACTTATAACAATTTTTATTTAAGCTCCAATATTTATTGCAAGAAAAAAGGTGTACTTGGTTGTTGTAGGCATTAGGTCATGACACCCGTTATGAGTTATGTAGAGTTAAATGTATGTTGGTAAATATATTATATAAATTGAAGTACCCAGATAGTTTACAGGTTTTAGATGCCTTAGCGTGTCAACTAATAGGGTTGAAATGTGGTGAGCTATGACATCTTAGGTTTTAGAGCACTACACACTTCTTCAAGTTGAGTTCAAGTTCAAAATTCTAAATTCGATTGAATTTGAAATAAACTCGAGTTTAATCACTGAAATTTCAAATCGGGTTTAAGTTCAAACTCAACACGACACTGTCTTAGTTCAACTCATTTACAGCTATAATGAAGAATAGATGAGCTAATCTTATTAAACCATGTTTCAAAGTATAGTAATCCTGGCTCTCCCAATCATTGAAGGTACGGGTCTAATCTTTTAGATCATTATCATCTATCTAAATAATTAGCCCTAATCATTATTAGGCACGACACAATTAAATATATTTTTAACTTAATCCCTCTACAAAGTTAAAAAAGGTAAACAAAAAGGAACATGAAAGCTGAAATATGGAGTCATCCTTGCACACGCACTCCATTGTCCAAAGGATAATTAATTACTACCGACATCCCCTATATTTGAGTAAATTCTAGTGGTTTTTAACATATTTTCAACGAGTCAAAACAGTACTCATTATTTAATGAAGTGCCCCACGGGAGAGCTTACTTGGACTTTGCCCACAATATGAAATTGTTTGACATTTGAATCCCATAGAAAATTAAAAATATGAAGGACGTACATGGATTATACTTTTAGTTTAGGAAATCTCAAAGAAACCATCATCACCTAACCTTACAATAATCACCGGATTCTGTCATTGTCTTTCGTTGTTACGGTTGAAGAAAGGAGCAAAATTATATATATATAGCACCGTGTATCGAATATGTAAAACTTTCTTTGACATAAGAGCATATAAACTAGAAAAGCCTTGCTCAATACCCTGTTTTCAAATTGATTGCGTCGAACAACTAAATATACTCTCTTTCGTTTTTCCTCTTACCAACTACACGTATTAAACCAACTCAAGATTTAATAAATATCAAAAGTTAGACAAAAGGAGTGTAAGGATCTTCATCATGACATGTGAGACCTTTTACCGTCGCATGGGTATCGAGGTGGATGGCAAATATCATATGTGAGGGATTGACCATTATGTATATAAAAGGATATAAGCTATAAAGTATCCTATGTTTTGTATTTCATAATATTCTAGCGATCTAACAAAAGTTTTAATAATTTTAATATGTCATATGTTTTGATCAAAAGTGTACAAATACTAATAAAATTCTAATACATTAAAATATATATCCACTATTATTAATTAATATAATTATAAATATCGTTATTATTTATACTCATAACTTATTAAAACATGGTATATTAATATTAATAAATCATTTTTTCCAGCAATTCGTTCATTTAAACAGTAAAAGAAAAAGCCAAATATCTTATAACTTAACCCAATAAACATTAATTTTCTAACAAAGTGAATCCAATGTGATTCTTCCTGGCCGATAGTTGTAATAAAAGCTAAATAATAATAATAATAATAATAATAAAACCTAATTAATCGAAGTTGACAAACCTTCATAGACTAGAGACGATAATTAAAGAACGACAATGCCGAAATGCTATCCTTCTAATTATAATATATAACGCTGTTCATATATTTGACCAGAAAACGTTTTCTTCAAAGCTGCCAGACCGACATCTTCTAATTATAATATATAGTCCTTGTCATCAAAATTTCCTAACAAAACGCAGATAATTATTACATTTTACAGGGGAAAAATATTAAATCACGTTCATATAATTGATTAAATTACTTCTCTTCTAGACTATTGTGTAGTTGCAGCAAAGTCATATTAATAACTAAGTCAAAGCCAGATGGGGGAAGCTATAGAGATATGTATAAACAGTGAAGACATAGTTTTAAATCATAAAAACAGGACAAATATTATAATACAAAATGCATAGAGTTAATGCTATCTCCATCGTCTTATAATAATATTAACTTAGATAATCTATCATACCATCTCTATTTACACTTGGATGAAATATATATTCTCTATTACACAACATGTTGCAATGTTTATACTCAGTTTGTTAACTTGGTTAGATTTGATATAAAAGCACACACGTGGCTCTTAACATGACCAATTCATTCGATTTGATGCCATTATAACATAAACTTGAGGACATCTTTCGTGTGCCGCATTTAGTTCCGAGTTCAAACTACTTAAAATATACATCATCTATTTCTATATGAAGATAAATAAACATACTTCCCTACGTAATTCTTTCTATAATCATACATATTAGCCTCATGGAATACTTTTGTCCTTTGACATTCAGAAAATATCTGAATTGGAATCATAATTCAACACCCTTAAGTTCGGCCACAGCCATAAGTAACATTTAGCCATAAGTAGATGTAAGAAGCAATGATAGTTTAAGATTTGGATCCTCTTCATTTAATATATATTTTTTTTAAATTTATATATTAACAATTGAAATTATTTAAATTTTTTAAATATCATATGATATTGTCATATCTTTTGAAATCTAAGCTATTAATTATATGTGACAATATTTTAAGGGGATAAATTAAAGGGAATTGAGGAAAGTAATTTGAGAGGATCTATTTTTGCTAATTTATCATCTTTAACAAACAGGAAAATAGATTTTCTCCATTTATTTTGCTCAATTTTCCTTAATTTATCATCTTAAGATGTTACCATATATAAACGATTGAGATTATAAATAATATAATATGATATTTTAAAATTTTAGATAATTTCGACTATTGATTTATAATTTAGAGATTTTGAGGGAAGGATAAATAGAGAGAATTCAAATCCTTTAAGAGTGTCTTTTAGAGAAGAGGAAAATGGTTTTAGTTTAGAAGAAAAAAAAAAAAAAAGAAGAGGAAACGTTTTTGTCATTGTCCATTGGTATTCTTTTTTTATGATTATTAATCACCATCACAAAAGCTTATCCACCATCATTATCTTCCACACTATTTGATTAGTTCCAAAAGTCATGCTAGTTGGATCTACTTAAAATTATTATGATAATAATTGAAATCTAAAATTTTGATTATAAGAAGTATATAAAAAAATTCGTAAAAAACGTTTTTCTATGCAAAAAGAAGAGACCAATTGCTATTTCAGTGGAACTTGCTTTTCTAATGATAATGGCTTGGAGTTAAGGATATAATCCAAATAAAAATAACTAAAAGCTACATTTTTAATCATCAATGTTTCACCGGTTTTATATTAAAGTCATAAACCTTTATTTCTTTGTATTCGGGTTTTCAATATTGACAAAGATTTAAAAATGGATTTTTTTTAATTTTTTTCCTCCATTAAATCTACCATAATATAATGACACATGGCAACATTTCAGTAGTATACATGGTTATATAAAATAAATAATATAATAAAATTATGAAATCAAATTAAAAAAATAAAATATTGAAAAAAAAATAAAAGAAAATATTGCAGTAGAACAAACAAAAAAAATAATAAAAGAAAATCTAGCTATCCCGTAGCATTGAATGGTAAAATTGGCCATTATCTATTAGGTGGGTCTTATGAGCCTCCCCTCGAGAAATTTGGAGAAAAAAAAAAAAAGAATATTCAAGATCCATTCGGGTTTAAAGCGGGTCATCCAAGCTGTTTTGACCCTTTCTAGCACTTTCTCTTCGCTTTAGTCTATAAAATCTAAATTTTTAAGTGGAGAGGAATAGTTGTGTATGTACAATATACCGCTTAAAATTATGCTAAACCTTTTACTACAACAAAGTGGCAATCGCAATCTAAACACTGTTGAGCATGAATAAATGCGTCTGACAACAACAGTAATGGGCTTTAACCACATACTATTTTTGGTCTCCGCCATGAATTATTAAAATAACGTAAGTGAGTTTTGGCTGTATATTATTCTATTTAATTTATTTTTTAAATACATTTTATTTAAAAAATTTTTAATCCATTTAAAAATAGATCAAATAAATCCTATCTGTTTAACTTATAAATCAAAGTATGTATTTTGGATCGATGTATTTAATATTTTTATGTGTTTAGTTTATAAATCGATCCATTTAATATATTTTTTAAACGAATTAAAATCATATTTTTTTTATTTAAAAAATAGATGAAATGAATTTAATCCATTTAGTACATGAGCTAAAACGAGCTCAATCAAATTGAACTATTCAACTTATTTAGATGTCTTCACGAACCACATGTGAATTAGCCCCACTCCTTGGATCTCCTTATCATAACAAAGACAAAGGAGAGAATATCATGATCATTTGATTCTGGGTCCATCGTCCAATAACTGGTGTTCTTCTTGAGTGTACGCCCGACGTATGTTAAGGAATCAATGTTGCAAATGCCAACATTGTGTGTTTATCCACTGGAGATTCGTTCCATTATGACGAAAATTGCTGTTCTCCATATGATACAAAATTACAATCCAATTCGAGTTAAATCACGATTAGAGGAGCAAAATACTGAAATCGATATAACAGGATGTATAATCCCAATGATATGACTTATTTATAATTGCTTATAATTAATTGAATTATTAATTTTTATCGTTATATATCGTATCCTAAATCAAGAATGGTTAGTTGATATTTTGCTAGAGTATACAGTATTATCACAAGCACATCTAAAAAAAAATGATTCAAGTTCAATAAATTCCAATAATAAACAAGTGATATATTTGACTTGTTTAATACTATCACCTTTATTGTTTCTATAAACCCTAGGAAGTCAATTATAAGATGATAACATCAATTACATTAATTCATAATACAAATCTCCTCAAATTCTCTTTTTATCCCTTTTTTTTAAATAAAAAAAATATGATCAACTTTGCTATATAGAAATTAAACCTAAATTAAAAGTTCAACTGCTATTTTCTTCTGATGAAGTCCACAACTTGAGTCTTCCTCTTCCATATGTCTTTCTAAGTCCTACCACATCCTTGTCTGAGTCTTGGAAGGGTCAAAATGTTCAACTAACGTTTATTTCAATTTATCTAGAAGAACAAAAATCATCCTTGTCTGAGTTTTGAAAGGGTCAAAATGTTCAATCACGTTTATTTCAATTTATCTAGAAGGACAAAAATCATTCTTTTATATATATATATATTCTGCCGTTTTCTTTGGCGTAAAAGTGGGGGACGACTTTTTTGAGGGCTTATTATTTTAGTCGTCGGGTACAAGCCCGTAAAAGTATTTATTCAAAAATAGTGCCTCATTTTTCAAGAGGCAATCATTCTTTTTCATTATTTTGTCGCTTTCCATAATGTACCAAATCGTGGAAAGATTACGACTGGACAAAGTCACACGATCCTGTAATAATGCTACGGATGTTTTGGAAAACAAAATTAACTATTACTTATATTAATACTCAACGTATTTTAATGCATGATGATGTGTATATTTTAATATTATTAAATATTTATTAATCATAGTAGATTTATTATTTTATATATTAAAATTTTATTAGTATTTACTAACTAAATGACTTCAATAGTATTAATACAATAAGTTGATCGATAAATAATATATAAGTATTTAAAAAAAATTAATACATAAAAATATAATTGATGTTTTATTTCGTTAATACATATCAAAATTTAATAAATATTTATACATCAATCATCAATCTTATATCGTGTTAGTAGTATTGAATTTTTTTTTTTTAATCTATCATTCATCAAAACATGAAATTCATTAGTATTATTTAAACATTTTTCTCATTTAGCAGTTCCATACCCTAGTTAATTAATCTATAAAAGACTTTCTTTTTCAAAGTGATTTGTATAATCTTTTCCTAAGCTATTAAGATGAGTTTTATGAAGGAGTTGTTAAAATTTTCCGATTTGACTCTTTCTTATTTTTCACTTAAATATTAGCTGTTTCTATGGTTTCTTCAATGACCTCAGGGATTGAGATATATTTTATCTGCAGATTCTGGAAATATCCTCCCTCGATGCTTATAAAACTCAGACTTGACATCCTCTTAAATACTATAAAAAATAAATACTCAATTTTCTAACCTCACGAAATGTTGTTGCCATTGTCTCAAGAAAAATAAAGAGAGTACTAGCGCATGCCAGCTATACCTTGGAGACTCCCCAAGTCAAAATCTCCCAAAATCATGTCCATAAATTATAATCCATCATTATGTTTTGAATGCGAATTAATGAGTAGGCTGTGAAATGGAGCACACGACAGAAATAGGGTTTGTATTGAGCAAAGACAAAAGTAAAGCAATGTTAAATGATGTCGGGTTGGGGAGTTCTACAATTATCTACTGAGTTTGATATGATCAATATTGTTATTAGGTCGATATAAGCTAGATATAAATCATAAATAAGAGCCATTCTCTAGACCTTAGGCTCATGCATCTATTATGGACTATATATGTCCTATTTTCATGATTTGTACTAGCATATACCTTCTAATTTTATTGCAATCAACTTCTAAAAAAGTTGGACACATTATGAGCCACTAAAATAGATTGTATTAGGAGACTACTACATCACACACACACATATATATATATATATATATCTTTACAAAAAACAAATAGAAAAAAAAAACAGAATATGCAATTTTATCTAAATCTCTCTCTTAGGAACTTTACAACATTCCGAATATCTTCTCTCAACCCAATAACAAACTTTGAGACTGTTCATGCTGGTGGTTCCTCCACTTCACAATGCATCATAAGTATTTGAAACTCTTAAACATACTCGTCAATAGTTCGGTCTTCTTGTCTTAACTTCTAAAGTCAAGTGAACGTATCATAGAGGTATGTTTCCAGTACGAATCTATTTCTAAACACTCTTTTTATCTTAAGCCAAATGTTAATCTCTCGGTACCCCTCTCGTTTTCTCATAGCTTGAAAATTCTTCTACCACATAGCAAAATATCCGGATAAATTCTAGTTATTTATCAGCATTCCCAAATCCATCAAAACTCAAAATTCGAAGTTTCACATGATTAGATGCTTTAGGGATTCGTTCACTCTCCTTTTCAAAATACTCCTCTTCTTGTTCCTCTTCCTCTTCCTCTCTCTCTTTCTCTTCATCAAGCTCTCTCAAGTATATCCTTTGTCTTACTCATCCACTAACTCCTCCAACTCGAATGGGTTAAGTTGGATTCTAACCTCTAACAAGTTGAGCAGCTTGAGGGGTATTTTACACGGTTTCAGTGGGTTGGTAAGACAATACATGAACAGCTTGGATCGAATCCTCTAATAGGTTAACTACCTTATTAAACCTTTCGTTAATACTTTTAGGGGTTTCCTGAGATTGTCATCTATGGTGGACAACTCCATTGTCATCACTAGTACTAATATTCATACTTGGGTATGCCAATTTTCTTTACAGATTTAAAGCTCAACAAATACTTCAAAAAGTGAGCAGCTAACAACACAACAGTCAAATAAACACAATAAGTTGCTTTGTTTTACACACATAAAACGAAGTATAACAGAACTTCAAGAAGAACTATTACAGTTCATACAAAATATCTACTTTGATACCAAGATGGTGCAAATCATGATTAAGAACAGACAAGGTTAGTCGTTGGATAGATCCAAGCTTACAGAAAGCTCGAAAAAGGATTAATGAGGAAAAGTGAGAAAGTGCAAAAATGAAGAATGAACCGGCAAGCAAAAATCCACGAACAGCTCCAAATGATATGAGCACCAATGGATCTTTCAAGAACTCACGGCTCAATTTGATATGATGCACAAATTGATTTAGTGAGGATTTTCGCCACCTAATCTTACTTAAGGAAAAGGGTAAGAGTGATACCGAGAGTAAACAAACAGTGTTTACACAAAGAAAAAATACTCAAAAAATATATATTAAGAGTGATATGATGTTATTACAGTTACAAGTATAAGGGTGTTTATACCCATAAATTAGGGTAATCAATGTAAAAGGAAAAGACAAAAAAAGTATTTCCTAAGGAAGTAATGTATAAGATACAAATGAGTAAAAATGAATATAAAAAAAAATATCATTGGTGCAACGGATTCTATAAATGATACTATACACGTAGTGACGTTACATTGGTAAGGTCGTTAGAAAATGCAGACAAAAAGTATAAACAATAGGCTTGTCCAAGTAAGGATGGCTTAGTTAATTTGGACTCTCTCTCTTAACTTCTTAGTAAGGAAGATGCCGAGTAATTGGTTAGTTCGGCATAGGAGAGTAATCATCAACTCGGTATATTGCAAAAAAAATGGGTGATATATGGCACGACATGAAGGGTAACTCGGCAAAGAAGTACTCGGTCTCAGTAGAGAAGTACTCAACTTGGGTAAAGGCAAAGAAGTACTCGACCTCAGCAAAGAAGTACTTGGCCTCGGCAGGGATTGGTTAAAACAGAAGGATTTGTCGTACTAACCTTTCTAGTCCTCGGACTCGATTATGGGTTAAAGGTCCAGTAGCTTGATTCCATTAATTACTCAATGGGAAGGTAGTTCCTTATTAAGACAAATCACTAAAGCTTAAAATACCTCTTGAAGCAACATTTAGCGACTCCAAGTTAGCATAAATGGTTGACTAAACTCTTAAGGTTAGATTATGAAATCCGCTATAAGAGTAGAAAGCCACATATAGTTGCGGATGCAATCTTCCACTCTCAAGTAGCCATCTTACACTCCATGGTTTTGACTACCCTTGAGATTTTTGAGCAATTGAAGGCTAGTTGGCAAGCATCTAATTCCTATCCTATTATCATTAAGACATTGGACGCTTAATGACCTAGTAAAAATTTTTCTTAGGTGGATGGAGTGCTACATAGGAAAAGAAGGATAGTTGTTGAGTCGAATATTAAGTTGAAATTAAAGTTGCTTAGATTATATCATAGTGGGGTATTGGAACGGCATTTAGGTGCTCAAGTTACCTTCAAAAGACTTGGTGCTATTTACTATTGGCCAAGGATGGAAAAAGAGGTGTCAAATTATGTGAGGAATTGTGATATTCGTTAACGATACAAACTTTGGAATCTACTCTTGGTTTGTTGCAACCACTACCAATTCCTAAGGGATTTTGGGAGGAAATCAGTATGGATTTTATTTAAGGATTACCAAAGTCGAAGGAAAAAGAGGTTATATTAGTTGTTGTTGACCGGTTAAGTAAATACGATCCTTATACTACTATAAAGGTGGTACAAGTCTACTTAGACAACATCTATAAACTACATAGCCTTCCGAAGGGTATCGTTTCGAACCGAGACCTTGTTTTTATTAACTCATTATAGACTAAATTTTTTTAAATTATAAGGTATAGAGTTGGAGCTTTCATTGACTTGCTACTTATAAACCGACAGGCAGACGAAGGCTGTGAACAAATGTTTAGAGAATTACTTAAGGTGCATGACGGGTGAAAAACCTAACAGATGGATGAGTTATTTATCCCTAACTAAATGGTGGTACAACACCAACTATCATATTAGTATAAGGATCATACCTTTCAAAGCCTTATACAAGTACCCACCACCCCTCCATTTACCCTACATGAAAGGAGACTTACACAATGCTACAATAGATTTCTTACTTTGTGATAAAGAAGCTAAGACCAAGATGCTTAAGTTTCACCTCATACATGCTCAAAACCAAATGAAACAACATGCTAATAAGAAGAGATCTGAGCATACCTTTTGAGATTGAAGATTTGGTCTTGTTGAAGCTTTAACCATATTTCCATCACAGTTTACATCACCATCTACATAGAAGCTAGAACCTCGTTACTTTAGCCCTTACAAGATTCTTGACAAAACGAGGTTACTCGCATACAAACTTGATTTTCCTTTTAGATCTACAATGCATCCGATATTTCACGTGTCTCAATTGAAGAAATATCATGGACCTTCATTAACGACTAGATCTCCACTCTTACAACACGGACTCAAAGAAATCTTAGAGCTACATGCCATTCTTGAAAGAAAGATTATTAAAAGGAAGAATGAATCTACTACTCTAGTTCTTGTGTACTAGAGAAGGAAGTCATACGTGAAGGCTACTTGGAGGTTCTTGACAAAGATGGAGCTCTACTTTCCAAGTTACCCCTTGTGGTCAAGGGTTTTGGAAGGGGAAGGGAGTGTCATGGAGGATAAGATAGAAATAAGGTTTTTATTGGCCAAAGACAAAAGTAAAGCAATGTTAAATGATGTCGGGTTGGGGAGTTCCAAAATTATTTAAGGAGCTTGATGTGGCCAATATTGCTATTGGCCTATGCATCTATTATAGACTACATATGCCCTATTTTCATGACTTGCACTAGCACGCACCTTATAATTTTGTTATAACTAACTTCTGAAAAAGTTGGACACGTCATGAGTATCTAAAACAAATTGCATTAGGAGACTACTACATCACGCACGTAAATATATACACATACACACATATATCTTTACAAAAAAAAAAATAGAGAAAAACAGAAGATACAATTGACATGCCCCAAAGCGATAGAGTCGTAACAGCCCCGCCGTGTAAACCATTCTAAGATAGAAGTTGGCCTTACAACCGCTATCTTAGACCTAACCTATACAAGGCGTCAACGACTAACCCGTTTTGAAATAAACAGTTTGTAATTTAAATAAATCATTTACCTAAGAAAGTGAAAAAATATATATATACACTATAATTAAGTTATTATATTAGTAAAAAATGAAAAATTCTAAAATAAAACAAAGCCTTAAAAGTATGTATTTATTCTTCAATGTTTTTCTTCACTCCCTACGATCCAGCAGTTGCTAGCTTTAGAGTAATTGTTTGCCGCTTCTTAGCCAGCACCTACACGACGTCTATAAGGATGTGAGCAACCACAGCTCAGTAAGTTAGGATGGAGGACTTAAAACTATACCATAAATACAACAAGGTTTTCAATCAATTTATTAGGTGCAATGCATGCGCAAGCAAATGCCATCACACGACATTGTCCGGTTCGTTGTAAGATTGGAGAAATTGCGCCTGCTCTAAGCCAGGTTGATGAGTTGCCATTAATGCAATAGCTCACGACCAAACCCAGGCTTGTATAATGGAGACTTCGCTCCTCCCGTAACTACCTTCGAACCATTGACTTCACCCTCGCTATGACCTCCTTTCCTGTCACTTAGTTCGACTGAGGATGAAGAAGGGACTAATTGTAATCTTGTACTAGCCCTTTTGAAAGGGTCGGTATTTGGCCAGAAAGTCCTAAGTTCCCCTAATAGGTTGCCATGTAGGTCCGATTATGATTATAGGTCGTATATTTGATTAAGTCCATTTTAGGGTGATCAATCATTTCATACAAACCATACAATACAAGCTAGGACAACAGACAGAGAATCATAGCATCACTCATAATCAAGCACATGCACACATCCAACTATCTAACAAGCACAACCAAGCATAATCTTAAGCCTCCAAAATACAACATCGTATTAATCTTATAGTCTTTTATTTTATTACTTATTTTCTTAAATTCAAACTTACGGAGTCGTTTTTTTTAAATATTTCTAGCTTTACTTTATAATTTAAGCTTAATCGGATCTTTCAGCCGATCAAAACCTTGAGGAACTAGTTGTGGAGCTTACAACAATTTTATCCAAATCTCTCTCTTACAAATTTTACATTCAGAATTCTTTGGTTATTTTTTGCAACACCTTATGCTGGGTTGTAGGCAACACCTAATTATTAAAATAAATGTTCTCGTTCTGAGTATTGTCAAAAGTTATGATTTTATTCTTTCAATTATATAAGTTTACAATTTTAAGGGATTATTTTAAGTTAACTTGTGTATATCATTTTCTTATAGAAAATTATGTTTTTAATTGATTTTACATATCTAACTTGATAAAAACTTATATTTTTTATTGAGTTTATCGATCATATATATTTGAATTAAATAGGCAAAAAATAAAAAAATGTAATTAGACTTCTTTTATCTTTTGACTATTAAAGTATTAAATCATCTTTTTTTATCCTATTCCAATTTTTTCCCTTTTTTTTCTCTCTGTTAGTCCGTTGTTGAATATTCATAATTTTCACCCAGCTTTCAACTCAAATACAAAAGTTTATAAAAAAAATTGTGTACTCGATTTTATACTATTAATAACTCAAAATGAGTTGAAACATTTGATTTTCTTTAATTCGTCACTTATTTCAAATAACATATTGGAAAAAAAAAATTATTTTTGACTCTGTCTATCCTTCTTTTAAGAATGTTAGATTAGAGGGAAAAAAATTAATTTCTTTTATTAGGAAAATAATTGATTTCTTCATTTCTATATTTCTATCATATATTTTAAGTTTCCTACAATTACTATGAGTATATTTATGATTTTTTGAAAGTTATTTTATATAAGTTATAAAAACTTATATTTTTACATTTCGATTTTACGGATTCTCTAATGATTTTAGGTAGAGTCGCGAATTTGACAACCTTAGTTTTTAGATTTCTACTAGTAGAGATTGATGATGAACCTTAGATTTCCAAACCTAAAGCCTGCAAAACAGAATACCATGTGGTGTAAGGGGGTTATCCAATGTGGTTAATTTGATGCTTAAATTAGTGAATCAATGAGATGAAAACAATAAGGCAAGAGCCTAAGAGTGAGTAACTGTGTCCTTACCAATTAGGATGAACCCCTTATTTATAATAGTAAGAATGGAGTTATATTTGGAAAGTGGATATTTTAATCTTACGAAAATAGGAACGTATATCTTCTTATATTAGGTAAGATTCGAGATTTACGGGGTGATATAGCGTACAATAGGTTAGCAGTCCCACCTAGGTCAAAGTATTCAAATTATGCCTCGTTTAGTCCTTCACTCGAGCTTCTTAGGTAAGTCTTCAGTCCTTAAGGATCTCAGACATGAATGCCACCAGTACAAAACATCACTCTTAATACGATTCCTTAGCTAAAAGTGGCTAGGGTAACCGGGCGAAGATCAGAATCAAATCAAAGATCATAAGAAAAACGTCAAGTTTAGACTCTATCAAGTCAGTCTTGGGCCAACATAGGTTGACCCATGGTCCATATAGGTTGGAATGCAGCCTTGGGAGCGCAACTCCTAAATAACCTATCAATAAACGTTACCTTTCCTTTTAAAGAAAAGATTTTGAGTAAGATAGGAACGCTAAAAAATTGTAAAGATAATCAAATTTGAAATTTATAAATATAATGATACATAATTATTAAAATATTCTTCCTCCATATATGTTAACTTGATTATTTCTTAAGCCAAAGATATGCACAGTAACCGTTCTATGCACCAAATTATAGTATTTGCATGGTTCTAAGTGCTTTCTCTATTAGTCATCTTCATCGATGTTTTTGGTAGAAACTTAGTATCAAATGTTTTTCTTTTAATCTTTTTTTTTTATATATTTTTTTGAAATTTTAATAGTGAATTGCTATTCACTACCAATTGTGGGTTGCTTAAAAGTGGGTTGTTACTTATTACTCAAAGGTGGTTTAATAGACTACCCCAAGGATATGGGTGGTTAGAGAGTCCTTTTTTATTTTTTATTCATTTTAATATATATATATATATTTTATTTTCTTGATTTTTTTTCACTTTTTTTGCTTACTAGTTTTATTTTTTCTTTTTTTTTTTATTATTATTATTATTATTCATATTTCTTATAATTTTATTTACTTTTTTGGTACTTTTCTATTTTATTTATAATAAAATGGCCCTAACTCAAGTAGCATGACATATTAACTTAATTTGATGCTGTTATAGTAATGAATTGATGAAATCTATTATTTAAACTATTTTATAAAATTTTAATCCTTTATAATAACTAAACAAAAGTACAATACCTTATTTTAATATATTCTCGAACGTTGACTTATGCTAGTGTGATTTTTTATTCTAGTCTTATTATATTTTGGAAGAAAACTTTATTCTAATTTCTTTTAATGACAACCATCCCTAATTTTTTTTAATAAAAACCTAATTTGATTTGTTCTCAATTCTTAATAGAATTGTATAAATCAACATATCATTGTATTTTATACTCCAATTAAGGATAACTATAGATGCACTCCTAAAATTATTATTTAGTTATAGATGAATCCCCAAGCTCTCAATAAATGATTTCACTTCCTCATAACTTATAAAATATACACATACACTTTGACTCCCCAAACATTATTGCTAAAACAACCAACTAAAAGCAATAATTTTGAGATTTTAGATATAATTTAAGGGGCTATATGTAAAAGTTACAAAAAGGTAAAAGTATGCATATGTTTTTGAAGAATCTATTTGTACTTGGTTAATAGATTTTGAGGTCCATTTATAACTTGCTTCTTCACATCTTTCAATCATAGCGCTTGATGGTTTTACTCTTTAATTGTATTACAACAATCTAACCTTAATTATTTTCTTCTCTAAATCTTTACGTTGAAATTCTCAGTATTACAATTTATTCAAACAGAGAATTATATTTTCTTTAGAATTTGTTAAATAATAAGCTGGTGTAAGCTAAATATAAAACATGTTTTTTAAATGAGTTTAGTTTATAATCATGACTAAACCTAAGGTTGAGCTTGAACTAGCCTAAAACCATGTTGAACCGTGACTAGCTCACCTAAGGTCGATTCTATGCTAGTTCATGGACTCGTGAATCAGATTTTAAGAAACTTTTTTGTTTTGGTTGTAATTTATAGTTATGTGTATATATGTGTGTGTGTAAAATATGTACATTATATTATACACACATATCATATATGTTAAAATCAATAATATATGCAAAATATATAATATGTTAATATGTATAATATATATGCTAATATATTAATATGTATAATATACTATATATAGTTAATTTTTATAATATGTATAAAAATATATGTTAATAAAATAAATACATGTAATATATATGTTAATACAATATCTATATATATATATAGAATATAATATAAATGTAAATAAAAACATTTCGATTCAAACAAATTTAGGAATTTAAACCGTTTAAACCTACATAAATCAATCGATTTTCGACTAATTCAGGCTTACCATGAGAGGGACAGTTTCAATTGATTAAATCGGCAGGCCGGTCTAGGTCTAACCACGGCTAATAAATATCCCGTGTTAGGGGTCGGGAATTTAAGATATATCCCCTCTTCATCAATATTCAAATTAAGGCAGGGATATGTTATACGTATAAATTTAATGCAAGTACGATATTAATTGCATTAATAATATATCCCCCACAAAGAAGACAAGACAAATGTCAAAATAATACACAGCAATAAATATGACCAATTCTCCCTCTGTCTCTCTCTGCTGAGGTTTACGTGAGTCGTGGTTTTTTCTCGTGAAAGAAAGCGAAAGCGATGTTTCTATCTTCCTACTCGGTTTCTCCCATTTTGAACAATGACTCGTCCTCGTCCGCTTCTCTCTCTTTTTACTATATACCCTTTCTTGCTCTCTTCTTTTTATTTTTATTTTCCATTTCTTATTATTACTACTACTTTATTTTATTCAATTCATTTGAGTATTTCTTGGTTGTTGAGCTACATTACAGCTGCCAGGTATTGACTTCCACCTCCCTTTGATCGTGGTGGTTCGCTCGTTCTGATGCTTTAACCTCGTAACCATAATTTTATTCTCTTTTTTGAATTTGGGTTCCTCTTAATTTGTCCCTAAAAACAGTCTTTTGGGAGATTTGAGTGAGATTAGTGATTGAATTGTAGAGTTGAGTTTCAAGCATATACTGCAAGTTAGTAAGCTACTCTTTTTCCTTCCCCCCCCCCCCCCCCCCCCCCCCCCCACCCTTTTAGTTAAAATTTGCAGAATTTTTTTTTAATTTGTCATGTTTGGAGTAGTGGCTTAATTCGCTCTTGGTTGCTTTTTTTTTTTTTTGTTTGTTTGGAAAGTTTGTTTTTCTATCGAAGACTGAAACTTTTAATTTAATAAATTGACAGTTAATAAAAAAGAAAATTCAGTTAGTCGCAGTATTGGAATTTGTTCTATGATTTTCTTTTAATAATTCATGTTATACTTTGTTTTTTGCTTCTGTTTTCTTGTAGTTTTGTCTGTAGGAATGTTTTTATATTTTATTTTTTGAATTGTTGAATTGTACCGTCTATTCATGATTCTCTTTATATATATATCAAATTCTTTTAACGAACTTATCCTGCCAAAAAACAGAATGGTACTCTTAAATATCATAAATTACAGTAGATAAATGATGAGTTTGTCAAATTAATTTGACTGGATTGGAAATTGATCTTACAATATGAAATGGAAGATATTTGTGAATAATTCAAAATATGTGAATTTGTTTAGGCTCTGTTAAGCAATTTTGTGATGGCTGTACGTTCCTAGAGCAAACTTTGATGGGAAATTGTAATGGATATGCAGGAGGGCAATCATTTCACGGGGACCATGAAGTGCTTTCCATTTGTTAAAGAGAAGAATGATGAACCAAAGACTAATAAATCCATTTCGGTGCGATCTTCCTCTACATCAATCTCAACAGACCGTGATTTCCGGACATCCTGGTCTGACTTCAATTCCCAGAATGTTTCTGAGATGAGCACCGAATCCCCTGGACCGAACTCCTTTGCTGTGTTCTCTCAAAGGCAAAGCAATATTAGAGAATTTACTTTCTCAGAGTTGAAGTCTGCCACAAAGAACTTCAGTCGCACACTCATGATTGGTGAAGGTGGATTTGGTGGTGTCTTTAGAGGTGTAATTCAGAGTACGGATGATCCTCATAAGAAGATTGATGTTGCTGTCAAACAATTAAGTAGAAGAGGACTGCAGGTGAGGATTATAGCTTCAAGCCTTCATCTAATAGAATTATGGTTAATTTGGCATAAAAAAACTGATAATCCACCTTTTAGCACATGATGCTTGTCTAGCTCATGGAACAGAATGTGGTTAGTGTAAAGTGAAGGTGCCCCTGTCTGGATTTCTCAAACTGAAAATTAGTTTTGTGTTGACGTTGTTAGTAGTTTGCTTCTGTTTGTAATCTCGAAGAAATGCTTGTTCCTTGAAAAATGGTCTTCAATAGAAGCACACCGCAATCATATGCTTACTTCATTCGACACTCTGGTATTCACCAAGATATAGCAGGTTTTTTTGCTATCTCATCGCACTAATACATAGAAAAAAAAAAATGAAAAATGCAGCATATTAATTTAGAGGGAGGACGTTTTGGGATTTTTCTTTTGATTGTGAAGTACAAATAGTATCCTAGATTGGATAAGACCTATATAAGCATCTCATTTGGTAAATTACATTGGTGGCATTACTTTTATGGCAGGGGCACAAAGAGTGGATCACTGAAGTGAATGTCTTGGGGATAGTAGAACATGCAAATCTCGTAAAATTACTAGGATACTGTGCTGAAGATGATGAAAGAGGAATCCAACGGCTGCTTGTGTATGAATATATGCCCAATCGAAGCGTGCAAGATCACTTGTCTAGCAGGTTTCAGACGCCTCTGTCGTGGGCAATGAGAGTAAGGATAGCCTATGATGCTTCACAGGGGCTGGCTTACCTCCATGAAGGAATGGAATTCCAGGTGTTTCTGCTATCTTCGATCCTTATTAGGATTTAGTGATAAACATTTGCTCTTGCATTTAGCATTAATAATCGAAGAAACTTCCAAAAAAAAAGGAGTGGCTTATTGCTAAATTAGAAGGTATTGTTGCCGACTATAAGAAAAATAAAATAAATAAATAAAAGAGGTCAAATTCACATGTTGCATCAGACCTTTGCTTCATTTTGCAGTGCTGTTTATCCATTGAGCATGTCTTTCTTCTTGTGATCTCAATGAACAGAGCTAAAAGGTGAAAGAAATTATATGGATCTGCAAATTGGCTGTACACCTGTTTCATTTAGGTATCAAAGCAGGACGCACGGTAGTATGAAATATTTTAAAATACTATTACAGCAAATAAATACTCCATGCATGATTTTAAGGAAATGCTATAAGTTGTGAGGTACTGCATATCATATGGACTTATCAAAAAGGTGTGAATATCATACATGCCAATTGAGGTTTCATGTGAGAGGTCGGTAAAATACATGGCTTAATGGTATATCACTTGTTTTCAAGGACCCTATAGTTTTTTTTTTATAAATGCTAAGGGACAATTTCTCTTTCTTTTCTTAAAGCCTTCTTTCATTTCCGTTATTCTTGTTTTTTATAAATTGAGGCACACACATAAGAGCATGGATAAGATGACGAATAAACTATTAGAAAGAAAGTTAGATTTGGCCTGCTGATGAGAATATAAGGAACTGAAATTGAGAGGGTCTGATTATGTGCAAAGTTAAGATATGGCATCCTCAAGTATTGGAGAAGATACCAATTGCAAATAGAGCGCAACAGTGAAATACGATTCATATAGCCAAGCTCACACGGCGGAATTGAGGCTTCAGTCTTGTTATCACCTTTGTCACCTTTTATGAAATTCTTGACATATGGTCATTAACATAAGAAGTGAATAGTCTTTTGTTTATTTTAGTAGATAAGGATAGTCAAATCCGCTGGTTGATGTTCAACATCCATGATGATGGCCTGATGTCTCCACATTACGTGAAGATAATGAGAACCTCCATTGATTACCCCTGATTAAACCTGTAATTCTGGTTGCAGATAATTTTTAGGGATTTCAAGTCTTCAAATATTCTTTTGGATGAGCAGTGGAAAGCGAAGTTGTCAGACTTTGGATTAGCAAGACTGGGACCTTCAGAAGGCGCTAGTCATGTATCAACTGCGGTATGTTCAGTAGTCATTGGTTTCTTTCAGTAAGTGCATGTTATTTGAGAAGATCGTCTTTGGCAATCAAAAGTATTAGTTGTTTCCTATTGAATGAATTAATGTGACGCTAAATCTTTATGTCAAACGTTTATATTGATCATTTCTTTATTCAAACTAACATTTAAGAGGATATATGATTATCGGTTAAATTTTTCTGACAAACCAGCAAAATTCCAAACAGCGTCTTTTATAATTTAATTTACCGAGGTATAGAGTAGCTCACTCTGATTTCATCCCAGGTAGTCGGAACCATTGGATATGCTGCGCCTGAATATATTCAAACTGGGCATCTCACAGCTAAAAATGATGTTTGGAGCTATGGGGTCTTTCTATATGAGCTTATCACAGGCAGGCGCCCTTTGGACAGGAACCGCCCAAAGAGTGAACAAAAACTTTTAGATTGGGTGAGACCACACCTATCCGATGTAAAGAAGTTCCGCTTGATCATTGATCCTAGGCTTGATGGAAAATATTCCATCAAATCGGTGCAAAAGTTGGCAGCAGTTGCCAACCGGTGCTTGATACGGCATCCTAAAATGCGGCCTAAAATGAGTGAGATTGTGGTGATGGTCAACCGTATACTCGAGGCATTAGAGACAGGAACTCCTCAGCCTCCTATAATGAGTAGTGCTAAGTCAAAAGACAAGTCGGATGCTTCCAAACGAGAGAAGCTCAAAAGGAGGTTTGTGGATCCAATTATCGGCGAAAACGGGTGGTTGCTATGGTGGACATGGAGGCCGAAGTTAGTGAAGACCACCTAAATGAGGAGTTGAGCAAAAGATGCTTGAAACTTCTTCAACAGGGTTAGCTAAAGAGCATGACCTTATCTCAACTTGTTTCCTTTTGTTTTGTTCAATGTGCATATTAGTTTGTTTTGCATGTCTAAGATAGAAAGCGATGTTGGATTTTTCACCAGATGGGATTCATCTTGAGTAGATTCCTGCTTGGATCTTCTTTACTGTGAGGTTTGAGTTGAATTTTTAATCTTGTAACAATGATGCTAATGAGAAAACAAGCACTTAACAGTAGCATTGCACAGCTACAGTACTATTTGTCCAATTATGGTAATATGTCGAGACAATTAATTTCCACAAAGAGGAGCTAAAATTTGTCAGCAGTCTCGCTAATAATATGCTGTCACAACAAGTTTTGAAACTAATGTCAAATAATTTCATTAATATATACTTTATATAGCAAAATTAATTAAGATAACAAAAGTGTGCAATGCACACTCGATACACGTTAATATATAATTATTTAAAATCTAAAAAGAAACAAGAAAAAGAAAAAAAAAAAGTCTGCATCAAACTTAAGGGAAATGTTTCCCAAAAAAAAAAAAAAAAACGGATAACAGTCTTAAAGAGATTGTGCGCTATCTCCTTCTCTACCTCCTCCGACTCAAAACAAACCTGACACCTCATCAAACTGCTCGCCTAAAGGGGAATAAAATATTGTAGAGAATTATTTCAATAATTGTACTTATAGCCCATTTTAATGTCACATGATTGGTTTAATAAATTAGTGATAGGGTTGAAGAAATTAAGTTAAATAAATATTTTAGTAAGATTTGGATTAATAAACTCGAAACATAGTTTGATTTTGATTTGTATTTTCTGTTTTATTTTACCCAATTGTCTTATATACAAAAAATAGATTCAAAGAAGCCTTTCAAAACTTGTTTAGCTTCTTTTGGCCAATATGGGCCTTAAATGGATAAAATAACCCTGATATGAAGAATTAACTCTTTTTTTTTTTTTTATAAAGAAGTTTGGCTTCTTTTAAGTCCAAATTGAAATTCTATCCATATATGAGGTCCACCAACTCAAGCCCAAATCCACATTAAAGGAGAGATTGATGTGAGTTATTAGATCATCATAAGCGATCTAATAGCTACTTCTAGCGACATATCTCGCCCATCGATCTCAGGTTAATATAACAATTACTTACTAAAATCTATACATAAGAGGCTAAATCTCTCATTAGGAGTTTATTTAACATTATATATGATTAAAAACAGATGCAAAAGCTTTGTTGAAACTTTTTCAAAAAAGATCAAGCAATTACTCACTGAAAAATGAACCATGAACATTTGACTCTACTATATTATAATGCTTTGTCACATACTATTATGAGACATTGAGTTCGTCCGTTCCTCCTCTCACATTCCTTCCTATTAGATTCGTAAACATATCATCAGATCAAGTAACCTCCAAAACTGATAAGTATACTATTCACATGTAACCTATCATCAATAGCAACTCTATGTATAAATAAGCCTAAAAGCTTTAATAGTCATCTAAAGAGGATGCATCAACCACTATCTAAGTAAGTTTGTTGCATCCTATCTATAGTCCACTCCCTTTTAAGTGGGTGCCAAAGCTATTGATACAACTCATCCCCTTATTGTACCGTAGAAAATATTTTTTAGTTAATTTTATTTTAATGATAACCAAGAACTTTTAATGATTGAAAAATATGTCAATGGACATGCATATAAGGATTTTCTTTTAAAGCAAAATGAGATGCATCAGTTTAACATTGTAATGTATGAAATAAGCATGTAAATAACACAAAAGGAGTAACTACGTTCTTCAAATTTTTAAGGACTAATGTTAAATTTGGTGTGCAATAATAGACTCAAAATCTTGTAGCAAAATCACAATTCCAAGTTTGGATTCCTTTCCTATGTCTGAATATATTTTAAAAAGTCAAAATCACGATTCAAACTTTAAAGTAGAATACAATTTTAACTTTAAAAAGGTAAAATCATAATTACGTTTCATCTTATTAAATATAAAATTATATGAATACCCTTCATTAATAGACAAATAGCATGGATTAAAAAAAAATGGTATAGAAACAACTAGTGTATAGAGGATAAGATCCAGTTTGAGGTTTGATATTTATGACATCAACTCATATAGGAAAAAAGGAAGTTACGTATAGAAATCAAGAATTTCAGAAAGAAGCAGAATGCCATCATTGCCGAAGGAAGCACAACATTAGTGAAACAGCAACTAGATTGAAGCTCCAAGTATAAGTACGAATTCTAAAATATTCTATTATTGAAAAAATTACAAATTTTTTTTCTTCTTATTTATATGAACAACGTACAAATTTTTAGATGTGATATATATAAGTAATATATATAATACTTATCTAGATTGTGTCTTATATATAATATATATAACTATAATGTTATATAAAAAGAAGTTTTATATACAAATATATAAATGTCATACTCATATATATACAATTTCTATATTTATGTGTAACACATGTATATAGATTATATATCTTATATATAATATATAGTTATATATATAACTATATTGTAATATATAATTATATAGTAGGTATAAATATATAAATGTTATTTGCATATTTATAATAGCAATATCGATTATATATAACATATAGTTCTATATATAACTATACTTTAATATATAAATATATATTATGTATGACATATAAATTTATAAATATTAAGGAAAAATACAAATAACCCCCCTAAATTTGATTAGGTATGGATTGACCTTGTTAACTCTTAAACTATGGTTTTTTACCCTCTAAACTTTGATAAATTGGTAAATAACCCTAATAGGTTGAGACTGACTCTCTTATACTTTAATTTTAGTACATAAATACTTCTTAAACTTATCAAAATGTGCTTTAAGACCACCTAAACTTTAGCCATAGTATAAATTCTTTTAACTAAAAAGGAAATATCCTTTATCTTTTCAATTTATTAAAATTTAAGGGATCAAATACTATACTTAAAAAATTTATGGGTCAATTTGTAACTAAGTCAAAGTTTATGAAAGTTATTTATAATTTCCCTTAAATATTATTTAATATGTTATAACTATATTGCTATGTGTATAGATTGTGTGTTTTATATATAATATATTGTTCTATATATATATAAGTATATTGTAATATGTAAGTATATATTAGGTATAAATATACAAATGTCATTTATATAATTGTAATGACAATATCATTTATATATAATATGTAGTTATATAAATCATATATAATAATATATGTGTGATGTTATGTGTATATACATATATATAGAACAAAACTTACATACATACGCATATCCAAGAATTGAGGGCAATTTTGTCAAATACTATCATATGTGCATTCCTCTCCATTCTGAATATTCTAAAACCAAACATAATTACGAGATGGAATTGGTGATTCCATTGATGTTCCTAAAGAAAGGAATGGATTGGTCGTTCATAATTTCATTTTTATTTCATTCCAATTCATTTCATTTCTACTGAACATAACATAAGTATAGCAATAGATAGGTTCAAAAATATGATTGCATATACAACTAAAATTGAGGTAAAATGCATATCATCCATTTAAAGTGTGAGACATGCCTAACATACACGTCTCACCATATTAGGTAATCCCACCATCTACAAATAATCTTGTTAATCGTACTTAATTAAATAAGAAGTAGGTTTGAACTGATTACTTTTGCAAAATTTAAGCCTTTTTTTTTACCTTTAAATTCCCCTCTTAATTAATATGTAAATATTATGGATGACAATATGCAAACAATCATAATAAATATAGATATGCAACAAAAATAAAAGAGAAAAAAAATTTGAGAATTCAACAATAAAATAGCAAGTCTACCTTATAATTCAATCAACTTTTCTCTCTCTAGCTCCATCACTAGTAATATGGTTTTATTCGTTAGTTGTTCCACTATATCAAAATTCAAATGAAAGTATAAGTGCAACATTTAAGCTATATTCGAGTTCATAATTGTCAAAATCGGGATTCTAGCTAGAATTGCTAAAGGTTAAGTGGAATTGTATTGTAGAATCAAATCGCAGAATCATAGGATTTTATTACCTATATAAATTTGCTTTCTATAGATAGTAAATATGCATGTAAAAGTCAATAGAAAACTTAAAATACATGGCAAAAATAAAGAAATTCATCATAAATTCTAGTTACAATATGACTTTAATATAAATAAGTAAGCATAAATAATAAATCATTATGCAAATCTATAAAATATTAATAAAAGTATAAAACTAATATATATCATTATCAAAACTATCATCTCTCTTATCATCCTTATCATCATTTACTAAGTTTTTTAAAGTACCGATTTGTACTTTATCTTTAACAAAATCAATATCATGAAGTCGTCGTTGTGGCTTGAAATGAAAGAAGCAGGGAAAGCTAAAACTATGATTTCCTAAGCTAAAATATAAACAAGGAGCTAAGAATGTTAGGCTTGTTAAGTTGCAAAAATAATGGGCTAGTCTAAAGTCCATTAAGCCAAAGTATCATATATTTTTATCCAATTTTAACAATCGTATTTGAGTTACTGTTCCCCTTACGAAAATTGCAGTGACATTCTCAAAAGTTATAACAAATGTATCCAAGGAAGTATGAGGAGTGAAAATAAATTCACATCAAAATTTGATCAAAATAAAAGCTTTTATTTAAAGCTTAATGACGAAGTTTTTTTGTTTTTTTTTTATTGTAAAATAATGAACTAGCTTTTTCAAATGTTCTTTTTTTTTTCAAGAGTTGATCTTCAATTTTTTAATACTTAACTCTTAATCAGTTATTATGAAGTTTCTTTGAAAATGTAGAATAAATGACCATTGGATGAGATGAGTAACATTGGAAATTTGAACTAAAAAATTAATGAAAAAAATCTATTGATGCAATCTAGAAAAACTAGTAGATATTTCTCCTAAAAATTTGCATGACTTGGTCTTGTGATTACCATATAGTCTAGATCGCGAAGCTATCAGTGGGCAAAATTTAACTTACTATCCATATGGTACCCTTTATTTTATGTAGTGACAATTTTATTTATTTATTTATTTTTTTTCATTTCAAAGGTTACATCTTTTCATGTGTTATTGGTATTATTCATGTGTATGTTTTTAGAGACAATGTAGTACATTATTTTCAAGCTCTCCTTATATTGTAAAGGCACTAAATAGGTTCGGTTAGTAAAATTAGTGCCTCTTTCCATTTAAGTAAATTTTAGTTTATTTCTTTAGAAAAATTGTAGAGAGAAGGAGATGCGCCTTAGCATTTTGTGAAGATCAAAACACTTTTCTCACCACAAATTCCTTACATAGTTGACTATAGTTCTAGAGTTCTTATCAACTTGAAGTTATCCATTAGGTTATGATGAATTCACCAACTTTTATCTAATGCAGTACCTTAGGCTTATTGACCGCAAGTAGTTATTCTCTTTAGGACTCTTTTTTAAAAAGCTTGCAATCTCCATAAATTATTTCTGGGTTCATATGTCTATGCATAGAGTATACACGTGTTATTGAAAATGTATGTGTTACGACTTCTTGTTATTGTTATCATTGCATCAAGTTTTGTCTTGAGTTTCTTACTCCTTTTGATTTCTTTTTATAGATTTATCCCTTAAAATTTCATATGTAGTTAGGGTAAGTGCTCTTGTAAGAACTTCCCCCTCCCTTTGTGAAAATAAATCCTGTCTTTTTTCATAATATTGTTCGTAGTTTTTGCTTGAAATTCACAATAACCATTCCTTAGTTTTATATCTATCATTCGCCCATTTTGCAAAGATATATTTCTTTTTCTCATCGTCGTGTTGCATGAAAGTATCTAAAATGTTAATGAAGTACAGTAAAAAAAATCAAATGCAAAGACAAAACACCATGTACACTATAACTTTAGATTAAATTAATCGTTTCATTATAGTAATGGAGCAATTCCTATCATGCAGCCTTTTTTTCTTCCTTAGGATAATTCACAACCACCAACAAATAATCTATATATTAAGCTAATGATCATATTGTACTATCGTTTTGCTCTATGATTGGATAATTTTTTTATTTTTTATTTTGGTGCACTATGGGGTTAGAACATTAGAGTGGGTTTTGGTGAATGTTTCTCAAATATTGATATATCTCTCGGCATATAAGTCTGATCAAATATTGTAATTGCTTGGTTTTTAACTAGAAGAGTAAATGGATATACCTATTTCTATCTTGACCTCTTAATACCTGTAAGTCCCGCAATCAGGTATTTGGGATTTGGTCCATAAAATTTATAGCGATTGAGCAAGTTGTTCAATCGAGCTCGAATTTTACGACGAAATTAGAAATATTAATAAAAGTGATTCGGTGAGTTTGGATTTAGGAAGATAAATAACAAAATAATTTATTATTATAATATTGAGTTATATTTATAGTACTTATAATCTATTGAAAACATGTAAAACAAGTTTTGATAACTAAAAAATCGATAGAGATAAATTATATGTACACTAAAAATCATAAAATAACTTAAATAATATTTAGGAGTATTTATTTGTACCATATATGTATTTATGTGTAGGTAAAAATATGTAAAATTACTTAAAATACCTGAAATATACAAAAATAATACTAATTAATTAAAGGAAATTTATAAAAATTAAGGAAAAATAAAAAAAATTCAAGGGAAGTATCGAATGGTTTGGAAATAGGAGTAGCAAGCTAAAAATTAAAGAAGAAAATTATCCAATAAAATTGAAATGAATAGAAAGTAAAATAAAGAAAAGATAAGGACACTTGGCAATATAAAATTTAAAGTAAAACCCTAAACTACATTATAAATTCAGACCAATCCATCCAAACACCATTTTAGTTAGTTGGGAATCAAGAAGAAATTAGGAAGAAGAGAGGAGAGAAGAGAGAAAAAACCAAATTTACCAAAAATTAGAAAAAGTAATGTGTAATTAGAATTTATAAAGAAAACCTACATTCAACGACCACATAAAGAGGAACGGCTACCACCACCAAATAGTAGATCCTATGCTTAGAGTTGTTGATAAGGCTGGAGCTATAAGTCTTGTAATTAGAAGTTCAAATTTGATACATGGAATTTAGAGTGATCGGATAAAACGTTCGATCGAGCCTAAATTATAAAATGAAACTAAAAGTATTAATAAAAGTGACCTCGTAAATTTGAATTTAGGAAAATAAGTAATAAAATAATAGAATATTATAATATTAAATTATAAGCATATTACCTATTATTTATCAGAAATGCGTAAAATAAATTCTAATAGTTAATGAATCACTAAAGATAAATTATATGTATACTAAAAATCATAAAATAATATAAATAATATTTAGGAATATCAACTTGTACTCCATATGTATTTACGTGTAGGTAAAAATACATGAAATTACTTAAAATGCCCGATAAATACTAAATTAATACTAAATAATCAAATAAAATTACAAAAAAAAAGGAAAAAGTGTGAAATTGTCTAGATACAAGTGATGGCATGGTAGGATTAAGAAGAAAAACAATAACCAATCACACTGGAGTAAATAGAAAGCAAAATCGGAAAAGGATAAAGCCAAATGCCAGTTAAAAATCGAAAGAAAAAAAAATCAAAGCAACCCTATAAATACCCTAATCTCATTTAGAACAAATTTTGGTTTGTTTGAAGTCTAAGAAAAATAAAGAGAAAAAAAAAAGAGAGAATTAAATTTTTTTACAAAAATTAGGAAAAAATCTATACAATTAGGGCTAGTAGGGCTAGTAGAGCAAACCTATGACCTATGGCCACTTGGAATTGAACCACTAGCACCACTACACCTTACCACCATTGCTTAGCCTTGCCTACACCCTTAGGATCACCATTGGTGGCCAAAAGTCCATCAGACAGGTGAGTTCAATTTCAATTGAAATTTATTTAAATTGTCAATTTTATTTAAAAATTATGAAATTTAATATTATGAGATTTTTATGTATGTAGATTTAGAAAAAAAAATTATTTTGATGGATTTATATCTAGAAATATACTGTCCCTAAGAAATCCTACAAACATAAGTTTTGTTCAATTTAAAAATAAATGACTTTAAAAACATAGTTTTGAGCTAAAACTTTTTGTGTAGATTGTTTAGAAGATATAGAAAAATACTATGAAGAGATTATTCAAAATTGGATTTTTCAAAAATTTTAAATGATTTTTAAGCTTTAAAATGATGTGTAAAATAGGTGATTTTTGACTAATTAAGTAATTAAATAAATAATTACTAATTTAGTATATAATTAGGTGTATAAGGATGTTAATATCTGATGTGGTATGATAATTGTAGCATTTATGGTGTTATATGTAATTAATAGGTGAAATATGTAGTGAATATGTGAAAATTAATAATATGTGAAATTGGAATTATAATAAATACAAAATATTAGGTTAAAAATTGATAATATAGTAATAATAATAAAACACAACAAATTTGATATGAACCTAAATTTTAGTAAATTATATGAAAAAAATATAAATTTTTATCACATCGAGAGTAAATTTTATAACTAAATTAAGATTACAGTATACCGTATAGACTAAAATACTAGTTATGGACTAAAGTGATACTTAGGATATCTGAGTATAATGTGATTAATTTCATATTATGATTTGAAACACATTCTTAGGATATATATAACACATATAGTTGAAATTAAATTAAAACATAAATCGGAACAAGATTCAGAAATCGATTTCATAACTAACCTATAATGAATTGTTAATAAATAATATACATACATACATACATATATATATATGGAAAATTGAGTTAAATCACAACCTAAAGTTTATATATAACATAAGTATATAAATACTAAAAGAGTTTTTATATTATAGGAGATACGGAGACAAGTTGACCTGCGACAAATTGAGTAAGTAAACTAAGGATTCTAAGTAAGTTAGGTTCAATACTTTATTACTAAAAGAGTATTTATATGATAAGTTGACCTGCGACAAGTTGAGTGAGCGAACTAAGAATTCCAGATAAGTTAAGTTCAATACTTTATTGTATCTTAGAGTATTATTTTAAAGTACTCGAAGACTTATGATTGTATGTGATTGTGCTTGTAGTTAATTATATATGCATGTGTTTGTGTATCTATTTTCATACTGAAAATCTATATTATGTTTTGGTGATATTTGTGTTTTGAATGGTATGAGATTGTTTGATCAGCCTAAACCAAACTTAATTATAGCTGACCTAAATATCCTAATTAGACTCACATGGCAACCATTTAAGGGACAGTTAGGAATCTTTAACCAACACTAGCACCTTTGAAAAAGATAGCGCTAGATAATATAATGATCTTTTCTTCATTCTTAGTTGAACTAAGTAATAAAAGAAGAGGTTGCGGTAAGGATGAGGGCAATGTTTTGAAGAATAGTTATGGGGGGAATAGTGTTTTCATTGTACAAACCTGGTTTGGTTGTAAGTTGTTACATAAACATAAAAACTCCACAATTCGGATCAGAGCTGGTGAAATTACTCTGATTTCACAATGAATCGAACCATATTATGTAATGGCATTTACTTGTTGTATTGAATATAATTAATTGTTTGAAAACTATGTTTATGTTTGTTACGCATTCTTAAGTTTTCATCCTAACTTATAGAGTTGTTGATTGTTTATACCCTTATAGATTTTCTTATATGTACTAATTGATATGTCGTGGTATAATCATCTTGAGATCAGTTTCTTTTTGAAGCACTATAGGGCAGTGAGAATCAACCGGCTATATAATCGAGTTCTTTAATGTCTTGTTAGTATTTTTAGGTTTATGAACCGGTATTGTAATATGTTAGTTAACAAACTATCGTAGCATGTATAATTTTTAGGATTATAAGACAATATGAATGTAATTATATATATATGACTTAAGGTTTTGGCTTCTTATGTAAATTTTAGCATAAATTTTAATTGAGCTGTTTACTTCAAAGTGAGAAGTCGTAAACATCTTGTATAAATCTTATTTACGATAGTGAATGTGAGGTCAGTTGCTATCCTAGCTTAGTTTATATGGTAGAATTGTTACAACTTTGCCGTTTCGAGGTGTAACAGGAGCCACCACTAGTTACCGAAAGCCTTTTGATCTATGAGTTTCTATTTTCCTTTTGAAATTGTTTAATTTAATAAAAATGTCAAATATACATGAAAAATTATGAAATTTGGTGTTTTAGAATATTTTTGTATGTAGATATAGGAAAAAAATATCAATTTGATAAAATTAAGTCTTGAGATATATTGTTTTTAAGAAATTACTAAATTCAAGTTAGTTTTTTTATTTCAATTTAAAGAACCTTAACGATGTAGTTTTAACCTCAAGATTTTTGTATAAACAATTTATGATATATATATATAACGGTACTATGAAGAGTTTTTTTTTTTTGAAAATTTATTTTCTCAAATTTTATTTAATTTTTAGGCCCTAAAATTATATATATAAGGCAATATTTGGACTTAATTTTGTAATTTAATGTTAATTTGGTGAAAATTCTGATTTAATATGAAATTATATATCTTAAGATGTTAATTACTGATATAGGATGATATTTGTAATGTTTGAGGTGTTAGATGTAAGTATTATATAGTAAATATATAATAAGTAAAATGTTATGTTTTAAGTTAATTTTGTGATTTAGGGTTAATTGGATATAAATTCTCATTTAAGATTGTTCACCTCTAAAATAGAGCTTCCAAGTTTTACAAATTACAAAACTATATTCTATCGTTGACTTGGTTCAATAGGCAAGTATACCTATTTTTATAGTACAGATGAGTATAGGGTCATCTTTAATGGGAACGAATACAAACATTAGCATTAATTATCCTTTCTATTATCAAGCAATCCAATTTATTAAGTAATTAATTATTAAAACTCTAAATTACTAACTAAACTACACAATTCCACAAGCTAATGCCAATTAACATACTGATTATAAAAACAATTACTGACAACACACTTAATATGTAGACTTACTTCATCACTTAGCATAATATCTCCATTAATATTATCCTAATAATTGTTATTTGTAAGGAATTACTAATATGCAAGTATTCTTCTCAGAATTACCTACATCTAATCCTAACCGTGTTTATTAGAATCTCTTCTGAATTAACAGCCAATTCGGATCACATTAATGATATGTCAATTTCCCTATGAGTGCTGCAACTTTCCTAATAATATCTTTACTACCAGGAGTTAGGTGTTCCAATGAATCAGATTTATTCAATAGAATTGTCTCTCGACATATTATATTGAAATATTGCCCAAGTTAATGTTGTGCACTATAACGTACTTAGATTAATTAAGTTTAATTCATTAGGAATAATAAACATCAAGAAGCTACTATTCCATTTACTTGATCATACTAAGTGGATGTAGCAAGTCCTAAATTACTATTCATACATGATGAAGAAACAAAATGTATCAACAAAATGTAGAATTAACAAAAAAAAAAAATAACATAAGACAAGTAGAAGAATACAACTCTATTTTAAATTCTACTGTAAGAATCTTTATAACACACGAACGATGAATTCCCATTGCCTCTCTCAAATAATTTCGGAAAAAGTATGATATAACATTTAGAAATTATATTGAAAATGGAAACACAATTGGTACAAAGATGGATGAATAGATGTGCTGTGGGCTGGTGATGTGATGTGTTATGTTATGGTGTTGATTATGATCCTCTTTCATTTAAAAATTATGGTATATTTATATTCTTCTTATCAAAGGGCTCGAAATATACTACTTCAAGACATCCTCTAGTGTTAAAACTTGTTCTACACACCAGTTCGTATGAAAATGTTAAAGAAAAATAATCATGTTCATTACCATCACGCCTAGACTTGAGGTATAATACTCTCAAAAAACAAAAATCTACACTAATCATAGTCGTAACCATAGACGTGAACTCTTCGTCACAAACATTTCATCTCCTTACACTTATGATGGAGGGAGTGATCACCCTCCTAAGGTAGAGTTATGGCTATGATGGGGGGAGTAATGAGTATTGTATACTCAAATCTTCTTTTATCACTCCTGTGATTGCTCCAAATTTGCTTATTCTTCTGTAATTTCATCTCATTTTTACTTTTTCTTAAATAAATATTATCTCCTTTTCACTTTATCTTGAATAAATATCATCTCTTTACTCTTGAATAATCTGAAATTGATATATTACACAATTAAGTATCAATAACTTGAGAAATAAGTACAAGTATGGTCAATTTATGCCTAAATATTCCTATAAAGTGTAGAGTGATTTATACTTAATAAGGATATAATTAGACATTTTGATATGTTATTGGATGATGAAGGATGGTATATGTAGTGTTAGAAGTATTAGATAAGTGATATAAGTGTATAACATGTAATAATACATAATGTGTGTATATAGGAATTTAATGGGTAGAAAATATTAGGTAAAAATTAATGGTATTATAATATTAGAAATATGATATAAATCTGATTTGGAAGGTAAGTTTACGAAATTATATGAAAAATATAAGTTATTCTCACATCGAGAGTTACTTTAGTAGTTAAATTAGGAATTAGGTGTACCGTACGAATTAGAATGCTAGTTAAAGGCTAAATATGAGATTTAGGATACCAAGTGTACTATGATTAATTTCACATAATAGTTTAGAATGAGATTCTAGGATTCACGTATAAAACTTATGATAGAAAACTAAATTAAAATCTAATTTAAAAACCAATTCAAAAACTGAATTAGAATTTAGCTTAAATTAAGAATAATTATAAAAGATTTAAAAACTCGAATAATTAGGTATAATAAAACTCTAAACTGAAGATAATATAAAGAACTACAAAATAGAACTTATATAAGATAGTTATATGAGTACTAAAACAATATTTATATTATAGGAATCATCGGCAATAACTTGTGCAAGTCATACCTTAAGTAAGTAAGTGAAAAGTCTAAATAAGTTAGGATCAATATGTTACTGTATTTTAGAGTACTATTTTATAGTACTTAGAGGTTTAAAATTATACTTGATTATGTTTGTTAGATAGTTGAGTATGAGCATGCCTGTGTATACATATTTTTAGATTTGATTATATAATTCTGGTTTGATGTTCTAGGTTAAAAATTTGTGTGATTTGTATAAAATGCTTGAACACTTTAAACCAGATCTAACTAAATATATGACTTGTAAATCTAAAATGAATCTGCATAGTAACCTATTAAGAGAAATGTTTAGAGTTTTCTGACAAAATACTGACTCCTTCGAAAGGGATAGTACTTGATAGGATAATGAGTCATTTCTTCATCCTTGGTCAAACTAAGTGACAGAAAAGGAGGTCACGGTAAGGGTGAAGTCAATGATTTAAAGGTAGTCGCGGGAGGAGTGGTGTCTTCATTGTATAAGTTTGGGTTTAGTCATGAGCTATTAAAATGTATACTAAACTCCTCAACCCAAATTAAAGCGGATGAAATTTCTTTAATTTCACGATAGACTAGATAACGTCATGCAATGGCATTTACTTATACATGCATTGCATCTAACTAATTTGGTTGATAACCTCGTTTGTGTTTGATGTATAGTTTTAGGTTTCCTTCCCAACTTATTTAGCAGTTGATTACTCACATCCCTGTAGATATTGTAGGTGCTAGTTAAAAAGCAGTCATATAATTACCATAAAGTTAACAATTGCTAGATTTTGGAGAGTGAGGATATAAAATTGAGGATCAATTACACTCTTATGTTTAGATTTTATCTTGAAAGCTTTTTGTGTATTACTTAAGTAGATTATGATTAAGTTACTAAATCTTATAAACATAATCTAGTCATTTTAGTGTAAATATGTATTTTTCATAATTTTATAGGTAAATAATATATTTAATTTATGAACTGTTTATTTTAAAGTAGGTTAGTTGTGGATACTGTAAGCTCCCAAAATTGAGTTTAGGACAACTGATCTCAGATTTAGGGCTTTTAGGGTAACTTATCCAATTGAGCCCAAACTTTGCGACTGGAATGAAAAAGTTAGTCGAGATATTACAGTGAAGTTAGATTTTACTAATAATGACCCGAAACCCCAATTTTGCCCTTAGAAATTGGAATATTTAATAAAGTATTAAAATGTTCGGAACTCCTAAAATTGAATTTAGATTACAACGAGAACTTAGAGATAAGTTAATTGAGCTATAAATGAGATAATGTAGGATAATTTACTATATAAAAATATACGTAATTTTTTTAGTATACCCGGTATAAATAATAATTATACCTGTAAATTAACCCAAAATTGTGTAATTATATATTTATTATGTTGAATTCATGAAATTAACTTTAGAACGTATCCTAAAAATAAAAGATATGCTAGAAACTTAATTATATGAGTAAAGCTATATATTTCACATGTTATTTACATAGGGTATAAACTTGTATATTAATTAAATAACTAATTCTAACATATAATATCTATATTTAAGTAATTATCTAATAAAAGAAAAAAAAAGAAAAATTAAACAAATACATTGGAGATTGCTGGACGTGAGGCGTGGCAGGAGAATGGAAAAGGGGATTGCTGATTCAAAAGTGACTCTATAACTTTAGGACACCTCATGCACAAAAAAAAAAGAAATTAGAAAAGAAAATATAAAATAATTAAAAAAAAAATTCCTTAACTGACCTTGAGGTACTATAAAAAGCCAACACCATCAGATATGAAAGTTTTAGCATTTTGGAATCAGAAATACTTAGAAAGAAAAATTAAAAAAAAAATCGTGGAAAAACAAACAAATTTAGAAAAAACAAAAAAAATTAGTGAAAGTATGGAACCCTAACCTAGAGTAGTTCTGCTGTGAAACCCAGCCAACCCCACACAGTCCACCCACTGCACAGGCGTTCCGACAACCTCCCAACCGCCGCCGGCTACTGGAGCACCTAAGAACAGCAAGGTCAAATTCTTGCCCTATTTTTCAAGAATTTTTAAAAATTAGTAAATCCGCCTAGAAAATTATGAAAAAAATTATACTTAGGTTATTTTAAACATGCTTTCATGTAATATTTTTATTTTTGAAAAAATTCGTAATATTTAATATACTTTATTAAGAAATCTACTGTTCATCCGAATATATAATTGTAAAATAAATGTACTAAATAATATTGTTTCTAGCTGAAAATTTTTGTATAGGATATGCATGAGATGTAGGTAATTGCTATGTAGCTCGAATTTTGATTTGAATAATTTTAATATTTATTGAATTTTTAGGCCTGAAATTAGCACGAAAATAGGCTGAAATTATGAATTTAATAGGAAATTATGAAATTAATTGATGAAATGGATATGTACTGATCTATGATGAATAGTAATAGTATTGAGTCAGATTTGAAATTAATTGGATGCTAAAAGAATTATAATTGAATAATTTATTATAATTTAGGGGTAAAATTATAAATATGAAAATATAGACAATAGGTCAAAAACTTAAAACCAAGTGACAACTGAATTTCCTATATTTTTAGAATCCTATAGAAATTTTCAGGGAATTATTTGGTAACCCGAACTATTTATTACGAATTTATTAAGTAAAATAGCTTAAATTACAAGTTGGGGTGTATTTGTAATATTACTAAAATGAATTAACCAAAAGCTATATAAAGGATTGCTGATCAGATGGGATTAATGGAAATTTTTATTATAATTATTAATATTTTCTAATCGGGATACACTTTAGGTGTATTAGATTTGAATAATACTTATATTACTACAATATAAGGACAAATTGGATAAAATATAAGTTAAATCTGTAAATTACGCATAATACGACCGTTTTTATATAATTATGTATAATTGCATTAAAAATTCAAACTACCCGTTAAAATCCATCTCTAGAAACAGGACTCATAAAACGTGTCGTTAGGTTTATACGAGCTCAATGACACTAGTTTTGTTGAAATCGGATAACCTTAAGTAATCTACCCTATAACTATATCATATTCAAGAATATACACATTTCAGTAACCTTACTGGAATCAAAACGTGAATTAATAAATAAAAAATACGTTTCGATACGATCAAAACGATATATAATACGTAATAGTATATATGATGTACGGTATCAATAATTAATAATTTAATTCGATATATAGTAATAACATGACTGTATATTATGAAAATTATATATATATATATATAACCATTTTAGATTAAACCCTAATGTTTTCGTAATTATTATGAAAACTAAATTTGGACCTTTTGTGTAATTAGGACCTTTCAAAGACGGTTGACAATTCAAGTCAGCAATAGTGAACATCTAAACAAGTAAGTTGGGATTGTAGCTTCACCGCTGTTTGGGTACTATTTAAAGTATCCGGGGACCTAAGAGTACTTCTGGTTGTGTTTGTAATTAGATGATTATGCGTATGTTGTGTGTGAATGATACTCGGTTATGACAGGAGTTTAACTCATTGGTGTGCTGTTCTGCATATTTGCATGGATTCTGTATTGTGTGAACTTATTGGTCACCTTGATTAACACTAATAGTTATTCGACTAAAATGTAATTGGATATTCGACTAAAATGTAATTGGACATGCATAATCACCCGTTAGGGGAAATGATTAAGAGTGTTAGGCCAAATACCGACTTCCTTCGATGAGGATAGCTGAAATGGTCCTTTCCCTATCCTTAGTCGAACTAAGTGATAGGCGAGGAGGTCGCGGCAAGGTTGGGGGTCGTGGTTCGAAAGCGGTCATGGGAGGGGGATGTTCTCCATTGCACAAGCTCGGGTTTGGTCTAACTTGAGTCGTAATGAAACTCCTCAATCCGGGTTGGAGCGGATGTAATTTCTTTAACCTCACAGTGGACCGGATAACACTGTGCGATGTTTTCATTTGAGTGATTGCATTGCATTTCATCATGATTATTAACCTTATTCGTGATTGTACAATACTCTTCTAACTCCGTCCCACTTACTAAGCTAGTTGTGCTCACATCCCTACAGAATCTTTTGCAAGTATTGAGTGAAGGCAAGATGTTGAGGTACCACCGTTCCCAAGTTAGTGTGCTGCTGTGTGGGAAAGTGAGGATCGAGGAATTTAACTGAACCCGAGCTTTTGGCTTTGTCTTTAAGTTTTGAGGAAAACTAAATGGGAATTCCCTAGGAGCCCATTAGTTTTCTAACTTATTGTATATAGAACGCAAAACCTGTGGTTTTTAATAAACTCTGATTGTAAACTTTACCCTTGGACGTAAAATGTTTGTTTAAATACTGTTGTGATACTAAACAGCAGGTTGTATAGAACAAGTATTTTGTAAAAGCTCTACCACAGGTTTGGATATTAACAGGTGTCAGAACAGACGTTTCAAGCTGGTTGAGTCGTGCGCCTTGTGTAAACTGCGTCTACGATAGTAGTTGTGAGGTCAGCTTCTATCTTAGATTAGTTTATATGGCGGGACTGTTATGACTCTTCTTGTTCGGGGTGGAACAGTTCTGAGTTGGTATTAGAGCATGGTCCTAAAAAGAACCAAGCTTTGAAGCGTCTAATTAAAATGAGTAGACAATAAGATCACTGAAAGTGGGATTGATAATGAATTTGAAAGACTTAGATTATAAGATATCTGTATAACATATATATATATATATATGTAAAACAGGGTTATGAACTGACTTTAACTTGTTCTTTCAGATTCAAAAAACTGGTTTGTTACGTGCATGGTTGAACTTTGAATGGGAAGGGGATGAAACTCCTATTGAATATAGGATTCGGATGCAGAATCTGTTGTTAGATTTGGCTAACTGGAAGTTGTTTTACACTGTTGATGAGATTATTGAAAATTATAAGCATGGAATGTCCTATAGCATGCAAGATGATTGGAGAATAATGAGGGATGAGTTAGGACTAGCGTATAATGAGTATACTGCTATTGCTGCTTATGAGAAGAAATATTTTCGAGAAAATGGAGTTTTATCTATGAGAATTCCTATATTGTATTTTCCAGCTCTAGTGGAGGCAGGTAGGGACTATCCCTTAGGTTTTGACCAGATACCCCCAGGTGTTCCATATATTCCTAGAAACTATCCTCCTGGTGTAGTCGATTGGTTTCCCAGACAGCCCCTAAATGGAATTGAGGGTATAGAAGTACCACTGCAGTCTCATGAGCCTGAACCCCCTATGATACCACCTGAGAATCTACTTCAAGAAGCTCAACCAAATGTAGGAGTGAATAATGATGATAATGATGATCCTGAGGAAGATCCTGAGGAAGACGAAGCATAGGACAGTGGTAGTGAGGTGCACGAGGTAGTGGTCATACCAGATACTTCTGTAGTGATAGAGGTTAGTTCAGGATCTGATGCAACTGATATGGAAGATTGGTTTCCCCTAGAAGATATAGCAACTCCAGATAGTAGAAGTAACTGAAAGATAAGATGTTGGTAAGCAGATAAGTCTAGGGCTTTTGATATCACTTGACCTAGAAGTTTGATATATCTAGGTTCCCCTAGTAATTTTTTTGTGTTTTTGACTTTTTGAATGTAACTGATGTATTTTTGGATGTTGCGGCTACTAGATATGTAGATGATTTATATGGATAATCGGATCTATAATCTGATGTTGTAAGAAAAGTAATGTGATCTTTTAAATATAAAGTATCAATTACCCTATGCTTATTGTAAAAATGCATGACTTATTAATTCATATCTGTATGAGTTACTACTATGAGAATAGTATAATGTTATATGTAAAACGTGATGAGCTTTATATATAAGTGTAGCTATGATATATAAATGTATTGCTGCTTATACAGGAATAGAATATACAGGTCTTTGTTAACTAAGATCCTTAATAAGGAAACTCGTAGTTGAATATTGTTAATGCGGAGAATAATTAATTTATATGTAAATATGAACTGATTAGGCCAAATATTGACTTCGGGTACACATATTATGGGTGCAGGATTAATAATTAGTAGACTGTGAATCTGATTATGGCAGAGGAATCAAATAGAAAGGGAAATGGGAATAATTGACCCGCAACAGAAGTATCACCTCTTAACCCTCCTAATTCACCAGAACCACCAAGAAATGACATATCACCTGCTCTGAACATGATAGACCCAACTCAGTTTGGATAAATGTTGGCCAATATGAATACTATGATCCAACAGGAAGGAGCTTTAATCCAACATTTGATCATAGGAGGAAATATGATGAACCAAAGACCAGTAGAGGCTGAACCTAAAGTAAATCGACCTCAAGATATAAGTTGACTTCCCGAGTTTATAAAATCAAATTGGTATTTCGAAGGTAAAATGAGCAAGCTTGCTTTAGCTGATGATTGGTTAGCTCAGATTGAGCGCAGTTTTGAGGCATATAAGATTCCTGAAAATAAAAAAGTCTCTTATGGTACCTTCTTGCTAAAGATGGGAGCACGAGTTTGGTGGGATTCAACAGCAAACCCCATGCCAGGCCCTATTACGTGGCAAACATTTCGGGAAGCATTTAAGAGTCAATACTTCCCTGTTAGTGTGCAAAATCAAATGACTCGACAGTTAATGGAAATAAAGAAAGGGCCTATGAGTGTAGTACAATATGAGAATGAGTTTAACGGACTGTTACAGTATGTGCCTGAGTCATACAGAGACAATCAGGTGTTAAGGAAGGATCTTTTTCTTAATGGATTTGATGTTACGATGCGATGCAAGTTGATGGATTATGGATTCACCACTTATCATCAGATTATGGATAAGGCACGTGAACTGGAGAATAATTGACTGGCCATGCAAGGTAAATGGAGTAAGAAATTGAGAAGGGTTAATCAATATAGGCCTGTTTTCAAGAGAACATTTCCAAATGCAAATAATAACTCAAACTAGAGAAGGAAGAAGTTAGCTGCTGTAACTAGTGGCCCTGCTTCAAACAAGACTAGATTTAGTTTTTATGATGAATCTGGGAACGTGAAATGTTGGAAATGTGGAGCTCAACATTTCCCCAGGCAATGTGCCCAGCTAAAAGGCAAGTGCTATTTGTGTGGTGATCAGAGTCATATATCAAGGGAGTATCCAAAGATGAAAGCGGTAAAATGCTTTAAGTGTGGAATGAAAGGACATTTCTCTAGATATTGTGGTCAGACCGGACAAAAGAAATCCCGAGAAGTAGAGACAACTGCTGTTCCAGCTCGAGTGTTTGCAATTGAGGGGATGGAAGAAGATATTGAGGACTTTGATGAATGGATGGAAGAGTACTTTCATGTTGGTTCGGATGATGAAATGGAGATCAATGGAACTGACCAAGGTTTAGTAACAGGTACGCAAACTAACTTGTAACTCTTACTTATTTATGATTTGATTGTGTATATATTTGTGGATGATGTTAAAAAAACTATGGAAAGATATGATTTGAGTTTAGTACTTAAGAGATAGATAATTATAACATTAGTAATTATTTCAGGAAATGTGCTTATAAATGGACGCATTGCATATGCATTGTTTGATACTGGAGCATCGTATTCATTTAGTAATCGGGAGTTTGTAATGAGAAATGGAATCGAGACAAGCGAAGTCAAATCCACATATAGGATAAGAACACCTATGGGAGAACAAGTGTTAACACGAGAAATAATAGATGATGGACAATTGCAGATCCAAGGACAAGAATTCCCAATAAAACTCATAGTATTACCAATTAAGGGATATGATATCATTGTGGGAATATATTGGTTGTCCAAGCAGAAAGCGAAAGTGGATTGTCAAAATAAAAACATAATCTTAGATGAAGGTAAAATCATATTTCAAGGAAAAACAGGTAAACGAAGTCTAAGATTATCAATGATAGAAGTAAGCGAAATTACTGAGTAATAGCAATTGTACTGGATATTTACCATTGAAGGAAAAAGGGAAAATCCAAAAATATCAGAAATACCAGTAGTGAATGAGTTTTTTGATATTTTTCCAGAAGAATTACTTGGATTGACACCACAGCGAGAGTTAGACTTTTCTATAGAATTGGTGCCAGGAACTGAACCAATATCAAAAGATCCATACTGAATTTCGCCGATAGAACTTCAAGAATTGAAGAAGCAACTTCAAGAGCTATTGGACAAAGGATTTATACGACCCAGTGTATCTCCTTGGGGAGCGCTAGTGTTGTTCGTGAAAAAAAAAAGATGGAACCATGAGGTTATGTATTGATTATCGGGAAATAAATAAGGTGACCGTTAAGAATAAATATCCATTACCCAGGATTGATGACTTGTTTGATCAACTGCATGGTGCCACTGTATTTTCACGAATTGATTTAAGATCTGGGTACCATCAGTTACGAATTAAGTTGGAGGATACATCAAAAACAGCTTTCAGAACCAGATATGGGCACTACGAGTTTTTAGTAATGCCTTTTGGTTTAACGAATGCACCAGCTATGTTTATGGATCTGATAAATCGAATTTATCAACCTTTCTTGGATAAGTTTGTTGTGGTATTCATTGATGATATTTTGATTTATTGCAAGACTAAAGAAGATCATATAGATCATCTACGTTTAGCTTTGCAAAAGTTGAGGGACAATCAACTGTATGCTAAGTTGGATAAATGTGAATTCTGGCTGGATAAGATATCATTTTTGGGACACATTGTGTCGGGTGAAGGAATTTTAGTTGATTCCAAGAAAGTTAAAGCAGTAGCTGAATGGAAACAGCCAACTACTATAACGGAAATAAGGAGTTTTCTCGGAATGGCAGGATATTATAGGCGATTTATAAAAGATTTCTCAAAAATCGCTAAGCCTATGACTCGACTGATACAAAAAAATGTTAAATTTGAGTGGAATGATGAATGTGAACAAAGTTTCCAGGAATTGAAACATCTATTGATTTTTGCACCAATACTTATCTTACCAGATCTGAGTAAATCTTATTTTGTATATAGTGATGCTTCCAAAAGTGGACTAGGATGTGTATTGATGCAGGATAGAAAAGTGGTCGCTTATGCATCCAGACAGTTGAGGCCTCATGAGAAGAACTATCCGACTCATGGTTTGGAACTAGCAGCTGTAGTGTTTGCTTTGAAGATCTGGAGACATTATTTATACGGACAACATTGTGAGATATATACAGATCATAAAAGTTTGAAATATTTCTTCACTCAGAAAGAGCTGAACTTAAGACAAAGACGTTGGTTGGAACTAATCAAGGATTATGATTTGACCATCAATTATCACCCTGGCAAAGCCAATGTTTTAGCAGATGCATTGAGTTGCAAGAACTATAAACAAGTGGCCTCACTACTCACTACGCAGCAGGAATTGATCAAAGAATTTGAAAAGATGGAAATTGAGTTCAGATGGCATGAAATTGAAACACAATTGATGAATTTAGTAGTACAACCAACCTTGATCGAAAGAATTAAGCTGCAACAAGGTAAGGACCAAAAGTTGGAAGAAATCAAGGAAAAGTTGAATACAGGCGATGTACCTGACTTTAAACTTGATGTTGAAGATGTGATAAGATATAAAGATAGAATCTGTGTGCTTAGTGATTCAAAATTGAAGAATGAAATAATGATTGAGGCACATGATACAGGTTATACATTACATCCCGGTAAAAATAAGATGTATCGTGATTTGAAATCATTGTTTTGGTGGAAAGGCATGAAAAATGATGTAGCACAATATGTAGCTGGATGCAATACATGCCAACAAGTGAAAGCAGAACATCAGAGGCTTAGTGGTTTGTTGCAACCATTAGAAATACCTCAATGGAAATGAGATCATATTACAATGGATTTTGTAATTAGACTTCCGAAGACTAAATCAGGTCACGATTCAATTTGGGTTGTAGATAGGTTAACAAAGTGTGCTTACTTTTTACCTTATCGAATTGGTGATTCAATAGAAAAGTTGGCACAACTATATATTAGAGAGATTGTTAGACTGCATGGTGTGCCAATAAGCATTGTGTCGGATAGAGATAGTCGATTTGTATCGAAGTTTTGGGAAAGTTTACATGGATCTTTAGGAACTAAACTACAGTTTAGTACAGCTTATCACCCACAAACCGATGGACAGTCAGAAAGAGTTATTCAAATACTCGAAGATATGTTAAGAGGGTATATTTTGGATTTCAGAGGCGATTGGAATCAGTATTTGCCATTAGTGGAATTTGCTTATAACAATAGTTATCAAGCAACGATTCAGATGGCACCGTATGAAGCTTTATATAGAAGGAAATGTCGATCACCACTGTATTGGGAAAATGATGAATATGCAATGATAGGACCTGATATGATTAGTCAAATGAATGATAACGTTAAGATAATACGACAAACGATGAAAGCAGCGCAAGATCGATACAAAAGTTGGGCTGATTTGAATAGAAAATTTATAGAATATACTCCAGGAGATCATGTGTATATAAAGATATGTCCATTTAAGGGATTTAAGCGTTTCGGTACAACAGGAAAGTTAAGCCCTCGATATATCGGACCTTTTGAGGTTTTGGAAAGAATTGGAAACGTTGCATACCGAATTGCTTTACCCCCAAGTTTAGCTGGATATCATGACGTATTCCATGTGTTAATGTTACGAAAATTCGTGAAGAATCTAGATGCTGTCATGGAATTGAAACCAGTGGATTTACAAGAAGACTATACTATTGAGGAAAAACTGATCAAAATCTTAGAAAACCGATTTCAAAAGTTACAAAATCGGGAAGTAGAGTATGTGAAAGTTCAATGGGGTAGCGGTCTGACAGCAGAACTAACTTAGGAACCGAAGTCGGCAATGTAGAATCGTTACCCAACACTCTTCAAAGAATAAAGTAAGTCATAAAGTTTTTATTAGCAAATAAATAGTTATCGCATTTAGATTTAAAGTTTTGAGGACAAAACTCTTTTAAGGGAGGTGGAAATGTAAGCTCCCAAAATTGAGGTTAGGACAACCGAGCTCAGATTTAGGGCTTTTAGGGTAACTTATCCAATTGAGCCCAAACTTTGCGACTGGAATGAAAAAGTTAGTCGAGATATTACAGTGAAGTTAGATTTTAGTAATAATGACCCGAAACCCCAATTTTGCCCTTAGAAATTGGAATATTTAATAAAGTATTAAAATGTTTAAAACTCCTAAAATTGAACTTATATTGCAACAAGAACTTAGAGATAAGTTAATTGAGCTAGAAAATGAGATAATGTAGGATAATTTACTATATAAAAATACACGTAATTTTTCGAGTATACCGGGTATAAATAATAATTATACCCGTAAATTAACCCAAAATTGTGTAATTATATATTTATTGTGTTGATTTCATGAAATTAACTTTAGAACGTATCCTAAAAATAAAAGATATGCTAGAAACTTAATTATATGAGTAAAGCTATATATTTCACATGTTATTTACATAGGGTATAAACTTGTATATTAATTAAATAACTAATTTTAACATATAATATCTATATTTAAGTAATTATCTAATAAAATAAAAAAAAAAAATTAAACAAATACATTGGAGATTGCTGGACGTGAGGCATGGCAGGAGAATGGAAAAGGGGATTGCTAATTCAAAAGTGACTCTATAACTTTAGGACACCTCATGCATAAAAAAAAAGAAATTAGAAAAGAAAATATAAAATAATTAAAAAAAAAACATTCCTTAACCGACTTTGAGGCACTATAAAAAGCCAACACCATCAAATATGAAAGTTTTAGCATTTTGGAATCAGAAATACTTAGAAAGAAAAATTAAAAAAAATCGTAGAAAAAAAAAATTTAGAAAAAACAGAAAAAATTAGTGAAAGTGTGGAACCCTAACCTAGAGTAGTTTTGCTGTGAAACCCAGCTAACCCCATATGGTCCACCCACCGTACAGGCGTTCCGACAACCTCCCAACCGCCGCCGGCTACCGGAGCACCCAAGAACAGCAAGGCCAAATTCTTGCCCTGTTTTTCAAGAATTTTTAAAAATTAGTAAATCCGCCTAGAAAATTATGAAAAAAATTATACTTAAGTTATTTTAAACATGCTTTCATGTGATATTTTTATTTTTGAAAAAATTCGTAATATTTAATATACTTTATTAAGAAATCTACTATTCATCCGAATATATAATTGTAAAATAAATGTACTAAATAATGTTATTTCTAGCTGAAAATTTTTGTATAGGATATGCATGAGATGTAGGTAATTGCTATGTAGCTCGAATTTTGATTTGAATAATTTTAATATTTATTGAATTTTTAGGCCTGAAATTAGCACGAAAATAGGCTGAAATTATGAATTTAATAGGAAATTATGAAATTAATTGATGAAATGGATATGTACTGATCTATGATGAATGGTAATAGTATTGATCAGATTGAAATTAATTGGATGCTAAAAGAATTATAATTGAATAATTTATTATAATTTAGGGGTAAAATTATTAATATGAGAATATAAACAATAGGTCAGAAACTTAAAACTAAGTGACAACTGAATTTCCTATATTTTTAGAATCCTATAGAAATTTTCGGAGAATTATTTGGTAACCCGAACTATTTATTACGAATTTATTAAGTAAAATAGCTTAAATTACAAGTTGGGGTGTATTTGTAATATTACTAAAACGAATTAACCAAAAGCTATATAAAGGATTGCTGATTAGATGTGATTAATGGAAATTTTTATTATAATTATTAATATTTTCTAATCGGGATACACTTTAGGTATATTAGAATTGAATAATACTTATATTACTACAATATAAGGACAAATTGGATAAAATATAAGTTAAATCTGTAAATTACGCATAATACGACCGTTTTTATATAATTATGTATAATTGCATTAAAAATTCAAACTACCTGTTAAAATCCATCTTTAGAAACAGGACTCGTAAAACGTGTTGTTAGGTCTATACGAGCTCAATGACACTAGTTTTGTTGAAATCGGATAACCTTAAGTAATCTAGCCTATAACTATATCATATTCAAGAATATACACATTTCGGTAACCTTACCGAAATCAAAACGTGAATTAATAAATAAAAAGTACGTTTCAATACGATCAAAACGATATATAATACGTAATAGTATATATGATGCACGGTATCAATAATTAATAATTTAATTCGATATATAGTAATAACATGACTGTATATTATGAAAATAATATATATATATATATATATAACCATTTTAGATTAAACCCTAATATTTTCGTAATTATTACGAAAACTAAATTTGGACCTTTTGTGTAATTAGGACCTTCCAAAGACGGTTGACAATTCAAGTCAGCAATAGTGAACATCTAAACAAGTAAGTTGAGATTGTAGCTTCACCGCTGTTTGGGTACTATTTAAAGTATCCGGGGACCCAAGAGTGCTTCTGGTTGTGTTTGTAATTAGATGATTATGCGCATGTTGTGTGTGTGAATGATACTCGGTTGTGACAGGAGTTTAATTCCTTGGTGTGCTGTTCTGCATATTTGCATGGATTCTGTATTGTATGAACTTGTTGGTCACCCTGATTAACACTAACAGTTATTCGACTAAAATGTAATTGGACATGTATAATCACCCGTTGGGGGAAACGATTAAGAGTGTTAGGCCAAACACCCACTTCCTTCGATGAGGATAGCTGAAATAGTCCTTTCCCCATCCTTAGTCGAACTAAGTGATAGGCGAGGAGGTCGCGGCAAGGTTGGGGGCCGTAGTTCAAAGGCGGTCATGGGAGGGGATTGTTCTCCATTACACAAGCCCGAGTTTGGTCTGACTTGAGTCGCGATGAAACTCCTCAATCCGGGTTGGAGCAGATGTAATTTTTCTAACCTCACAGTGGACTGGATAACACTGTGCGATGTTTTCATTTGAGTGATTGCATTGCATTTCATCATGATTATTAACCTTATTCGTGATTGTATAGTACTTTTCTAACTCCATCCCACTTACTGAGTTAGTTGTAAAAGCTCAACCACAGGTTTGGATATTAACAGGTGTCAGAACAGACGTTTCAAGCTGGTTGAGTTGTGCACCTTGTATAAACTGCGTCTACGATAGCAGCTGTGAGGTAAGCTTCTATCTTAGATTAGTTTACTCGACGGGACTGTTATGACTCTTCTTGTTCGGGGCGTGACAGATATCTTATATAAATCATGTCTGAGATAGTGGCTGTAAGGTTTGCTTTTATCCTACAATGGTTTGCATGGCAAAATTGTTACGACTTTACTACTTCGGATCATGACAATACTTAGTATTTTTGTTTTTGTCTTTCTTGGCTTATTTAATATAGAGTACGTCCTAGATCTCGTTTTTTGCTATTGAGTCATACTTGCATTTTAAGTAACGACTGAAGCTTATTATTAGGGGCAAATATATTTTTATCCTTTGGCAGGGCATTAATTAGGGTTCATGTTACTGGATGATTGTTTTTTCTTCTTTAAACCAACATTTAGGACCCATAAGATAAGGTAAGATTGCAATATTATGGAATATCTTTGTTCATTGGTTGCATTTATGTCATTGGACTCCTTATGTATGGTTTGAATTTGAAATAACGTATTTATGTATTATCTCTATGATCTCTTTAAGAACCATGTTCTATTTATTATTTTTATCTTCAAGTAAGCTTGTCTTCTTAACAATCAATCTCCTCTAGGTTAGCGTTATTAACTTCCTTATCTACCCTTAATGCTTCATTTGTTTTTCTCTAGAATCTCGTCATTATTAGGTTTATATTATCTTTTCTTAATTGAGTATTTCTCTTGGCTTAGGCATCCACGATAAAGGCATAAGGACCTTAATCGTTCATATTGCAAACTATAATTAACCTCTTCAATTTGCATAATCTAAAAGAGTATCTTGTTAAGGTTAACTTGTATGCGAAATATTGCACGTTTAACTCTCTTAACATTAAGTGTATAAGCATCAAATAGCAATATTGGCTTGCGGCACTTCCGGTTTTCATTATAGTAGTAGATGTATAATATTGAACCGGTAACTCATAGATATAAACTCATATTGCTACTAAATCAAAATTTGAAGTATAAATCCTAAGGTTGGTTTCCCATTTTCTTATTGTCACAAATGACCCATTTACATATCATATCCCTCTAAAATTACTTTCTTTAACTCATTTTGAGATTCAAAGACTAATGTCTACTAACCATGTCCATTTCCAACATGAAGAAGTCGTGCAAATGGTGGTACAATTGCTTTAACTTTTGATAAAAGAGTTTGTAACTCAATGAGCTACCATATAATTTAACTATTAGGGCAAGTTTCCATACCTTACATATTTCTAGCTTTTCAACCTTAGATAATCTATGAATAGGTGTCTTTCCATAGCTATAGTATTGTGTTTCGCTTTTCTTAGCTTTGTGATATTATCCTCCATATCCTTATCATTATGGAAGAAAACTGTGCATAAGCAATTGGGATGGTGGTTGACTAGGGTAGAATGTCTTTGTAAGATGCTTGAGCTTCTTGTAGTGCTTGTATATGATTCGAGCTATTGCTTACACCTTCAAGCAAAATATTGTTCATAGTATTTGAAATTGTTTGTTGATATAATGTTGCAAAGTTGTGGTTGGCTTCATATTTTCCATTCTCACAAAAGAGAATTGGAGCTCTAGGTTGTTTCTAAATCATGTCAATTAAATGGGTTTATGATCGAACTTTTAATAATTCTTTTTTTTTTTCTTTTCCTTTGGGAATCTTAATTTGGTTTAGGTTTTTTGATTGCCTAAGTTAGGGTTTTCTATTGTGGCTAGACATATGATTTTTTTTTTTATTTCCTCTCTCTCTACTGAAAGAGAATATTGAGATAGCAATATGTTGTATTTTATTGTGCTTCTCATCCACTATTGTTACTGCTTTGAGAAACAATTAGAAAGGGATAAATTATATCGACCAACCATATAAAATTATATTGATGCTTTAGATTTAAATTTTTCATGCACTTACACACTCTCTTGAGTTACACTAAAAATTATGCCAAAAGGGAAAATGTATAGGGATGTAGACCTACAGTTAAAAAAGTCGGAAGTATCATTGTAATTTTAAAAGATCTCGACGTGATCAATATAATTAATAAAAATAAATAAATAAAGCAGCACTATTCCGTATAATGCAATAAGGTTTAAACATAGAAATCCATAGAGGAAATCCAAAATGAGAAGAATAAGCTAAATCTAGAGTTTGCTGAGCTGAAAAGATCCAAGACAATTTCCTTAAGTTTTCATTCCATTAAATACGTGCCTTCACTGCCAAGGCAAAATCCCTATCACCGCATTCATTATCAAGAATTTAACGAGTTACTCTGCCTGCTGATGCAACCATTTATTAGTCCAACGTATACACATATTTTGAGAGTTCCTTGGAAAAGAGAATGTTGGACTTAACTTTAAAATAAAAAATGTGTTCATATTTTGTTGATTTAAGCGTGCCCTTTCGCATGAAATGATTTTCAAACAATTTTTTTCTTTTTGTCAACTACATCATACTACAATAGCATTGAACAGAGAATTAAACTTGATCCATCCAATTATAAAACTAATATTTACACCATCAGACAAATCGTTTTCTTTACATATTCATAAAGATTGCTCCTAATTTCGAATGGGTGTATTTAATACAATGGCTTATACCCTAACAATATTTCGTTTCAGAAATATTAGCAAGATGGATATTTACCTTCTCTATTTTAACTATAATATTGATATTTTATGATAATAACTACTAAAATTTGTCGATGCTATTTTATTTTATTAATAACACAAAGGAGGTTTCCTATTTTTGAGATTACATTTTACGGAAAGTTACTCCTTGAAATTACAATATGGTCCTTTTGATATTTCTTAATTGAAATAGATTAGTAAACGATTATTGGAATTCAATAAGCAAAGTTGTTTCCAATTTATTGATGATATACCAAAGAGAAAAATTTCTAAGCATTTACTTCCACACTTAAAATGTGATTTTATATATTTAATAAGAAAAATTATTTCCATTTTATTTATGATATAACAAAGAAAAAAATTTCTAAGCATTCACTTCTCTAGTTAAAATGTGATTTTACATTTGGGATATGATTTTCCAACGATGGTTGTGATAGAATATAGAATTCTATTACTGTGAAGTTCATGAATAAAGTAGTGGATGGTAGGTTACCCCATTATCCTTTTTGTAGTGACGAATATTACTTCAAAGTTAACAAATATGTATGTTTCTTCGAAAATTGCTTCATTTTAATTAATTGTAACCACTTTTTAAAATTTTCAATTAGTATATTCATTTAAAAGTAAAAATATTAAAAACAAAGCAAATAAAAATAAAAATACTAAGATCATATTGGACCTAACAAGTTTTGCTTCAACATACTTATTATTTGAGGTATCATGTATACAGATTGAACTTATTATTTGAGGTATCATGTGTATAGATTGAACCAATAAAAGTTTACCTTTTCTATGATTGCAATTTAGTAGAAAACTAAGTACAATTTATTAGTGGTTTTGTAGATAAATTTAAGAAATTTGTTTGTTAGCTATAAACCTCATAAATAAATTTAAAAACCTTTGTAGATGAATTGATTCGAATACAATGATTATAAATGTACTACATGAGTCTCACGCTAAATGTAGCTTTAGCAGAGTTACTAAATAATAATGTGGAAAGGGATACTTAAAGAGAAGAAGATAGAGAAGAAGAGTAGACAATCTTAAAAAGTTCAAATACATGCATGATAGATGAGAGAGCTATAGAGCATTAATCCTGCAATTCTTGAGCAGAGGTGATGAATTCTTTATTTTGAACTTAGCTTAATCTTTCTAGATGCTAGTCTAATGGTATAATAGCATTTCTCTGCTTTTTAAAAAGTTATCAAATGAGGAGGAACTCTTGAGTATTTATAAAGTGAAGTCATCAATAACATCCGCCGAATTATATTAACGATCAATAATTGAAATGAGTCCTCTTATTGATGAATTCCCTCATAGGCTTAAGTTGAGCCCAAGCTATGCATAGTCTCTCTTGATGCATGAACTTCTTGAGAAGGGTTGAAAATAGATAGGTTAACCCAACGGTTCATACCTCAAACCTACAATTTTATATTTTCCTAAGTTATCTCAGCTCATTAAAATAACTCTTTGGACTTTATTACTTAATCCAAAGAGTTAACCTAGGCTATTATTAGGTTTAAGGCCCATAAAACCATTTTTAGCCCTCTACGACCTTTATTAAAATTTACGTACCTAACAAAAATTATTTATGTATAAAGATGTATAAGTGGGTTTTGATTTATGGGTTAGCTTGTACTTTTTTAATAGATTTAGGTTGAAACTTTTTGGCCCATTTAAAAAGCAAGCGGTGGGTTAAATGAACCTAATTTCTTTATCCTGTGGGCTAAAGTGGATTGATTTATGTTAACTCATTTAATATATTTATGTTTTTAACTTGCGAGTCAGTTCATTTAATCCACTTTTTAAATTGGTTAGAATTGATATTTTATTGGCTAATTTAAAACAAGGCTAAATAAAATACCTTATTTAATCTGTGAGCCAAAATAGATCGGAATAGATTAGCCTACTTATATACCTCTATAACGTAGATTAATGCCATAGTTGGGGAATTGGTATTTCCTTTTCTCTTTATTTCCTGTGAAATAGCTGTTACTATTTTCATTTTACTTTAGACACACAGTAGCTATACTGTATGAAATTCTAACACGAAAAATCTTAGAAAGAAGAATTTATGATTGAACCTCATTGATTACTAATACCTGGGTATTTATACGTTATTTTCGTAGCTGACCGTGGAAGAAAAAGCCACACTGCCACCAAACTACTGCCACAATTGGGCTTACCGTTGCAATTATACACCAACTACCATTATTGATTACACCAGGCCAACCATTACAATATTATAAATATTAATGAATATAAATAATTTTAAATTAAAATTATGATATAACATAATATGAATGTATACTATGATATCATATATGATATACATAAGTATCCACGTTATGATAAATAAAAATGATATCTAATTATAATTAAAGTACTATTATATTTCTTATCAAATACAAATTATGTTAATGTTGTATAAGATAATAAATGTAAATTATATAAAATAAAATATTATAGTAATAAATATCATTATGTGATTCCATATATATATTATGTTGTAAATTATAAATCATATGATAATGTAATAACTTAATTATATGATACTTAATGATATATATGTATAACATGTTATATTATCTAAAAATTAAAATCATTATGCATTTAATGTATTATAAGTACTAATTTTATATCAGCCGATAATACATACAGTTATCACTGTGATGTTATAATCAATTAATCGTACTACCATTGTGTATAAAGGTATTGTATTATATTTTTAACTATTCGATTCTTATTCCTTAAGATCATTTAATTAACTAAATACAATTCGATTGAGTCATTGAGTTCTTGAAATAGTGTAAAAATAAAAAAAAATGCTTTGTATTATTTCTATTTGCTATTCTAAAAAGGTTGAGATATTTTGAACTGTTTGTTGACATAGACAAAGAAGAAATTTTTTTTTTCCTTACACTTTCTAATCAACAATTAAAGATTCTGATATGAAATTTGATTGTTAGCAAAATCAAAATTTTTGGGAACAAATAAAAATAAATAGAGTAGATTTTCTTGATCTAAATCAAGCAGGTTTTACATGAAGAATATTTGGTTTATTATATTTTATCTAACTTAGTCCATCCAAAAAAAATATAAAAATAAATTAGTATTATATTCTAAAAATTTGAGAATCTTAATGAATATTTAATTGTATTATTTTTATTTATTTTATTTAGCACATCTCATATTACGACAAAAACTTCACATATTCTTACTTTATTTGATTTCGAAAAGAACATACAAACACTTAAATATTCTAGTTTTTATTTCTTAAAAGTTAAAATCATTGGGTGAACTAAACAAATCATTTGATCAACAAAAGAAAATAGAAGCTATTTTAAATTTAATTGCACTCTTATTAGTTCATTCGAATAAACATGATGTTAATTACAAATACATTTCCATTTGCAGCGGAAAAAATTCTTTTTTCTAAAAATAAAAAAAAGGGAAGAAATCTCAATTACCGAAGCACCCTTTGACTTTGAATGGCTAAAGTATAAAATACCAAATATAAAATGACTCATGGCCGGCTACTTAATCCACGTTGCCGTCTCCAAATTCCAAGAATTCCTTAAATCTCAAAATTTGGTGACCACATCCACACTCTCCCCGTCTTAGAACCGGCCTAGCCATTAACATATTCACATGCTAGATTTCGATTAATTCACAGACCCCGTGAAGCCCTCCGATCCTCGTTTTTATGCTCCCGCACCTTCAAGTTACGAATAACCATGTCCAATAAAATGAAACTTAAAATAATGTCATGTGCCTCTAAGGCATTAGCTAAGTCGGTAGAAAATTCCCTGCAAATAAACTGAGCCAAATCCGCCTTTTAAAAGTTTAGGTTTTGTTTATTTAAAAATTATCAAATTTGAGTGTAGTTTTTATCAAACTTATAAATTGAGATTTGAACTTGACTCAGTTAAATTAATAAATTTTATCGTAAACTCAAATTTAACTTATTTGTTAATTAAGTTTAAGTTAAGCCGCTTTTAATGCAGACTCGCGAGTAGCTTATCTCATTTATAGTCCTAAGGAAAAAATAGAAAAATTATTTTTAGCTATTTATATATATTTCTTTTTCTTTTTTATTGAAATTATTATAATTTAATAGTATATTACTATTTTCTAATGGGATGAACTAGATTTGATTGTTATCTTTTTATTAACAAGTTTGGTTTGAGAAAGGGAAAGAAGGTAAAAATAGAATTAAAAAGTAATAACTACTTTTTATATATTCAGTTTTATAAAGGAACTACAATTTTCTATATTTCAAAATTAGTAATTTCATAAAATAATTACTCTACTAGCCAAATGTAAAAATAGATCTACAAGATAAGAATAGTTATTTTATTTCATCCTCATGAATTTAATACAATAATACTGGTAACACATATATTATTTGGCAAAAAAAGTGATTTATGCATTTGAAATTAATTTTTATATACTCTGTACTCGTGATATGGATCTCTAGAAACTATAAAATAATCATATAAAAAAAAGTGAAACATTTGGTTTTTCACTATCTATATTTTTTTTAATTTTAAATTATGGAAATAGATAAAAGGTTTTAATTAGCCTATTATCTTTTATATGTATATCTATATTTTTTATATTGTTAAATAATTCCAATTTATTTGACTTCATATCCCTTAAACAGAGGTAAAAATTAAATATGGTATCCAAAATTTTCTTATATCTCTTAGTTTTCCTTTAAGATTATTTTAAAATATTTATTTTTCAATATATATCAAGGATACAACACGTATTATTAAATATTTTAATCCGTAAAAGTAATAAAACCGAAGAATGACCCACCTCTTTGAACAACACAAGTACAACATATGAGATAAGTAAATATGCATAAATGATTATCCCACCTCATTTATATTATGTATCATACTCTTAATAAAAAAAAATCGATTGAGATTAGTAAATGAAATTATTTTATTTTTCTTCATCGAAACCCAAGCATCAAGCAATTCTATCTAACGTATGCTGCCGGTCTCATGTTAAGGCGCTCGCTGTTTCGCACTTCTCTCCGTAAATCTCTACTATGTTCTTTCTTTCTACAGATAAATATACGAAGATATATATATATATATATATATATATTCTTCCGTTCTAAACAGAACGTCAACAAAAGAGGCCCTTATCCATGTAAAACTGTTTTGAATTTTTTTTTTATTTAAATTCCTATTGCTTAATGCTACGATAAACCCCACTTACTTTATTCTTTTCTTTGAAAAAAAGAAAAAAAAAAAGACAGTTTTTGATCAAACCCAAGTTCAAGGTACTTTTTTTTTTTCCTTGTTTATATTTTATTGTTTTACATGTGTTTATGAGTCAAATTTTGTATTTTTCTGTTGTTTTGGTTTGTTCATGAGTGTTCTTGTTTTTCTGGGCATTGATTTTTTTTTTTTGGAGCTTTTGATAATCATCTTAGATTGGACAATTTAGGGGTTATACGTATCAGGGATTGTTTATGGAGTTTCAAAGGGTTTAGGATAATATTTTGTGCTTGGGTTGTTTTGAGGTCGAAGGAAATTTCAAGTTTCGTGGATTTTAAGGTTTGTTGTTGTCAATTGAAATTCGTAATCTAATGTTCTTATTATATAATTAATATTCTTATTCATAGTCAATTAGGTAAAGTTGTTCTATATCTGATCTCGTGAACCAGGATTTTATCCTTGTTTATGAAAACTAGGAGCTCTGTTGCCTTTATCTCTCGTGAACCAGGGTTTTGTCAAGGTTGTTCAACCTTTATCATTAGACGCTGTTGATCATGCTTCAAATTTTAGTTTTCTTTCTTATTTGCATGTAGATTGTAGTAATCATTGGGCACGGTTCTACATGCATAAAATTTCTCTTTGCCAATTGTTAAACAGTGAGTGTTATCTTTCTATGTCACGATATAATTGTAATCGGGTGGAATCAGTTGTTCTGATTTTACGAAAGAAAGGAATTACCTGTTTTTGGATGATTAGTTTCGCACACAGCATTGCCAAGTTTGATTCGTCATGTGTGTGTAGAAGTAATAAGCAAATACATAAACTACCGAGTTATGAGAGAGATATTGGTGGAATTATGCTAGCCATGGATAGTTGCAAACTCAAAAGATAGGAATTCTCGGGTGATATATGCGTGGCTGTGCAGAGTATGTGGAAAGATTTAGAGGACGATATGCTATTTATTAAGACAGAGCAACGCCAGGGAAAAGTGTTGCATATCTCATCATGAAACTTTTTGTTGAACAAATATGGATGGTATTCCATGTAATACATATCGTGCAGTGAGTACAATGAGTTAAGAGTCTGATCAAATATCTTGTTTTCTCTTGCAGCTTTTATAAAAGTGAAAGATGGATTCTTTGGCTAGGTATGATCCTGATATTGTTCGCTGGGACTTGCACCATCTGATTGATGGTTGCTCTATGACCAATGCTGGATCATTGGGTAGCATAACACAATATGGACCAGAGGTAGGCAATGTTGAATATGTCCAAGAGGGATATGTCGAACCAGAGCAAGTAAATGTAGAAAACGATGAGGTTATTGCCCATGCTTTTCAAGAAGAATTATCACGTCTTGCTCTCCATGAAGAATCTGAGGTTTCAGCTTCTGGGAATGAGCCATTACAAGCATCTGTTCTCTCACAGAACTGGCTTGGACCTTCAGAACCATACCAAAGTGATGATGGTGCTGAGTTTTATCCTTTTTTTTTAAATCACTTCTGCTCGTCATGTATTATTATGTACCGTATCTGAAAATTCTCAACCATATTTAGGGAATGTTGAAGGAAGCATAAATATTATGAGCCAAAAGGGGGAGAAAACAACAGATGGTAATGCTAGAAACCCTGCTGCATGTTCAAGTCCAGGAGGGAACTCAGGTTTAGAAGAAGATGATGTTCTTCACACGCTAGACATAGAGGATGAGTCTGCACTTGATGGCGAAGTAGGCAAGAGGTTGCATCATATGGTCCCCGTTCCTGTAAGTATATACATCCAGAGAATTAAGATATCTCCATATCCAAATGAATTTCCTTTTGTTGTTGCTATATAGTTATTGTATTTAGTAAATTGTAAGGAATTTAGTGGAATTTCTATGGCTTCCTACTAATGACATTTAGAGCACAACTGAAAAACTTCATTTGTTTTGTTTCCCACTAGCAATTCCCTCACACTAGGTGCGCTTATACTTTCATATAATGTATGCATGGAGGTCTTATTTTCACCAGTAAGTTTTATCTTCTATTTAGTTTGATAAGTCTGCTATGAGTGCTTGTGCTTGAGTATCATGCTGTATTCGAAAAATGGGTGTTGATTTGCATCATGCTTTTGTGTTGGTTGATAAACTTTCAAGTTATGCCAAGAGATGTGTTGTTGAACCATGCTACTTAAGAGTGTGTTACATCATGTAACTCTGGATGTTATGTGCAGCACGTTCCTAGAATTAATGGTGAAATACCTTCAGTTGACGAAGAGGTTTCTGATCATCAGAGGCTGCTGGACAGGTTGCTGCTGTATGATTTGGTTGAGAATAAAGTTCAAGGAGATGGCAACTGTCAGGTTGGACATATTACAAACTTTTTTTTCCTTAAAAATGAATGCTTGCATGAATTGTTTATTTATTCTCTCTTCCGTTGCTCATCAAATCAACTTTTTCTTCAGTTTCGTGCTTTGTCAGACCAATTATACCGATCTCCTGAGCACCACAGATTTGTGAGGCAGCAGATTGTAGACCAGGTAGTTAGTGGCTCTAACTATGCATTGAACATACCATCTGTAATAAGCTTTTCTCATTCTTCAGTTTTGTTATCAGCTGAAGTCACACACGGAGCTGTATGACGGTTATGTTCCTATGTCTTATGGTGACTATATAAAGAAAATGATCAAGTATGATATTAACCTTCATTCACTTTTCTTATTAGTTTGACCCTTAATGGTTTATGTATAATTTCATTGATCGTTATATGTGGATGATTTAGGAATGGCGAATGGGGTGATCACGTTACGCTGCAAGCTGCTGCAGATTCAGTATGTGAAGCTGTTAGCCTTGACACATATCTCTCTTTGATGACATTGTTTTCCTACTTTTTAAGTTTGATAAATTTATGTATTTGAATTAATTTCTTTTTGATCTAAACGTGTTAGAAATTATTGAAAAAGTAGAGTTGGGGAATGTTAATTGAACCTGATTATTATTCTTTTTCCCTTTGGATGAATTCTTCATTATGATTATGAATTGGAAATGAACATTGTCTATGGAGTATGAGGAGGATGATCCAAGATCTAAAAATTGAGCTGACCCCTGTATCAAAATTTGCAATGTCAACTTTTTTAAGTAGAACCACGATAGTGAGATTATGGATGAGGTACAATTTGAAGGTTATTCACTGTCTTGTGGTGTGATTGCAGTATGGAGTGAAGATATTTGTCTTGACATCATTCAAGGACACATGCTACATTGAGATCCTTCCACATATTGAGAAGTCTAAAAGAGGTAAAATTCAACTTGCTTTTACTTGGATTTTGTTGTGGTAGTTTCTCAATCTGAACTCTTTCCTCTCAATATAGCTAAAAGAAGGGGTTGTTTGGGTGTGTGTCTGTGTGGGGGGGGGGGGGGGGGGGGGGGGGAGGGGGGTTGGGAACTGTGAAGAGTATAAAAATAGTCACAACTGGCTGTCAGTCAGCTCAAATCATTTGGAGGAATTTCCTGGCATAACCAAGGTGGCAGCCACAAAGGGTATAGGATACTATGGAAATATTACAAGTCTTTATAGTAAGCACTCGTTTGGAAAGCTAAAAGAAAAGTGAGACTGTTGAATTATGCCAATTTTGTTGTTCATGGAACTCGACTCCTCTGATGCATGAATTTTTGTCGAAAAATATAATTGTCAGCATTAACTCTTTTCCATGACAAGTGGAGTCATGATATGTTTACATAAGAGGAGCATTTTGAGTAAAGAAAGTAAGGTGGTGTTAATTGATGTTATTCCAAAAAGGAAATATTATAACTAACTCCATTATATCATTAAGCTTTTGTGTTGGTTTGAGAGAGAAGAACATCATCTTTGTTATCTATAAGTCTGATCAGGTACTTGGATATTTTGTTGGAGCAAAATTTGCACAACTCTAGGAAGCTCCTTTTGGGGGGTAGTCCAATTAAGCTTGTGTGTGGAGTTGTTGGTTATGAGAAAGAATTGTTCTAGTAAATGACCAAAGAGGCTATTAACCCATCCCACTGCATCGTTCTATAATCTAGTTATTGATTACGTAGCTTCATTTCTGTTGAACCTAGTGTTCTTGAATAGATTGCTCAGGGGAATGCTTGCAGCCACTTGTATTGCGCATATTCATTTTGTGCTGCCATCTTCCTTTTGGCTTATTTTGGATAGGTTCAAAGCTGACTTGTTATAACTTGTGCAGTTATTTGCTTAAGCTTTTGGGCTGAGGTGCACTACAATTCAATTTATCCTGAAGGAGGTCAGTATTTGTGCTTATTAGTCCGAGTACTTAAATTTGTGAGGAATAGCGTAACTTCTCTAAATGGTAATCCTGCTGTCAGCGCATGATAGTAACTATTAAAAGCAGTTGTGCTTGTTTCCTCTTCTTTTTGGGAGCTGTCAGTAAGGTCAGGATTGCCTTGTCCTGAATATTTATAGTCAAACCACATGCCTAGGATTTCAACTGGGCGAGTTGTATGTTTTGAATTGCAAGAAAGAAAGGGGTGAGGCAAAGCATAAAAATAAAAACTGACGTTAGGAAAGTTCTGAAATTTAGGCAACCGGAGTTGGAAGGTAATATAACCTGAAATTTTACAACTTTTTTTCATATGAAGGAAGCATATTACACCTTTTCTGGACATTATTGGCCTTGTGTGGTTATCCTGAACCTTGAAGTTAACTAAAGATTGACCTCCTAGATATGAAGGGAACCTGCAATACATGGAGATTTTATGTTAAGACTCAAAATGAATCTCAGTAAGATTTACTTGTGTTCTTTCTTTATTATTACAAGTCAGGTTCCTAATTAGTTTCTCCCTGATAAGTGCCTTTCAGGGTGTTAAGGAAACCTAATTAAGTCGTTCATCAACATGAATCGAACTTTTATGTTGAAACTTTTATGCCTACTTTGTTGTCATTTATTGCTAACTTAGTGTGATATTTCTAATCTAATTCGGGTCACTGGCGCTCTGTGCTATCTTTGTTGGTTTCTGTGGCTCTGAAATTATCGATTGTTATTGCCCAGAATTGCCTGTGGTGGAGCCTAAGAAAAAGAAGTGGTGGCAGTTCTGAAGATGGAATTAACGATGCCAGTGACAGTGCTAGGATTGTCTTCCCTTGTTCTTTGACATAGTAATGTGCTGATGCGGGTCTACATGGATTGGTTTTCTTGTTAGTGACATTTCTTCACGTTCCTGATCTCATGTTGGAAGAAGAGGGATGGTGTAGCTGGTTTCTGATGGTGGTTTGTTACCCCTGACTTGCAGCCACCCCTGCCGCTCCTTTCCCTTTTGATTGTACATACAATGTTGTTTTTGAGGTTTCCTCAGGCATTAGATTGTTTAGTCTTTCCATTAGGATTTCCCACAGTTGTATATATCAGTTGAATGGAGACTAATCCTTATTTTGATTCATTTATTATTTATTTTCATGTTAATAATTGATCTTCTTGTTTCCTTTTCGCCATCGGACACGTTGAGTTGTGCCATATATCTCCAGATGAGATTTGAAATTGCACCAAAATGATGGCTACTACTACTACTACTACTTTGATATGGGATCGGAGTGGTATTTAGCTTGCATCTGTCGAGGTGGATTAACTTGCAAAACAATTTAATCTTGGTATGCGAAGAAAATTGATGTAGGGTTTTACCGTGAGAAAGCCTGATCCAGTTAATAAGTGGGCGGTTGAGTCAAGCAAAAATAAAAAGGTTGATAAGGCAAGGATGATTGAAGAAAGTTTGGAAAAGCAGAGGTGTCATGCGTCGATCGGTAGAACAAATAGGAAAATGAAGGGACAGAAGTCTTCAGCTTCTCCTTTCGTTAAGGTAGTTCTTCTCCCAGGTGATGCCTTTCTAAGACCTCCTTCCGCTAACAATGAATATGCTCCTGTTTCCTCCGGAAGAGGAAATAATAATCCTGCAATGGGCTTGGTGGAAAATACTCTAAAGCTATCAAATTGTGTGTATACCTGTTTCATGATGATCGCCTTCTTAGTTAGGGGTTGCAAAACGCTTTTTTTTCTTTTTTTTTTTCTTTTTTATAACTTATCATTACAGTGAAACATGTTAAAATATGATATATAAAAATAATTATTATGACTCTTTTAGGATAATAGAGAATCAAAATTACCTATCAAAATTAAGAAGTTGCAAAATCATTTCCTAGGTGTAGGTACATACCTTAGATTTTTCTTTTCCAGGTTATCTAAAGGTAGTACCGAATGGTTCTATAATTAATCTTCCTTTAATGTCTACCTTAGTCAAACAAAAAATTGTTTATAGTAGATTAGATTTTAGTAGCTCTCATTTTCAATTGTTTTATGGTTTTTTGATATTTATCTACAAATTCAATCTATTAAGTTACAAGCACACACTGCAGTTCAGTAAAGTGGTAAATACTCTCAAACTCTACACACATACAAGTCAAGCAAGTTGCTATGTGTAGATAACCATATGAATACAAACATCACTTAATAGTCTTTCGATAATTAGTAGGAAGAGTGTTTAACCTCCTCTTGATCTTAGGTTGGGATTATAGACGCACACATTAATTCCCTAGCCACTTACACCAAATAGTCAACAATAGTCCATAAATATTTGAACTCCCCTTGGAGTTTAACGAGTCGACCTAAGACCGCATGAAGGTCTATGGCTTCATTATACATGCCCTTATCGTTGGGTCACATACTTCACATATGGCTGAGTTGCAATACCTTATGAAGTGATGACCTTCAACAATGTAGCATTTATGAAATCAATACGTATGAAATATAATAACACTCTACACTCAAATTAACAAATCATTATACGATATAGTTCACTTAGCTTATCAACTAAAGCAAGACTCGTATCATTGGCCATGCTATCAACTACCCATGAAGTTGTGATCAATTGCCCTTAGCCAATGGTCAACTATCTATATTAGTTTGATTAATCGAGTTTAAGATAAATTCATACTCCATCTTACCATTTTCTTATTTAATTAGCTAATTCTAATTATATACTCTTATTTTAGTTAAGTCTGATATACATTTGTAATATTTTGGTACCTTTTTTATTTAGCTTCATTTCCTACTTTTTTGTTTTGTGAATGAGTTTACTATGAGTCAAATTGATTATGAGTTTAGCTAATTCTAATTATATATTAGTTTCCATCTAAAACCCTAAACAACTTTAGTGATTATGAGTCGTATCGATCATTAATTCAATTCAATCCCAATCCCTAGTGTGTCATGTCTACTATTGATGTTGGCAATATCCTTTTATTTCTAGCTTTTTCAATTAATAAGACCCTACAAAAGTAATTGTTATTATTTTTATTAGCGATAATTTCTAGACCTAAGATCTACCACAACAATCTATCTTTCTTTTTTTTTTCATTATTTTGGTATTGGAGATTTGTGGAATATGCACTCTGTGGAAGAAATTTTCGTAATAAGTGCAACTTTACTTTTTCATCAATTGAAAATTTAGAGACAGGGTGAGATTTCTTTGGAAAGAAAAAAGATTGATAGTTAGTTAAAGCGCTATTGAAATGTTGATGATTGTTGTCAATCAAAGACTAAATTCTCACTTAGTGGGAGATTTGAACGTTGTGTTCCATAAGTGTGTAATTAGTGTTAGTCACTTGGGTTGTTGATTGTTGCTTTAGATTGTCAGCATTTAAGCTGTGTTAATATGTTATAAGAGATAAAATCAATTTTAACACACACATATCAAGGTTTAAAGGCATGGTTTTCATGTACTTATTAATAATAACCCTATGAATTTTATTTTAGGTTATGCCGTGGAAAAATTTGACTTAGATATTATAGATTATTCACCTAAGCATTCAATACAATGAGCTAATATGAGAAACTGAAACAGATATTGGTAACTTTCTCTTTCGAAAGCTCGTGAAGACACAATTTAATGCAATATTGCTTTTATGGACAATGCCATATACATAATGATATGAAGAGGTGCAAGTAGACCTAGGTAAGATCGATTCCGAATCGTGAACCGACCCAGCCTGTTAGTGGCTGAACTTTTAGGCTTCAAGTAATTCGCTTAGGCGAAACCGCCCAACCTGACGATTCAAGGACCACCGACTTTTATTCCCGCTAACCCCCTCGGTCCTTATTCCACCCCCACCCCCCTTCCCTTATCCTCTGTCTCGTCCCTTATTAAATTTGCATATGCAAATTTAACTTTAGGTATACACGCCATAAATTTAAAAATTTCAGTTCAAAATTTAAAATTTGCGGTGCCAAACCATTCAAAATTTTAAATTTCAAAATTCAAATGACAAATTCACACATTTCTTGGTCCTTATAAATAGTAGCTTCAAGCTTAGTAGCACCACTTACTTTATAAACTAATTAAATCTCTCAAACTCTAACCATTCTACTCTCAAATTTTTTTCGATTGTGAAACGTTGTTAGAAATATTTCTTTCTACTGATCACCAATTTTTGTGTATAATTCTCCACTCTACTGTACTGAACAATTTGCATTAGCAAATAACGTCGATATATGCATACCCATCATATAATTTTCGCTTTATTTTCTCTTACATATTATTTCTGTTTATCACTCATAAATCTTTGTTGTAGTAAGTAAAAGAAAAAACTATTTGTACTAATGGAAAGATTTTTGTGCCGTACCTTCTCCAGTAAAAAATACGGTTCATTATCTAGTGGTAAAGTAAGGGTAAAAGTAAAGGTAAGGGCAAGGGTAAGGGCAAGGGCAAGGGCAAGGGTAAGGGTAAGGGCGTTGGAATTTCCAATACGTCGTCTACGCTAGAATGATTTGAGGATGTTCAAACATACTCGGATAACAAGTACAACCTAAATGAATAAAGGATACATGATATGATTGAAAATGTGGAAGAAGAATTTACACCACCTCTGGCCTTTAATGTTGAACCTTGTTGTATGAGTAATCGCAGCATACCACCTCTTGACTTTGACATTGAACATTAATGCATGAGTTAATGAGGTACACCACCTCCCAGTTTCGAACCTCCATACATGAGTTTCCTTGAACATCATCTTAGATTCAAACCTCCTCGTTTGAGCATCTCTGCACAACTCGTAAGATTTGAACCTCTAGGAATGAGTTGCCCTGCAAGCACGTTCGAGGATGAGGAGAATAACATATAAATTATTCTTGAAACAGAAGAGCAACATATGGGATAATGTGGGCCCAACAGTTTGAGACCATCCGACTTAGGTAAGCCTCTTAAATTTGATAAGTTTAATATTTTTACTACTCATTTCCATAAAGATATAGAAAAAAAGGGAAACTTAAGGGCATTCTGCAATTATTGCAACGCGAGTTACTCATGGAAAATGGGACAGGGAGAAGGAATAGATAGAACACAGCAACAAATTGCTTGAGGCGGTGGTTCATCCGGGCAAATGCTAATGAGGTATGATAAAGAGAGGCATAAATATAACTTAGTACGATACCTGGCAAACATGCACCTCTCATTTAACGTAAGTGCATCAGAATACCAAAATCGATACGAGCGAGAGACGTTCAACCCCAACTCGTGACAAATTACTCACAGAACGATAACTCGAGTCATGTAGGAGCTCTACTGCAAAGGTAAGAGGGAGCTTGCAGGTAAGTTTGCTTCCCTCGATACGTAAGCATCCATATGTACAGTAATATGGACGAATCCTTTTTGTAATAATTCTTATATGAGTGTTACTATTCATTGGGTAGACAATAATTGGCAACTTAATAAATGATTAGTGGCTTTAAAGGTATTTAACGATTGATACACGGTGCAAAAAATTTATAAAATTATTAGAGAAATCTTAAATAAGTACAGATTAGTGAGGAAAAACTTTTTTGTTGGTTTTGATAATGCAACTGCTAATACTACATCAATATCTTATTTACAAAATTACTGTCAACCAGTGTTGGGGAAGATTTTTTTGCACATAAGTTGTGCATATCATATTCTTAACTTGTGTGTCAAGGATGGCATTACAACTTTACACGGCATTATAACTTTGCATGACAATATAGCTTTAATTAAGAATATCGTCAAAACAATAACAGACAGGCTGTCCCTTCACAAAAATAGAGAAACTTCTACATGGAGCATGGGAAGAGGCCTTGGAAGTTTAAGATGGATGTGCAATATCGCTGGAACTCGACTTATGAGTTGTTGCATAGCACAATTATAGTATGGTTCCTTGCAGTGAACTGTTGTGTGACTTTGCAATGTATAACATGCAGAGAGTTGACATTTTCCCAAGTAATTAGGATATTTGTATCCAATTACTTAAAGTTTTGAAAGTTTTTCATAATGCTACTAAAACTTTTTTACAAGTTTACAGGCTCAGTGTTCACTTGTTTATTAATCGTCAATATACTTGGTGTAATACTTCAGGCCCGTGAGGACTCAAACCTGTATGCATGCGTATACGATATAACGTTGAAGTGGTTAACTTATTATAAAGAAATTCTTCGTGTTTACCTCGTAGCAACTATTTTAGACCTTCGTTGTAAAGCAGAATTATTACTAATATATTTAAAAACTTATTATGATTACATTCAATATATAACGGATTCTTAAGACATGTATAGCTTGGAAGTATAGTAAGAAGTATCGATAGCGACGGTCGATATAGAAGAGATGCTCAACTATTATCAAAGTCAGTATAATAGCTAGTCATTAGTCTCTCATTCGCCACCCACTAAGGAACAACATTGCTCTTTTATGGGTGAGTAGTTATCAGCGTAAAAATTAAAGAGGCAATGGTCTAGTAGTTAAATGTCTGAGATGGAGCACCACACCAATATGAATTTTGAGTTTTCAAAAAATATCTTCATCAAGGACTTCGATATTTTAAAGTGGTAGCAAAGGCATAGAAGGGACTACCTACTGCTATCTTGCATCGCCTGTAAAGTATTCGTTGCCCTAGCTTCAACGGTCGTTGTTGAGAAAACATTTAGTATAACAAGCCTAATCGTCGACAAATGTTGAGCCTCCCTATCTGTTGTTAGTGTTGAGGAAAATGCTTGCACAGAAGATTGATACAAGGCAACCTCTAGATGACAGAAACCATATAGGACATCAAGCAAAGATGATTATTTCAATGACTAGAATTGATACTCACGAATATGAATAGTTACCTCAAGATGATACATAGTAAGTTTTCTTTTTATTCTTTACAAAAAAAGTTTTATCATGTTGAAAAATCTTTTTTCCTAATAGTCCATAAAAAAAAACTAAATGGCATAGTTTTTTCCCAAAAGTGCTGATATAGTATTAGGTTTCTCCAAATTATAATTGACTAAAATTATTTTCCTTTAAAAAATTTAACTTGGATAATTACGTAAACTTGGATGCTTTTCTGAAAATATAAAATTGATCAATAAACTAAAATTTTTCTAAAAATCCAAATTGAACTACTGCGGTCTGATTTCGATTAACGGATATGTAAGCACCTTCCAGGTAATCGTAAAATACTGTAAAAAATATTTTCTCTCCAACCACTTCACTTTACTTGATTAGATTAAGACATTCGGTATTCATATTGTAAGAGACTTTTTTGTATTTTATTTTCTTTCCGTTTTTAATGTTTATTTTATAGATAGACTAAAAAAAAAATAGTTAAAGGATTGGTAATGTGAAAAGGAAAAAAAATATGTAAAAGCTTAGGAGAGAAAAAAAAAAAAGCTTTAAGTGCTGATTTAGGGTCAATTTGAAATGCTGCCCTTGTTTAGGTGTATAGGTGGTAGTTGATGAGAAACCTACAATTGTAGAACTTGAGAGCGAGCCCGATACCATCGGTATTGTTTTAATTGAAGCACCATGGCAAGATCATACATTGCATGTAATGAGTAAAATCGACTGCCGTGTACGGCTGCTACTATGAGTAAAAATATTGTGAAGTATTGTAAGAGAATTTTGAATGTAGAATCCTATACAAGAAAAAATGAGAATTGATAATTGATATATTCTTTTCGTATTTTCATAACAATATATAGCAAGGTATGGATCTTCAGAATATTCTGTAGCATGTAAATGTAACTAACTTAGCTAATTCATTACTCGTAAAATGATCACATGTGCACAGGTACAATAAAGAAAATGTTAGCTACTATGGTAAGTTGACATAGAGAGTGCTAACATTTTATTTACTTATATTCTATTAGGCCTAACCAATTGCTAAAGCCTAAGCTCCCTTCCACTAAAAGACGTTATACACTCACTTAGAACCACACAATCACACTCTCACTTCGACCAAATCTGTCTTCTTCTGGACAGTCTTCAAAACCCCTTCCTATTCCTTATTCTCAGCCACAACAGACCTTAATTGGTTGTTGTGCCTTATAATACTCCCTCCCTCTTGTGAATCCCTTGACTACAAAGGTAAGTTAAGAAAACGTAACTCCACCTCTTTTAGGTATTTACACATTGCATCTATAGGGGTTTTATTTTTCTAGTATATGAGTATCATGGTTGCAGATTCATTATGTCACTTAATAAGACGCCTTTCTAAAATGGCCAGGGGCTCCAATTTTTGTTAGATCTTGTGTAGTGGAGTGGTGATGCAGTTGACCCTAGGGTTCCTTTGTACTTCTTTAATTGTGACACATGAAAGGTAAGGAGTACAATAGATCTAGTGGGTAAGTTTAACTTGGATAAAGATAATCTTTTTTTTTAATGAGTCTATTTTTATGTTATTTTGTACTATGTAATTCCTTTTTAGGGGGGATGATTTTCTTTCTCACAAGAGGTAATGAAAAGAATTATAGAATGAATTACTATCTATGCTTAGATCGAGGATAAATGGAAATTTTATTGATAAGACCTTTTCGATTGTAGCCAATATCTTATTACGACTAATTCCGACAACTTCAGGCGAAAAAGAGCCATTTACCTATTACAGAGATGGTGCGATTTGATTATTATTTTTTTTATTTCACTTATCTTTTTCTTTTCGATGCAACCTTCCCTATTCTGTTTATAACCTTGTAAGGCCCAAAATAATGTGGCTGTAATTTCTCTGCAAAATGTTTCTTTAAGCTATGTTGGAGATATGGTTGAAGCTTCAATAGTACCAAGTCTTCGATGTTAAAGTTTTGCTCAAAGCGCTACTTATTTGCTACTTGCTTCATGTGATTTTGAGCATGTTTTAGGTGAAATTTCATCATCTTGAATTGTAATTCCCTTTTGATTAACAAAGTGTCCATTGTCGTGTTGTTAGAATCACCTATCACATAAGGCAAATGAATAGGGGTTGGATAGCTATGTAAAGCTTCGAATGGGGTTATTCTAGTACTAGTGTGGTAATTGGTGCTATACTACCACTCAGCCAAGGGAAGGAATTTCATCTACTTCTTAGGTTCATCACTTGTCATGCATCTTAAGTAGGTCTCCAAATGCATGTTAACCATTTCCGTTTGCCCATTAGTTTGCGGTCGATACCTTGAAGAAAATTTAAGTTCTACATGCTACAATTTGAAAAAGTCAATCTAAAAAGAACTCATAAAAAGAAGGTCTCTGTCTGAAATAATTCCTTTAGGTAACCCATGTAGTTTATATATGTTATCAAGTATACTTGTGCCACTTGGGCAACAAAATAGGGATGAGTCAACCCTATAAAATGAGCATACTTGCTTAGGTGGTCAACGACCAACATAATCATCTCCTTCCCATGGGACTTTGGTAATCCTTTAATGAAGTATATGCTGACTTTAACCTAATAACCCTTAGGAATAGGTAGAGGTTGTAGAATTCTTAAAGTAACCACATTTTCAGGTTTGCATCTCTGGCAAGTATCATAATTTCGAACATGGTTTCTTACATCCTTTTCCAATTTAGGCTAATAAAAAATTGAACTTAGCTTCTTATAGGTAGCCTGAGCTCCCGAATGTCCACAATGACTCCATTACGATATAACTACAATAATTTGTATCATAGTTCCTCCTTAAGACCTATTACTACCTTCCCTTTTTTCTTAAGGATCCCGTTTACCACATTAAAGTGTTTACAATCTTACCCAGCATCAATCTTCTTGATTATATCAGAATATTTGGTTGATAACAGCCAAGTATCTTTTAACTCATTCAATAATTAGGGGATGTTGAGAAAGTTAACATTGAATGCAATTCCACCAAAGATAGTGCATCCATAGCTATATTAGTTCCTTTACTTTTATACTTTATTTCATAATCTAACCTAAGTAACCGTATAAGCCACTTATGCTGGCTTGGGTTAGCTAATCACTACTCGAGCAAAAACTTTAGGCTTTGATGATCAGTTAATATGGTAAATTTTCGCCTTATAAGATAATGTCTCCATTTTTCAATAACTAGAACAAGAGCAATGAGTTCCTTTTCATATACAGATAGCCTTAACTGCCTATTAGTTAAATGCTTGCTTAAGTAAGCAATGGGATGACCTTTTTGCATCAGCACCAACCCAATAGCTTCACCACTGGTGTCTGTCTTTACTATAAAGGACTTGCTAAAATCTGGTAGTCTAAGCATCGGGGTTATAACTAAGGCTTCTCTGAGTTGTTGGAAAGCTTTAGCTGCATCCTTACTCCATTCAAACCTCTCTTTCTTAAGAAGCATGGTTAATCGTTTGGAAATGGATCCAAACCCTTGTATAAACTTTCCATAGTAACCAGCTAACCCTAGGGACCCATGCAATTGTTTTAAGGTAGAAAGAGTTGGCTACATAACAATGGCTTCAACCTTCTTAGGATTGGTAGCTACCCCATCTTTGGTGATAACATGCCCAAGATACTCAATCTACCTAACCCTAGAAACACACTTACTTCTCCTTAAATATAGCTGCTCTTTCTTTAAGATGTCAAACACTTCACGTAAATGTCTCACATGTGCCTCCATTGAAGAGTTATAAATGAGGATATCATCAAAAAAGACCAGCACATACTTCCTTAAAATGGGTTGAAAAACGTTATTCATTAACCCTTAGAATGTTGAAGGGGAATTTGTTAAGCCAAATGGCATGATGAGGAACTCACAGTACCCCTCATGCATTCAAAACGTAGTTTTATATACATCCTTAGAATTCATTTGGATTAGGTGATATCTGGAATGCAAGTCCAACTTGCTAAAGTATGCTGCCTTATCTAGTTCATCAAAAAGGTTGTCAATAATAGGAATAGGGAAATGGTCCTTGATTGTTTGCTTATTGAGTCCCTATAATCAACATACATCCTCCATGAATTGCCCTTCTTTTCCACCAACACCATGGGTGATGCAAAACGACTATGGCTATGTCAAATAACTCTACTAGCTAACATCTCTTTAATCATAGCTTCCAAGGTAGATTTTAGTATAGTCAGATGTTGGTATGATCTAATATTTACAGGTCGTGCAATCTCTTGTAAACAAATTCTATGGTCAAATGCTTATGCAGGGGGTAAGTTAGTTGGTTCATTAAACAACTCATAACACTCGTCCAATAATTCTATTATTAGTGGATGTAGCCTCTCAACATCATCTTTTACCAACCAGCATTGTACTTCCAAAGATTCTCTAACCCTATCTAATAATTTAGCTAGCTGGTCATTTGTAATACAATTGGCATATTTTTGTTCTCCTTGTAAGTGGCTGGTGCATCCATTCACAATAAATGTCATCAACTTTTAGTTAAAATTCCACTAAATGGTACCAAGAGAGATCAACTAAGGAATTCCAAGCATGAGATGATGGTCAGTCAGTAGTAGAATATGCACTTTTGTGGAAAACACATGTCCTTAAGCTTTCCAAGTAAAAGGTTATAGCTTCGCTTCACAATGCAATTTCATGCCATTAGCTAACGTTACCTTGAAAGGGGGTATACCTATAACCTTGCAATGAAGAGATTTCACTAGAGCTTCATCAATAAAATTTAGTGAACTACTTAAGTTCACTAAGATGCGTATCTTACTTTTCTTGAATTTACCAGTAAACTTCATGCATTCACCTTCACCATTACATTTACGAGTTATGGCACATAATGTCAACTTAGACAATTCATTTTCCAAACTTGCATCCTTACTAGTATCCATGGCATCTTCACCTTCCTCATCCATAGCTTCCTCTAAAATCATACTTAACCACTTATTTTTACAATTGTAGCCTAGCTCAAAGGGCTCATCACACCAAAAGCACTATTTCTTGCATCTTTTATCCTCAATCTCTTCAGGAGTGAGCTTCCTTGTAATTCTTTAAGTAGGATATTGCTTGGTCTTGGGTATGTTTGGTTATGGGAGGACAGGTGAGGTCGGATTGGTAACATTTTTGGGGGGTGTATTTCTGGTTGTTGAGGTATAATAGATGGGGTTGGTGTATGTGTTAGAGGAATTGTATGGTATATATTTGGTGGTTTTTAGGTTTTGTGTAGTTGAAAGTAGGTTGGCTTCTTGTAATTTGGCTAATGTATAAACTTGTTGCAAGTTTTTGGATTGGAACATGTGGATTAGAGGCTGATACTCATTTTTGAGGCCACAAAGGAAATAGCTAATAAGGTAATTTTTTTGGTAATTATGGTTGTGATGACAAGTGTTCAAAGTTATCCATATACTCCTAAAGACTACCAACTTGTAGCAATAGGGTCCTCATAAGCCCTATTATCAAATTTGGCATATAACTTACTAATTAAGCTATCCCATGTCACCCTCTCCTCTCCTCCTTGGTTCCTAACATACTGTTGAAACCATTGAAGAGGTTTCTTCGCAAAGTGAATCATAGCAATTTTAATCTTGTACTTAGCAAGAGTTCTATCCAAAAGGAAGAACAGTTCTGCTCTATACACCCATGTCCTCAAATCTTCTCCATTAAAAAGTGGAAATTCTAACCTTGTTGTTCTAGTAAGCATTTGATAAGCAACAAGTGCATTATTACCATTACCTAGATTCTTAGTAGCTCCTTCATTATCACCTCCATTAACATTTTATGGTGTGACACCATGTTTTGCAGGTGTTCCATCGAAAGAAGAAAACTTCTCTAATGCTAGTTGTTTTAACTCGTCAATGGCGTTTTGTTGACGATTGATGGTTTTAGTAAACACCTTCATCCAACTCTCTTGCCGATCGGCCTACTCCTTAATGATGGCCTTGACAACTTTCTCTAGTCGCTTTTGCTCTGTATTAGTCATGGCACTCTTACGAAGAGTCTCTGATACCAATTGCGATGAGTAAAAATATTGTGAAGTATTGTAAGAGAATTTTGAATGTAGAATCTTATACAAGCAAAAATAAGAATTAATAATTGATATATTCTTTTTGTATTTCACTACAATATATAGTAATGTATGGATCTCCAAAATATTATGTAACATGTGAATATAACAAACTTAGCTAATTCATTACTCCTAAAATGATCACATGTGCGCAGGTGCAATAAAGAAAAGTTAGCTACTATGGTGGGCTAACATAGAGAGTGTTAATACTTTATTTATTTATATTCTATCAAGCCTAGCTAATTGTTAATGCCCAAGCCCCCTTCCACCAAAAGACATCACACACTCACTTAGAACTACACGATTACACTTTCACTTCGACTAAATTTGTCTTCTTCTAGATAGCCTTCGAAACCCCTTCCTATTCTTTATTCTCAACCACGACAAACTTTAGTTGGTTGTTGTGCCTTATAACAACTGCTAAGAGTGAGCATGGTGCAGTTTGGTATAATTTGTCCTCCCTTATTGAATTAAACTTAGTATAACAGTTCAATTTTTTTTTTTTTTAAAAAAATTGAACCTGACTATATGGTTCTGTTTATAAATTTTTCAAACCTAATTAAAATCAGTTCAATTCGGTTCGATCCATCGTTTGAACTGTTTGTGTCAAATTTTTACTAAATATTTTTATTTTTAATAAATTTGAAATAAAATTTACTCAATTTAATCTTAATAATTGGTATAAAATTATAATAAAGAATAATAAGATATGAAAAATTTGATGAAATTTATGAAAATTGATGGAAAAAAATAAAAAAAAGTATAAAATAATTACATAAATTTTTTTTATTTAATCAAACGGTTCAATTCGATTCTAAATAGTACGGTTCAAGGTGATTTCTTGAATTGAATTGCGAACTATTTATACTTAATTGAATTGAATTATAAATTAAACGGTTCGTAAAAAATTTAATTTTTTTGATTTGGTTCATGGTTCCATCTATGGTTTACCTTTTTTTTACTCAACCCTAACAATTGCAACTATTTCAAAATCATCTAGATTAGTGAGCATGTTTCATAGAGAAGTGCATGATGTATTGATTATTAATAGAGTTTAAACCTTTAGTGAAATTGAGCGTTTTGGTCATGGTGGATATGTAGATCTAAACTTAGATCGAACATAGATTAATGTTTGACTCAAGGAGGTGTTTTCCAGCTATTCTAACACAAAGATTTATGGGCAAACCTTTCCCAAAGGGAGATGATAAAATAAGAATAATGAATTGAGTATATCATGCAACTGCGCTGCATTAAAAGAAAGCTAAAGTCGACCACTCATAGTGATATCATCAACCAGGGTCAGTTTGGAGCCAACAACATTCTAACTTTCTTGCATATTTTATTAGCTAGTTTTGATTATTTCTTTCTTATTTTAGTTAGATTTTATATTTGTTTATAATATGTTAATACTTTACTATTTAGCTTTGGTTTTCCATTATATTGTTTCCCTTCATTGAGCTATTTTTATCAGCCTACATAAAGCATCTTATATAATGGAATATGAATTAATGGATTAATCAATTTGCGTTACCATAAGACTTTTATGATTTGTTATGAATTTATCGAGATGGATTTTCCTAAGATTCTTAAATGATAAGAGCATTTATTTATTTTATTCCTTTAGTTCTTATCAGTATATTATTGATTGTAGTGAAACTTAAATTGTTCTCGACCATACATCTCATCAATTACTAATTCAGTCAATACTTAGTTCAATAATTAACGTGTCATATCTAATATCGATCTTATTGATGTCTTTTTATTTCTAGTTATTTTAATTAACCAAAAACCCTATAAAATACCTTATTATTATTATTATTATTATATTTATCAGCTTCAACTTCTAAATCTAATATCCATAATAAATAATAGGGAAAAATACATTTTTAATCCATAACATTATCTACTTTTTTATTTGGTTCCTTTTTTTTTAATCGAGTTTCAATATTTTCAAAATCTTATAAAGTAGGACATTTATTAGATTTGTTAAGCTTTTCGCCTATTCAGAACTTAAAAATTAAAATGATCTATAGTAATTAATTTAAGAAAATTATAACATTAAATATATTTATTTGCATAATAAAATACAAAGTAAGATTAATGATATAATATAAATAAAAATAATATAAAATACAAAAAGAATAATCGAAAGTAGGAAAATGGATTGAAAAAAAAAACTTGTGGACCACCATCTTATTCGACTAGTCCACGGCCTTCAAGAATTTTGTGAGGCAGAAGGTACTAAGTGCGAAACAGCAAAAGATCACATCATTTAAAATTGAATCAGCTTTGGAAAATAATCATAGAAAGAAAATCTATATTAATATGACAGAAAGAACACCCTATATGAGATGAAGGGAATATATATATACACACATAACTTAACCTTATAATTCAAGAAATTACAAATTATACGGTAAAACGCTTATAAACTAATAATCTTGTCATCATGAAATTTTTTTATTAATTTATAGATATATTAATTAATAAATAAATTAATAGTTTATTAATTTAAAGAATGCTCTTCAATTGAGTAAATATAAATTTGATTACATAAAAAAATATTGTAGACCACTAATATATATATATATATATATATTATATTTTATGAATTAATTTTAAAAAATTCATTGTACATATAAATTTATAAAATTTATCTAAATTTAAATTTCAAGAAAAAATAAGAAATAGTAGATTTATATTTTATTAAATCATTCTAATTATATTCGTAATTTTAGAAAATTATTAATTTATGAATTTTAGTTATTGATACGTATTTACCATAATAAAAACTAAAAATTCCTTAAACCTGCTTTCGTCACTCTAAAACCTCCCAAGCCGTAAGTGCTCTTCTTCTCAACCGCGACTTCCGTCTCCGGCGACACTACTGCCTTAAGCTCCACCTTCGGCGTCATTTCAGCAACCACATATCCTTCCAGGTTTACGATTTCCCTCTCTCTCTCTCTCTCTCTCTACAATGTTATGCAATAAATACTCCACAAAAACACTCAAATTTCCAATCTTTACACTTGCAAAACAAATTCCGAACCCACCATATTGCATCTACACCCAAATATCCACTTACGTGGACGTATACATGAAATGGAAAAGAGACTCATTCTTCGAGTCGATTCAACACATTCACCGGTCCATTGAACTAAAACGCATCATCTCCGTCAAGAACTGCATTTCACGCAACCCGAATGGATGTATACCGATATCCGATGTTTCAAAGAAGGGAGCTGAATTTAATATACCCATCAAGGTTGCTAGGTTTTTGAGACAATACCCATCAATATTCGAGGAGTTTGTAGGTCCCAAGTATAATCTACCCTGGTTTCGATTGACCCGAAGAGCAATTGAGATCGATGATGAAGAGAAAAGGGTGTGGGAAGAGTCTAAGGGTGAGTTGTTAGATAGGTTGAGGAAGTTTGTGCAGATGAGTAAGGAAAAGGTTTTGCCTTTGAAGATTGTGAAGGGCATGGAGTGGTATTTGGGTTTGCCGGAGGGGTTTTCAGATAATTTGGAGGCGAATCTTACTAAGGGTTTTAGGTTGGTTGATATGGGAGAAGGGTTGAGAGGTTTAGGTGTTGTTGAGGATGATGGTGGAGAGAGGGTTTTGAGTGTGTTGGAGAAGAATGCAATTACGAGAGGGTTATGTGGTGGAAGTGGACCGGGGGAAGTTGTCATCGAGTTTCCTTTGTTTCCATCAAAAGGTGTTAGGTTGAGAAGAAAGATTGAGGATTGGTTAAAGGCGTTTCAAAAGCTTCCATATGTTTCGCCATATGAGGATTTCTCAGGCTTGGATACAAGTAGCGATGTGTCTGAGAAACGTGTTGTGGGTGTTCTTCACGAATTGCTATGTCTTTTTGTGGATCATTCTGCTGAGAGAAAGAAGCTTTTGTGTTTGAAGAAGTATTTGGGCTTGCCACAGAAAGTGCATAAGGCATTTGAGAGACATCCCCATATGTTTTATTTGTCCTTTAAAAATAAGACTTGTACGGCGATTCTGAAAGAAGCATATAGTGGTAAGTCAACCATAGAGAGACACCCCATGTTGAAAATTAGGAAGAAGTATATTAATTTGATGAAGGAATCTGAGGTCATTTTGAAGAGGAGAAGGATTAATAAACAAGTCATGAACCGGGAAAATAAGTTAGATTTGGACTTGGATTGTGAGGAGGAAGATGATAGGAATGAAGTAGCTGAATGTACTTTGTAAATGATTCGAATGTCGAGAAGAGGGCAGAGCCATGCAAAGCTAGTATAGAGAAGCTCATATCACATGAAGCTAAGGACAAAATTATAAGGTGAGATTCATTTATGAATTGTTGCTAGTGTTTATGCTATGGTACTACATTATGCGGCAATCAGCCTAATGTTTCGTTACACTCTGTTCTCTTTTTGGAGCAATGTTGCTGTTAGTATTTCCCTTTGCATGATCCTACATAATTGTGCAGCAGAGACAGCTGATGTTTTTTGCATGAGTTTCCTCGAATTAAAGGCATTGAAATAGGGTGTAGTTGTAATGCTACTTTTTTACTAAGCTCAGTTTTATTGTAATTGTTTTTTTTTTTTTTTTTTTTTCATGTGATTCGGAACTTGACATTTCAAGAACTCGGCAGCATGATGAGTGATTTCCTTAGGAAAGGAGATATGGACCATATGACACAACCTTCAAGCTCTGTGCATAGATTTGCCTCGTGTTGCAGTGCTCAAAGTTAAGGTAATTGAAATTGGTTATTAATTTCATATTACTAGTTGATGTGTGTTTCTACACATCTGCTCCAGTAGCTTGTTTCTTTTCACATTATATTCATCCTTAAAACATCGAACTTTTGGTTCCTTAAGGAGCAATCCTCTCTATCTCTTAGTCTTGCTCAATTTTGGAGAATGATAATGACAGTACCAATCAGTTTGTCAGCTACAACATTTTCAGGCTTTGTGGAATAACCTCAGGACATAGTAGCAAAAGTAAAAAGATATTTCCTAAAATTTTTTGTCGTAAGAATTTTCTTTTGATAGATAGGCACATGTGATGAGCATATGGCCTTGACTGGAAATTGCTTGGTAGCACAATTAGGGCTGGCACAAATATCATAATAAGGTTTGACCAAAGATTTCATTAGCATGCAACAAGTTATCCAGACAAAAGGGCCTAATCTTTGCAGTATGAAGTTGAGACAGAAGATATCAAATTGAATTAATGTCCCCCTTTGCTAAAATAAAGTAGGATTCAAAATAACTAAGTAATTTCAAAGTGGATTGTGAGAAAAAAAGGGGAAAGAGGGCTTCAAAGAAGTCTCTCCTAACCAGAAATCATGCCAAAAGAACACGTGCACCATCTTCAACATCAAACAGGAAAATTGAGATGAATATCAGCCCTTCCACCTCCATAGTCCATGCACAACACGATAGGATAAAGAAACATGCTTAGAACACCAATGGCTACAAATAGATCTACATTAACAATTACATGATCCCCCGAGAATCACATTCAAAGAAAAATCTCCACTGCCTGTTACCAAATTTTTCTTTATTAAAACTTATATAGAAAATGAATTTCTTTATTAAAATTGGATAGCTTTAGTCCATGCCACCCCTCCAGATGGGAGAGCGAGCTGTATCACTGTCTGCTTGAAGGAATTTATGCAGGCCATTTGTGCCCTTGCAAAGGGAATCTGTCTGGTGCTTTTCAATTTTGTTGGCCATTGACTGCTGGGTTGGAAAATGAGAAACATAAGCTGTGGGTATGCTAGATAAGACAACTTTGCTTAACTAGTTCCATATGCCTATGCTATTATCATCACTTTTTGAGTAGTTTGCTATTATGGGTTTCTTGCAATGTCACTTGTCTCTGAGTTAAAGGCCATATCTTTTGATTAGATTTATGAATGAATTTGCTTACCTTAGTTTATTGCGTTGCAATTTTGAAGAAGGAGTTTTTCTGTTTTTATTCATGCTGTTCTTTTTTCAGGATTGTACAATACATCTTGTGATTTTGACACTGAGCAGACTTTGATGTTGCATTCACCCAAAGAAAAAAAAAAACAGAAGATATTTCATCGGACGCGGAACTAGCTTGAACACCTCTTCAGTCAGTTTTCTTCTTTGTTTATCACTCCAGGATGAGTGTAACAGGTGAGTTTACCTGTAAGGGTCCTTGTTATATTCATGTGCAGGGATCTTCAGGTGATATTTGTCATTGAATGATTTCTATACATCCTTTTTTACTGGTTTACTACATTGTATAATGATCTTTAATATTAGCTGTTTAGAAGAGACAGGACCAGTTATCTAAAACACAATTATTGTGTGTGCTCAAAATCATGAAGACTAACTTAACGAATTCATGAAAATCATGGAGGCTACAGCATGAAATTTGAACTAGAATTGCGCACTCGGTTATCTCAAAGAGAAAATGGCCATCACATCACTCTTGGTCAGCAGCCCATGCATGGAGCAACAATTTATAGAGGACAGCATTTGGTTGGCAGATTGCACTTGAATGAACCCTGTATTAATTGGTTGTTAAGTATGGTGCTCAATGCTTGTCACTTATTGAGACATGGTTAAATTGCTCACACTCCAATAGAAATTTTTGCAGGTTAAACGAACTCGGGGCATAAATGGCTAGGAATGCGACAAATCAACAGGTATGTGGGAAGAAGGGAACCGAGTGAGTAATAGTATTACAAGAAGATCCTGCATTTCAACATATTTTACTTATTTCGGTTAGGCTTTCTTATGAGGACCACTGCAAAGTGTGTTAATTGATTGATCATTATTTCAAACGGACAGTCATAGAAATAAGATGAATTTATTTCATCAATACACTGTTCTTCTATTGATTCTATATGTACGGATGTGTTTAACTGATAGTGCCTTTGCTTATACTAATTATATGACCATAGTTATAGGCCTCATGCTGTGATTATCAATTAGTAACTTGCCTGTCACCTCAGTTTCAGTTTGTCTCCTTATAGAATCCCTATTCTAGCTAATTAGTAAGCGGTTCTTTCACACAATTCCGGCTATGCCACTGTGGGCGGACAATACGTATGTTCAGTCCATATTATGGTTTCATGGTATCAAAGCCGAGCAACGATGCTTATGATTGGAAGAACCTGAAACTCATAAACAATACGCTAAAAAGAAAAAGTTCGTTTGACCGGCAAGAAAGAAAAATCAAGTGAAACTCCATGTGTAGATGCAATGCCCGGAAAATTGAGCTAGTAAAATGGAGGATATTGCGATTACATACAATATCTTTTTTATTAAACTAGCATCGGTATACCAAATGTTGCCACCCATACGAATGAGTGTACCCTGATAAAACATGCTCGTTACTTAATTGAGATGGTGATTACTTCTTTTTTTTTTTTTTTTTTCCTCTCTCCCTTGTAAAATGTATTTCATCTCTGATCGTGTTACCAATTGCATGTTTATTTGGGAAGATTTGTATTATTTTACATAACATAAACATGTCAAACTCTGATCGATTCATCTGGTCCAACTTGTTTGGATTAGACCTAATTGCAAAACCTATTTAAATCACTCCTTTTACTCTCATCAATGGGTTTTTTTTTGGGTTGAAATGTATTTTTTCTTTCTTCTTTTTTTCCCTAAGAAAATGTACCAATCTACTAATAAAACAAATGTGAATCTAAGAAAAATAAAAATTAGGTTATATAAAACTCTCGACTTTAAAACTCCTTCTCAATCCTTGATTTCTTTTCATTTCAAAGTCAACATTCCGGTTCAAATACATTACATAAAATATTGAATGCTAACTCATACCTCTACCCTTACGAATAATCTTTTCATTGTCCTTCACATAATGCCCTTGCCCTTAGAGACATCAACGCCAAAAGCCCCCACCAATGACGAAGGGGACACCTTTCAAGTAGCAAGAGTAGGAAATTTGGGGGAAATCGAGACAAATGCAAGTTTTGGAGAAAAGTATGTGGCACATCATTGAAAAACCCAGGGGTGCCGCACATTTTTGTTATTCATGTTGGTCAATTAAATCCTTCCAGACTCCACTTCCTGATTCTTCATCCATAACTCACAACATACACAAAATCTGGCTTTATATTTACTATTCATACTCATCTACAAAAGCATAACGTAAAGCTATATGTCTACATAAATCTAAATAAGACTCGTCTATTCCTCTCGATGAAGTCTTTTTTCATAGAGTCAAAAATTTCCCTTCCACTGTATCATGGCAACTGTCACAACCCCTGGTCCTGTATCACATTAAAAGTACTTGACATGGATTGAAATATAGGCATGCTTGTCAAGCTCAATAACCACAAGATAAATTTGGTTATTAAACCTTTTCCTCCTGGCATTACCTTGATCTCACCATAGAACACCTAAACACCACATTCCAATCATGTACTAATATCTCTCTTTCCCCACCCCTTCTAGAAAATTGTGATTGCAATTCGCAAGGATTGTATCAACAAGTGCCTCCAACATACTAAATTACATTATCTGGATATCTTTCGAGACACTTGTTAAGATATTAAATAATAAACGAATATTTTGTTATTCTATAATATTGCTTATTGGCATAATATGCAATCAATATTGGAAAGTCTTGGAGAAAGAATCCTTCTTAACCGTTTAACAAGACCGACACATTTGAAGCATTGCACATTTCCTATTTAAGTATGTCTAACAAGTGCTTATAGAGCTCCAATAAATAATACTCAATTCGTAGTTAATGTGAAAGCAGTCATGGCACATACTGGTTCATGTTCATAAAGATAATTATATCTTTACAATGGCATATTATTTCCCTCAAAATTGCAAATTATTTACACATAGGTACAAATAGCCTTCAATACTTCAGACTGCTTACTAGAGTGACATCCACAGATCTCTCTTTCCAAAGCAACAAAACATGAATATTCCAAGTTTCCTTTAGGAAAAGGAACTCGGTACATTATTCACGGAGAATAAGCACTTATAGCAATTACTGCTTTCATCTTCAGTCCTGCAAGCTCTATAAACATGGACAGAACTTAAGTAAGCTAACATAGAATTTACATGAAGAAACAAAACCTTTCCATCAGGGCTGCCGCTAAAATTGGCCTTTTATTTACACAAGTAGTCCCTGAGGAAGATGGATGGAACGAAGTCATTAAATTGAAATCGGCATTAGCTGTACAAGTGTGTCATCTCCTTCGGCAGTGGCGGTAAAAAAATGCCTCTTATTCAAATTAGATATCTTAGGAAGAAAGTGAAGATGACAATCCTATGCGCCGTTCTGCAAATTCAAAGACAATATAATTAGGATAAGATAATTAAGAAGGGTACGGAAATCATGGGATACAGTGTGAACACACACAATGTAAATCTATTACATTTACAAGGCTATGTCTTATGTAAAACTGCGGGGTATGCAAATATAAGAGATGGACTAAACCATTTTCTATAGAATCATTCTTTTATATCAGTTAAAGATGGATCTGAATCTAACGTCAGTATAACAAAGGGGAGATAATTGAGTTTCAATCCTCAATTATCACTTCACACTCCATTTCATTGTTTTCACCTGATCTTTGTCAATGATTCAATCATCTTGAGGAGGTGAATGGAAATATGAAAATGAAACACTCCATTATATACAAGCTTATACTTTTTGATGAGTTTATTATAGATTTGGAGTCAACCTGGGATATTCATACCTTTATCATATAAGTATGCAACAGGTTTAAACTCTTTAATATGCATGCTAGATAAACATTGTTCCTTTTGAGCTTAAGAATCAAGCAGTCATTCCTCAGAAATCATTGACAGCCTTTCCTGTGTGAACATGTAGATCACCTCCCTCATATCCTGATCGCTTACACATCTCAATTTGAATTTTGAATTTAAGCTATTTTTCCTTCTACATCAATAACTTTTTTATGTTTACAAACTTTCCAAGCTCATCCATCAAACCATATCATCTTTTAGAACTCTTTAAATTGCTTTAGAAGAACACATCAAATTGACTTATTTCCTTGATTCAAATTGAACCATATTAAATGGAGAACACCCTTGAGATATTCATCACATGGTTCGTGGTTCTTCATCCCATTTAGAATCTAGGAGGAACTAGTTACACAGGGAAAAAGGTTCCCTTTTTCTGTACAAAAGAAAACGAAATTCTTACCTCCAGTTGCAATGAGTTTCTCCACTCGAGACACAATGTGTTTTCCATATGTATACCTCTTCAAGGTACTTAAATGAACCTTGATGCGGGAAAGAATAAATTCAAGACTCTTATCATCACAAGTCTCGAGGACCTTCTGCACAACATAGTTTCCAAATGGATCTCTCATCATTGCCTGCATTTCATCAATCAGTCTCAGTCCGATTAAACTATTTCTAGGTCCACATCTAGATTAACCACTGCAATATGCTTGACTCTTTTTAGTTGCAAGAGATATTATACGATCTTTATCTGACCACTCCAATAGGCTTACATATGGGACAATCAACTGCCTCTAATGCATGCAGATTCATTTTGAGGGGACAAAAGGAATGCTTTTAAAACCAGAAGACACTAAAATTTCCACACTTTCTCCGAGTAATTTTCACAAGGAAAAGCCATATGTCCTATGCCAAGTGCCTTGTTGAAACTTCATCTTGGGAATATTACTTTTTCCGATATACTTCTATCATAACTATGAAAAAGATCTTGTCCCTGCACCTATAAAGTAAAAAGAGACATGGAGACTTTGGATAATTGAGAAGAACACATCTTCTCTTTCATCCTCATGCAATATGCCTGGCCCTTTTTTATTTGCAATAGACGATGTTGTCTCTAGGCCTTTTTTTAGGTCAATTGAAGGTAGACCAACCTACATTTCTTCTGAAGGAACAATCAAGAAAGCACCATCAACAAAAGGAAATGCTGCCTAGTAGTAGGTCATGCAGCCAAAAACAGCCTCCAGAAACTATAAGCTGCAAAAATGTGACATACACAAAGCATATCTACCTGCAATGGTTCATTTTCATCAGTGGAACCAAGCATTTCATTGATTATCAACTGGCGTTCCTGAGGGCTACCAAACGTCAGACACTTCTCAATCACATTAGAAGCAAATTTCTGTTGACTCATTTTCACAATTTGCCCTGCTAGCTTGTTAATAATGGCAGACCTTTCATGTGATTTCCCGTGCTCAAGTATATGCTGCCAAAAAAATAAAGAAACATTTGAGGACACAGATTAGGTAAATACCAAATCATGGGGCAGCAAACCGGAGTGGAAAAAATTGCAAAAGATCCACAAGCAATAAATCACTAAGTAAGAAAATTCCAAGGCTTCCATATAAGAAAGGTACTACTTTTCACCTCCCCTGAGTAATTGGTTCCTCACTCTTTTGGCAACTATACAACTATGTATCAGTAAACTAATTCTAATTTGGGTAATTCAAGGATCAATTACCCTCATCCAGAGAAAATAAGACAGAGAAAACATTATCCAGCAACACTAATTCATGATGTAACTTATAAATCTGCATACACCCATCATTTTCACTAATTGATGGGGAGCTCTAAGATCCTCCACTAATCACAAATTAACTTCACTGAATAAAAAGAAAATACAGGGAGCTAACTGCATTATCCTGATATACAAATTTATGATGCTTCACAGTATGTAAAGTATGAATGAGCAGTAAACCCCTCAGCTTTGGTTTTTATTTGGGAGTGAAAAAACTACAGTTATTCATTCAATCCAAAGGAGTGAGGCAAATCAAGTTCTGCATTTAAGTTCCAGTGCCAGTTTTCTTTCTTATCTTTTCTTTCTTCTGTTTCATTGTTTTTTCTTTCTTTTATCATCAGTGTGTGTTAAGTGTTCAAGGAAGCGATGGAAGTGATGGAAGTTACATATTAGTTTGAGTCTCACCAGATCAAAATGTGCTCACTGCAAACTACAATAACAATCAATAAGAGGCATAAACACCCTAAAATTTATCCTTAAAAGATTATCCATTAAATATTGCTTTGACAGCTTCTTATTCAAATAAAATGCTTCTTAATTTTGATATTCCTTTGAATAGCTTCTTAATTGTGTTTCACCTTTTCCTTCCAACCTTCCCAATACATGAAACATCAGAAGTAAGTAACTCTTAAGGAAACAGACATAGCCAGTGCCAATTATGATGGCAATACAACAACCCAATTAAAAAATAAAGAGCGAGCCAAAATGCCCCCATAGGAGAGCAGGGGCACATCATCCATGTTCTTTCTCTGTCTTCAGAAAGGAAAATACAAACCTGAATAACATAATTTCCATATTGGTCCTGAGCCAAAGCACATACTGATTGCATGATCTCCTCCATAATGGTTTCTTGTGTTGTAGGGTCATCACAGTGTTCAAGCACCCTCTGTTAGAAAACATAAATCTGTATTGGTAAAGGTCAATATCTCAGTGTGTAAAACAAGTCCACACAATAGAAATGAGACCTGAATAACACGACAGCCATAAGGATGAGTTGACAGTGTCACAACTTGCCCATAAAATGCAGAGACTATGAATTGAATCTGATCTTGAGGAACACATTCAATGCACTTTTGCACAACATGATTACCATTCTGGTCACGGACACATTTCATAACTGAACCATCAAGTTCTGAGACCATCTGAGTCTGTTGGTCTACATCAACCACCTCCAGTGCCTGAATTGGTAAAAACCCAATAAGGACCTTTATATTTAACTTTATTCAAGTCCATATCAGGCCAAGGAGACCAACTACAGAATATAAAAAGCCTGGGCATCCCAGGCCCACGGCAGTTGAATGATACATGAGAAGAAATTGCAGCACAGGAATTGCTTATAACATAACTAGACTTTCGAACATGAGCAAATAAGCCAATTGTTTCACTTGCATTTTCAGTTTAGTACCACCCAGTTATCATTATCTGCAGCTGTTATTCTAAGACGCTCTCCAGCAAGAAAATTTCCTTTTACATCTTGCTAAATGCAATCAATTACATAGACATGTAACCCTACCAATCGTCATTTTGTAAATCTCCATACTTTTTCTTCCTTTAGAAGGAAAACATCTAAGTTACACTCTAAAAGTTTGCAAATGATAACTAACAGTGACAAAGTGTATCCTATATACCCATTATTGTTAGAACCAAACATATTCAACCTTGAATTTCATAACCAGTTTCTGCTCAGATAAGGCCAATTAGAGATTATACAAAGGCAGTAACATTATCAAGTCTCAATTATCAATTAACTGAGCAAATTTTAGCACAGCAAGCTACTAAAGACGACCATAAATCCCAAATATGCAGCTGCATATTTATAACAAATCTAGCCAAGATAACATTCACATGATTTGAGAGAGAATTCCTACAGCACTTTTCCAGCTGCAAAGAAATCAGTTGTACTGCTTCATGCTATTCAATCATTACATCTTAAACCACCTGATTGCACTTGACAGTTTGATTGAATTAAAATCAAGAGGATAGAAAGTGATGGAATGCAAAGAGAATGGAACATGTATGTGAAAGGATTGAAAAGTGAAGTAATATATTTCCTATGTCACCAATTCAAACCAGAAGGTTTTCACTTAACCAATATTGACTTTCTTAGGAAATTTCTTTTCACATATTACAAATGATTGTCCATGCATCAATTTGTTCTTTCTTCCCCCAAATATTTGTAGCTTTTCCACCTTATGAGATGCCAAACCTACTTTTCTCTTTCAAAAACATTGCCATTGACACTTTAATTGCTTATTAGATGTAAGGAAATTTTTCTTCTCTGCATTCATCATAATCAGAAACTGTCTGTCAACTATGACATGAGTGTGTTGAAGTTAAATCAATTATTATCTTTGCCATAAATAATGTACAGTAACAAAGGTGCACAAGCAAGGGCCTAAGGGAATATAACAACTTTAATTATCTTTGGATCTGCTATTTCACACTTCTTTCCAATTTATGAATCATAAGTGCATTCTTTCCGGTTCAAATTTCTTTTTGTCACAAAACCTAATTCATGCTGCTGGTGTTCCATGAAACCAGTCCAAAGAAACCTAGACAATGGAATATGGAAAAAAATAATAAGATATAATATCTAATTATAATTTTATTTTACTCTCACCTTTAATTTTTCTAATCCTTTATATGTTTCTAACAGTTGTTCATTCTAAATTAAAACCTTTTCAGTGTTATATTGGTATAGAAATCTACACATTTGTAGGGGAAGCCCTTGTACATGAAATTTCTAGACATATTAATGTGAATCCATCATGAAGTATATCCTAGAAGTAAACTGCAATTTTATCTTTCTACTAACAAGTTAGAAATTACAATCCTTTGAAAACATCTATGCTTTATGTTATTGCAACAGCTTTTTACCCTCCATAGCTTCAAAGATCTCCACCAATTTTATCCAATATCATTATCACGACCCATCCAATGATGATTTGCACATTGATACAATTGCAAGTGATTATCATAACATACTTTTAATTGATTGGAGCCTTGATAGACACTTGTATGGAATTGTGATAACATCTTTTAACAAACACATATGCTATGCTCAAACTAGTTTTGAACCCTCTGTATTAATTCCAACTAAACATGTGTGCTTATTGAGATTCCAACAAAGTTCTTCAATTTTACAAGGATATAGAGATAGCAGACAACACTACACAAAAAAGGACAAAGAAGGATCAATTTTAAGGATTTACATCCAGTTTGGACATCTCTCCTCAACTTTCTAAAGTAGGAGATGAAAGGGGAAAGAATAAAACAAGAAGGGAACATAGTTGCAAATTCATATGAGCTTCTAGAGAATCAAAGAACAAAGCCAAAAAAAGGGGGAAAAAAGTAAAGGGAATAGAAGATATGGAAGCCTACTTACCTTTTGAATCACTCTGCAACCATACATTTGAAGACTCAGAGGCAATACATGACCAATAAGCTGGTTAGCTAATTCTTTCCGCTGACTTTCAGTTCCATGCTCAAAAAACTGCAGATTTAAAGAAGCAACGAAAACATTTTATAATGTAAACAGCATAGAGGGACCCTACTATAGATTAAATTGTCAGATAAACAGAAACAAACAAATATACTTTTTGAATAACATAGTTTCCAAAAACATCAGTCATCAGGGTCCGAGCATGAGGAATGATCTCAGGGAAGAGCCTTTTCTTTTCTTCTTCAGTAGCAGTTTCCAGTTTCTGCTGAATGAAGCGACTGCCATACTGATCGGAACTGAAACAAAATAGCAAAGCAGATAATTTGATGCTAAAAAAGGGATTGTGCTAGAACTGAGATTGCTTGACAAAACTAAGCAGCAACAAAGTGGCACATGTATACCTGAATTCAACTACATGGCCAAAAATATCAGACAGTTCAAAGGACCTAGTTTTGTTATTCTTGAATTCATCTAACAATGAAGAGGAAAAATTTCCCTCAACATTAGAGCTAGTATTAGCAGTCCATGAACCAATAGATGCTCGAGCAGCCACTGAGTTTCTCATCATTGAAGCCAGACGAGCCATTTGCTCATTGTGAAGCATAGAATTCCCATATGAACTAGCAGCAAGCCCAGAATTTGCAGTTGCATTTCCAATATATGGCAATGGTCCTCCATATTTCCTATTCCCTTGATGCGCATCACTCGACATAGCAGATTTCAGAATTGCCAGGTCCTGCTGCTGTTTCTCTTGGGCAAGTAGAGCCTCAAGATAAGCATTTTGAAGTCCATCAAGATCTCCTGGCAAAGACCCTATATCATTCCATCCAGGAAGGTCAGCAGGATCAACCGGAGTTTGCCTGGCATAACCTGAATTTCTTTGCAAATATTGAACAAGTAAAGGGTCTATGACTGAGGAGTTCAGTTCATTCCCCACTCCACTCTCTCTTCTGGACAAAATCTCTTCATCTCCATTACCAGTCAAGCCCAAAGTAGAACCTGAATTTGGGAAAAAGTTAATATAATGTTGCCAGTCTTATAACAGTAACAGAGAGATAAAAACATTACTAGACAACAGATGGTACCTGCACCAAAAGAGTTGTTAAAAACGAAATTTGGTTTCCTATCAACAGGAAAACCACCAGCCGTATCACCAATGAAGCCACTATGTGCATTTTCTGCACCTTGAGGATATTGAGTATCAGTACTCTCAAGGTTCTCAAAAATTGAGGAATTCATGCTTGGATGGAGACTGGCAGGAGAAGAAGCTCGTCTTGGAAAATTGAACTGATTCATACCTATCTCACGACTGCGATCAGCTATTGCCATATCAACCAAGCTGTTAGAACCCGCAATTTTGCTGGCATTCAATTTATCAATCAGTTGCTGCTGCACGCTCTGGTTATGACCATTAGCCAACTTATATGAGAAATCATGCCGATTATCATTCCCTACATAAAGTTGGTTCAGAGGAAGACTCTTTTCACTGGCATGCCTATTTCTTGAAATACTTAAGTTTGATAAAGCAGTCACATCATCAAGGCCAATTGCACCCATAGCTTGACCAGATGGAAAACTAGGACCAATGGCATTCCTTTTGTCAGAGTTAATGACTCTGCTATCAACAGGGGGAAGACCTGTGCTAGAAGGCCTTCCAATCACCTGAGATTCAGGGCTTATATTTGTTGCACCATTTGGAGCAACCGAAGAGAAAGGAGAAGGAACAGGAGAGACACAACCTGACACCCTAGCAAGGCTAGGAGAAGTAGTCCCACTGCGTAGACCTTCAACAGACTTCACTCCATTGCTTGCCTCCAAATGTTCAGTGATAGCATTGCGACTACGAGGCCGAGAGGGACGACCCGACAAAGGAACAGTTCGATCAAGTCCTTCCTGCAAGGGATTGACCCAAAACATCTTTAGTTTTCAATGCACATAAACTTCATGAGAAAAACTACCTTATAAAGTAGGAATACCATAAATGAATATCTAATAGCACAACGATACAACTTTATCATAAAATAAGAAAGTCATTTTGTAGACAGCTAGAAAATTATCAAATAGTTGGCAGAACAGCAAACACATTCACATATAACATGATATACACCCATGATATACCACAAGGATGCCAGCCTGATACTACATAACAGGCTCCCAAGCTGGCACAAATCAGGTGTAATGTTCTCACAAAATGAAGTTATGGCAGCAGCACTGGCAACAACACCTGAACCTGTACTTGGGTTATCAGCTACAATATCCAAAACAATAATCAAAAGGCACATAAAGGACCCAGAGGGAGTAACAGTCATGAGGTAAACTAAGTGTACTCTCAGGTCATCCGCTCAATGTGCCTCTGCTACTCCTAGTCTTCAAACGTTATGAATATTTTTGCTGGCATATAGTTTATAATTATTTTCATTGTTACGATAAAAATAAATCAATTATGGAAATTCAGTGGCCTGATTCTCCAACAGCCACCAGTAAAGCACAGAAGAATTTGTACTATGTTAATGCATCTTATCCAATCTGAGCACAACAAAACTGCTGGCATCTACTGTAGAAGGTCATGTGCATCCAGAAGTACACATGTCCATTTCTTTCATACCCAAAAACTCCACTTCAATTGAACTAGGTTAGAAATTAAAACAACATTGAAATTCATGATCCATAAATCCTGAAGTTTAACACACGCAGAAAACTAAGGCTTAGTAATGTCTTCATTTATTTTTTATTGTTATTTTTTCTTTTAAATTTAAGGCTTATTATTTTTTATGTACCTTACATCGGAAAATGTACATATCCGATTACAAAGACCATGACACTTCCATCATTCCCTTCCTTGGTTGCAGCTCTTCTCAACAACAGGGAAACGCAAAAATGAGGGCCCCTTTGCACTAAGCAGAAAGTCCTCACTGATTAGTTAACATTAAATTAGTCACTTCAGAATACTGTTTGCATACTCTATTTGTACAATTGTAAAAGCAATATAACCTATAATATGACCAGAAGACAAAGTATAACATCAATATACAGTCTTAAGCTTCAGCAGAATATCGAAAGAAAATTTAATCTGAACCAACATCACCCCCAATTTTGTCTGTCGATCTAATCTCAATGCCTTTGATCAAGCCAAAAGCTCAAGAAATTCGCAATAAGCAATAAAAGATTCCATAATCCTGTCTGTGTGCACGTATATAACCATACAAGATTCCAACTTTCCCTCCTCTAAGACTCGCATAATACTTTATTTATAAAAAAGAAAAAAGGAAAAGAAAAGGGAAAATAAAGAGGAAATAGAGTATAGCTTAAGCTTATATATTTAAAAATTTGTCCCCATTGTGACAATTGAAAAATCGGGGAAAGAATTTCCCATATTTGAACATAAAAGGACAAGCAACAGTAGAAGTTTGCACCTTAAGTTATCCTATATTTAAACATGCACTCATTCATTCATGAACAGACACTCACACACCCATACCCACACAACAAGGAACCAAGAATTTCAATGATTTAAGAGAATAGCCACTTTAAATTGTGATGACTAACTGCCATTAGCTAGAACACAGATGAAAATATTAAGAGTTGTGTTATATTCTGTAACAGCAGTAGCAATAATCTAGCTTTAGTCCACAGTCTATTTATTCTTACGTGTGGTTATTTCTTACATCACGTGCTTCATTTTTTGGTTGTATGTAAAGGGATGTTGTGCATAACTAATAAACTAACTCATACATTTCATTTACTTTCCGTCTCTTTCATCTGGAAATCTCCTGCAACTGTGAACAGAGCATGATCAGATAATACTTGTTATGCTGTAAGTTTTAGTTCTTTACTTTACAAGAATACTCTGCATGTATTTTACAGAAAAACATCAAGAGTCACTTCTGAACTACATTTTTCATTACATGAATGAACTTATGGTCAAACTAATAAGATGCGGAGCACAATGAAGAAATTATGGAACGGCAAAACCAAAGATGTGTTCGCAGAAAAGAATGTTGATATCTAATAAGATGTGCAGAAAATGGATCATAAAAGGTGGGATTAGGGGAGATGAGGATGATTATTTTCTAAAGCAAATTATAAGTATAACCTTCATCAAAAAGCATTTGTGTTACAAAATTGATTAGATATGGATTAGGTAATTTTACAAATAAAAAGAAGTTTAAAAGACTCAAGACACCAAAAGCGTATTTTACACTTTAATATTATAGAAGATACAATCAGATTTAAGGAAATCTACAAGACAAGGACAAAAACTATATGACACAAAAAGCTATGCGGTTAAGATAGCAATGCTCTTTCCAATATGCCTATTACCTGAACAATGTCAGCAAAACTCTTCCTCCTTGAACCAAGCCCAGAACCCGAGAGTCCAGTCACTCCATCTGCCTCTCTAGCAAGCCACTGAGTTGGAACCCGCCTACTTGCCTTCCTCAACTCCATTAACTCATTCTCTGCCTCCTGTAGTGAAACCCCAGAACTTCCAGGTTGCAATGAAAACAAGGAGGAAGAATTACTACTATTAATGGATGCATTTTTTCTCAAGTCCACAATGTCCCCAGCTGAAGAACCACCAGTTTGAAACCTTTGAGTGACACGCCAGTCCTCTTTTGACATCATGGGAGGGGGTAGTCTTGGGTTAACATTCTCTTGCGAATAATAATACGAGTGATACGCTGGGTGGGACCTAAGCTCATCATCTGATGTGCTTCCATAACTATTGTTCCTCCCCCAAATGCTGCTCTCTCCATAACCAAAGTTACCAAATAGACCACCAACTGCACTGCATGATCCTTCAATCATGGGTGGAGCACTTCCAGCTCGAAATATGTTAAGTTCTTTTTCTCGATCAGTTATCCGTTGATTACGATGTGCATGCAGCAACAGTTCAATTTCACTTTGCAAGGTATTTTCTAAATCACTCTTGAATCCTCCCAAACCATCATCTCGGGGCAACATGTCTATGTTACCTCCAGGCAACATCTTCACAACCCTAATTCATCCCCGCAACAAAAAAAAAAAAAAAAAAAAAAAGAGAGTGAATATTAGTAAAAACAAAACCCTTAAAAACCTAAAATTAGTAGCTTCAAACAAAAAGCAAAATACAGTCATAACAGGAAAAGATCATCCCAAATATGGTTTCATCCTCAAAACCTTAATTTCACCAGATTTAAAAAATGATAATGATAATTACTCCCTCGTTAGGTTCGGTTCACGGACGATCCAAATAATCTAATGGCACACAAAAAAGCAAATCACCATCATAAGCATTAATCTTTATAATAAATTTTCATGCCCAACACATCCTAGCTAGCTAAACATAAAAAAATTACAATTAAACATAAATAACTAACTAAAATAAATAAATAAAACAAAGCTTTTACATACCCAATTGAATTTCCTCATAAGCCAAAATCACCAGACCTTCAAAACCCTACATCAAAAACTAAAATTGAGGCGCACCCATGATTCATATAACATAAAGAACCAAAACTAAATCACATAAACAAAATTTAACAACTTAACTATGTTAATTTCATAAAATAATATCGGAAAACAAATGGGTGTTAAATTTTCATGTTAAAAGAAAAAGGGAGTAATGAAGGTGTAGAAAAAGAGAACCAGATCGCGTGAAATTAACCTTGAGATTCTCTTTCTATCTCTACTTTGAAATGGAGAGAGAAGAGAGAGAAAAAGAGAGAGAGAGAGATTGAAGACGAAGGGCAAGGATGGGTGGTTTGGTTGGTTACGAGTTAGGACTTACGTGCGCATGGAAATTGCAGCGGCTATATTTCCTTCCTTTCATTTCATTACTTTCTTTTTTTGTCTTCATCAATACATCTTTATTTTTGTTCTTGTTTTATCTTGGACGGAAAATTTTGTGCAATTTTGTTCGACTTAAATTGGTAACTTCTTCTTGCATATTTTTCTAAAATATTTAGATGTTAAATAAAGAAAAAATTTTAAGTATTTTTTTAAAACAAAATTATCCACGATTTTCATTTTACTACTTATAGAACCATTTACTAAATTCGGATGTGACAAATTTTTCATTTTTCTACAATTTAACAAGTATTCAAAAATATCTATTTTAGTACAAATAATTAAAGATGTAATGAAAGTTAATAATTTTATTCATGAAATTAGGACATGTTAGTATAATCCTTCATTCCATTACTTATTTATATTTTTTCAAATTAAATTTGAATCATTAAATTGATTATTAATTTAATAATTTAAATTTAAAAAATATAAAATGAGAATAAAAAGAAGAGAAGAAGTATAACACTCGAAAATTTAATAATTTGAAGTTTGTATCATACACGGTTTTTCATTTCATATGCACCGGCATGAATAATTGTTTGTAATCATAACTTCCAACGGTCTTTCTTTTATTTCATTCATAAAAAAAAAACGGTCTTTTTTTTTTATTTTGCATACATTAATATAGAAGATGTCGTGAATTAATCTGGATTTGTTAAGACAGCAAGCATCAATATTTCAATTTACTATAGATGCAGGATTCCTAATAATATGGTGACAAAAAATGTTACATGCGACTATGTCTAATAACTAATTGTACCAATTACTGATTTCCCGTTAAATACAATTTGATTTTCGAATATTATGCAAATATGTTCATATACGGCTGTATCTGATAACTAACTATGCCGAGGATATAGTTTACACTTCAGTCTTAATTCTGTTTGTATATTTGCTATTTTTTAGGGTTTTTTTTCCCGAATCTATTTGTTAGGTTAGTAAGGAGACTAATGACTTTGTTCCCCGCACGTGAACTATATCTATAATATTTATCTATATTATTAATGAAAATAAAACTTTTAATGATGTTTAAAAATGTTATTTTCATCTGTAAATTAAGATTAGTATAATTATATATAAATTACAGTAAACGGGATATAGGGAAGTAATTTTACGACGTACGGTAAATTACATGCCTACTATTAATTTGCAATGTTGATTATAATATAAAAAATAGATTTTTTTAAACAATCGTTCCAGTGATTCATTTAAGAACGAGAATAAATTCGCTAAAGAGACCTTTAGTATTTTACTAGAAAATATTATCCAAATAAACTTAAAAATAAAGAAAACAATTATGGAGAGTTATTTTGAGTAGATAGGTAAAATCCATATTTGAATGCTCACAACCAAATAGAAAATAAGCGTTATGTTTATAAATATGTAGGAGTTAGTAATCCTATCGTGTCATGGACTCTATATAACTTGCCTCTTTTGTCTCGCCAACGTTATCCATCAGTTTATATAACTTTTGTTAAAAAAAAAAAAAAAATTATATGATTTCTTTCCTACTTTGCTAGATATATTTCAATATGAATAGCTTTATATATTTTTATTTTCTTTTATTATATGCATTACGAATGTTTTGATTAAGAAAAATTATATGATCCCCTTTACTTTTTTAATGTATAGTTTGATTATTAAATATCTTATTCTATTAACTCTCGTAATGATCCAAATGGTTAAATGATAACAGGATCTAAGAGTTACTTTGATTAATACTACACATTAAAAATGGAAAAATTGTTGTCATGTTGATATTTCATATGGGATATTATTGATTTCATAACATGCTCCCCATGTCGTGGATCATCCAAGAAAGAACACATAGCCAGAGCTATCTTAGTACCCTCTCATGTTCTGGAAGGTCCTATAATGACCTATTTTGATCGCATTAATGGCGACATTTTTTATTAGCACAGGCAACCACGACTTTTTATTTTAGTTCTTAGGTTAGTTAGAATTAAGAAAATGAAAATAACTATTTAAAGCGTTCCTATCATATTTTTATTGTTTTCATTTACTATTTTATATTTAATTTTGTTTACACTCGCAACTTCAAGATATCACATAAATAAGGGTGTCTTCTTTTTTTTTTTTTTTCCCTCCTCCCCCTTTTCATACCCTCAGTATCAACAAAACATGTACTAGTTTTCATTTCAATATTTCATATGCCCTGGCAACAGTAAATAATCATCTAATTTAAATTATATATGTGTGATTGGTTGCCTAGGAAAGATTACTATAAAAATATAACGGATACGAGTGTTTATTTAAACATACTAAATAGTAAATTCTCCTTATCTCACATATAATTGTTGCAATCCTTATTCCCTCTATTTATTTTTCAATTTATTTAATTAATTGCTCTTCAAAATGTAGGATGCATTCTCGTAGATGCTTTTCTAGCCGATCGAGTGAATACGTGATGGTAAGCTGAAGTGATTCATGCATAACTACTCTATTATTAACTCATAGGGTTAATTTTACTTTATTTTATTTTTTATAAACTAAAACTTCCATTCCCATTCAAGTGACACTAGACCACAGGGCAACACGCATTGGATGCCTAGAAAATACCATCCGGCACTTGAGTTCTTAATGAATTTTTATTTGAATTTCGAAATTTTCCAAATTTTACAAAAGAGCACTACCATCGATTTCCTTAAATATTTCTTTCACCATTGGGATTGGGATGTGTTAATTACTGATTGATGCATGATTTAATTTAGTAAAACAATATTATTAAATATATTCAATGTGCAAGATTACATTGAACAATATAATAAAATAATTAAAAAAAATAAAGGGAAAAAGACAGGAAAAAATTGGGAAAATTGCCTTTAGGACATGGCCACCACTGCTCCATCCGGAGGAAAAATTTAATACAATGTGGAAGTTTTACAGGGTTGAAAAATTTACTTCTCTAATTGCACTATACCCATTTCATCAGCTGCTCACAAGACACAGAATGAGAAAACTCCTTAAACCTGTGATTTCAACTTCACTGACTAACCCCAAAAATTTCCGAATTCAACCAGTCTGTGAATTTACATCGAACATTCGTTTTCAATCATCTCGCGGACTTCATTAATGACTAAGTGTGCTTTGTGTCCACCGATCACCTCAGCTTGTTTCTTGGAATCCTTCCAAATCTGTCACAAACATAACCTACTAAGTGATCCGGAAGAGGGAAAACTTATCCATTGCTCCTGAAATGTACCTGTTAAAAGAGCATATACCTGGATAGTTGGCATCTTCTGTGCAGGTTTCCAAATACGTTGAGCATCATGCAAAGGATAAAATAAGTCTCAAATCATTCTTCTGAGAATAAAATGTAATTTCAGCAAGGATGAGGTTATGCTAAGCATAAATAAGTAATTGTAGCAGCAAACAAAAGTTAATTATTGAATTCAATATCCACCCCAAGTAGCCACATTCCTTGGCCGTACTTGGTGTCTTTTCTTACACTGCGGCCAGCCTTCTTTATATATGAAAGCATCCTTCCTCAATATAATAATGATAGACATTTTAAGTGCATACTGCAGTCCCCCATACTAAAATGTAGGCCTTATCTAAGAACTGGAGATGAGATTTATCAAACAATTATCATATGTCATAGCCAAATAAAAAGGAAGCAACTACAGCATACGAATATCCAACATAGATTGTATACATCAGAATTGACTATCTATGGATCAGAGGTCCAACACCATGACTGCCAAGGACATGCCAGGCTCCAATCTCACATAGAGGAACTATAAAACAAATATCTCTAAGAAAGTTGAAGACTACATTGAAGGTGTATTTTTCTGGAAATGACTCTTCCCAAAATTTGTTATAATCAAAGTCTTAAAATTATCAAATGCTTTTTGCAGTTCTTAAGATATTGCAGTTACCAATGGCTTTTAGATGCAGCTAATGGTGGGAGGCACAAAGATTACAACCGATGGCTAGAGGTGGTGCATCATGGAAAATGATAACATGAAATGGGGAAAATGATTTCCGTTTATAAAATGAGGAAGTCATTTTCCTTATCTTCCATTTGTATTTTTCCGCTATTGCTAAGCACCACCACTAGTGGCCGACTACAATCACTGCCTTTGATCATCACATGCTACCACAAGTTACTAATATCTTCAGCATCCTACGACTATTATGATAATACTTGATAACTGAAAAGTTTTGATTGTAATAAATATACGAAAAAGTGCAGAAAATATTGTTTGTAAAACACACACACCCTAACTGTCAAAATTACATGTTAGTCAATTTCGAGAGCTCTTCTATCAAGGTAAACCAAGTCTAATGACACTTGACACAATGCAGTTCTCTTGCATCGAATTCACTGCCTGTAGTAGGTCTTTGTTATGCAGCAACCTTCCTGTGAAAATTTGTTCTTGCCCGTTTGGCCAAAAGAGACATAAAAGATCTTCTTTGCTTCTCTTTACTCAATTCTAACAGGTTATCACAGTGAAAGTAAGCCAGAAATTAACAGCATTCAGAGACTCACAGTGATGCCTGCTCGAGCAACCAACCTGTGTGGCACTTTGTTGACATCAACACAGTAGAACCGCAATCTATACAAAACAATAAGCAGAATTTTCAGTATAATATCATAGGCTCAAAATTATGACTTGCAGTAATAAGATGATGGGCAATGCAGATCAAACAAATCAACAGGCTAAATTTAATTGGAAGAATGTCATAAGCAGTAAGACTTTCGGATCAACCATTGTGAAGAGTAGGTGCAGTAAAAAGCAGACACAAATTTGGAAAATTAGATTTTCCAAGAACCTAATAATAAAATTTGCAACTCCATTTTATAATTAAGAAATTTAAAAAGTAACTGTGCTAGATTTTAGAATTGAGTGTTCCATTCCCAACTGCATTTATGAAGATCGTACTGTTCATAAAGATTTCAAAGCTATGAAATGAGAAAGCAAATAATTAGTGGTGATAAATTGCCAAGATATGGTATTTAATAAGAAGGTGCTACACACAGAACATCAAGAGGGCATATATTTCAATAGAATTTCTGGTCATATATTAATGGGCAACTCACAGACCAAATATTATTTGCACCATAGAGTATTTTTCAACATTAAACTAAATCCTGCTTAAATCTAGATGACTCAAGCCTGTTTGGTTTTGTCATTAGTTTATTGTTGACTCACCTGCAAATCCTAAAATGTCAGACTTCTACTGCAATTGCAGTTTAAGAGGTAATTTTTGGAAAAAAATACATAAGTAAAAGATAAAAGATAAACCTTCATATAATATCAAATTATATATACAGCCATCACCAACCACAAATCATCTTGACATGAGACTTTTCCATGATCAACTATTATTGCATTAATTGACAATAATCTCCCCTCCACCCCTTCACTCACACCCAAACATAAGTACACATGCAGTTGTGTGAGCTTGCACATTATCAACATCTGTTTCTCTGTGAAGGGTTTCTCCAAACAAATATAGAAGTACTACCATTATCCCAAGCCTTGATTTTTTTTTTTTATTTTTTAATACTGGTTTTCAGATTCTTACTACTATTTAGGGGAATTCGTTCCTTGAAAGATTTTGAGTAAGAATCCCTTTCACAATGACCCTTGAATTTGATAAAAAATGAATCAAGAAAGAAAGATGTAGACAGACGATTAATGGAACATGAAGAAAAGCACAGAAATACCACAACAACAATGGAGGAACACATAAAAGAGGGTATATGACAATCCTGTCCTTAAAAACAGAGTATTAAAATTAAAATCAAAATGACCTAACCTTGGATAGTAATCAACAGCAAGCTTTTCCAACTTAGGTTTCAGATATATGCATTTTCTGCACCAGCTTGCCATCCTACAAATTCATATCATGCATTTCAACAGAAAATTTCTCATAAACTAGATATTAAGGAAATAGTCATCCGAAGCTCTATGTTGACTTTGATGCACTTAAAAGTTAAAATATGTGCATTAAGAGCTAAAAACCTTAGGTTCTGTTAGTTAGGGTAGTAATAAATCACCTAGTAAATCCCATTAAAAGATATTGATAATTTCCTTTTAGTTGATGCTGAGACTCATCTCGTGTGTGGCCATGTTTAAGTTTACAATACAGAACAATTGGCATCAAAAGAAGCGTAATGACAATTCGATGAAAGATGTCCAGATTTCACCTTCATCATGGAAGGTCTGAAAATTAATCTTTTCTTTATACATAAATCCTGTAGCACCAAAATATCTTCCAAATATCAAAGGAGGTCTTACATATACCAGTCATCTGATCCAATTATTTATAGAACATATAGTTTTAATTGCTATAGATTCTTTTCATGTTCAGCTAAACTCACTAAAATAGGGAGAAAATACAGCCACAGAGTGCTACATCAGGCCTCAACTACAGATAAAAGAATGAATTTCAAAATTTATTGCTGCAGTCACTAATACCCTAGAGATGGAACTCATTCATGAGCAAAAGCAGCTCTATCTTTATCTTCCAAGTTTCAAATAATTCTGGAAAGTACACATTGTCACAGACAATATGCACCCCATGGATTGAAAAGGCAGCTTATTTCATCTGTCTTCTCGAATCTACTATCCCAGGAAAATGCAACAAAACAATTACGGTAACTAATTCTACTGATAACAATACAACAAAAGTTCTTAGTCACTTGCCATTAATATGTCATATCGTAAGATTTGAATTACATGTACATATAATCCTTTGTGCAAGGAACATATAAATAACAACATGCAAGTAATAACAATAGTAAGGTAGAGGCAAAGAGAAAAGAGGCAAAAAGAACTTTACGTTAAAAACCGTAAATTGGCTAGGATAAAAGGCCATGGAAAGTGAAGTAGCAAAATTCACTATGTCAAAAAAGAGGTAGAAGATAGATAACATGCTCTATAAGTCTATAATACCCCAAGTACAATGTAAGCCCCGATATGACTAGGGACCATGTTGAACCAAGTTTGGAATATATCACACAAAAAAGATATTGAATGAACAAAATAGACACACGATTCAATCGACCTACTAGCACTTTGATCTATTGTTGTCCACTTCAGCCAACTGACCTGGCTTGCATTCTGTTATCCTTTGCTCAACACTTCGGTTGACGGGACTTCAAATTTACTCATTGCTGGTAAGCTGATCTTGACCATTTGCTCCGAAACAACACTCAGTAACCAGTTTTGCAACCTTTAAGTTGTTTGTTCATACAATAACTAACTCACACTAAAATTAGATATGAGACGCATTCTAACAGTACTATGACTCTTTCATCAGATGCTTTGTAAAACTTATACAAATCTTTGCTTGAACAAATGACATGGTAAGGGGATGCTTGTTTGGCTTTCAATACTTTTTCTAGTTTTGTCATCCAACCCCAAATAGCTACCAAAATTATAAACAACATGCACCATTTCTTTTCACAATCAATAGGATTGAGAACTAAAACTTCAGTTGTTTTGAATAAACAAAATATACTTAGGTAAACTGAACAAACAAAATCCTTGATTTTGGCATCATTATCACTTATTCTATTTTCTTATTTATTTATTTATTTTCTGCATTTCTCCACCATTTGAATGAAATTTAGCCCTTTAATTTAAAATGTGGCATTCATTCCCCAGTCTATGACTGCAGTTTAATTCTTTAACTCGATTAATATTTCTCCATTCAACTAACTCAATTCTACATGTTACTGATGATCACTTAAACTCCTTTCATTACCACACTCAAACTAAACATTCATGATTCATCTAAAACTCCGGATAGGTCAAGCTAACCCTCACAAGTTTTATTGATTGGAAAGAGAAATTGCTGACCACACTTGCCCTGAGTGAACGTATTCAAAACATTGGACAAAACTTTTCTGCCCCTATCGGTAGCTTAGCGAGCATACAATGTGGAGATTGCATCAAAATTAATCCAACATTACAACATATAATTAGCAGGGATACGGATGGAGGAACCTGTAGCAGAACGTTTTACAACTCCGACGAGATAAATCACATTATCTCCGAGCCAATTTGCACTTCTCATTTCGTCACGAAATGCAATTGAAATCGATAACACACAACAGAACTACAAAAGCCAGTTTATACAAAAGCATTGCCGATTTGAAAAACCCAAAAATGAAAATATATAGAGAAAAGATTCCCATACCAAACAATAAGAACTGATTCTTCAAGCTGTTGTGCCTCAGCAATGACCCTATCAAATTGACTCTCACTTCCTATAACTTCCAATTCCACTGAAACCAACTCCTCCCAATCAACCTCCTGCAAAGACCCATCATTTCTCAATGCATTAAGCATCCTAACTTTACCTTCTAACACATTTTCACAAACAGAAACTGATTGTAAATACCAAGCCATGGAGGTTTTGGGGAAGGTAAAGTGATTCAATGGGTAAAGAGGGAATTGCATTCTAGTGGAGTTTAGCTTCATGGATTTAAGAGAAGAAGAGCAAAAAAAGAGCCTTGTACTTGCTGTGTGCATGATCAGCTTCTAGGTCCAGGAAATTTGGGAGGCTTGATTAAAGCGCTTTTTATGAAAAAAGGAAAGGAGAGTGAGTTGGGTTTTGGGGTTGGAGCTGAAACAGAAGACGAAAGGTTTGCGCTTCAAATCCGTTGGAATTGAAATATCTGAAAGATATGGAATTTCTGCTTTTTTTTTTCGTAGGTTTTCTGAATTTTCGAGGGAGTCTGTCCAGTCTAAGAATTTGGTCGTTCGTACTTTGTACCAATTGTGCCAAACATAGCAAGGGCTTTTTTTGGCAGCTTGAGGCGATTCTGCCTCAGCAGTCAGCTTCCGTGGTTTTGGCTACACAATCAGGTGGTTGAATAGCATAGGCGCAACGGAGGAAAAAATTTTATTGGAGTAAATTACGTTGGTGAACTTTCTCAGATACTACCTTTTTTTTAAACCCGGAAATGTACATATTTGTTTTCAATATTTATCTTTACCTCATTTAAAAAAATTTATTTGAGTTCTCAATATCTTAATAATTTCAAAAGTTTATAAACCAATCTTTTTAACTATTAACTTAAATTTTAAATTACACATTATCATATGTTAGAGTGTGATTGGTTAATGTGTAATTATTAAACAAAATAAATAATAAAGTTATTTAAAGTTAAAAAAATAAAAACAAAATAAAATTAAAAAATTCATTTTGACCGCTCCCCGTACACTTTTCGGCCACTATTGACAAAGTAGATCGTATGGCCACATCACTCTTTCGCTCCCGCCCCGCCTAATCATGGGTAGCCGTTGTAGGTTATTGGTGGGTCGCATGAGTAGGCTGCAACTGACTTTATAATGGCTACTCCAAGCACCTAAGCTTATCATATGCTTCCGTATGTGCATATTAACGGAAAAGCTAGCGAAAGTAAGCGAATAACTTGTTTAATAAAAATTGAAAACATGGAGGATTTAATTAGGACAAAAATTAAAGAATAAGGACTAAAATTAAAAAAGTGTAAAACATTGAGGAAAAATTTGTCCTTTTCTCTTTATAAAATATAACACTTACACTTCTAATTCACTTACTTAGACTTGACATGGCAAAAAATCGATATATTATTACCATACCAGCATTGTTCAATATTTTTATTTTAAATATTATAATTATATATATTAATTAACTAAATTTATAAAAATTGAAATAAATTTAGAATTTTTTTTGTTTTTGCCTAAATGGTACACAATCTCTTAATATATAATATATGGCCAACCATGCCTTACTATTGGTTGGATGGAAATAACCTAATCCCTTTTGTAAGTTGTAACTCACTATAGGAAATGAGTTCTATAGCCTACTCTTTTACTTACCACTTTAAAAAGTTTGCACAACCCTTGAGATGATAGGCTTGCCACTCACCATTGATATTTAAAAAGAAAAAAACAAGCGCTTTAAAGTTTGGCCAAGTCGTAATCAAGTTGCACAACCAAGTTAAATTTTAAAATCTTATTTTTTCCTTTTCTTTTAAATATTAGTAGTGGATAAGCATGCACCACTAGGTAGGTCATGTGACCTACTTCTAATTGTAAGTTGCGACCCATAAAATGAATCGAGCCATTTTTAGCCACCTAATGGTAAGGAGTCATCGATAAAGTAAACAGGTAATTTTATCATACAAAATATCTACTGAAACTTTACTCTACTTAGTAGGTTTTAAGTATTCACTAAGGGTTATCAGATAGGTTCAAGATAGTAATTTCTTAAACTTTATTCTCATAAGATAAGATACAAGTACTTAAGAATCTGTATTATAAAATATACATGGTACAAGTTTTAAGATACTCTACACTAATTGAATAATGTTAATAAATAGAAAATTAATACTATTACATTTTTTTCCATCTTTAAAGAAATTAACAAAAAAAGCCCATATTTCATAATAAAACTCTAAGACTACAATAGTCTCTTTTTCTTTTTATTAGTAAAACCCTCTTTCTTCTTTTACTATCTCATTTTTTTTATCTTCCTCTTTTACTAACCTTAGTCTAGTAAGGTTTTCAAAACATATTATTTCTTAATTTATCATCTAATATATTTTATAGAAGTTGCTTAATACATGATTCTTGTATTTTGTGCGTAACAATCTTAATTGATATGACAAAAAATATATTATGATGATTTAAAAGGAAAAGAAAAAAGAAATTTAAGCATAATCTAGTAAAGTTCTTGAATGTTTCCATTGTAAGAATATTTTATATTATGCCTACTAAATTTTAATATTGTTTCAATGTAAAATGTGTTACGAATCTAAGAACCTTATAAATTATTATTCATCGGTACAGTAATAGTATAATTATAAGTTTGATATTGATCACATATCCAACACAATATTTTAAAGGAAGATTTTTTTTTTTTTTAAGAAAAGGCTCTACAGGATTCTCTATGTCATTCCCAAAAGCCATAGAGTCATAACAATTCCATCTTACAAAGCATTTTATAATAGAATCTAACCTTACAATTGTTATTTTAGACTTAACTTATACAAAATGTCTACAACTAACCCGTTTTAAAATAAATAGTTCAAAAATTAAATAGGTTATTTATCTAAGAAAATATAAAAAAATATATACTATAATTCAAATATTGTAGTGATTTCATAATATAATCTTACTTAAGTAATATCTTATTTATCAATAGAAGATTCTAAATGAAGAACTAGAACCTTAGAAACGTATTTGTTTTTTAGTTTTTATTTCCTTACTGATCTTGATCTAGTAGTAACTAGTTTCAGGGCAGTTATATAGTCGTTTCTTGGCTAACATATATAACAACATCTATAGGGATATAAACAACCAAATACTTAGTAAGTTGAGATGAAAACTTAAAACTATACATCAAACACAAATAAAGTGATCAACCAATTATTTTAATGTAATGTTACAAGTAAATGCCATCACACGATATTATCTAGTCTGTTATAAGATTAGAGAAATTATATACGCTTTAATTCAGGTTAAGGAGTTTAACGTACATTTCAACAGCTCATGACTAAACTCAAGTTTGTGTAACCATTGTCTTCACTTTTACCGCAATCTCCTCTCTTGTTACTTAGTTCAATTAAGGATGAAAAAAGAATAATTATGCTATCAAGTGCTATCCCTTTTGAAGAAGTCAACATTTAGTCAAAAAACTTTAAATATTTCCCTTAATGGGTTGCCATATAAGATCAATTTAGAATTATAAATCGTATATTTAATCAAATCCAGTTTAAGACGTTTAATCATTTTATGTAAAACAAACAGTTACAGTTCGGAGTATCAAGCTAAAATCATATAATCAAACCTAGAAATATGCACATATAGACATGCGTACGGTCAAAACTATCTAATAAACATAATTAAGTATAATCTCAAGCCTTCGAGTATTATAAAACAATACTCCGAAATACAGTAACTTATTTATCTCAAATTTATCTAAACTTCCTATTTATTCACTTAAGGTGCGACTTATAGCAAACTGTTGTGGATAATCCCTATAATACGAATATTATTTTAGTTTTCATATAACTATCCTAATAGATTTTATTTTGTAATTTAAATTATTATATTTAATTTAGGATCTTATTATATTTAGTTATTCTAGTCTATATCTCTTAGAATTACTTCTTTTGTTTAGTCAGGTTTTGAATTTGCTTATTTTACTGATTCTAATTTAGCCTCTGAATTAGATTCAAGTTTATCTTTTGATTACCTTTTATTTATAATTCTCATAAATATATTTTAACCCTTTTCTCACAATTAATTTAGGTAAATATAACTTTTGGTTCAGATTTTGACCAACTTTTTAATATACTTCTATTAGCCCTAATTTTGATTCTGCTTCTGAATCAGTTTTTAATCCGGGAATTATCCACATTTTAACATAACCACTTTTATACATATGTATAAGTTTTAAATTCTTAGACTATATTTTCTCTAACCAAGTTAGAATTAAACCAATTTTTTGATGCAATTTTTTAATTAGGTTCTAATTTAGCTTTTGATTATTGTTTTTATTTGTAAATCCTAGGAACCCCTCCTAAACTAATATGTGGAATTTATCAAACTATACTTGGATATTCTAAATTTTCTATCTACCTCATAGCCAACATTTTGGTTGATACGTTACACTATAATCCTAATTTAATTATTGAATTAAGTCTCGATATGATAATAACCTATATTTTTTACCTAATAACCTAAATTCACACTCTAAATAAGATTTATACAATATTCCTAATATTATTATATAAATAATTTTAACCTAATTTATTGTACTCGTCTAATTTCCCTCTTCACATAATATTCATTTACATATATTTAACATATAATATATATAATACACATATCTAACATCCCAAACACTATAATTACCATCCTACATCAGCAATTAACATCTTAAGACACCTAATTACATACTAAATCAGAATTTTTAAGAAATTAACACTAAATCACAAAATTGAGCCCATTAATTGCCTTTTATATGATTTTAGGGCTTAAAAATTAAATAAAATTTTAGAAGATTAATTTTAAGAAAATCTCTTCATAGCACTATCATATATATCATAAATAGTTTACAAAAAAATTTTGATGTCAAAACTATATTATTAAGGTCATTTAAATCAAATTCGAAAGCTAGCTTGAGTTTAATGATTTTTTAAGAATAATATATCTTGAAATATAAATTTATCAAATTGATATTGTCCCTAAATCTACATATAAAAATATCTTAAAATACAAGTTTTCATAATTTTTGGACTTAATCTACTATTTTTAGTAATTTATTAAAAATTGGATTAAATCAGAATACTCACCCGAAACTGACCTTGACCTTATCATTACCTCCAAACACCTTGGGATTATATGTCGAGATTTCGAGAAGTTAGAAAGAAAAGGAGAAGGAACAATATGTCGCAATGAAGTGTTCATCTCGTTCGGTAGCTTTGGCTCATTAGGAAATCATTAGATCGACGGTGTGGACAATGGCCATAGTGGAGGAAGGGTTGATGAGATGATGGAAATAAAGCTGATTCCAATGATCGAAGGTGGAAAGTATGTTGAGAGTCTCCATTATCAAGCCACTTATCTCGTTATCTCGCTTGCTGGTGATGGAGAGGTTTTGGTAGTAACTGTTAATATTCAGTTTCTCCATCAAATTAGGTTGCTTCATTTAATTAATGAAAACCTTGTTTGATCAATTATAACCTAGTATCGTGGAAGAAGATACACAACAATGGATGAAGGGTTTTGTTCGGAGGAAAAAACAAAGAGAAAATAATAATAATAATAATAATAATAATAATAATAATAATAATAATAATAATAATAATAATAATAATAATAATAATAATAATAATAATAAACCAACAAAATATATATATGTGTATATATAAAGGCCCTTATATTTCAGAAACAACAAAGATGGTGCATATATATAGATATATGTCATATTATTCTCTTGTTTTCATTTTTTTTTTCCAAGTATATAATTAGGGATGCTATACTCTAGGTTGAAAAAAAAAAAGAAAAGAAAAGTAAGAGTAAAACAAAATGAAATTGAATGTGAGTACATGTAAAAGTGTTCATATATATAAACATTACGTGTATATTCAATCGAATACTAATGTCACATAGAGCAAATTTTAGACCTCTATGCTATAGTGTAACCATAGTCAAAGATTAGGAGCATTAGAGAATTGATTAGGTTATCAATATACCTACATATGGATATTGAAACTAGGTACAGTACTCTCGTATCGTGGACTAAGTTCGGAAAAAAAAAAAAAAAAAGAAGAAGAAGAAGAAGAAGAGGAAAGAAGGAGGAAAGAGTCCCTTTGAATGCCTATAGTAACTTAAGTTATCTGGTAATTAAACAAAATGGTTGAATAAGAACCGGGAATTGATGAATTTCAAACATAAGTATAATACTTTATATAAAAGTGCACTTCAACACCTTTATAGGACTTTAAGTTTGTAGTAGTTGCAGCAATAATAAATAAATAAAATGAAAATAAGTAAAAAATAATAAATGAGCCACTAGGGGAACTAAGGAATCACAATAAATATTTAATTTATCCTATAAGCATAGCTTTTTAAAATACTCACTAAAGTCTTGTTATCTCTTTGGGTGGCTCAATTTTTGAATTTGAGGAATTCCTAAAGATTGTGTTAAGTGAGCAATAAATCCAAGTGAAAGAGTTCTAATAATGTGCAATTTGTATACTACTTGATGTATGTTGATTATTGGTTTATATTGATTGTCTCTTGATTGACTAATTGCTTTTTATGCTATCATCTATGTGATTACCAAAATAACTGAAGATATAAATTATTGATCTAAATAATCAAATATATCTATAATATGTGCTTGATCCTGTAGGTATACATGTTGGAATGTCCAAGTTTTACCAATTTTTATAAATCATTCACGAAATACTTTTTGGAAATGTTTTTCTATTGAGTAACGGCTTATAAAACTTTGACATGGCTTGACAAAGTCAATCTTTCTAAGATCTCTCGTGAGTTTTCAAAAATCACTTTTTTATAAAATTGTCGAATATGCTATTAAGAAGTCATTGATGAAAATTTTGAGGCAAAGCAAATGGATTACTATTGGGTAATTTATGATGGATGGCTTGAGTTGGGTCCACTTGATTGGGATTTGTGGCATTATTATTATTATTATTATTATTATTATTATTTTGTATATTTTAACTTTGCAATAACTTTACTTAAATATTATATCTGTTATTAGTTTATTTAATCAAGTTAATTATTTAGACCATTCTTATTGTGCCACATGTTACTTGAAACATCATAGATCAAGTAAAATTGATTTAATAATAAAAGAGGATTTAAATGGTTAAGCTAAGAGGAGCAATTTAAAGTTAAAGTTTTAAGATTTAAAAACTAATGCTCAATAGAGTAAATTTGAAATTATAACTTTTGGGCTAATATTATATATATACATACATATATATATATATATATTAGATTGAATTAAGAAATGGATTAGGCAAATAAATATTTCATTAGTAAAATAAGCCGAAGTTATATTTTGTAAGTATTAGTATGTAAGTAATTTGAACCACTAAAATCCCATTAACAAAGTTATCTTTAAAGCACTAATTTGACCTTGCCAGGCATATTTAAGTGAGAGTAGAAATAGGCATTTGTCCTTTTCCCTCTGTTCTGGATTATTGGAAGCCCTTATGTTGTCAACCTCATTCTTTTTCTCATTACTCGAGAGAAAATGAGCTGGGATAAAAACAAACGAAACAATGGCCGCCAGTCACCCTCACCTGAAACCCTCGCAGTCCCTCCTCAATGTTTGGAATTGCAGACCTTTGTCTCCTATTTGCAAAAATTTCGTGAACTCCATTTCCGTCCTCGACAAGAGCCGATGTGAGGAAGATTGTATAATCCGTTTGGTGGACTTTTGAGAAGCTACTCCGGTCTAGTTCTCTTCGCCCAGCGTCTCCATTTTGCCCCATGGCAGGAGCAAAGCTTCGAACACTCATCATCGCTACGGTCATCTCTTCCGGTGAGTCACTTGATAATTTCGCTGATTCGACTCGGTCTAATATACTGTTTTGATTATCATTACATCTTCGTTTCATGTTTTCCCGTCGAACTCCGACGAGTATTTATTCAAGTTGATACAATCCGTTGTTCATCAACCATATTTTCGTTCCCATCCATGAGCTGACCGTCGACATGCACCAAGCAATCAACCAGCTCGAACGTTGATTCTGTGTCCTTCAATCTGTTCTCTGTTTTCCGATGGTCGTCACTGGTTGACGAAAAGATGCTCTGTTTTTATTTTATGCCCATTCTACGGCGACGTGCAGTTTGTTTTCTTTTCCCTTTCGATCTCCGACTTCGGTATGTCCACTTCTCTTCTTGTTTTCTATATTTAAAGCTGTAGGACCTCTCACCCTTTATTTGTTAACAGTACATTGTCAGGGGATGACCATATGGTATTGTTAACTTACTATTGTGTGTAAATGTTTATGAAATTATTGCATATTATCCCTCGATAACTATTAATTGTCATTTGTATTTTGTTATATCAATTATTTATTACATATGCGCTTCCATATGGAACAAATGATTCCATATAAAAGAATGACTTCATTTATTGTAAGTTTTTCAATAACAATGGAAAAGGAATGATTCCTTTTGTTGGAATTGTGAAAGCTAAAGCCATGATTATTGTTATATCATAGTGCATTTGTCATCTACTCAACTTATTATAATAGGAAAAGTTAATTAAGTGTTGAACTTAGGGTTTATTATTTGATTTTGATGAGAATAAAATAAAAAGTATATATCTGAATATGTTATTTTTTAATAGAATAAAAACAAGTGGATGATTAAATTAAATATTATTTGATTATTTTTAGATAATTAAATAAGTTCAATTAACTTACTTAATGATTAAATATATCAATTATTTCTATAACAAATTTAATCTTTTGAAATGGTGATAAAATTATCTTCAAATTATATTACAAAGAGTATTCGTTTATTGTGTATTAAAAGAATTTTCAGGTAATATTTAGTCTACCAAGTTAACGGCTTAAGGAAGAACCAGACTGACTGTATAAAACCCTGGAAAATACAAAGAAAAGTTTACTGACTTGGAAGAGCCAGCTTACCTGTTCACTTACCGATAGAGTAATTTTTACTAGCTTGTAAATAGTTCAAGTACCAGCATATTGGTAGTTCAAGTAAGTCAAATTTAACTAGCCATTGAAATATTGAATGCATTGTAACGGGAAGAAATAAATGGGATAATATAAATGCTCAATAACCCGACCAAAGACAATAGAGAATTGATCTTTTGCTGCAATATGTCAATATTTTCTTGTATTCTTATTATTTATAATTCTCATTGTCTCTTGTACCATAAATTGCTAATTTTTAGAGAGATTTGAAGTATAGTACTTGTGAGCAATTAGTTGTAAGTATTAAGAGTTAAAAATACTACACCAATAATTTTTGAGATTGAGTTTTTGTATTATGAGTTGAGATTGTGATTTGTGTTGAGAGTTGTGAGTATAAACTTGTGTAATCAAGTTTGTATTTGTGTTGGTCTTGGAGCTTGGATTGAGAAATCAATAAAGTCGTGTGAAGCCCTCAGTTAGAGGCATTGTGTGTCTGTAGAGACTAAAGGTGGTCTGAACTCCACGTTATATCCAGGCTTGATCTTCTTTATCCTTATTTCTTTTAATTTCCGCACTTATTATTATTCTATTGTTGTTTTAATTAATCTTATTATTGCATTTAGTTGTTTATATCGAAAAAAAATTACAATTTGTTCTTAAACTCAATTCACCATCATTCTTGAGTTTAGCTTCGTGTTCTTAAATTGGTATCAAAGCTAATCTCTAATCACTTGCTTAATCGCATATTAAAGTTAAGATCATGACATCTAATACATTAAGCTTCTTAGAAGGACAAGCAATCAATAGGCCTCCTATTTTAACCAGTAGTAATTATCCATATTGGAAGTGTAAGATGTCCATATTCTTGAAGGCACAAAATAAACTACTATGGTATGTAGTTAACCAAGGACCATTTAAGATAGAATAAAAAGAAGAAAAAGATTACTCGGATAATGATTGGAAATTACTTGACCTAAATGAAGTTGCCATGAATATTTTGTATTGTGTCATAAATGAAAATGATTTCAATAGAATATATATATATATATATATAAAAGTACCAAAAGAATATAGGATGAATTACAAAACATATATGAAGGAACTAGTAGAGTAAGAGATACAAAAATAAGTTTATTATGTGGATAATTTGAAAATTTTAAAATGGATCCAAATGAAACAATTGATGAGATGCATAGTGGATTCATTAATATCATCAATCCTTTGAGTGTTTTTGGAAAGACGTTTACTAACTTTGAAATAAATTTCAAAATCCTTGGGTCTTTGCCAAAAGATTAGGAAGCTAAGAGAACCGCTATAGAGGAAGCTCATGATCTTAATGACATGTCAAAAGAACAACTCCTTGGAATACTTAAGAAACATGAGATAGTAAAGAAATAAGGAGAGGAGTCTAGAAAGAAAACAATTACTGTAAAAGTTACAGAGGAGAACTCAAGTGATAAAGAAAGTGAAGATGATGATGAGGTCGTAATGTTAGCAAAGAAGTTTAGAAAGTTCATGAAATTCAATAAAAGCATCAAGAAGGAAGTAATCAAGTGCTATAATTGCCAAAAACTGAGTTACATTCAACAATATTGCCCGGATCTTAAGAAGGCCGAGAAAGGAGCAATGAAAAAGACTATGATGACAACTTGGAGTGATTCAAGTGACTCAGAAGGAGAAATGTGCTTTATAGTAATGGGCAATGAGATATGTTCTACTTTTAGTGATTCTTCATTTGATGAGCTCAAAAATATGTATAATAAGTTACTTGAGGAATTTATTAAGGCTTAAAAGAAGAATAAGATGATGAAACAAATGATGATTGAAATAGGAAGTGGATTTGATTTATTTAGAAATGAATATAATAAAGTGAATGACGTTAAAGAAAGTTTAGAGAAGGATAATGGGCACTTAAGATTAGAAGTTAATAAATTAAATAAAAACAATGAAGCCTTAAATCTTAGGAATGAGGAGTTGGCTAAGAACAATGATCAATTGAAAGAAAAGTGCAACTCTCTTGAAACAAAAGTTGATAGTTTGAAAAATAAGGATAATATGTTTGATAAGCTAGGAGAGTTTTAAATTGAAAATGCTATCTTGAAGTCTAGCATAAATAATTCAAAACAAACTATAGCTAACTTTGTGAATGGAGAAAAGAATTTAAATAAACTCTTTGGCTCTCAAAGGCAAGGATTGAACAAGATTGGAATTGGCTATAGTAGAAAATATATTTACAAGTCTTATAAAAATCATTTTGTAAAAGTAACAACTAAGATTTGTAACTATTGTGGTAGATATGGCCATATTGCACATACGTGTGCCATAGTTACAATACTGATTTGAATTATAAAGGTAAAATGACTTAGGTTCATAAAGGACAAAGATATATTATTGCAACTAACCATAAAGGATCCAAACTCACATGGGTACTAAAAAAGTAATCGCATATTTTTGTAGGAATTTCAAGTGGGAGTAACTTAAGAAACTCGAATAGAGAATGCTTAAAGAAAATTCGAAGTGCCTCCAATATAGTATTTGACTCAAGAAATTCGTTCAAGTAGTCTCCATATAATAACTAACATATTTTGTGTACACTTGAAGTTCTCTACATTTGTTTAAGGCTTCCTTGTGCACATATCTACCATCTCTTGATTTTAATGTCAATGTTAGCTCCCATATGTTTAAATATGCTAATATTTTATGGTTGAATGATTGGTTTGATTTGATTATAAAGCTATGCATAATTGATATATCCTTAACCATATTTGAGCTCAAATAAGCATTTACGGATTTAACTAATATTTTTGCAATTACTAGCTTTGCAAGCTATAACTCTTATCATGTCATAATGCACATATAAATCTTGCTTAAAATGGATAATTGCAAATATCATACTTTTTGTGTACATTTAAAGTTTCTCATGAATACTTAGAATCATGTACGTACAATTTTGCCATGTTTTGATTTTCGTGTTCAAATCCAATTCCCGCATGTTTAATTTTGTTCATAGATTGTGGTTGAATGATAAAGTTGGCCTACTTTTGTTTTTGTGCAAATTTGACTCTTTTAGACTCAAATTATGCTCTTATTGTTGTTTGGGAAGTTACGTGATTATTTTGTTTATTTGCATGTTTTATGTCTTAATCATGCTACCCTTATATCTATAAACACCATTAAAACTTGTTTAGAATGCCAAATTATTATGAACTTGATTTGGTATGTATGTATGACATTCAGCTTAATTTGTATTTAATGGTTGATTTTGATAATTTCAAGTGGTGATTTTAAGACTTCCAAATCCTTCTCACGATATTTTCCTTCAACATGCTTAAACATGATGATGAAACTTACTTAAAATATTGATTTGTGATAACTAAGCCTCATTGCTCAAAATTAGTCATTCACACATTTGCATGGCTTAGTAGTGAAATTTCTAGTAGCTAATGACTTAATTCTTGTTAAATCTTACTAATGTTGTTGAGATACCAGCTTTTCATACTCAAGTGGACTTAAAAAACATGCTCATATAAATTTCATGCATAAAATATAGCGTTTAGTATGATTTGGGCACACTTGAAGTCATCCATAGGCAACTAAGTTGATATATGCACAAATGAATTATGCATTGGTTTCCGTACCAAAAACTGGGTCTTACATATTTATTTTCATCCCGATGTTCGAGTAGTCAAACTAGCCTGATTTGAATTTTGTGCATATTTGATCTTTCTAGACCCTTTTTAGGTTCTAAGTGCATTGTAGAGTATTTCATGACTATTTATGCCAATATGAATGTTACTTGGTTTAATCATGTATTTTTTATGTTCTTGGTATCTTTCAAATATGCTTAAGCCATAAACTTGTCTTGAATTTGAGAATAGAATTTATACTTGCTCAATAGCTATATTTATGCTTAACATTTGATTTTAAGGAACTCGAGTATTGATTTCTCAATTTGTAGAGCCTTAAAGCTATATTTTGTGCCTACCATGGTCAAACATGCATTTGAAATTTCCTTAACTTGTTGGTGTGCAAAAACTCAATGTTTATGCACCAAAATATTCAAGTTGTTAAAATGTCAAAACGCGTATTACATCAAATTGATAATAGTTGCTTAAAAAATGATATTGATCCTATAACTTTGGCATATCTTGATTCTTTGAAAGTTTGATATACTTTTTATGTGAAGTTATTAAAAAATGAGACTTAGTTTTTTAGCACATCAATATTATCTCATTTTGCAAGCACTCAATTGAACTTATTCAATTATCTCAAAAAAGTCAAATAATACTTAATTTAATCATCAACTTATTTTTGTTCTCTTAAAAAACAACATGTTTAGTTATACAATTTTTATTTTGTTCTCATCAAAATCAAATAATAAACCTTAGATTCAACAATCTCCCCCTTTTTAATGAGGACAAAACTCTTGTACTTTAAATGCTCCCCCTCAATCTAATACTCCCCCTCAATTTAGCACTTGATTTCAAGATATTTGACAACTGAATAAGATTAAGTGAGTGCTTGCAAAATGAGAGTATATTGATGTGCTAAGGAACTAAGTCTCACTTCTTAATAACTTCACATACAGAATATATCAAACTTTTAAAGAATCAAGATAACCCAAAGTTATAGGATCAATTTCATCTTTTGAGTAACTATTATCAATTCGATATGATACACGTTTTGACATTCTAACAAATTGAATATTTATCCCCCTTTAGCTTCATAAAAAAGAGAGGAGGATCCAGGCGGTGAAGAGGGAAGAGGATTTAAGTCGAAATTTTGGCATTATTCCGGCTTAAGCCTTAGGATATGCCCTTTACAAAAGTAAAATCAAAGGAGCTAAAAACATGCGAAATAAAATTTCCATAATAAATTCATCAAACTCAGCCCATCCCATATCAAATGTTCAAAAATGTGGGCCAACTATGGGGAGTATAATAACTCTATGAGATACATGAACCATAAGTAGTAAACAATATATACAAGCAACATAAGCAATACAAGTCATGATAATGGCAAAGGCAAGATAATAGAAAATAACAATAGTAGTAGTTAATGAATAAATTCATTACATGAGAAAAACATAATGAATAGCATATACACAATAGATTGGAAGTTAGCAATTTATGCAACTTGTAGATTATCATCATTAAGCTAGAGGAGGAATGAGGCATGATGGGTAATGATAGTTAAGCTAGAAGTTGCTTTCGTTCATCAAGGTGGCATCTTAATGGTGGATGGAGGGTTGGTAGAGAGAGAAAGTCGTGTGAAGTAGAAGCGAAGAGTGTAATTTGAATAAGTGAAGGGATTAATGAGAAATTGTGTGGATTTAGAGATGATTGATGAAAAAAAATTATGATTTTGAGAGTTTGGAGATGGAAGATTGAAGAGAGAGAAAGATTCTAGGGTTTGGGGGGAAGAGAAAGAAGGGTTTTAGGAGAAGGATGGGGGAGAGATGGTGCAACATGATTTTAAGTCGCGTTTGAAATTTGAAGAACTAGCTTGCTGGTAGTTCAAGTACCAACAAGTTAGATTTAACTAGCCTTTGGAGCATTGAATGCATTGTAAAGAGAAGAAATGAATGGGATAATATAAATACTCAACAACTCGACTAAGGACAGTAGATAACTGATCTTTTGTTATAATATTTCAACATTATAATTCTCGTTGTCTCTTATACCATAAATTGGTAATTTTTAGAGAGATTTGAAGTGTAGTGCTTGTGAGCTATTAGTTGCAAGTATTAAGAGTTAAAAGCACTTCACCAATAATTCTTGAGATTGAGTTTTTATATTGTGAGTTGAGATTGAGTTTTGTATTGAGAGTTGAGAGTTATGTGTGTAGAACTTGTGTAATTAAGTTTGTGTTTGTGTAGCTCTTAGAGCTTGGATTGAGAAATCAATAAAGTGGTGTAAAGCTCTCGGTTGGAGGCATTGTACGTCCGTAGAGACTACGAGGCGGTCCAAACTCCACGTTATATCCGAGATTAATCTTTTTTATTTCTATCTCTTTTAATTTCTGCACTTATTATTGTTCTATTGTTGTTTTGATTACTCTTATTATTGCATTTAGTTGTTTTAAACTCAATTTACTCCTCCTTTTGAGTTTAGTTTAGCGTTCCTAACTAAGTTGTCAACAAAAGTTGGTTATGGATTGTATGCAAATTAATTATTATTTTAATACAATATGAGTTTTACAATGGAATCGGGTGCAAAAATATAATATTTTACGAGTTGATAATAATCCTATGACTTGTTATTGACATGGTTGTTGTTACTTAACTAACTCATGTCTAGTAATTATGTGATGTTTTGTTAAATTATCGTAAATTGATGTAGGCTTATTAATTAAACGCTACCTAATCACGTAATATACACTTTGATATCTTGTTAGATAATATAATCACTTGATTGCTATAAATTTGATATGTGTATAGGCTTGTTATGTTTATTTAAGTTGTACAATGATTACCCATTGTAACAAAATTAACTACTTTTAAAATGACTTAATTGATTAAAAAATATTTTCATGGGATTGGTTTAAGATATCCTCAAGCTTGTTTGGATCCTACCGACTAGTTTGTCTAGCATGCAATTGGTTCAACTAATATTACCCAAGGCATTTCAATTAATAAGATTAGAATAGTACAAGTAATAAATTAATAAAAGGTTCATGAATAATAACTAGGTATAAACTTAGTCGTTAATCATTGGAAGGTTAATTCATATTAATATCAAATGGATTTACATTGGATTTCAAGTTTATCTTTGAATGGGTGGTTAGAGGTAGTCGATACAGGACTCAAAGTTGTAGAGTTTCGGTTAATTGTTAAAAAGTTATCTCTAGTACGTGGTACTTAGTTGTTTGATTATGCTTGTAGGACTTAATAAATAAATTAGACTAATCTATATTCGGCTTAATTAAATTTGGTTTCTAGTTGTGCTTGACTCATTCGCTCTAGGGAGCCATAGTAACATATCCATAGAGTAGCAACTATTGATCATATGCGATGTTTTCTTAGTAGACTTTCATATGAAGCAATGCAACTAAAATACTAGGTTTTAAGGACTTTGAACTTTTGATTTGAGCGTAAAAGATTTAAAGGAAAACTTATATCTATATTCACCTATGTATGTTGATAAAGATCATGGTGTGGTAAGGTTATGAGTACCTTTTTATTGGTCGTTGGCTTATATTCAAGATAATTGATTGACTATTTGTTTTATACTTGATGTAACTTACATTAAATGCATGTGTATGACTTGGTTTGGCATTCGTGTATACTTGTGCATCACGTATTGAGCTTCAGCTCATTCTTTTATTTTTGTATATACATGTTGATTAGGTAAGTTTGAGAAAAATATGATAATTGCTATAATTGGGTTGGGAAAGAGAGACAACTAGTTTTATATATTGTAGAAGATCATGATTTAGATATTGAATATGTTTGTAGCTAGAGTAACTCGCCTATAAGTTACTGGAATTAATGTATTTAGAGAATTATTGTTTTATATTTGATAAGTGGTTGTTATAAGGGATTTTGGAGATTATAGTTATTTTCAGAGTTTTAACGTGTTATTAGAAAATTAGAGATACGTAACGGGTAATGGCATCCTCTAGGGTCTTGAAACGTTACATTACCCTTATGGAGAAATTAATTGTTCACTAATGGAGTACTCTTTTGCAAATATTTGGAAACACTAAAGATTAAAATATAGAAAAAGAAAAAACATTCCAGGCCCTAATTAGGAAAAAATCACGAAATTTAAGAAATGAAAATGTAATTTTCCAACAAATAAAAAGAGACAGTAAGCTCTTGAGACTAGCATAGCTTGATGCCATCAAGGATTTAGATAGTTTTGATTTTTCTTATTTTAATTTTCCTCAATTTATATATCAATAATTGAAATTATTTAGATTTTTAGAATGTCATATGATGTTATTATGACATTATTTTCCTGTTTCTATTACTAATTACTAATTACTAATTACACGTAACAATATTTTAAGGGAGTAAATGAAGAGAAATTAAAAAAAAAAAAAGATGAATTGAGAGAATCTATTTTTCTTCATCTAAAGAAGATAATCTTCATATTCTTCTCTTACAGTTTAAGTTACATTCTCTTAACCCTTAAAGACTATTTGTACTTTTTAAAAATCTTTATGGAATAGTATTTGTATACTTATTTTGGTCTCTGATGTTATTTAGCTAATGTATTGGCTTACGATAATCAATCTCTCCCAATGATTAATAACAAGTCTCGAGATTAGAGCCGTAAAAATATCAAGTTCGAGGTGATATATGATTTTTATTGATTTGAGTTATCCAACTTGCACTCAAATGAGTTTCAGCATAACTCAAGTAAATAATTTGTTTAAGCTCGATTGATTTAAAATAAATAAATAATTTTGATTTAATTAAAATAATATTAATCTCCAAAGCCACTCCACTCCTCTCCTCAAACTTGACTGATATTTCAAAATCAAGTCAAACTCGATTATGTTTGCTATCTAATTAAATTAAATATTATGAAACTTTAACTCAGACTAAATAAATCATTCAAGTAGCTGAAACTAAAACTCAACTTGACTAACTATAAAATTAAACTTGAGTAAATAGCAATATGAACTTGGGCGTAAATCTGAATATGTAACCACCAAAGCTGAAGTGCGCGTAGATAAATCTCATTCACCAACATTACATACATCACTCAAATATGTCGAGATACAAATTGGAAGAATCATTCAAAATTTTATGATTGTGAAGTTTGAATATGGATCACACCCACATCCACAATCGGAATCAAAACAAACAAGACAAAATGACAAAAGCTTTTGCTAGACTTTTAGCTCTTTAAACTCTCAATAATCTTGGAGAGTACCGAATAGGTTCCAACAGCTGATGATAATACACCAATGATGATTATCGTATAGCATATCACTACCTACATAAGCCACCACAATTAAAAGACCATCAATTAGTATTTAATAAATACCATACTCCTTTGAAATAAACTTCCATTTTGCTTCATTTTCTAGCTTTGTATTATGCAAATTTTTGTATATACTTTGACATAAGATGATGAGATTCAATTTACAGCAAAGTGTAAATACACCTCCAAGATTATCATTCAGGCATGGATATATCTTTAAACTTGGAAGGTGTCTTCACTTTTCATTACCTTTGAAAAACATGACATCTCCTAAATCAAATACTAAAGTCCCAAAATCGCCTCTATTTAAGGGCCTTTTAGCAGTAGTTTTAGGAGCTTTTTAGCAATGGTGAGATATATGTGCATATTAAGTTATGGAAAGCATGATACGCCATTAGCTAGTTAGGGGAATTTATTCTTTAGTATGACGCTTGAGGGTATCTTTGGGGTTGTACCTGAAGATGTCTTACTTTCCCCTTCAAGATCCTCAGGAAACAAGCACAAGGAAGAATCAGCGTCTGCATAAGCATAGGCATTCATAAAAGAAAAATGAGGAGATCTCTACCCGTCTAATAATTCAGATAAAATGAAATCAATCGAATCTCAATGAACACACCACTAGCATCGTGAGAAAGGATCCAATAAGTGACATCACAAGACCTGAAAATATCAATGGATGAACTGAAAATCATGTTCTGAGGAAAGCAAATGTTGAATTAAAAACGTGCTAATTGTTTGGGATAGTTAGCAGTTTTGGTTATCATTCAGTATAGGAGTTACTTGAAATTTGCTGCAAGACAACAGCACAGAAAAAATGCAGTTAACTTACTATACGGTTGAAGTCACGAGGAAGAAACGTACCAAAGAATGGAACTGAAAGAGCGACAATCAAGGTGGAAACCACCAAGGCTGTTCTGATGAAGATTGAATAGTAAAAGTAAGACTTGGCTTGGCTTGATGGAATCAATTCCTCAAGACACATCGCAACAGGTGACATTGTCAATGCAAATGTGGTCCTAGTTAAGGATAAACATAACTATTGTTTTGATCAGCTCAAAACAACAAAACCTTTTAAATTAGCTGTCATCAGTGATCCTTTATTCTTCTATTGCATATAACCATTAAGAGGTAACATCATGTTTTTCTCCTGCTAGACCATAATTAGCGAAATTGTTCATGTTGATTAATAAGAGTAAAAGCCCTCACCTTATCTAGAAGCTTAGGTTTTAATCAACTAGCTGTGCAGCTCATTTCGACATGGTACAAGAGCAGAGGTCCTAAATCTGAATCTATAAGTAGTCGTTTTTTGTCTCCATTTATTAAGCTGTCAATTTGATGGCTAATGCTAGGGGTCTCACTCACAAGTAACGAGGCATTGAGTAATGAATATGAAAGCTCATTAACATATTTGAAAGCTTCAAGTATTTTAGATTATCTAGTTGTGAAGCTAATTTCAATAGTTTGCGAGAAAGGATATTTGGTAAATGGATTAACCACCTGCAAAGTGGTAAAACAAACATAAAAATGGAAGTGAGCTCGACAAAAACGGAAGGCTAAGAACTTGCAGAATAATAACGCTTTTAAGGGACCACAGATCATAATCAGCATACCGTAGTCCACACAGCAATCTTGGAGGCGACCAATTCTTTCGGCATATTAAGAGTAAATTGTGAGAGTGTTGCGTCCCCGAACAACATATAACCCATGATAGCAGCAACAGCATACAGCACCGTACAAATTCCAAAACTGTGCACATAAGGGTCGGTGCAGAGAAGATTGATTTGTCAGTCTAACTCTTGTTATGCCTTGATCAATGCAGGAAAAGGCGAAACTTCGAGATAGGAAGTATAGGAAATACAAGTCAACAGCTTACCTAGCAAAGAGAACTGATGGATACTGGTTTTGTTTCGCCATTGAAGTGTATATGTTTGGGAACACAGCGTGTCCGGAATAGCAATAACCATAGAGGCCAATTGCTACTGGAAGAGTAGCAAGGTCCAATGTTGTTGTATCTCTAATATGAAAGCCAACTTGGTCTACAATTCCAACCCAACACAAGCATAATACCACCAGAATCGATGCTACAACTCCCCCAGCTGATAGAAAAATGAAATGAAAATTTGAAAGTTCTTAAATAATACATGAAGTAGCACGTGCATTATCAGCAAGTTTAAATTTTTAACTTAGTTGGTGGAGAAGCTAAATTCAACTGTGTAATTTTGCTAAAATGAAGTCAGAGAACAGAGAGAGAAATTCAACTGCTTGAATAAGGACAGGTGAACTTACCAGATATATAACTGAGGATGCTAAGATCCCGAAGCCAAACGGTAGGCAGAGCAGCAAGCATGGTCATTAAGGCAAATAGATGGTGAGAATCCAATTGAAGTCTGCCGAAATTCAAGTGTGCATTTGGAAACAAGGAAGACAAGTTATCACTCTCCAAAATAATGTACTCCACACAACATGCCTGCACCAACAAAAGCCCATCAGCATGACCACAATATCAACCTTAAAGCTTGACTTGGATAGCCTAAAATCCAACGAAATAGGACCATACAACACTTGGTACTGCTTTGTTAACCCAATGGAATAAGACTCAAAGGAATCCAAGTTTCTATTACTTCTAAAGAGTGGTTAATGAGAATGTAGGATTGGGCGACAGGCAATAGGGCTTTACAGCACCAAGTTCCTCAGAATTGGATTCTTCTCTACAACCAGTTGTTAGAATTCTAAATGATTGAAGCTATGTGGTCATATTTCCATCATCCTGCAATAATTTCTTTGCCATTGCAAAGTCTTATAGCACTTATCTTGTACTTGGACTAGCAATGATATCTAGCTTGCTATATTTGGCTTTAATCTACGCCTAGATAAAATATAAATTGTATCATTCTATCCATACTATCTTATGATTTTCAATCTAGAATGAACATTAAAATGTTGAATAAAATTAATTTTAAAGATAATTTTAAATATATCCAATACAGATAGAATCTAAGTTTTCAATATACGTTTTTTGTGTAATTCTCACACCTCTTGCATAAGTTCTAGCAAGACTAAATTTCATAGGAGATATTTATTCATACCTTCATATGTAACATTTATTTTACTCACAACTTTTGAAAATATGCACATATCCTCAAAACATTACTAAAATCCTAAATTGTCATTGTTTTGATTCAAAGACTTTGAGGATTTAGTGACAATTAAGGTGTATACATATTTTTTTATAAGTTATGGAGAGTTTAGGGGGTTTAACATACTTGCCACTAGTTTTGAGAAAGTACTTACAAATTTTCCCTGAAATTTATGCTGTCCAAGTCCCCAACCAATGTTCATAAGCAAGGTGTCTCATTGTATGCTCCAAGCATTCAACTGCTAAACTGATTTTTTTTTTTTTTAATTCCTTTTCTTGGTTAAATAATTGCAAACCTATTGGATACACCAACCATCTAATATCCAATGTCAAATTTAGTGTTCTTGAACTGCAATCAGATGATTATTGTTAAGTTGATCGACAACCATGGATACTTTACATGTCATCTTTCAACGAATTTATTGGGGAAGTTTTTTTATGTAAAAGAATCAGGAACCAAAACAGAGCCAATGGCAATCATTGATGGACCCCATCATAACTTTACCTGCTATTCTAAATTAACTATGGGTGAGTTAAATTTTTTAGAGAAGATATTTTACGAACATATGTTAACATTAACAATCTCATCTTTACAGTTATCGAAAATTAATATGGTAATTAGTGATTCTAAATGGTAAATGGTGGTATTGGGCCAGAGCATCGCACTAGAAAATGTCAATGGTCATAAAGAAGGATTTCCACTTCTATTTTTCTAGTTTTATATTTTAGTTAATGACCACCGTCACCTCCCATCACCCTCAGGTAACATCAAGTACTCTTGATATGAATAGTAACTATGTAACTACAAGGTTATGACAAATGTTGAAAAAATTCAAAAACAGAAAAAAATTGTTGTTTGAAATAAATGGGAACTATTTTGCATTAAGTTACGTAAGGATGACTTCGTTTGAAGTTGTAACACCAAATTGTGCTACAAGATGCAGATTCTTGTTCGTGTTCTCATTATCAGAATATACACAAATAGTACAATATGCAGATATATGTTTGTGCCAAAATCTATATACACGTACCGGCGATTTCTTATGAAGTTATCCGTAATGCAAGAAAAGGAAGAAGTAAATGCACCCTAAAAAAAAGTTAATTCACAGCGGAAAGTAAAAGATTTTCTGGAACTCTCTTCAACATGATCATTAGGCATAAACAATACGGCGAGATTCTGAATTTATGGTTCTGATGAAATCTGTGTTTTCCAGCAGCAAAACGTCAAATCATCCACAGTTTAAAAACATTTCATTTTAATAAATAAAATTTAACCATGGGACGTCCTATATTTCTGTGGGGAGTAGTCCAGCCAACATATTGTCAAGATGTTCTTTGTATTTTAGTAGAACCGATAAAATAAATCATGCTTATCATATAAAATGGTCCCACCGTTCAGGAATCATATCCTATTGCAAATAATTCACATACAAAAAAATAAAATAAACATAAAATAAAGAAAAAAAAAAGAAAAAGAAAAAAACTCACTCCAATAGACCAGTTGTACTTACATATAATTCCACGTACAGCACAATCTGCACCAACACAAACAATAGAAAGCGAAAGTGTCATAGCAAGCAATCTTACTAGCCAAAAGCAAATTTTATTCTTCTCTGTATGATGAAAGATAAAAGACTTAAGTGCATATGAAACGAATATACGAGGGTGTATTTGCAATTTATATGAAGATGTGCATACCGAGGTGGCAATACGTCCAAAGGCGCCGAATGCAGCCTGGCCAATGTCGGGGTAGGTCTCGAGTCCTGGTTGGCTGTCCAAGCAGTAACGTAGAAGGATTCCAGTATAGAATGATAGGACTGCAAATATTAGCAAAATCGCTAGACCTGCCCATCCAGCTTCTTTGGCTGCGTATGGGGTGGATAAAATGCCGACTCCACATAGAACATTTATGCCTATTGTAAATCACACATTATAATTGTAAGTTCAGATGATGTTATTATATCGAAGAAATTTATTAAAGAAATAATTTAATGGACAAAGAAAATAGCTAATCAAATTGAATCGTGTCCACCTTAATAATACTGAAATCGTTTTTATCTAGCTATTTGAAATTTTCAATGAATTTTTGAAATATGTTCAAATTAACGAATATTTTTAAAGGCTCAAAGATGTCCTACTGATTCGATGAGTTTACATCCATTTTGTTTCTGTACATTTTCACTTGGTTTCTGTCTCCTTTTCATTTTAAGTTATACTACCTGAGTTTTTATGCTTTTTTCACTTTTGTTTACCCGTATCATGAATTTTATGCTTTTTCATTTTACATATCATCAATGTTATAATTAAATCAAAACGTTATTAGATAAATAATACAAATATGTATGTTAATTGAAAACAAAGAAATAACATAAGTATGCAAAATTAAGGGAAAAAAAAAAAGAACCTCAGTTCATATAATTAAAGAAAAGGAATAAAACATGTATATTAATTGAAAAAAAAAAAGAGAAATCAAATATGTTTCATATAATTAACCGCTAGAATAATTAGCTTAATTGGGAAAAAAGCATGCAAGACAATGCAGGGGCGTAAATTGTTAAGATGGGAAAGGCTACTAGAGTCAATAAAATGTTATTTGAGTACTAACCAAAGGTAATAAATTAGTCTGAAATCGTTTTCAAACAGAAAATGAATCATTTCTATTTTTACCCTCTCAATTTATACCAATTTACAAATTAATGATTTAATATTATTAGATCTTTGAACTATTTTATATTATTATTATTATTATTAAATAATCTTACCCTTTATAAAATTGTAAAACTTGATAAAATTGTGCAACAGAAATTCATTCCTCATTTTCTTTTCTAGTGTTTTTTTTTTTCTCCTTTCCCTATCATTTGTTCGCCTATAGAATGATGAAAAATGCTTTAATGATATTAATATGCAACATATATGGATTAATGATATGCAGGATAAATTTTAAAATATAAAAATACGAATTGTATTTTTTTTTAAATACTACCTACTAACACTACTACTATAAGTTTAAATATTTTGCTACTTTTCTACCACTAATCCAACATATGACTTATTAATACGGATGGATTTTTTTTTTTTTTTCCCTTGATGGAACAATAATGGAGTAAATTTAGTTATCCACGTGCACTGATTGCCACCTTGTGCGAGTCGTAATTCTTTTTTCCCCAATAATTGTCCCAAGTTACCTATATGGTAGTAAAAATATTAACGAAAACTAATGATTTTAATGAAATACAACAAAGATTTGATAATGCTTAATCAATAATACCCCGAAAAATAGATATAGGCTATAGGTCTCGCTAAGTAATTATAGGAAGCATGTAGTTTGCTTAGAACAGCTACAATGGTAGCTCTTCACATCACACGCAAATCGAGGCAGGAGAAACTCAATTTTCTTTACCTTAACCAACGTAGTGTTTCTTTCCATAGGCACGTTCCTCTGTGTAGAGACATGCTTTGCCTTTTTCTTTTTTTCTTTTTTCTTTTTTTTTTAATTTTGATTGGTTGAATGTATTTATTGGGATCCACAAAAATATTAAAAAATGTAAAAAAAATTTGTAAAAGACTTAAGGATAAAATTGTAAATTCATTAATTCTTTTAAAAAAGAATTTATTACGATATTAATATGATATATTGGAATTTGAAATGAGTTTCAGACTACTGTATATGGTTGTAGAACACTAGTTGACAAAAAGTTTGCTAGAAAGAAAATCAGCCTATAGCAATGAGCCCCTGTACACCATTTTTAATCTAATGTGTTTTCCTTAAAAATCTTCTTTTTCTTTTTTTTAATCTATTTTACCATATTCTTAAGAGGTTCTTAGCATTTATTAATATTTACTCATGAATCTACACCATAAATATTATGCAAAACTAACACTAACACTATGAATCGGATAAGGGAAGGGGAGAGAAGGAATGGAGAGGAAAGGAAGTGGAAAGGCAAATTTTTCAAATCTATTGTTTGGTTAGCGAGGAAAAAGAGAGGGGAAGGAATGTGGGAAGAAAAATTTCCTCAGTCTCACTAATTTGTATTCCTCCAATTATGGGAGGGAAAAATAAAAAAATTTCAACTTTTTAATTTATCCCTTTTTTACTTATCATTTGTCTCTCTTTTACTTATTTATATTATTATTTTAAAAGGTATATTTATAAATTTACATTACACCTTATTTTGTTTCTTTTTTTAATAATTAAGATTTCTCCCGTTTTCTTTCTTTCTTTCCATTATCCAAATATATGTGAAGGAATTAAATACCTCATAATTCCTTTACCTTATTTTCATTCCTCTCATATCCTTTCCTCCCATTCCTCTTCTCATCCCAAAACATAGCTTAAAGAGAAAAGGCACTTGTCCCGGTTAGTTAGCCCTTAGCAGGAAGAGGTAAACTTGCCTCTTTAGCCTTACTGGCAACTTACAGGTGCATTTATTTTTATTTTAATTATTTTTTAATATTTGATTTATTTCAGCATTTAGTTATATTAATGTCTGAAAATTAATAACTTTGAATTTTCAATTTATCAATGTGTGGAGATAACCATAATCATACTTAACAATTATAAAGAATTATTGTAACAACATTAGAAGTTATTTAAAAAAAAAATGTTTTCCAGAAGAGTAAAACAATTTTAGAAAAAAAAAAAAAGGCCTTCCTAAATAAACAACAGTTTCTCAAATCCGCAACTGGCCAACAGATTTTCAAAGAACCAAAAGCGGAAAAGCGTTTTTTTTTTTTTTTCCTGGTAAAACGAGGAGTCAGAAATAATTACTCGGCTTCTGTTGGGTTTTCATTCACCAAGTTCCCTGTGCACCATCATGTTCGTCATAAACTAGGGTTTACATTGAATATTGTTAAGCTAAAGACAAGAAAGATGTGTGGTCATCATATCCGTTAGATCGAGTGTATAATTCAGAAAATTCATAACCCCCTCTCGCTGCACATGTTTTGTTGCAGCATGAGACACGACAGATTTGCTTTGTTTAGTTACTCTCAGAAACGATAAGAACAATCGACTTGTGATGTGTGAGAATATATGTTTAGCTCAACTTTTCGGATGGATTTTTGCTCAACCCGACATGATATCCTAATAATATCTCTATCAATCACAACCAAACATTTAAGTATATACAATATTTATTTTCATAATTTCTGCTATTCAAGTATTTCATCGTGATTGGTTAAAATATTAGGATAGCGTTTTGTAGTCAGCAAATACTCATCCCACATTTTCTGGTCCCAAATCTAACTAAATTCAGATTTTACCATTAATTTAATCTAATTCGAGCACTACTTGCAAATACTACCAAGATTTATATTGGCTGAACATCTATCTTTAAAATTAGCATTTCAAACCCTTGGATGTTTAAAAACGTATTTTCCTTCACCTGTTTTATTATTATAAGCTTAAATAAAATATTAAAAAACATTGAAAGGAAAAGATTATATAAAGTCAGAGAAATGGGAGTTGGCATTATTATTATTATTTACAAAATTATCATATATGTATTTAAGAGCCTTTTTCTTTTCATTTCTCTCTCTATATATATATATATATATTACTAGTATGAATAGTCAGTTTAAAAGATTCAAGACTAAATATACATTTAGCAATACTAAGGAAATACGTTATCTTAATTTATTAACCTTATAACCTCACAACTCCCCCAATTATCCGGCCAATAACTTCCCTTGCTACTAAGTTGTTTTATTTTACGAGGGTAAGGGTTAAATGGAACTTTGGACATATCACAAATACCTCAGGCATTATTAGCTAATAGATTTTCTAACCTCTTTTCAATAATAGTCCCTGTAACGCATTTGCGGTAAATATAATACCGTCAAACTTAGGAAATAAAGATAAAAGGACCTTGAGATGGTTTAGAGTAATTGAAACAATAGAGAATGTAAGGAAAAATTTGACATAATATCATTTTTTAATTATATTATAATTTAAAAAAGAGGAAATTCGAATATCAATTCATTTTAATAAAGGATCCGTGATCATATTATTAGACTACAATAATATTGATAATAATAGGTTGATTATTACCAATAATTTTTAAATAATATGAAGTGTAATAGTATATATTGACTTAATAATATAGATATATATATATATATTTTTTTTTACATAAAAAAATTTGGATCAAATCAAAGATTTGAATGGAAAGTAAACATTTATATTGAGATGTAATATATTGTTTTGTCTTTTATATAATATGGGAAGATTTTAGTCCGTCTTTTGTCACATTACTTATTTACATTATTTTAAATTTGAACTATTAAATTCAAAATTTATTCCATAATTGAGATTTAAATGAATTTAAATTAAAAATGAGATGAAAATAATTAACAATTGAGGGATTAAAATCTCTTAATATAAATAAACTATATAAGTGTTAAACCCCATGTATAAGCTTCTTTCTTTGTCAACAAATAAGAGTCTAGGTGTGCATTATGATTTAAATGTCAAATCCTCTATCATGTCTTAGGCGATAATTGTCTAAATGTTGTCTGAATGAAGCTTTAGCCTCAATGATTGTTTATTGCCTGCCACTCGTACGTGGGATTCCGTTTCATGATTGATAATTTAGACTATGGTTTTAGCAACATGGAATTTTATATTGCATAGTCTCATCCCGAAAAATGCGAAATTTTTAGAAAATGCTGATACAAAGTCTAGATTGATTATAAGCACAAGTATACACAAATAATAAATTAATATTTAATCACAACCACTAAGAAGCCATTTTCATTTTTCTCATTTATATTTCGTAACTGCTTTGTCTTTTTTCACATAAAGGGCCCTTAATGAGCTAGTTTTAAAAAAATTCAAAAAATATAGCATCAGGGGTTAGATATTCATATTTGGTATATGAAATCAGGCCACTTAACACAAAATACATGCCATAATTCTAAATAAACCCTTAAAATTATTCATTGAGAATTTTAGATTTCGAAACTTTCAAACCATGTTTTCAGTTCCTGTATTTTTAAAATTATACATATGCTCAAATAATCGATGAATCACAAAATTTTTCGATGAAAAGATTATAAATAGTGATAATACTAAGAGATATATGTATATTTTTAAAAATTTTAGAATAATAAAGATATGCATTGGGAGTTATACTCTAACTAGCTAATAGTTTTGAAAATGTATTTATAATTTATATAATAATGCAATCAAACATACCATTGAGGACAGCTTGTCCATAGGAGCTCTGACTTGGCATAGGGATCTCATGAGAAACCATAGATTGCTTCTCCTTATCATCTTTTATGGTAGAAGATCTCCTTGGAAGTGGAGGAAGAAGAGCATGTGAGCTTTTTCTCTGCTGAATTTCGTCTTCTTCTTTCTCTGGTAAAAAGGGTTTTATCACAGAGGGCAAGCTCTCTGGTGTGTGCCTTCTTGTGAATGATGAAGTTAGGAATGAGCCACTCAGTTTGGACAATGAAGGAGTGCCCAAAAGCCCTATATTTGGTGATGGTACACTACTGTACAGATCAATGGATTGCCTGAAATTGAAAATTGCAACAAAACAAAGTAATTCAGTATCTTAATATTTAATTCAAATGCAAAAGGCAGTTATAATCTATTAGCACAAACAATGATATACTAATAAACTGATTAGGTTCGATTCTATTCTCTTCTAAATTTATAACATAATGCTTGGAGGGAAAATGAAAATTTCAATTCCAATAATAATCCAATTATGAATTTTCGCTTCTGGAAGTCGATAAAAATCTAATAATCCAGCTTCACTGGAGATAAATTTTCTTAATATAAACTCATCGGACTAAAACCAGCTTAATCCGTGACAAATCATCTGATTAGACACGAAAATAAACGGTTTTTCTCTATTCACCAACAAGTTAACATTGAACTGACAACATATGCACACATGACTCCATAGTTTTAGTATGCTTTTTAGAATTTCATCAAAGTTCGTAAACATACAAAGACAAAAACACCAACCTGTAACTCTGAGGCCAAGATGTGTTGTAAGAATTCGGTTTATTCTGTTGCTGATTCTCCGACGAAGAAGCTGAAGAATCGGAATCATTTCCATCATCATCTGGCATGTCAATCTTGCCATGAAAGTTTTCCTCGTCTTCTTCCTCATCACTCTCCACGATAAAGCTCTGTTCCGACACCGAGTTCTTCATTTTTGTTCTATTTCCTTATCTGTATAAATAAATAAATCAAGTTTGTTCGTTTTGAAATTCAATTCAGATACGTTAACACTGAATCTTATAGCATCAATCCTTACCAAAATTAGAAAAATCTAGCCTAGGAAATAAATCTAAAAAAATTAACACATTTTCAGTATAAGAAAGGAAAAAAAAAAAAAGAAAAAAAGAAAAGCGAGTAACCAAACACATATACGTAATGTGTACATTTTATTTCTTGGAAATCCTATTAAAAGCAAATTGGGATTTTCAGAAAACATCCTGATTGATGAATTATGAATACATCGTAAAACTGGTCTTTTTGTACTAAGCATCAACGTGCATGCAATAGGAGAGAAAGGCACAGATTTTCAAAAGTAACACATGTTTGGGTAGAAAAAAAGAAACGTAGAATTGAAAAGAAAAAGTGGTACCGTGTGATCCTTTTTTTTTTTTTTACCAAGGAAATAAGATGAAAAGAGTGTCTTTTTTCCTAGATTTTGGGATCTCTGGAATCCGTGTGAAGTAGAAAAAGGAAGCCTCCACTTTTGAAAACCCAGAAACCCTGAGGCTGAGACCTCTCTCTATGTCTGTCCTACCCAGTTACCTAATATACTACTATTGACTCCCACTCTACGAGAAGCCCTTCTTTACATGTATTTATATGTAATATTTACCGGATTCTCCACTATAATCAGTTAAAAATGACTGTATAATATTATTATTGGTAAATTTGGTGTATTAATAATAAAATCTTTCAAATTATAATCAAAATAAGTCTATTAGTAGCATAAGTTTCGTAAAAACTATCCACAACATTTATTGTTTACAGTTTTTCTTTTTTAACTATAAATCATTCAACAATTATAGTAAATAAGATCCATTAGTAGAAAAAAAAATGACCATAATCATTTTTATATTATATAATCACTTTTGATTGTTTACACATTAAAATTTATTAAAATATTTTTGTTTATAAGTTTTCTTTCTTTTAGTAATTCCCATTTGGTTTTTTCAAGTGATTAATTATAATAAGAATTTTTTAATTAATTAAATTGACATGTCAGGGTTGAGCCACCGATGCGGGTTCCAATTTAGGTCTATCTGTCCATCATTCTTGGTATGGGGGGAAATATTTCTGTACTGCTATCATTAGTATCATGACTTTTCATTTGAATATGCACTCGATACGGCGGATTATGCTACTTATGTAGTAGATCTCCAACTTAGGGTTGCAAAATATCAAAGCTAATACAAATACAAAGCGTGAACGAGAAATTTACATGTTTATTATAAAATTAATAAATATTATATAAATATAAATTATATTAAAGATATTTTTAAAATACTATTATGATGTTATATCTTGAAAATGAAATATAATTATTAATACCAATATTACATCTTTAAAATATGATATTGGTAGAATATTCATATTCTATCTTGAAGATATGGCATTAATGTATTTGTACCGTCCATATTTATATCAAAATATAATATAATTATGATAAATAAATGTCAATATTATATTTTAAAAATACGACATTATTATTTATATCAAGACATGTATTTACAATTATGTAAATTTTTTTTTTAAATCAGTAAACATGTATTGCATTAAAGCGTCAAAGGGTATTTTAAGAGTACCAATTGAAATACCATATAGAGAAACTTCTTAGATTTTTATATAATTCTTTTTTTCATTTTGTATATGATTATTCATAGTGAAAAGCATGAAAATTTATTTTTTATGCTCTTAATAAGTTTCTGTATATTATATAAAAGAAAACTGTTATGGACTATTCTGTAAGTCATGTTATAAATGCTAGGTAAATAATTTTTTTTTTTTCACATTTCCGCACAATTAATTTTGTCCTAAAAATTTATAATTAATACTGGAAGGCATGATAAAAAATTTCCTTTTAGACCGAAACGAATACCCAAAGCATTAATAGAACCTTTTTATTAGTCAAATTGTACTGAATTTAGTATTTGAACGGTCATGCAACCCTGGGAGACAATCGAATGCTAGACTTACCTTTTCTAAGTCCAAGTGTAATAATGATTTGATAATGTTAACAAGTGTCCTCGTGCTAGTTGTCGAAATACAATAAAATTGAAACCTCAAATTTTTTTTATGCATTCTAACTCTTCTAAAATACGTAACAGGTATTTAAAAAAAATTGTTCACTCTTTTCTTATTAAATGAACTTAGCATATATGAGAAAAGGTGCATGATATTAAATTCAAAAACTAGAACTTGTCTCTAATACATAGGAATCACTTGGAACATCTCGATCCAATGAGAAATCGTTATAGTCCCATAAAAAAAGTGGTATGAATTAATTATAATACTTAAGTCTAAGGAGTTTTTTTACTCATTAAGTTAGTTTTTTGAATTGAATTCTTTTTTTAAACTTAGATCGTAATATTTAATATTATTGTTGAGAGATTAACTCCATAAAATGGAAAAATATGAGAAAAGATCAACTTAGAGAGTGGATTATTTAGAAAATGGTTAAAAGTAGAGTATGAATGCCAATAGGGCATGCATTGGCTTTAACAAGTATGGAGTTCTTCTGTTTTATTAAATTATAGGGTGATGCAATGCCTCGTAGCTTGTCGAATATCCCACATGCAGGAGCATAAGTTTTTATGCTTTATTTTATATATCATGCATACAATATTTTATGACAAATTATATCAATTCTCCTTATTAAAATGTGTTCATAAGATGTATCCAACTTTTGAAAATTTTTATATATTTTTTTGTTTTAATAGTTGTAAAGTAAACTTGTATAAAGACTAATTTCAAGTTGTGAATAGATCCGAAATCAACTCATCGAGTCATTAAACAGACCTGATACTGTCATGAGCAAGCTTGACTTACCTGTTGAATTGTCGGGCCCTAAGAGCCCGATCGACTTCGACATGCAAAGCTTGATAGGTTGGCTAATCTACAAACTGGAAGGCCAAATCCATAGGTTTAAAATCAGACTAACCTTAAAATTAAAAAAAAAACATATACATAATATAATATACTACATATATTATATATAATGCAAATATACTATATATATAATGCAAACAAGTATATATTATATATAATAATTAATATTATATATATATACTATATATAATATATAATAATTAATATTATATATATATATACTATATATAATATTAACAGGTATTGAGGAAAGATCGATTTACGAGTAAAGATTATCGACATAAAATTTTAGATTTAGTTAGACAAATCATTCAAAAATTTTTATAATAATCGATAGAAATTTAGAAAAAGAAAAAAATTATTTATAATAATTGAGAGAAATTTCAAAAAAAAAAAAAAAAACCTATGGTTTAGCCGAATTAGCCCAGATCGAACCTCTTAGGCGTAGAACCTAATTCACTCCTCAGTTGGCTCATGAACCAACGGTTTAAGGTTGGTTCTACATTGAGTTTAACTTATACATAAATCTATTATAGCGTCTATAATTTTGAATATATTAAGTCTATATTGGCTGAAGCTATGCTATACCATTACTATATCAAATAATTAAAAAAGGAACATAATAAAACAAATTTAATAAAATAAAGAAAAATGAAGAAAAAGTACAATAATAAAATATCATGGAGATGCATCTGCATAACCAAGATTTCTCACCAACAAAACCTTTAGTTGAAACGGACGTGAAAATACATAATCGGAGAAGCTGAATTTAGAATTATATTAAATTTTGCTTTGTAAAATATAGATGTAGATATAATGCAACAATTTTTATTTTTAAAATTAAAATTTCCCAAATTCGAGGCAGAGCCCCTTTCAACATCTAGACGCGTCTCTATTTGATTCCTCTATCGACCCTGCCAGTACCTACTTAGCTGCCACCGTCGACCACCCACACCCCATCCTTGATCATAGAGTGGCTGAGTTGCGGCCACAGCTTGGAATTTTAAAAAATAAATAAATAAGGAGAAATCGCCAAGCTGGGTGACTCGACTTAACTCGTGATTATAAAAACTTTTATTTGGCTGTCTGTTTTTAATTTAAATACCCAATAGCATTTTTAAATCTAAAAGAGCGGGGAATGTCTTTTCACCATTCTCCACTTGTTGGATCCCAAGGTATGCCAGACCCCATTCAGCTCATTAAAAGTTAAGCAGATAGTATGCATGTTCGAAAGTTAGCAGATATTATGCATAAGCTATAGAAAACAATTTAACAAACACATGTTTGAAATTCATGAGGTAAAATATATAAACTAAAAGCCTGAGAAGGTCTAAACAAAAATTCACCTTAAGACATATTACTTTCATATATATATATATATATATATTTCGTTGTGTATATAATCACTTCTTTGGACATCATACTTCCCTATATTTCATATGCAAGCAAGTGTAGATAATCATTGCCTAATATGTAAGAATATACAGTTTTATGATGTGTCATACTAAGATGATTATTTGACAACAGGAGAATAATTAGTTGCCCGTTTCATATTTAAGTTGAAAAGCCTAGTTTATTTATTTATTTATTTTTCCAATATAAATATTCTCTTTTCTAATTTTATCTTAAATTTTCATAAAACAAGAGGATTAAGAAAATATTGTAAAAATAAGGAAGCGTAGTTTCCTTTGTTTATTGGGAAAATTACACCTTAAAGGATGAATTTTGAAATCAAGTTTAAATGACAGATGATGAAGTTTATATAAAGTAATGCAAATATGAAATGTATTATGTTTAAATAGAAGCTATAAACTATACATTGGAGGATGAAAATTTTGTGCGTTTAATGTGCAACATCACCAAAGTCTAATGACATTATATTGGAGCCAACAACGTCATTCTATATTTGTATTGGTTTACATAATATCTATTTTTTATTTGAACCATTAAAAAGTTTCATCCTCCATACTTCAACTTGACCCTAAATGTTTATTCTCTGACACAATTTTCCAATTATTGATAATATACTTTGTGAGTAAATTTTGCAATATTCTTTTTATGATAACTTTCCTATAAGATCTTTTATGAAAAATTAAACCAATTTTCGCCTATTATTAGCAAATAATATGTTCATTGTTTAGTTTAATTCAGCTTAGGAGTTGAATCTTGCTAATAGCATTTAAAACAATTTGGTTCAGACCTATACATCATGTTTACTTAGGGAAATGCTAATTTCATTCACCCTTTATTCTTTATATAGACTGTATTATTATGTTTATTTGATTTTTAACCCTCATAATACTAATTCTCATTGAATCCCATTTCCTTAAAGACCTTGCATAGCAATTTATTAAACCAACGTCAAAATCACAATTCTTAAACATTATTCTCATACCCTCATTCAAAATTAAAAATTACACTCTTCTACCATTAAAAGAAAGATATGTAATCAATCTTCCATAATCTTAATCAATTCATGACTGCTTCGATCGAGTCCACAAGTAGGCAAGAGGTAAATTGGTACTGTGGATGCCGAAGACAATTTGATATGACTGGATTAAGGTACCGTAGTAGTAAGCAGTGAAGGCACTCAAGATTTGTCGAAGGGATACTCAAAGAAGGCATTCAAAGGCTCATAAGTCCGAGTATCAATGGACTTGGTAACTTGCGATAGTATATGCATGGCGGTTGTTGAAGAGTGTTGAGATTTGGGTGGAGACAACTGCGAGTTCTGATGACAATATGCATATGGTGGGTACTTAGATCTATGGTGGAGATGACTATAGATTGAAAGTGTCATTCCTCAGTTCTTGTAGCTAGTTGGTTAAGGTTTACATGTAATGGGCTTGCAAAATAATGTACAATAAAGGGACATCAGGAGGTTACCTGGTGTGGCTACTTTGATACTTAAGTAAGTAATAAGCTTTTTGTGTATCGAATACTGAGTACGTAAGCTTAGAATGCAGAGTTTGTAGAGAGAATTACCATTGGATAGATGTCTAGTATTTATAGCGGAGTAGAGTCGACCGTTGGAGATCAATTAGAGGGAGAGATCTTCTTTTGCAAGTATGGGAGAGTGAAGCTATCGTGTCTAATGTGTCCCTAACATTTAGGATGTGACTATTTTATCCTTATCTTGTAGTTTGTAGCCGTTACAATTCTTCATGGGCCTGAGCCACTATGGGCCAAGCCCGATGCTTACAAAGGTGAGCTTAGCAAAGCAAGGCTTAGCAGATCTAGTTAGGCCTAAGAGGTCCCTACCCAAAGTACCTTGTCAACACTTCCCCCCCAGTCTCATTGTCGAGGAAGAGGCAAGGAAAAGGAATGCATAGGCTACTCGGATGTGAGTAATCTGACTTTAGGAAGTTTAATCTGATGCCATGATGCTAATGTGATGAAGTTGTAGATTTGAAGTGATGGATGATTCGAGGTGAGAAGGCTTGAAGTAGTGAGTCGTCTTGGGCAGTGGTCTACTGGTTTGAAAGTGTCTGAGGTTAAGCAAGCAGGAGTGCTAAGGTACGCTAATGCTACAGGCTAGTTTGCTTGAACAGGGCCTGATAGGGACTAAGTGGACAGAGGTGCGTCATATCTTTGTAATGTTGACTAGGTGCAAATTGGATGGGCCCTGAAGAAGCTTCTTATTGAAGGGACTTTGAAAATGCAACTTTTGCCCGTTTGTATTCTATAATTAAATGCGATACGACCTGACAGGTGTCGCATTGTAGCAAACTATTATGCAACTACATGCTTTTTGCCCTTTTAAAGGTAGCCGTCCAATTGAAATGCTTTCCACATGTCTGTTGGGCAGCATTCCAAGAGATTCATGTTTATATGTACCTCCATAATCGCTTGTACGGTTTCCTAGGCAATTTTCCTATAAATAGGAGGATTACAAAAAGAGAATGCTTTTTTGCAATCTTTTTGCTTAGTTGTCATAACTTCTACATTTTTCTTTGAACTCTCAAACCTTCTTCAAGAGCTTCAATTTTCCTTTTCAACAATCACAATCATCTCTACCAACAGGGGTGAGACTAATTCTTCTTCACCAAAACTTACCTCCAGATTAGATTCTATGAGGAATGATCCTCCTCAAGCGCAAGAGGGAAAAGTGTCATCACTAGTACAACTTGACTAACCTACGAAGATGGCCGTGAAGGCATTGGACAGGGCCAAAATCATTAATGCCATACCTAGAGACGTGTACGCAAATATTCCCTTACCCCCCCCTCCCCCACACTACAGATTTATTCGATGCTCTTGGTATGAGGAAGGGGACTGATGGCTGTATTAGCAAAAGTAAGGATTTTACCCACAGTTGGGTCATCAGCAACTTCTTCGTAGGGGCAATACTTGGGTGGCATATTAAATTGTTGCGCAGGGATGAATGAGTAGCCCTACTATTGGAAAGGCGCTTCACGGTTTTCGCCCAAGTCATTTTGAGAGAGAGTTTTTTTTTTTACTACCACTGCAGCAACCCGTAGCAAATTCCTCCGAATGGGTGGAGGGTATTGAAGGTGTTCCAGGCACTCTACGAATACCTAGTAATAAGGGTTACTCTCGAGCTTTTCTACCACTTTTACATATAGAAGAGCGTTGGGGGTAGCCTTACCTCCAACTGTGCCCAGGAAAGAAACTATTCAGTGGCCTTGTCAACTCAGTTAAAGGCTGGCAGGATGAATACATGGTGGTGGAGCTGCTTAAAGAGGCCGCTTTGTGGACCCGGTAGACCGAAATGGGCCATATTGGAGGTGAGAAGAAGCTGGGTCCGAGCGATGCCGAAGTTGTCGAGGAGATCTTGGCTTTTATGGAGCTGAAAGGTGGCCAGGAGATCAACGTTGCGGAGATCGTAGAAAGGTATTTTTGACGCTCGATTGCCGAGCTTTTCCCCAGCATGAAGAAAGTTGTGGTAGAGAAGTGGGTTGAAGGTACTAGTTCATTCCTATGCGCTTGTTTGTTGTGCTAGTGTCTGGGTGCTTCATTTAACGCCTGTAGGATGGGTGGACTTCCTTGGTCGTACTGGTTACGGTGGTTTTTTACAATGGTAGTGGCAGTTTCCTTTGATTTGTCTTTGTTTTCTTTTTCTAACCTTTAGATCGGTCTTCCTGCAGTTAAGAGCTTGGCTTTGAGGGTGACTTGTCCATCTGTGGATGATCTGATGAGCCGATGCCAGGCGTGATCGAAGGTAGGTCAGTTGATAGGGAAGGTAGCAAGGTTGAAGCTGGGGCTTGGAGAGACCAGCAAGCTGTAGACGAGGTTTGTACCTTAAGGGATTCTATTTGTCATCTGGGACAAGCCGACAATTGTGGTACCTTTGAGCATGGCTTTGCCCATTCCTGCTATCCCCTTGTCTAAACCAATCCTCGTGGGCGACGAAGGTGTCGACGTGGAGAGGCTTGACGTGTAGATGCTTTCCCTTCTAAGGGCAGCCGAGGAAGGAACTGGGGAAATAGTCACGTCTCCTGCTGTCGCGGGCGATAAGTGTAAGGCTCTTGAGGTACCTGGGGAGTAAGGTCTAGGTATGAAGAGGTAGAAGCCCCTAGCAAGGGGAAGTGGAATGAGTGGCCCCTGGCTCATCCCTTCTAGAGTATGGATGACATTGGGGATGAGTTTTTGGACGTCCTCAACAATTTCTGAAAGATGGGCTTGGGGCCAGACTCTTTCATAGAAGTATTGTACACTTCCTTGGATGAGGCATTAAATAGGGGGGCTCCTGAGATGGAGAAGAAGAGGGCTTGGGGAAAGATCCTACGGCCAAAGTAGGAAGCCCATGCTGGCAACTTGACGATGCACTAGCGGACCCTCAGTTACCAGGCTCCATTGGGGTCTTATACCCTTGGTGACTGGTTTATGCTGGAGAGGATCTCCCAAGAGGGTGCAAGTGACCCCATACAAACTGCAGGCCACTTAAGTACCCTAATGTGGCAAGTAGGTCTTCTATGCTATTGTGGTGTTGCATTTTAGCTCCTGGTACTAACTTATGTGTTTTATTTTCATCTTGCAGTACCACGGCCAAATGCTACTCGAGCTGAGCAAGTCCCATGCCACCTAGAAAGAGGTAACTAGATTGCAGGAAGAGTTGCATTGGCAGAAGAAGTGCCTATTAGAGGCGGAGACTTCTAGTAGGTTGTACTTGAGAAAATTTGCTTAAGCTAACAAGTGCTTCCGCCACTTTGTTGTACAGGTGGCAGGGCTTCAGGCACGGCTCAAGCATGTAGAGCAAGAAAGGGGCAAAGTAGAGAGAGAAAGGGGCAAAGTAGAGAGGGATGCTTGAAGGGTCACGGAACTGAAAGCTTGACTCTAAAACGAGCAAAATACTAAAGGTCGTCTCTCGCAATGATTAGAGGAAGAGGGTACAGTTAGGGTCTGAATCGAAAAAGAGAATGCCGAACTGAAGGCTTCCATAGCCAGGCTAAAAGCTGAGTTAGCGATGAAGGTGTTAAGGCCACATCATTCGAGCTAGTCGGCTTGAAGGCTACTTTGAAACAGCAAATCAAGGAGTTATAAGGTAGGGTTTTGGAGATGGAAGAGATCATCTCCAAGATAAAGAGCAGGGAGGTCCTCAGTGATGTTGCTGCGAGGAAGGCGGTTGCTGACTATAAGGCTACCGAGGAGTGGCTAAAGGAGTTAGAGGACCTGTCTATTGATTTCGCCCGCTTCACTAGGAGAGAAATCGTCTCCCATTATCCAGATTTAAACCTGAGCTTCTTGGATTTTCTAGACTTCCCTATGTTCATTGAGAAGAGAGAGGTGCTAACTAGAGGGGATGGCACTTCTACATCTAGCCCCGCTTTTGCAACTCGGCAAGAGGATGCCTTATAAGCGGTCCCTGGAGAAGATTTGCCTACGGAGGGTCCTACCGCTCCTGATTTGCATGTCTCGTGCTCTCTTACGGCTTAAGGCCTACTAGCTGAAATGCTTGCGGATCAGCACTCAGAGCAGATTGACGCCTTGGATTTTTCAGGGTTACCTGAGTTAGTTGATCCTAGGCGATAGTAGGGTTCTATAAATTTTTTTTTGTTAAGGGTCGGGATGCCGACCTTTGCCTTATAAATAAAAGTGTCGAATAAATAAATGAAGTTTTTCATGTCTTTTGCTATTATCTCTATAAGCTTTGTAGACCCTTGGTCAAGATTTTGTTGGGGGAATTCCTCTATGCAAGGGGCATTTCCCTTTATCGAGATTACCCTAAGGGGGTTAGGTCGGTGACGTTCCAACTTGCCTGGTTCATGGGAGTTCCTCTGTGCAAAGGATGTTTCTCCTTGTTGAGGTTACCATAAGTGGGTTAGGTTGGTGGTGTTCCGACCTACTCAATTCATGGGAGTTCTTTTATGTAAGGAGTGTTTCCCCTTATTGATGTTACCCTAAGGGGGTTAGGTCTGTGGCATTTCCACTTGGCCGACTTGTGGGAGTTCCTCTGTGTAAGGGCTGTTTCCCCTTGCCGAGGTTACGCTAAGGGGGTCAGGTCAGTGACATTCCGACTAGCCCGAGTAACTATTTGTGTACCTTTTTGAAAGGCTGGTAAGGTGATTGAAACAAAAGGAGACAGAGGGAAGTTTGTAATCAATTGAGAGGTTTTTATTTTGACTCGAATTGAAAATAAAATAGTATATGATGAAATTTTAATCAAAGTAGAGGCATAGATTGTTGGCTTTTCACGTGCTCGGAATAGGCTCACCATCCAATCTTTCTAGCCTGTATGCTCTATTGCCCAGCTTTTCCCTGACTTTGATCAGGTCCTCCCAATTGGGGGCCAGCTTGCCTTAGCCTTCTCGTGAACCTGTGGCTTCCAATTTTTGGTACACTAAGTCGCTGACCTCGAATTCCTTGTGTCAGACCTTCTGATCATAATACTGGGAGGCTTTATGTTGGTTTGCAGTAACCTGAGCAGTAGTGAGGTCTCTGATTTCCTTGATTGTGTCAACTCTTGCCTATAGCAATGAGTCATTCAGGACAGAGTTGAAACTTCGAGTTCTGATATTAAGGAGTTCAAGCTCTATAAGGAGGACAGCTTCCGACCTTAAAGCCAGATAGAAAGGGGTCTCATCCGTTGAAGTGTAGTGCGTGGTTTTGTACCCCTACAAGATATTAGGCAGGTCATCGGCCCAGGTGCTACGAGATTGGTCTATGCGCTTCTTAAGGCTGTCTAAGATGACCCTACTATTCGCCTCCACCTGTCCATTCGATTGGGGGTAGGCGATCGAGGTAAAGTACGCGGCGATGTAGTACTTGGCGTAGAACTCTCTGAACTTAGGGTTATCAAATTGTTGACCGTTGTCCATAATTAGTGCATGGAGGACTCCAAACTAGGAGAGAATGTTGTTTTTGATAAATGTCTCTATACTTCTCTTTATGATTCTGACCACGACTTCAAGCTCCACCCACTTCGTGAAGTAGTCTACGATGACAATTATGAACTGCCGTCCTTCTAATGCTTTTCGGAAGGCACCGAGGATATCGATCCCCCATTGGGCGAATGGCCATAAGCTTATTAGGGGTTAGAGTGTTGTATTGGGTGTACGACTGATTGGGGCATGCTTTTGGCACTATAGGCATATATAGGCTACGGCTTTTGCGTTTTGCCTCATGGTAGGCTAGTAATATTCGAGTTGTAGCGCTCAAAGGTATAAGGTTTGGGACTAGATGTGACTATTGCATACTCTGGCATGTAGCTTTTCCATAACGTGTAGTCTTTCCCTTTCTCGGAGATACTGAAGTAGGGGGAGGTTGATTCCCCTGCAGTATAGGACACTGTCAATTAGTGTGTAATTGTTGGTGTGGTATGGAAGCTTCTTCGACTCCCTCCTCTAAGTAGCTCCAAATAGGATCCATCCAATTCAGCTCTGGTGTTGCCGTGGTCAGTTCCAAAACTTCAATTGGGCTTGGAGCTATGCTTTTTTTTTTTTCGATAGATACTCTATGAAGATCTTGCTGTCTTTCATCTTGGGCTTTCATATGCCAGTAGAGGCCAACTTGGATAGCCAGTCGGCCGCTGAATTTTTTATTCGAGGGCTTTTCTCGATGTCCTAAGAGGGAAAGTCCGGTAGGAGCCCTCTCGCCTTCTCCAAGTACTTGGCCATGGTGTTGTCCTTGGCCTCATATTCACCCCGAACTTACTGTACAACAAGCATAGAGTCTGAGAATATCTGCAACTGCTTGGCTTTGATCTCCTTGGCTAGCTTCAGGCCAGCGATAAGTGCCTCGTATTTGGATTTGTTGTTGTTGGAATCAAACCTGAACTTAAGGGCATAACAAATGGTGACTTTATGCGGACCGGTCAGCATAAGGTCTATACCTCCACCTCCCGTAGTGGATGATCCATCAACATAGGGAGTCTAGACTGGTATCCTAGCAATCTTTCTTCCCCAGTATATTCTACTATGAAGTCAACCAGCACTTGAGCCTTGTAAGCCATTCATGGTTGGTACTATATTTCGTACACACTCAGTTCCACTGTATACTTCATCATCCATCTAGATACATCAGGTTTCTATAGCATGGTGGGCAGTAGTTGGTCCGTGAGTACAATCACCTGGTATGCCTGGAAGTAGGACCTTAGCCGTCTAGTAGTAATGGCGATAGCCAGCGTAAATTTTTCTGCTTGGGTATACTTGACCTCAAGCCATGAAGTATGTAGCTGATGTAATGTACTAGCCTATGTTCTCTTCCTTCTACGCTAACCAGTGTGGAAGAGAGGGCCATATCACTTACAACCAGGTACAAAAATAGATCCTCCCTTGAGGCAGGCTTGGAGAGGATTGGTGGATGAGCGAGGAAGTCTTAGAGCTATTGAAAGGCAACGACGTACTCCAAAATCCATTCGAAACTCTTTGGATTTTTGAGGATTTTGAAGAACTCAGCGCATCTGTCAGCGCTCTTTGAAATGAATTTGCTTAGGGCAGCCACCATACTAGTGAGCTTTTGTATGTCTCGATTAAAGTTGGCGGCTTCATTCCCCTAACAGCTGTGATCTTCTTGGGGTTAGCCTTCATACCTCTCTAGGTCACTAGAAATTCAAGGAACTTGCCAAAGCCTACGCCGAAAATGTACTTTTGGGGGTTCAGCTTCATGTTATGCGTGTGCATTCGGTCGAAGGCTTCTTAGAGATCCTGGACACAATTGACCGAATTTTAACTCTTGACAATCGTGTCATCGACGTACACCTCCATATTATGCCTGATCTGAGGCTTGAACAATTTTGTTACCATTTACTGGCATGTGGCCTTGATGTTTTTTAGTCTGAATGGCATTACAGTATAGCAGTATGTGCTGTAGTTAGTGATGAAGGAGGTGTGGAACTCATCCTTCGAGTCCATTTTTATCTGGTTATATCTTGATAAGGTGTCTATAAAGTTCAGGAAGGCGTGTTTTGATATATAATCGACAAACCGATTGATTCTGGGGAGGAGGAAACAATTTTTGGGGTAGACTTTATTGAGGTTGGTATAATCGACATACATGCACTACTTCTCATTCTTCTTTTTCACTAGTACCACATTTTCTAACCACGTCGGGTACTTTTCCTCCTTTATGAAGCCAGCTTTGAGCAGCTTCTACATTTTCTCTTCGATTGTGGCTTGCAGTTTTGGGGTGAAATGCCTCGTTTTTTTGTTTGACATGTTGCACGGTGGTATCGATGTTGAAGCTATGGGTTGTTAGGGCGAGGAAGATTCTGAGCATGTTGGACGCTGATTAGGCGAACCTATCTAATTTTACCCGCAAGAGGGCAATGATTTCGTTCTTTACTTCGGCTGGGGTCTCAATGTAGACTTTCGTTGTTTGGTTAGGAGAGTCGCCGATTTTGACATCTTCGATTTTTTCTCCAGGCTTGCCCTTTTCACCTGGTCTCTCTTACGGGCTTATCTTTAAGGTGAAAACTCCTTCGCCTCTAGCCGCCTTGACATATAGCTCTCGTGAGAGCTTCAATTGTACCTCAATACTCCTACACCTGTGGACGTCGAGAATTTAGCCTTTAGATGCAAAGAGGATGTGATCATCCCAAATGCGTTTAGGCTTAGTCTTCTTAAGAGCGCATTATATGGGGAGGGACAATTAATCACAAAGAACTCTACGGGTTGTTGTGCTATGTGGTCATGGTTGTCAAGTTCCATGTCCAGCCTAACGATGCCCTTAGCTCAGATCGTGTTACCGTTGAAGCCAATCAGATTGTAGTGGTATGGCTTTATCTTTACTGGTAGCTTCTTCCTCATCTTGTCATATGTGTGGAGGAAGAGTATATCGGTAGAGCTACTAGTGTCCACCATGATTTTCAAGACATCAGATTTTGAGATCCCCACCCCAATAACCAGGGTGTCTTGGTAGGGAATGTCGACCCCTTCAAGGTCAACATCGGAGAAGGAGATGGAAGTGTCTAACTTCTATCTCTTCTCTTTAACTGCCAGCACCTTTGATTGGGCGTTAACTGAGCTGCTAGTGCTCGACTGGCTCCTTGTGTGTAGGTATCGCACTCCAAAATGGTGAAGTCGTAACAGTCTCGCCGTGTGAATCATCCTAAAATAAAAACTGTCCTCACAGCTACTATCTTAGACTTAGTTCACATAAGGCGTACTTGACTCTACCTCTTTGAAGCGTTCAATTCAATACTTATTTGATATAAACCTATAGAGTATTCCTTTGAAATAATTTGTAATAATAAACTTGTCATTTGACCTTATAAAAGAGTAGTAGTGAATCCCACAAGTACCTGTTATTTCATATACAGACAAAAATATTGAAATCTACTAAGCTCTTTGAGGAGTCTTGTGTAGCTTTCCTTAAAAGATAAAAATTTAATACTAAGGGCAATGACTGGCTAGTTCTTGTTGTATCTCGTTCCCTATCCTAGTTTACTAGGGTTCTGGTGTTGGATAGGTACTTATAAGCTATTTGGAACCTGCAAAACAAACTGTAGGGGAATGAGCGACAACTTATTCAGTAAGTGGGGTGGAGACAGAAGTATGCATTTGGCATATCACAAGCAAGGTTTTCAATCTAGTTGGTTAGATGCAATGTAACTACAAGAAAATGCCATTGTATGACGTTATTCGATCCGTCGTGAGATTAGAGAAATTTCATCCGCTCTAATTCAGGTTGAGGAGATTGACATTACACACTTACGGATCGAAACCAAACCGAGGCTTATTCAATGGAGAACACCCTCCTCCCGTGATCATCTTCAAACCATGCCCCCCAACCTTGATGCGACCTCCTCTCCTATCACTTAGTTTAGCTAAGGATAGGGAAAGAATCATTTTAGCTATCCTTATTGAAGGGTGTTCGTGTTTGGCTCGAGAATCTTAATCGTTACCTCTAGTAGGTTGTAATGCATATCAAATTAGATATTAAGCTAAGTTTAAGTTGGTTCATCTTTTTAGGGTGATTAACCAAACTCAAATAATTTAATAATAATATTTATAGAACAATCATATCATGCAACTCAACTCCCATCACAGCAAATCGAAACCTAACCATAAGCGTTGCATACGCACAAACAGCTAACTATAATTACAAGCCAATACATACCTAAGTCTCCAAATATTCTAAAATAATATCCCAAAATATGGTAAAACATTGATCCCACTTACTTGTCCTAACGTTTGCTTTGGAAAACTCATGTTGTCAATGGTCTGATCACCGGGATGCCCTATATATACAAAACTTAAATTCAGTTTTCGTAATGGTTACGAAAACATTAGGGTCTTATTTAAAGCGGCTATATATATATATATATAAAGTATATTATCATTTTCCTTATATAATAATATATAGTTTCATTATATCGGTCGAGTTAAGTTATTAAGTATTAATAATGCACGCAATTATACTATTATGTACAATATATCATTCTGATTGTATCAAAACGTACTTTTAGTCGTTTAAATCACGTTTCAATTACAGTTGAATTATAATAGTATGTAAGTTAGTAATATTGTAGAGATAAAGGTAATATTGCCTATGTTTATTCGATTTTAGTAAAAATAGTATCGTTGGGCTTTTACAGACTTAAATGACATATATTATAAGTCTTAATTTTTAAAAATGACTTTTAACGGGTAATTCGAGTTTTTAATACAGTTATACGTGTCTAATAGAATATTATCGTACTATATATAATAGCCCATAATATAGGTATTATCTAACCCTAATACCTCTATAATGTATCTCAATTATTAAAATATCATTAAATATATTAAAAAATATAATTTTTATCCAATCTGACCAGTATATAAATAGATAGTTTTTATTTAACTATTTATCATATTTTAACTTATTATTACTAGAATTGGGTACTGGTTTGTTATTTAAGTTATTTTATTATGTAAATTTATAATAAATAGCTTGGGTCACCAAATAATTCCCTGAAAATTTCTATAGACTTCTAAAAATATGTGAAATTCAAGTAGTATTTGGTTTTAAGTTTTTTATCTATCGCCTATATATTCGAAATTATGATTTTAACCCTAAATTACACTTAATTACCTAAATATGATTATTTTTGTACAAAATTATTGTCAACATATCATAACATCATTATACTTCATTAGAAATCAGTATAGGTCAATTTCATTGTTTAATTTCATAAATCCTATTTATTTAACGTTTTCAGCCAAATTTCGAGCTGTTTTTAGGCCAAAAAGTACAATAAATATTAAAATATTCAAATAAAAAATTGAGATACATAGAAATTATCTATATATCATAAGTATCTTATATAAAAATTTTGAGCTAAAAACTACGTCATTTAGTGTATTTATTTTGAATTTCAAATTTCGGATGAATAGTCCATTTGTTAAACAAGTATTAAATATTCCTAATCTTGTTAAATAAATTTATGAAATGAAAGTACATTTAAAATAACCTATAAATTAATTTTTTCATGTTTTTCTTAATTAATTTAATAATTTTTTAAAAATATAGAAAATAGGATAGAAGCTCGGAATTTGAGTTCATTGGAGCTCTAGCCACAATTGGTCGGAGAGGGGTTGTTAGCCGGCTTAGTTGGTGGTGGTTTTGTTAGGTGGCGGTGAGACTCTACGTTAGGTCATCAGATGGTCGGGGAACTGTCCTAACTCGGTCCTTGCTTTGTTTTTATTCTAATTTTTTCTATTTTCCTTTGATTTTTTTTTTATTTTTACTTTCTGTAATTTAGGTTCCTAAACATGTATTTGTTGTAGGGGAGTCTTATTTATAGTAGTTAGGGTCGATTGGTTTTTTTTCTTAATTATTAAGTAATTTATTTTAATATTTTTCTTGAAAACCAAAAAGTATAAGGTAGCAAATTGTTGATGATTCACTTTTGAGTCATCATTTCTAGTTGTTGAAGTGACACATGGATTTCAGCTGTTCCCACATCATTTGGATAAGTTTTGGATAAATTTTAGCGTAATTTTAGTAATATTTGAATAATTTAAGTATATTTAGTTATTATATTAATATACGTATATATATACACTATATATTTAACACACGTAATGAGTAATTATATGCATGTAACCATGTTTCTAACATGTCTTTTATTTTGAAGATATTTTTCCTATTTAATTTTGCCGAATTTAATGCTTACTATGTATAATTATATAGTTTTAAGTTAATTTAGGGTATATTTATTATATATATCAGATATACTCATAAAAATGCATGTATAGTCATGTAGTATATTATGCTATATTATTTTCTTTTATTGTCTAATTAACTTATTTCTAAGTCCTCATCACATTCCAAGTCAGTTTTAGGGGTTTTAATCATTTTTACACTATATTAAGTAATTATACTTCTAGGGGAAAAATCGAGATTTTGGGTAATTATTTTCAAAATTAAACTGTATCAAATCATTTCAACTAACTTTTCTATCTTAATTGTAAAGTTTAGGTTTAATCGGATAATTTTTCCCGAAAGCTCTAAATTTATATATGGTTACCCTAAACTCAACTTTAGGATCTTATACGGAGTAAATTCCCACTATCTTGATTATATTTTTGATATTTTATTATATTTTTTACTTTTACGTGTACGAACATTCCTCAAGTAGGGTTATCATGTTTCTCGTAAATTTTTAACTTACTCGATTTATCGATCTTAATCGTACAATGACGGGGTTTTGTTTTAATACTTAGATGTTTATATCTTGATTACTAATTTATGGGATATTACAATGCCGCGCCCCCCCCCCCCCCCCCCCCCCCCCCCACCCATAATTACATTTATGATGCCATTGGGGGTGCGGTCATTGCGGAGGTTGTTATTCTGCTACGCTTTAGCATCCTCAGTCCGTTGCTTCCGAGGTGCCCTATCAATGTCATTGTTAGACCGGTCGTTGTTCTACCAATGTGCTATGTATTCATTGAAGAAGTAGTGTTCAATGGCATATTTGATGGCATTCTTCAACTAGAAACACTCTTCAGTTGTATGGACATGATCGTTGAGGAACTGACAGTATTTATCGGAGTTTCGGTGACTAAGGTTTCCTCGCATTTTCTGTGGCCTCTGCAATAAGTTTCAATGCTTCACTTTGAAATAAACTTGGGCTATAGGTCTATTCAGAGGCGTGTATTGGTTGTAAATGGGAGGGGGGAAAAGGTTGCGATCTACTTAGTGTTTCTTCTTCCCAGAGCTTTCCCCCTTTTGCCTGTTCGGCATCCTTCCGCCGAGGTGATCTTTAATGGACAATTTCTCCTTATTCTGCTTTCTGCCTGACCTTTCTCAATCAGCATCGCGCCTAGTGCAAATGTTATCTTCCTGGTAAATGTACCTTTGGGCTTTGTTCTAGAAGTCAGCCAAGGTCTTTGGCTTGCTCTTTGTAAGCAATCTAAAGAAATCTCTTTGTAAGAGATCGAAAGAAATCTCTTGAGAGTTCGATGTCGAGCTGCACGGCATGGACAGCGACTCCTTCATCCAGCTGAGGGATCTTGACTACGGTGTTATTGAACCGGGCCATGTAGTCGTGCATGGACTCGCTCTTGCCCTGCCTTACTAGGTACAAAGACGATATGTCCTTGGACTGGGGCTTACTAGCCCTGAAATGGAGGCCGAACTTTCTGGTCAGCTTGTCGAAGGAGCTGATCGAATTGTCGGGGAGGTGCTTAAACTACGTTTATGCTGCCTTCCTCAATGTGCCTGGGAAAGCTTTGCATAATAGGGCATTTTCATGACTGTAAAGGTTTACGAAGGTATGGAAGTAGAGGAGATGGTCATCGAGGTTGCCCATGCTATCGTACTGGTTCAAGGATGGAAGTTTGCCATTAGTGGGAAGTACTTTGTTTTGTACACTCCTGGTGAAGGGGGTCTTATTGTTGGCGACCATTTCGGTGTCACCAACAGGCTTGCTTCCCTGCTGCTCAGAGAGCTGCCTTACCATCGCTCATTTAGGTCGACATCGTTCGTTGGGTAAGCCCGCCGTGCAGCTGAATGAGCGTGAACTCCCTGTGATTTGGCTTCCTGCTTATTGCCAGCTTAAGTTTGGTTGCGAGTAGCTGCAAACCCTTCTGGATGCTGTCATAGTGGCGGATCAGGTTGCTGATTCCTTCCATTTGCAGTAGCTGTTGGATGTTGTCCCGTCTTGTGCGGGGATTTGAAGCTTCAGGGTGGTGAGTTTGTTTGTTATGGTGCTTTGCTTCTTCTAGGCCAGCTTGGAGCTCCTTGTTTTGCTCAGCATACTATTCAACCAGGTTCATCGCGTACTCCAGGCGTTCTTCCAACATAGCTCTTGGGAAGGGCTGTTTGTCTCCAAGTTAGTTGTTCAAAAGCTGTTGATTTTCTTGCTCATTGCGTTGAGACATGATATAAAAAGGCT